>JAIOJX010000024.1:150692107-151892107 GCA_022376925.1 Tragulus kanchil
TATCCATTCTCCCCTGCGCTCCCCTCCCATCCAGCCTGTCACATAACATTGAGCAGAGTTCCCTGAGCTATGCAGTACGCCCTTGTTGGTTATCCATTTTAAATACAGCAGTGTGTACCTGTTTCAGAGAGCTTTTATGGGATGACTATTTTATCTTTTATGTGTATATTGATAGCCAAGGTTAGAAACATTGGTCTGCATTGCTTACAGTGGTTAAGTCTTCATTTAACTCTCGTATTTTCTTATGTAGTCTCCAGGAATAGGAAAAAAAATCAAGTAAGAATTATGTAAGAAATTTAGAAATAGTTGTTTAAAAATATGTTTTTAAAAAGAGCTATATACAATGTTGATCTTACATTGTTACCACATGGGTAAATGAACAGTATGTACAAAAGTAACATGGTCAGTGTAGCTGTAGTTTATAGTATTCTGTTGAGATGATGAAAGTGTTATTTATGGTTTATAGTGTTCTGTTGGGACTTTCCAGGTGCTGCTAGTGGTAAAGAACCCACCTACCAATGCAGGATACTTAAGAAGATGCACATTCAATCCCAGGGTTGGGAAGATCCCCAGAAGGAGGGCATGGCAACCCATTCCAGTATTCTTGCCTGGAGACCTGGAGGATCCCATGGACAGAGGAGCCTGGCAGGCTAGAATCCACAGGGTCACACAGAGGCAGCACAACTAAAGTGACTTAGCACAGCACTGCAGTTCTGTTAGGATAAAGAAAATGTTACTTCCTTGTACTAATTTTTTGGGCAGAGATACTTTTTTTTTTTTTTTCAGAGATACTTTTTTTAAATCTTCAGTTCATTTAATTCCACTTAGAAAGTGTAATGATGGATTTATTTATTTTGGGGTAATTTTATTTTCAGCATTAAAATGTGTCATTTTTTTTTTTTTTTTTTTTTTTAGATTAAGCTGAGTGAAGTTGTTGGCTCAGGAAAAGATGGCAGAATACTTAAAGAAGATATTCTCAACTATTTGGAAAAACAGACAGGAGCTATACTGCCTCCTTCACCAAAAGTTGAAATTATGCCACCTCCACCAAAACCAAAAGACAGAACTATTCCTATACCAGTATCAAAGCCTCCAGTATTCACAGGTCAAGATAGAACAGAACCCGTGAAAGGTAATAATAATAGGAATGTAAGGGAATAGTGTGATTTATTGGGGAGAGGGCAGTGAGTTACTTCAGCATTATGAAATTATAGTTTTTCTAGGAAAAGCCTTAGTATATACTGATCATTTTTGAGAATTAATATGTTGGCAGGTTTATCAGCATATACACTTGCTTGCAGATACTTTTTCTGTTTAAAGACTGGCTCAGGATGGTTTAAATGTACATTGTTTTTTGTTACCTTTCGAAACAACTTCTTCTGATTTGTTATTTATAAACTCTTGGGATGATTAACTTCTAGAGGAGTGACTTTGCAAGAAAACCGTTGTGTAAATACAGAGCTTGCTTCCTTTTGAATTGTTTATACAATGCAGCTTTGGAAGCAGTTATTTGTTCTGTTATTACACTTGACACCAGTTGTGCTATAGTCAATGCTTCATCATTGAAGCTAGTGGCTTTCAAGCTATGTGATGCATATAATGAAGAAGATAGCTCTAAGAGAAAGAGTTTAATTGAGAGGAGTGACATTAGAGAACCTTCTACTTCAGTGTTTAAAGTGATTAAATGATTTAAGAATTTTCATTGGATGTGTGTGTGTATATATATATATATATATATATATATATTTAATGTTTTCTAGGCTTTCAGAAAGCAATGGTCAAGACCATGTCTGCAGCCCTGAAGATACCTCATTTTGCATATTGTGATGAGGTTGATGTTACTGAACTGGTTAAGCTACGAGAAGAATTAAAACCCATCGCTTTTGCTCGTGGAATTAAACTTTCCTTTATGCCCTTCTTCTTAAAGGTAAGATGTAATTCATTTCAAGCAGTATAAAATAAAAATATATTTCTCATGATATCATATAGTTAGAAAAAGGTTCAATCACATTTTCTTTTTTTTTTTTTTTTTTAAACCTTTATTTTACTTTTAACTTTTACAGAGTTTTGTTGTTCACAGACATGCATGTTCTCAGATTAGTCACATGTATATCCCCCCTTCCCTCTCTTCCCGACCATCACACAGCACCCCTGAAGGATCCCCTTTTCTCACAGAGCAATGACTATAGCTATTTTCTTCACTTATGATAGTACAGGCCTTCATGCTACTTCCTTTACGCCTCCCACCCACTGTTCCTTCCCCACAATGTCCATATGTCCACTGTCCATGTCTGTCTTTCTGTCGCTTCACTGCATGTGCCATCATCATCATCCTACTAGATTCCATATATATGTGTTAATATACTGTATTTGTCCTTCTCTTTCTGACTGACTTCACTTTTTAGGATACGTTCTAGATCCAGCCACCTCATTAGGGTTGATTCTTCTGCATTTCTCTTTACAGCTGTGTAGTATTCCATTGTATATATGTACCAGAGCTTTTGGATCCATTCGTTCGTCGATGGGCATCTAGGTTCCTTCCATGTTCTAGCTATTGTATAGACAGCTGCAATGAACATTGGGGTACAGGTGCTTCTTTCAGTTTTGATTTCGTCAGGGTATAAGCCTAAGAGTGGGATTGCTGGGTCATATGGTGTATAGTCATATATAGTAGGCTTTCAAGCTATGTGATGCATATAATGAAGAAGATAGCTCTAAGAGAAAGAGTTTAATTGAGAGGAGTGACATTAGAGAACCTTCTACTTCAGTGTTTAAAGTGATTAAATGATTTAAGAATTTTCATTGGATGTGTGTGTGTATATATATATATATATATATATATATATTTAATGTTTCTAGGCTTTCAGAAAGCAATGGTCAAGACCATGTCTGCAGCCCTGAAGATACCTCATTTTGCATATTGTGATGAGGTTGATGTTACTGAACTGGTTAAGCTACGAGAAGAATTAAAACCCATCGCTTTTGCTCGTGGAATTAAACTTTCCTTTATGCCCTTCTTCTTAAAGGTAAGATGTAATTCATTTCAAGCAGTATAAAATAAAAATATATTTCTCATGATATCATATAGTTAGAAAAAGGTTCAATCACATTTTCTTTTTTTTTTTTTTTTTAAACCTTTATTTTACTTTTAACTTTTACAGAGTTTTGTTGTTCACAGACATGCATGTTCTCAGATTAGTCACATGTATATCCCCCCTTCCCTCTCTTCCCGACCATCACACAGCACCCCTGAAGGATCCCCTTTTCTCACAGAGCAATGACTATAGCTATTTTCTTCACTTATGATAGTACAGGCCTTCATGCTACTTCCTTTACGCCTCCCACCCACTGTTCCTTCCCCACAATGTCCATATGTCCACTGTCCATGTCTGTCTTTCTGTCGCTTCACTGCATGTGCCATCATCATCATCCTACTAGATTCCATATATATGTGTTAATATACTGTATTTGTCCTTCTCTTTCTGACTGACTTCACTTTTTAGGATACGTTCTAGATCCAGCCACCTCATTAGGGTTGATTCTTCTGCATTTCTCTTTACAGCTGTGTAGTATTCCATTGTATATATGTACCAGAGCTTTTGGATCCATTCGTTCGTCGATGGGCATCTAGGTTCCTTCCATGTTCTAGCTATTGTATAGACAGCTGCAATGAACATTGGGGTACAGGTGCTTCTTTCAGTTTTGATTTCATCAGGGTATAAGCCTAAGAGTGGGATTGCTGGGTCATATGGTGCTTCTATTTTTAGTTTTTTAAGAAATCTCCATACTGTCTTCCATAGAGGCTGTATCAATTTACACTCCCACCAGCAATGCAGGAGTGTTCCCTTTTCTCCGCAGCCTCTCCAGCATTTATTGTCTGTCGATTTGTGGATGAGGGCCATTCTGACGGGTGTGAGGTGATATCTCATTGTAGTTTTGATTTGCATTTCTCTAATTATTAGTGAAGTTGAGCATCGTTTCATGTGCTTTTGGGCCATCTGTATGTCATCGTTGGAGAGGTGTCTGTTTAGGTCCTTTTCCCATTTTTTGATTGGGTTGTTCGTTTTTCCAGTGCTGAGTTGTCTGAGTTGCTTGTAGATTTTGGAGATTAATTCTTTGTCTGTTGTTTCATTTGCTATGATTTTCTCCCACTCTGTGGGCTGTCTGTTCAGCTTTTTTGTAATTTCTTTAGCTGTACAAAAGCTTTTAAGTTTCATTAGGTCCCACATGTTCATTTCTTTTTAGTTCCACTATTCTAGTAGGTGGGTCAGAGAAGATCTTGCTTTGATTGATGTTCTTGAGGGTTTTGCCTATATTCTCCTCTAAGAGTTTGATGGTTTCTGGCCTTACATTTAAGTCTTTAATCCATTTTGAGTTGATCTTTGTGTATGGTGTCAGGGTATGTTCCAACTTCATTTTCCTGCATGTAGCTGTCCAATTTTCCCAGCACCATTTGTTGAAGAGGTTGTCTTTGTCCCATTTTATATGTTCGCCTCCTTTGTCAAAAATAAGGTACCCATAGGTGCGTGGGTTTATCTCTGGGTTCTCAATCTTGTTCCATTGGTCGATATTTCTGTTTTTGTGCCAGTACCATACTGTCTTGATGACTGTTGCTTTGTAGTAGAGTCTGAAGTTGGGGAGGCTGATCCTCCCAGCTCCATTCTTCTTCCTGAGGATTGCTTTGGCTATTCGAGGTCTTTTGTGTTTCCATATGAACTGTGTTATTCGTTGGTCTAGTTCTGTGAAGAATGTTATTGGAAGTTTGATAGGGATTGCATTGAATCTATAGATGACATTTGGTAGTATGGTCATTTTCACAATATTGATTCTCCCGACCCAGGAACACGGAATATTTCTCCATCTGTTTAACTCTTCTTTAATGTCTCTCATGAGTGTCTTGTAATTTTCTGTGTACAGTTCAATTTACACTCCCACCAGCAATGCAGGAGTGTTCCCTTTTCTCCGCAGCCTCCAGCATTTATTGTCTGTCGATTTGTGGATGAGGGCCATTCTGACGGGTGTGAGGTGATATCTCATTGTAGTTTTGATTTGCATTTCTCTAATTATTAGTGAAGTTGAGCATCGTTTCATGTGTTTTGGGGCCATCTGTATGTCATCGTTGGAGAGGTGTCTGTTTAGGTCCTTTTCCCATTTTTTGATTGGGTTGTTCGTTTTTCCAGTGCTGAGTTGTCTGAGTTGCTTGTAGATTTTGGAGATTAATTCTTTGTCTGTTGTTTCATTTGCTATGATTTTCTCCCACTCTGTGGGCTGTCTGTTCAGTTTTTTTGTAATTTCTTTAGCTGTACAAAAGCTTTTAAGTTTCATTAGGTCCCACATGTTCATTTCTTTTTAGTTCCACTATTCTAGTAGGTGGGTCAGAGAAGATCTTGCTTTGATTGATGTTCTTGAGGGTTTTGCCTATATTCTCCTCTAAGAGTTTGATGGTTTCTGGCCTTACATTTAAGTCTTTAATCCATTTTGAGTTGATCTTTGTGTATGGTGTCAGGGTATGTTCCAACTTCATTTTCCTGCATGTAGCTGTCCAATTTTCCCAGCACCATTTGTTGAAGAGGTTGTCTTTGTCCCATTTTATATGTTCGCCTCCTTTGTCAAAAATAAGGTACCCATAGGTGCGTGGGTTTATCTCTGGGTTCTCAATCTTGTTCCATTGGTCGATATTTCTGTTTTTGTGCCAGTACCATACTGTCTTGATGACTGTTGCTTTGTAGTAGAGTCTGAAGTTGGGGAGGCTGATCCCCCCAGCTCCATTCTTCTTCCTGAGGATTGCTTTGGCTATTCGAGGTCTTTTGTGTTTCCATATGAACTGTGTTATTCGTTGGTCTAGTTCTGTGAAGAATGTTATTGGAAGTTTGATAGGGATTGCATTGAATCTATAGATGACATTTGGTAGTATGGTCATTTTCACAATATTGATTCTCCCGACCCAGGAACACGGAATATTTCTCCATCTGTTTAACTCTTCTTTAATGTCTCTCATGAGTGTCTTGTAATTTTCTGTGTACAGTTCTTTTGTTTCTTTGGGTAGGTTTATTCCTAGATATTTGATTCTTTTGGTTGCGATGGTGAAGGGGATTGCCTCTTTGATTTCATTTTCTGATTTTTCATTGTTTGTGTATAGGAATGCCAGTGATTTCTGTATATTGATTTTGTATCCTGCAACTTTGCTGAATTCGCTGTCAATCACGTTTTCACCGAAGTTTATAAAAGTGAAATTTTTGTGTCAGAATTTTACCTACTTATCCCTTTGAACTAGGTGAGGATTGTCCTGCCAAGTAGGTAAAGTACATTTAATTCTGAATGGATCATGCCAGCAAAGTTCTGATTTGAATTGATTTTTCACTTTTCAACAAACATATGAGGCACCTGGGAATCATTTCTAGGATTAGGCCTTGGGACCAGTATAAAAAGAATAAGAGAGGGCTGCCCTGGTGGTCCAGTGGGTGGAGAGTCCGCCATGCAGTGCATGGGGCACCAGTTCGATCTCTGGTCTGAGAAGATCCCACCTGCTGTGGAGTGGCTCGACCGGTGTGTCCAATTACAAGCCAGCGCCTGAAGTGCATGCGCCCAGAGCCGGTGCTCTGCAGCGAAAGAGGCCACTGCAATGGGAGGCCCACACATGCCAAAGAATAAAGATGGATGCAAAGAAATATATAAATAAAAGAGCCAAGATGTGGTGGGGGAGAATTAAAAAAAAAAATAAATAAGACCATCAGTTGATCATGAGCAGCTCACTGAAACAGCTGTTTAGGAAACAGCTGCCCTCTTCCCAGCCCTGAGCAAAGCAGTCTGGGTTGTGGTTCAGTTGCTAAGTTGTGTCTAACTTTCTGTGACCCCATGGACTGCAGCATGCCAGGCTTCCCTGTCCTTCAATATCTCCCAGAGTTTGCTCAAATTCATATCCATTGAGTCAGTGATACTATCTAACCATCTCATCCTCTGTCATCCCCTTCTCCTCTGTTTAACTCTTCTTTAATGTCTCTCATGAGTGTCTTGTAATTTTCTGTGTACAGTTCTTTTGTTTCTTTGGGTAGGTTTATTCCTAGATATTTGATTCTTTTGGTTGCGATGGTGAAGGGGATTGCCTCTTTGATTTCATTTTCTGATTTTTCATTGTTTGTGTATAGGAATGCCAGTGATTTCTGTATATTGATTTTGTATCCTGCAACTTTGCTGAATTCGCTGTCAATCACGTTTTCACCGAAGTTTATAAAAGTGAAATTTTTGTGTCAGAATTTTACCTACTTATCCCTTTGAACTAGGTGAGGATTGTCCTGCCAAGTAGGTAAAGTACATTTAATTCTGAATGGATCATGCCAGCAAAGTTCTGATTTGAATTGATTTTTCACTTTTCAACAAACATATGAGGCACCTGGGAATCATTTCTAGGATTAGGCCTTGGGACCAGTATAAAAAGAATAAGAGAGGGCTGCCCTGGTGGTCCAGTGGGTGGAGAGTCCGCCATGCAGTGCATGGGGCACCAGTTCGATCTCTGGTCTGAGAAGATCCCACCTGCTGTGGAGTGGCTCGACCGGTGTGTCCAATTACAAGCCAGCGCTCTGGAGTGCATGCGCCCAGGGCAGGTGCTCTGCAGCGAAAGAGGCCACTGCAATGGGAGGCCCACACATGCCAAAGAATAAAGATGGATGCAAAGAAATATATAAATAAAAGAGCCAAGATGTGGTGGGGGAGAATTAAAAAAATAAATAAATAAGACCATCAGTTGATCATGAGCAGCTCACTGAAACAGCTGTTTAGGAAACAGCTGCCCTCTTCCCAGCCCTGAGCAAAGCAGTCTGGGTTGTGGTTCAGTTGCTAAGTTGTGTCTAACTTTCTGTGACCCCATGGACTGCAGCATGCCAGGCTTCCCTGTCCTTCAATATCTCCCAGAGTTTGCTCAAATTCATATCCATTGAGTCAGTGATACTATCTAACCATCTCATCCTCTGTCATCCATTTCTCCCCATGCCCTCAATCTTTCCCAGCGTCAGGACCTTTTCTAAGGAGTTGGTTCTTTGAATCAGGTGGCCAAAATATTGGAGCTTCAGCTTCAGAATCAGTTTTTCCAATGAATATACAGGGTTCATTTCCTTTAGGATTGACTAGTTGGATCTCCTTTCAGTTCCAGGGACTTTTAAGACTGTTCTCCAGTATCACAGTTCAAAAGCATCAGTCATTCTTCAGTTTCACCATTATTAGGCTCTCAGCCTTTTTTTGTAGTCCAACTCTTATATCTGTACATGATTACTGGAAAAACACAGGTTTGACTATTTGGATTTTTGTCAGAAAAGTCTGCTTCTTAACATGCTGTCTCTGCTTTTTAATGTGCTGTCTTGGTTTGTCATAGCTTTCCTTTCAAGGAGCAACCATCTTTTATTTATTTATTTTAATTTTTCTTTTTGACTTTTCATTTTAAATTCTTTCCTATTTAGCAAAAGTCTTTTAATTTCGTGGATGCAGTGACAGTACACAGTGATTTTGGAGCCGAATACTGCTCACTTTTTCCTCTTCTATTTGCCATGAAGAGATGGGACTGGATGCCATGATTTTAGTGTTTTGAGTAGTGAGTTTTAAGCCAGCTTTTTCACTCTCTTCTTTCACCCTTATAAAAAGGCTCTTTAGTTCCTCTTCACTTGCTGCCATTACAGTGATATATCATCTATTGATGTTTCTCCTGGCAATCTTGATTCCAACTTGTACTTTATCCAGCCTGTCCTTTCACATGATGGACTCTGCGTATGAATTAAATAAACAGAGTGACTATGTACATCTTTGTCGTATTCCTTTCCCAATTTTGAACCAGTCATGTGTTCCATGTCCAGTTCTAACTGTTGCTTCTTGACCTGCATAGAGGTTTCTCAGGAGACAAGTGAGATGGTCTGGTATTCCCATTTCTGTAAGAATTTCCAGTTTGTTGTCATCCACATAGTCAGAGACTTTAGTATACTCAGTGAAGCAGAAGCAGATGCTTTCCTGGAATTCCCTTGCTTTCTCTATGATCCATCTAATGCTGGCAATTTGATCTCTCATTCCTCTGCCTTTTCTAAATCCAGCTTGTACATCTGGAAACTCTCAGTTCACGTACTGCTGAAGCCTAGCTTGACAAATTTTGAATATACCTTACTAGCATGTGAAATGAGCGCAATTGTACAGTAGTTTGAACATTCTTTGACGTTGCCTTTCTTTGGGATTGGAATGAGTACTGACTTTTTCCACTCCTGTGGCCACTGCTGAGTTTTCCAAATTTGCTGACATATTGAGTTTAGCACTTTAACAGCCTCTTCGTTTATGATTTCAAATAGCTCAGCTGGAATTCCATCACTTCCACTAGCTTTGTTTGTAGTAATGTTTACTAAGGCCTACTTAATGGGTCAGGATGTCTGACTGTAGGTAAGTGACCACACTCCATGGTTATCCAGGTCATTAAGACCTTGTCTATATAGCTCTTTTGTGTGTTCTTGCCACCTTTCTTAATATTTTCTTCTTCTGTTAGATCCTTACCGTTGCTGTCCTTTATTGTATCCTCTTTGCATGAAATGTTCCCTTGGTATCTCTAGTTTTTTTAAAGAGATTTCTAGTCTTTCTCTTTGTATTGTTTTCCTCTATTTCTTTGCATTGTTCACTTAAGAAGGCCTTCTTACCTCTCCTTGCTGTTCTCTGAAACTCTGCATTCAGATCGATATATCTTTCCCTTTCTCCCCTGCTTTTCACTTCTCTTCTTTCCTCAGCTATTTGTAAAGCTTACTCAGACAACCATTTTGCCTTTCTGCATTCCATTTTCTTTAGGATGGTTTTGGCATTGCCTCTTGTACGATGTTATAAACCTCTGTCCATAGCTCTTCTACCAGGTGCTCTGTCTACCAGAGCTAATCCCTTGAATCTGTTTATCACCTCCTCTGTATAGTCATAAGATATTTGATTTAGGTCATACCTGAATGGACTGCAGGTTTTCCCTACTTTCTTCAATTTAAGCCTGAATTTTGCAATAAGGAGCTCATGGTCTGAGCCCCAGTCAGCTCCCAGTCTCTTTACTGACTGTATTGAGCTTCTCCATCTTTGGCCACAAAGAATATAATCAATCCGATTTCCATATTTGAAACTTTTGAAGGTGCTGGCAATTTGATCTCTCATTCCTCTGCCTTTTCTAAATCCAGCTTGTACATCTGGAAACTCTCAGTTCACGTACTGCTGAAGCCTAGCTTGACAAATTTTGAATATACCTTACTAGCATGTGAAATGAGCGCAATTGTACAGTAGTTTGAACATTCTTTGACGTTGCCTTTCTTTGGGATTGGAATGAGTACTGACTTTTTCCACTCCTGTGGCCACTGCTGAGTTTTCCAAATTTGCTGACATATTGAGTTTAGCACTTTAACAGCCTCTTCGTTTATGATTTCAAATAGCTCAGCTGGAATTCCATCACTTCCACTAGCTTTGTTTGTAGTAATGTTTACTAAGGCCTACTTAATGGGTCAGGATGTCTGACTGTAGGTAAGTGACCACACTCCATGGTTATCCAGGTCATTAAGACCTTGTCTATATAGCTCTTTTGTGTGTTCTTGCCACCTTTCTTAATATTTTCTTCTTCTGTTAGATCCTTACCGTTGCTGTCCTTTATTGTATCCTCTTTGCATGAAATGTTCCCTTGGTATCTCTAGTTTTTTTAAAGAGATTTCTAGTCTTTCTCTTTGTATTGTTTTCCTCTATTTCTTTGCATTGTTCACTTAAGAAGGCCTTCTTACCTCTCCTTGCTGTTCTCTGAAACTCTGCATTCAGATCGATATATCTTTCCCTTTCTCCCCTGCTTTTCACTTCTCTTCTTTCCTCAGCTATTTGTAAAGCTTACTCAGACAACCATTTTGCCTTTCTGCATTCCATTTTCTTTAGGATGGTTTTGGCATTGCCTCTTGTACGATGTTATAAACCTCTGTCCATAGCTCTTCTACCAGGTGCTCTGTCTACCAGAGCTAATCCCTTGAATCTGTTTATCACCTCCTCTGTATAGTCATAAGATATTTGATTTAGGTCATACCTGAATGGACTGCAGGTTTTCCCTACTTTCTTCAATTTAAGCCTGAATTTTGCAATAAGGAGCTCATGGTCTGAGCCCCAGTCAGCTCCCAGTCTCTTTACTGACTGTATTGAGCTTCTCCATCTTTGGCCACAAAGAATATAATCAATCCGATTTCCATATTGACAATTTGGTGAGGTCCATGTGTAGATTCATCTCTTGTGTTGTTGGAAAAGGGTGTTTGCAATGACAAATGTGTTCTCTTGACAAAACTCTTTGCCCAGCCTCACTTTGTACTTCAAGGACAAACTTGCCTGTTACTCCAGGTTTGCATTCCCATCCCCTGTAATGAAAAGGACATCTTTTTTTGGTGGTTAATTCTAGAAGGTCTTGCTGTATACATGATCTGTTTTAATTATCATAAATAATATAATAAATATTGTAAATATTGCTACTCCCACTTGACACTTAAGGACATTGGCACTCAAAGAAGTTGAGAAAGTTGTCAAGGATTTATACCTAGCAAGTGGAAAAGCTAAATTTTCAGATCTGGTGTTTTGTTTTTTCTTTTATTTTTTTTTGGGGGGGGGCCACTTCTATTGGACTTTCATTTATCTATTTTCATCCATCTTTGTTCTTTGGCTTGTGTGGGCCTCCCATCGCAGTGGTCTCTCTTGTCATAGAGCACTGGCTCTGGGCACATGCGCTCCAGAGCTCCGGCTCGGTAGTTGGACACATCGGTCCAGCCGCTCTGCGGCACATAGGATCTTCCCAGGCCAGGGATCAAAGCAGCACCCCTCGCACTGCAAGGCTGTGTTCTTACCCACTGGACCACCATGGAAGTCCCAGACCTGGTTCGTTTTTCTCAAAAAAAAAAAAAAAAAAAAAAGCAGCATACTATTGTCTCTGAATCCAGTGTGGCTTTTCACCAGCCTTTTACGCACTGCTCCAAGAGCTATAAATTAAATTACTGTAATATTCCCTGGTTCTTTTCAATGGCTCTCCTTCAGATAGTTTCTAAATGTCTTAGTGTGGCCTAAAAAAATATTTGTATGAGTCTTCGCTGGCCATGTCTCACGTCCTCTGTTTCAGTCACTCCCCTTGCTAAGTCAGATTAAGCTATGTGTCACTGCTGTAATAAACAGCTCCACCTGAAATGTCTCCTTCTCCTTCCTTAATCAAGTGCGTGTACATCCTAAACACTAAATTTTATTCCAGGGTGGCCTCCTACAGAAGCCGGTGGCTTTCACAGTCTAAGTTAAATAGGCCTTTTGTTTCTCATTGCAGTTTATCTCAGTGTACTGAAAGTGTACTGAAAGTGTTTATACTCAGTTGTCTCTTCACTGATGCTGAGTCTTGTAAGGCAGAAGCTGTTCTCCTGTATCTCTCAGCTTTTGAACAACTATCCTTATAAGTCAAGAGATGCTCTATAAACATGAGATGTAGTGGTAAATAAATGGGAGTAAATAAATTCTCCCAATAAATAAGAGATCCAGAACATATTACAGCTGCAGAGGGTCATCGGTAGAGACACAGCAGTTGAAACTCGTGAATGAGATCACCCCAATTGTGTGCAAAGGAGAAGAAAAGAAGGCTCAAGGTTTTACATCCGTTTTTAAGAGGTAGGTGAAGTTGAGTTGGTAAGGCAGTGGAAGAGGGTGAGTGGGGTCAGTGGTTTGATGATAGGAGAATGAAGGAGTCACTTAAAAGCCAAGTGTATCTGTTGCTGTCTGGCAAACTGCTCCCAGATTTAATGGTTTGTAACAGTTAGCCTCATGAGTCTACAGTCTATTTCTCGGTTGTCTATGGTCTACATTTATTGTCAGCCAGTCTGCTGATCTTAGCAGAGCTCACTCATATGTGTACAGACAGCTAGTAGGTTGGCTGGGGGTCAGTCGGTGTAGGATGACCTCAGTGAGGATAACTCATTTCTCTTATGATATCTCTCCTATTTGCCCAGTATACCAGCCTACACAGGGGCTCCGTACTGGCAAATGAAGAGAGGAACCCAAATGTAAGCCCTTTCCCCAAGCTGTGCTGCACTGAATTTGTTTTTAACTCACTAACCAAAGCACATCACGTGAGTAAGCAGTCTCCTTCAGTTAGTTTCTAAATGTCTTAGTGTGGCCTAAAAAAATATTTGTATGAGTCTTCGCTGGCCATGTCTCACGTCCTCTGTTTCAGTCACTCCCCTTGCTAAGTCAGATTAAGCTATGTGTCACTGCTGTAATAAACAGCTCCACCTGAAATGTCTCCTTCTCCTTCCTTAATCAAGTGCGTGTACATCCTAAACACTAAATTTTATTCCAGGGTGGCCTCCTACAGAAGCCGGTGGCTTTCACAGTCTAAGTTAAATAGGCCTTTTGTTTCTCATTGCAGTTTATCTCAGTGTACTGAAAGTGTACTGAAAGTGTTTATACTCAGTTGTCTCTTCACTGATGCTGAGTCTTGTAAGGCAGAAGCTGTTCTCCTGTATCTCTCAGCTTTTGAACAACTATCCTTATAAGTCAAGAGATGCTCTATAAACATGAGATGTAGTGGTAAATAAATGGGAGTAAATAAATTCTCCCAATAAATAAGAGATCCAGAACATATTACAGCTGCAGAGGGTCATCGGTAGAGACACAGCAGTTGAAACTCGTGAATGAGATCACCCCAATTGTGTGCAAAGGAGAAGAAAAGAAGGCTCAAGGTTTTACATCCGTTTTTAAGAGGTAGGTGAAGTTGAGTTGGTAAGGCAGTGGAAGAGGGTGAGTGGGGTCAGTGGTTTGATGATAGGAGAATGAAGGAGTCACTTAAAAGCCAAGTGTATCTGTTGCTGTCTGGCAAACTGCTCCCAGATTTAATGGTTTGTAACAGTTAGCCTCATGAGTCTACAGTCTATTTCTCGGTTGTCTATGGTCTACATTTATTGTCAGCCAGTCTGCTGATCTTAGCAGAGCTCACTCATATGTGTACAGACAGCTAGTAGGTTGGCTGGGGGTCAGTCGGTGTAGGATGACCTCAGTGAGGATAACTCATTTCTCTTATGATATCTCTCCTATTTGCCCAGTATACCAGCCTACACAGGGGCTCCGTACTGGCAAATGAAGAGAGGAACCCAAATGTAAGCCCTTTCCCCAAGCTGTGCTGCACTGAATTTGTTTTTAACTCACTAACCAAAGCACATCACGTGAGTAAGCTCAGAATCAGCTTGCAAGAGCACTACTAATGGATTCGGATATGGAGGCGTGAAAGACTGGGGCCTTTGATTCAGCCTTCCACACTGAGAGAGAAGAAATCAACCAGAACTTACTAAAATTTTATTGAGGTCGAAGCTCGGTTGCTGTCGGTTGGGAAATGAAAGAAAGTGAGGAAGAGGAGAGCCTGAGAAAGTATGCTGAAAGGCAGACAGGGCATAGGTACAGATAACACGGTTGTGGTGCTGAGTAGGTTGAGGAAGTTTCCATCAGCCCCCTCCGCTCCTGCACACCCTCAGGGAAAAACCTGAGCAGGTCTACAGGCGGAGGGAAAGAACTAGAAAGTGAAAAGTGAAAAATGTGTGAGTGGGAAGGATTGTCAGAGCATTCTTCCTGGGCCTGGGGGAAGAGTGCAATGGAGACCACTCCGTCACCGGTAGGGAAATTTACCTAGAGAAAAGAATGCGGTCTCTTGTTTCTGGCTGGGTTCCTCTTACTGCTTCCTGTGACAATCTGTTTTGAAGCAAGGAGCGTCCACAGCTTTTAAATATGTTAAATTTATTGTATTATTGTTTTCCTTCATTGCTCTAGTCTGAATGAAATATCTGATCTTTGTTTTGAAAATAGAATTTAATATGCTTTGTTTTAAAATAACATTGGTTCCCAATCTGTATAATTTTAGAACATTTGGAAAAATACTACTTAGAAGGAAAAATGACTCTTATCTATGAGGTTAACTAGTTTATTGTAAAAAGCCAGTCTGCTGAACTGCTTTAGGCAGAGCTCACTCATTATTCTCGGTTGTCTATGGTCTACATTTATTGTCAGCCAGTCTGCTGATCTTAGCAGAGCTCACTCATATGTGTACAGACAGCTAGTAGGTTGGCTGGGGGTCAGTCGGTGTAGGATGACCTCAGTGAGGATAACTCATTTCTCTTATGATATCTCTCCTATTTGCCCAGTATACCAGCCTACACAGGGGCTCCGTACTGGCAAATGAAGAGAGGAACCCAAATGTAAGCCCTTTCCCCAAGCTGTGCTGCACTGAATTTGTTTTTAACTCACTAACCAAAGCACATCACGTGAGTAAGCTCAGAATCAGCTTGCAAGAGCACTACTAATGGATTCGGATATGGAGGCGTGAAAGACTGGGGCCTTTGATTCAGCCTTCCACACTGAGAGAGAAGAAATCAACCAGAACTTACTAAAATTTTATTGAGGTCAAGCTCGGTTGCTGTCGGTTGGGAAATGAAAGAAAGTGAGGAAGAGGAGAGCCTGAGAAAGTATGCTGAAAGGCAGACAGGGCATAGGTACAGATAACACGGTTGTGGTGCTGAGTAGGTTGAGGAAGTTTCCATCAGCCCCCTCCGCTCCTGCACACCCTCAGGGAAAAACCTGAGCAGGTCTACAGGCGGAGGGAAAGAACTAGAAAGTGAAAAGTGAAAAATGTGTGAGTGGGAAGGATTGTCAGAGCATTCTTCCTGGGCCTGGGGGAAGAGTGCAATGGAGACCACTCCGTCACCGGTAGGGAAATTTACCTAGAGAAAAGAATGCGGTCTCTTGTTTCTGGCTGGGTTCCTCTTACTGCTTCCTGTGACAATCTGTTTTGAAGCAAGGAGCGTCCACAGCTTTTAAATATGTTAAATTTATTGTATTATTGTTTTCCTTCATTGCTCTAGTCTGAATGAAATATCTGATCTTTGTTTTGAAAATAGAATTTAATATGCTTTGTTTTAAAATAACATTGGTTCCCAATCTGTATAATTTTAGAACATTTGGAAAAATACTACAAAGTATTATAGAAGGGAAAAATGACCTCTTATCTATGAGCACACACCGTATTTTTGCTTTTACAAAATTTGGATTATACTCACAATACTGTTTGTGATATATAACATTCTTCCCTGGTGGCTCAGACAGTAAAGGATCTGCCTGCAGTGCAGGAGATCGGGGTTCGATCCTTGGGTTGGGAAGATCCCCTGGAGAAGGGAATGGCTACCCACTCCAGTATTCTTGCCTGGAGAATTACATGGATAGAAGAGTGTAGTCTGGTGGACTACAGACCATAGGGTTGCAAAGAGTTGTACACAACTGAGTGACTAACACTTTCACATGAATTTTTATATAAAGGAGGTTAAAGTTTTAGTTATCAAATCAAATGCTTAATAAAACTTTCCTTAACTCTCTAGTTCAAGGAAATGAGCTTTTTTTCTGTCAAGACCACTGACCCACAGACAAAAATAACACAACACAATGCATATAAAGGACTCTTAATTGGGCAAGATGAAGGCAGTGGGGGAAGGAATGCTTTTTAAGGACAGTCTTAGGCATTTTAATTTCCAGTTTTTAAAATTGACTATAAGAGATGACAACCAAATATAATGTTTGCTTAGATCCTGGATGGGCAGAGAAACAGCTATAGAGAACATTTTGGAGACAGGGAAATCTGAACTTGGACAGAAGAGTAAAAAGGAAAAATGGAAGGGGAGAGATTAAGGCAAGAGAACGCAGAGTGGAGAGACACAAATGCCATCAATTCAGGGAGACCCTCTCTAAAGTCAGTGTTTGCACCAGGTCTGCCTTTTGTTTGGCCAAGGACACCAGCTGGAACAGTAGATTCTCAAATCCTTGTGTCTTATTCTTTCTACACAGGGAAATAACTAACTTCCTTTTTGTGTTTTAATTCAAAGTGTTTCTTTGAACTACAGGTTTGCTTCTCATGGAAATCTTAACACTTTACATGTAAGTGAGGAAAATGTGTAGAATTTAGACCTTTTTTTTTTTTTTGGTATTTTGGTCAGTCTGCATAGTTATTTTGAAAATCTCCTTGAGGTGTACAAGCTACCTTGACTATCTTTTATTCTTAATTGATAAGGGTAATCTAGTTCTACATTGCTGGAAGGTAACGTTGGGAGTAATCTGCCTGGTACATGTAAATTTGAGATTAAACTGTGTTTACGTAAGAGTTCTCTCCCTCCATCCTTTCACCTCTTGTGGTTTTAGATCCCCTGGCCTTTCAGAGTTAAAAGTACTAATGTTGTATTTTCTCTCATTAAACAGGCTG
The DNA here is from genome assembly GCA_022376925.1 of Tragulus kanchil. Lineage (NCBI taxonomy): Eukaryota > Metazoa > Chordata > Mammalia > Artiodactyla > Tragulidae > Tragulus > Tragulus kanchil. The sequence goes on from JAIOJX010000024.1 coordinate 150,709,380, forward strand.
CTTCATTGGGGTTACTACAGTTTCCTATCCTTAATGCTTCTGTGGATGAAAACTGCCAGAACATAACATATAAGGTTGGCTATGCGTTGTGAAAATATCTTATTTAAATAAAAGTGCATATGTGCTTGTAGGTTAATAGTTAATGATACTATTCAGATACGCAGATTGCCATTTTTAACCCCTTTGGCTTTCTGGTTAAAATAATGGATGTACACACCTGTGAGGCAGTGGGCTACATTTCTCATACTACACAGATTCCCCGCAAACAGAAGAGGTCTCAAAAAACAAATGCATATAAAGGACTCTTAATTGGGCAAGATGAAGGCAGTGGGGGAAGGAATGCTTTTTAAGGACAGTCTTAGGCATTTTAATTTCCAGTTTTTAAAATTGACTATAAGAGATGACAACCAAATATAATGTTTGCTTAGATCCTGGATGGGCAGAGAAACAGCTATAGAGAACATTTTGGAGACAGGGAAATCTGAACTTGGACAGAAGAGTAAAAAGGAAAAATGGAAGGGGAGAGATTAAGGCAAGAGAACGCAGAGTGGAGAGACACAAATGCCATCAATTCAGGGAGACCCTCTCTAAAGTCAGTGTTTGCACCAGGTCTGCCTTTTGTTTGGCCAAGGACACCAGCTGGAACAGTAGATTCTCAAATCCTTGTGTCTTATTCTTTCTACACAGGGAAATAACTAACTTCCTTTTTGTGTTTTAATTCAAAGTGTTTCTTTGAACTACAGGTTTGCTTCTCATGGAAATCTTAACACTTTACATGTAAGTGAGGAAAATGTGTAGAATTTAGACCTTTTTTTTTTTTTTGGTATTTTGGTCAGTCTGCATAGTTATTTTGAAAATCTCCTTGAGGTGTACAAGCTACCTTGACTATCTTTTATTCTTAATTGATAAGGGTAATCTAGTTCTACATTGCTGGAAGGTAACGTTGGGAGTAATCTGCCTGGTACATGTAAATTTGAGATTAAACTGTGTTTACGTAAGAGTTCTCTCCCTCCATCCTTTCACCTCTTGTGGTTTTAGATCCCCTGGCCTTTCAGAGTTAAAAGTACTAATGTTGTATTTTCTCTCATTAAACAGGCTGCTTCATTGGGGTTACTACAGTTTCCTATCCTTAATGCTTCTGTGGATGAAAACTGCCAGAACATAACATATAAGGTTGGCTATGCGTTGTGAAAATATCTTATTTAAATAAAAGTGCATATGTGCTTGTAGGTTAATAGTTAATGATACTATTCAGATACGCAGATTGCCATTTTTAACCCCTTTGGCTTTCTGGTTAAAATGATGGATGTACACACCTGTGAGGCAGTGGGCTACATTTCTCATACTACACAGATTCCCCGCAAACAGAAGAGGTCTCAAAATGGAGTTCCTGCAGTTGTTTTTTTTTTGTAATTTGCCAATTTTAAGTGTGAAGTTTGCTGAGTTTTTTTAATTTGTTTTAAGAAGTGCATTTTTATTTATTTATTTATTTGTTTGTTCATGGCTCTTCTGGGTTTTCACAGCTGCCACTAGGCTCTTCTCTCGTTGCAGGGAGTGGGGGCTACTCTCTACTTAAGGTGAGCAGACCTCTTGTTGCGGTGAGTTCTCCTACTGTAGAACTCGGGCTCTAGGGCACACAGGCTTCAGCACTTGCGGACCATGGGCTCAATTGTTGTGGCTCACAGGCTTAGTTGCTCTGCAGCATGTGGGATCTTCTTGGATCAGGGATCAAACGCATGCCTCCTGCATTGGCAGTCCAACTCTTTACCACTGAGCTACCAGGGAAGCCTGGAAGACCAATTTTTTAAAAAATATTTTTTGGGGGCGGTAGAGGAGCAGGTTGGGGAGGGGGGGGGGTGGGCCACTTCTGTTGGTCTTTCATTTCTTTGTTCTTTGGCCTGTGTGGGCTTCCCATCGCAGTGGCCTCTGTTGTCGCAGAGCACCTGCTCTGGGCGTATGCGCTCCAGAGCTCTGGCTCGGTAATTGAATACATCGGTCCAGCCGCTCCGCGGCACGTGGGATCTTCCCAGGCCAGGATCGAACCCCACTGGGCCACCAGGGAAGCCCCAGAACAAGACCAGTTTAAATGAGCCAAGTAATGAAAGTTTCAATTCTGCTGAGTGAAGTCTGTTTGGAGTGAAAGTTTGTGAAGGCCGAGAACCCTCGATCGGTCCAGGAGGTGATCAAGCCTTAAACAGGCTGCTTCATTGGGGTTACTACAGTTTCCTTTTAATGCTTCTGTGGATGAAAACTGCCAGAACATAACATATAAGGTTGGCTATGCGTTGTGAAAATATCTTATTTAAATAAAAGTGCATATGTGCTTGTAGGTTAATAGTTAATGATACTATTCAGATACGCAGATTGCCATTTTTAACCCCTTTGGCTTTCTGGTTAAAATGATGGATGTACACACCTGTGAGGCAGTGGGCTACATTTCTCATACTACACAGATTCCCCGCAAACAGAAGAGGTCTCAAAATGGAGTTCCTGCAGTTGTTTTTTTTTTGTAATTTGCCAATTTTAAGTGTGAAGTTTGCTGAGTTTTTTTAATTTGTTTTAAGAAGTGCATTTTTATTTATTTATTTATTTGTTTGTTCATGGCTCTTCTGGGTTTTCACAGCTGCCACTAGGCTCTTCTCTCGTTGCAGGGAGTGGGGGCTACTCTCTACTTAAGGTGAGCAGACCTCTTGTTGCGGTGAGTTCTCCTACTGTAGAACTCGGGCTCTAGGGCACACAGGCTTCAGCACTTGCGGACCATGGGCTCAATTGTTGTGGCTCACAGGCTTAGTTGCTCTGCAGCATGTGGGATCTTCTTGGATCAGGGATCAAACGCATGCCTCCTGCATTGGCAGTCCAACTCTTTACCACTGAGCTACCAGGGAAGCCTGGAAGACCAATTTTTTAAAAAATATTTTTTGGGGGCGGTAGAGGAGCAGGTTGGGGAGGGAGGGGGGCGGGTGGGCCACTTCTGTTGGTCTTTCATTTCTTTGTTCTTTGGCCTGTGTGGGCTTCCCATCGCAGTGGCCTCTGTTGTCGCAGAGCACCTGCTCTGGGCGTATGCGCTCCAGAGCTCTGGCTCGGTAATTGAATACATCGGTCCAGCCGCTCCGCGGCACGTGGGATCTTCCCAGGCCAGGGATCGAACCCCACTGGGCCACCAGGGAAGCCCCAGAACAAGACCAGTTTAAATGAGCCAAGTAATGAAAGTTTCAATTCTGCTGAGTGAAGTCTGTTTGGAGTGAAAGTTTGTGAAGGCCGAGAACCCTGTCGAGGGTGCTGGCCCTTACTTCTATTATTCTTATTAGAAATATACAACCAGGAAGTGAGGTTTATATTTTTGGTGGGAGGGGCTGAATCTAAAATCTTTCCATTTGATTAATACAGTTTTCTAGGTATATACTTGTTTCAAATATTTCAGACTAGAAAATAATGATATTTGCCTTTAATGCCATGACCCCAAGATCTGTTTATGATGAGATGTACCTCTGTCTAGGATTTTATTTTTATATGGTTAAAAAATAGCTATGGGATTCTATATGTAATATATATGTAGTATTATATATAGTTAATTGAAAATTTCTTGTAACTATTTCCTTTTCCATTCAATCTATTTTGGACATCATTATATGTCAATAAATACAACTTTGTTATTGTTTGTTTATCCAGTGACTTACTGATAAACATTTTGATTGTGTGTCGTTTCTCAGTCTTACCATCTGACTCAGCATCTCTGTGCCTCTCTGCATACTTCTGCATTTATCCCCTTGCACACATTTTTGTTAATGTTGGCGCCTGCTATTAAATGTCCTTCAGAATGTCGGTGCTAGGTTACACTTCCACTAACAATGTGTGGAAATAAGTCAGTAAGTTACTGCCATATATCCTTACCAAAAAAAATTATCCTTTTCCAAAATCTCTTAGAATTATTTCTTTTTAGTTATCACTTGACTTTGCTGGTGGTCCAGTGGCTAAGAATCCACCTGCCAGTGCAGGGGAACACAGGTTTGAACTCTGATCCAGGAAGATTCCACATGCCATGGAGTAATGTAAGCCTGTGCATCACAATTACTAAGCCCGCACTCCAGAGCCCACTTGCCACAACTGCTGAAGCCCACGTGCCCTAGAGCCTCTGCTCTGCAACAAGAGAAGCCCCTGCAGGGCTTCCCTGGTGGTCCAGTGGGTAAGGACACCACCTTGCAGTGCAAGGGGCGCCGGTTTGATCTCTGGCCTAGGAAGATCCCACGTGCCGCGGAGCGGCTGGACTGATGTGTCCAACCACCGAGCCGGAGCTCTGGAGCACATGCGCCCAGAGCCGGCGCTCTGCGACAACGGAGGTCACCGCGATGGGAGGCCCACAATAGCCAAAAGAACAAAGACAGATGAAAATAGACAAATGAAAGACCAATAGAAGTGGCCTGCCCGCTCCCTACCCCCCTACCCGCCCCCCAAATAAAACATAAATAAATGTGCTTTTTTTTTTAAAAAAAAAAAAGGAGAGAAGCCCCTGCAATGAGAAGCCCCTGCACTGTTATTAGAGGGTAGCTTCCCACGCTCCCTGCAGCGAGAGAAAGCCAGTGTCACCAACGAAGACCCAACACAGCCAAAAATAAATAAATAAAAGTAAAGGTTGTCTTAAAACTCATCACCAGTCCAGTAAAAATAGGTTTTGATAATTAAGTTCATAAGGTAGTGAGGGTTGAGGCTTTCTTTTAACCTGTGAAAAGGCTACTATATAAGTTATTTATTTGTTTTTAGGCTTCCCATAATATTGGGGTGGCGATGGATACAGAGCAAGGCTTGATTGTACCTAATGTGAAAAATATTCAGATCTGCTCCATATTTGAGATTGCCATTGAATTGAACCGCCTCCAAAAACTGGGGTCTACTGGCCGGCTCAGCACCAACGACCTTACAGGAGGAACGTTCACTCTTTCTAACATTGGAGCAGTAAGTAACAGCAGTGTTAAAGTGCATAAAACATAACTTAAGATTTGTGACCATATGCTCAGTTAAAAACAGAAACTTTCATTTGCTGTTTGTTCCTCAAAACTTAATTTTTCTATTCTTACTTTTTTTTTTTTTTTTTTTTAAAGATTGGTGGTACCTATACCAAACCAGTGATATTTCCACCTGAAGTGGCAATTGGGGCCTTAGGAATAATTAAGGTATGCTTATTTTTGGGGGAGGGGGTGGGTTAGGGAGGGAGGGAGGCAGGCGGGCCACTTCTATTGGTATTTCTTTATCTATTTTCATCCATCTTTGTTCTTTGGCCCATGTGGCCTCTCATCACAGTGGCCTCTGTTGTTGCAGAGCACCGGCTCTGGGCACATGCACTCCAGAGCTCCAGCTCGGTAATTGGACACATTGGTCCAGCTGTTCTATGGCCCGTGGGATCTTCTCAGGCCAGGGATCGAACTGGTGCCCCTTGCACTGCAAGGCGGTGTCCTTACCCACTGGACCACCAAGGAAGCCCCTGCTTGTTAGTTTTTTCTAAGAAAAGAGTTAAAGCAAATTGAGAGAGTAAAACCAAAGAAGAGTAATCATTTCTGAGGTTTTCCCCCATATGGTATTGGGTTTAATAAGTCAACTATTTCTTTGTCAGAGCTAGACCTCCACTTCTGGTAGGTGCCTGTCTATAGAGGAAATGCTAGTGATCTGGATCATTTCTGTACGGATCACCCATTGTGGCTTATGCCAGGCCCAGGTGTGAGTGTTCATGAATAATCACCAATGTACCCAATCTGAGTCTATCATAATAGCTTTTATTTCAGAATACCACAGAATAATGGTAAACCAATCCAAAATTTTATAATGGTGAGACACCACTGAGAGCGTTTTTCTGAAACTTTGGTCTGTTTGAGAATCATGGGAAATGCTAGTTAAAATGACTTTGGGGACTGAGCCTTCAAAACTTACACATTAAAGAGGAACCCAGGGCGTTCCAACGTGAGTGACCTGTGGCCATGTTATAATATAGAGGCTGACTTAGAATAAGAGTTGCAATATTTTTTAACCCTGGTTGCACATTAGAATCATCTGGAGAGCGTGAAAAAAAAAAAATGCCCAAGCTCATCCCATGCCAACTGCACCAGATATTTGAGGGCTGGGACTTGGGCATCTCCATTAATTCAAGCTTGAGAACCACTGGAGTTAAAGAATTAGCTAATCGATACTACTTTAATACTACCATTATTAAAATGTCATTGTTGCTACATTAACCTTGATTTTGATCTTCATGTTTTCAAAAGAACCTTTCTTTGTATTTGTAATACTTCCTCATGGAGCGTCTCTTATACTTGTTTTTCATGAGTTTGTTACTTACATGTCGACATCCGAAACAGTCACAGAAACTTCTGCTTAACCCTCAGGTGGTACTTTTGGCTACTGAGGTGCTTCCTTTTCTACCTCTGCTTTACCTTCTGGCACACAGAGGAGATGGGAGGAAAAAAATAAGAACACAAAGCATGACACTGTTCTGTCTAAATCAGGAGTTTCTCTAAGGGATAACTTCGCTCACTCATTTTCCCTCCCAGAATTCAGCATTCAAATCTCACAAAATTCTGACCTTTTCAGTTTAAAAAGAAACCGTCACACTTGGTTGACGTTTTGTTTTTCCTTCTCCTGGAAGTGATTTGTTTTCTTCTGTATGTATAGGTATATACTTGTGGTCAACTATACATAACAAAATTTACCATTTACCTCATTTTGTATGGTCACAGCAGTAGGTACATTCACATTGTTTGCAGTCTTCACCACTTTTTCATCTTCAGAACTTCTTTTAATCATCCCAGACTGAAATTCTGTATGTATATACTACATTTTGTTCGTCTGTTCATTTCTAATGAGCATTGGGGTTGTTTCCATTTTTTTGGTGATTTTGAATAATGCTGCTATGAACATCGGGGTACAATGATCTTCTTGAGAGGTATTTTTTTCAGAATCATGTTACTTAAGGTTTTTCCCAGCTATGAAGTATAGTTCTTAGAGTATAAATCTTTATAATGACTTAATATAGCTAATCGTTGTTGGGTAGGGACAAATAGTATTCCATTCTTTTTTCCCCTTGTGTTATCTCTCCTTTGCTATTTTCTGGTGTGTTTTTTTTTTTTCTTTTCTGTTTTCACTGTAAATTTTATTCTTAAATCACGAAACCCTCCACATTTCTTAGTTCTTCTCTTTCTTGACCTACACTTGATCAAAATTTTTTACTGAAAATCTTCTTCATGGGCATCTCCATTAATTCAAGCTTGAGAACCACTGGAGTTAAAGAATTAGCTAATCGATACTACTTTAATACCACCATTATTAAAATGTCATTGTTGCTACATTAACCTTGATTTTGATCTTCATGTTTTCAAAAGAACCTTTCTTTGTATTTGTAATACTTCCTCATGGAGCGTCTCTTATACTTGTTTTTCATGAGTTTGTTACTTACATGTCGACATCCGAAACAGTCACAGAAACTTCTGCTTAACCCTCAGGTGGTACTTTTGGCTACTGAGGTGCTTCCTTTTCTACCTCTGCTTTACCTTCTGGCACACAGAGGAGATGGGAGGAAAAAAATAAGAACACAAAGCATGACACTGTTCTGTCTAAATCAGGAGTTTCTCTAAGGGATAACTTCGCTCACTCATTTTCCCTCCCAGAATTCAGCATTCAAATCTCACAAAATTCTGACCTTTTCAGTTTAAAAAGAAACCGTCACACTTGGTTGACGTTTTGTTTTTCCTTCTCCTGGAAGTGATTTGTTTTCTTCTGTATGTATAGGTATATACTTGTGGTCAACTATACATAACAAAATTTACCGTTTACCTCATTTTGTATGGTCACAGCAGTAGGTACATTCACATTGTTTGCAGTCTTCACCACTTTTTCATCTTCAGAACTTCTTTTAATCATCCCAGACTGAAATTCTGTATGTATATACTACATTTTGTTCGTCTGTTCATTTCTAATGAGCATTGGGGTTGTTTCCATTTTTTTGGTGATTTTGAATAATGCTGCTATGAACATCGGGGTACAATGATCTTCTTGAGAGGTATTTTTTTCAGAATCATGTTACTTAAGGTTTTTCCCAGCTATGAAGTATAGTTCTTAGAGTATAAATCTTTATAATGACTTAATATAGCTAATCGTTGTTGGGTAGGGACAAATAGTATTCCATTCTTTTTTCCCCTTGTGTTATCTCTCCTTTGCTATTTTCTGGTGTGTTTTTTTTTTTTCTTTTCTGTTTTCACTGTAAATTTTATTCTTAAATCACGAAACCCTCCACATTTCTTAGTTCTTCTCTTTCTTGACCTACACTTGATCAGTATCACTGAAAAGTCTTCTTCACTATGACTTGAAGAAAATCTTGCTAGTCTGTTTTCTCCCTACCTGATGCCTGTTCCCTCTGAGTCCCCTTTGACCATTTCTCCTCATCTCCCAATCTCTCTAGGATACTGGAGTACCCTAGGGCTCAGTTCTGGCCCTTTTCTTTGTCTGCTTCAGTCTCTTGACTTTAAATACCATTTATATACTAATGGTGGCTTCTGAGCTTAGATCTCCCAGCCAGACCTCTCCTTACGCCTGCTCCTGAAGTCTTCCCTTTTCAGTGACCAGCCCTTGTGCTCAGAAACCTCTGATGGCTTCTCATCCCACTCCAAAGCAAAGGCAAAGAACTGCAGTAGCCTGCATGGCCCTAGGCTGGGAGCATGGCCCTGAGTGCATGGCCCTAGGCAGGGGGCACTTGTTGTGACTGGACCCGTGTTGGGATGTGACTGTTGTATCGCCTCCCACCCTGCCCCCACTGTTTTCCCCAAATAAAACACAGCAAGAAATTTATTAGCTTAGGTAAAAAAGGCAGGATGGTTATAAATTAATTTATTCATTTTTTAGTAAATTCAGATGGTAAGCATGAAATATATTTCTACCCATGAGGTACTTACATATTTTCCCCAGGAATGTTAGAGTTACACTGACAAATCACAATGGAAAGATAGGCTTTTTTATGGAGAATGTTTTCAGTATGGGTCCTACATTGTTTTTTGTTTTTTTTACTTCTTGACTGAGGTGTATAGCATGTAAGATCTCAGTTTCCTGACCAGAGATCAAACCTGTAGCTCCTACACTGGTAATTTAGAGTCTTAACCACTGGACCACCCAGGAAGTCCTTGATTTGGGTCTGTAACACTCAGGTCCATCAAATGTGACAAGGGCATCTTTTTAGATTCATCCCTATTGGAACATGTGAAGTTCAACTGTAAAGTCTGGAGACTTACATTATCGAGAATAACAAGCTGCTTACAGAAACAGATCACTGTTTTGTGATTTGGGAATGGAGTAAATTTCTAGGGTAAATCACGAAACCCTCCACATTTCTTAGTTCTTCTCTTTCTTGACCTACACTTGATCAGTATCACTGAAAAGTCTTCTTCACTATGACTTGAAGAAAATCTTGCTAGTCTGTTTTCTCCCTACCTGATGCCTGTTCCCTCTGAGTCCCCTTTGACCATTTCTCCTCATCTCCCAATCTCTAGGATACTGAGTACCCTAGGGCTCAGTTCTGGCCCTTTTCTTTGTCTGCTTCAGTCTCTTGACTTTAAATACCATTTATATACTAATGGTGGCTTCTGAGCTTAGATCTCCCAGCCAGACCTCTCCTTACGCCTGCTCCTGAAGTCTTCCCTTTTCAGTGACCAGCCCTTGTGCTCAGAAACCTCTGATGGCTTCTCATCCCACTCCAAAGCAAAGGCAAAGAACTGCAGTAGCCTGCATGGCCCTAGGCTGGGAGCATGGCCCTGAGTGCATGGCCCTAGGCAGGGGGCACTTGTTGTGACTGGACCCGTGTTGGGATGTGACTGTTGTATCGCCTCCCACCCTGCCCCCACTGTTTTCCCCAAATAAAACACAGCAAGAAATTTATTAGCTTAGGTAAAAAAGGCAGGATGGTTATAAATTAATTTATTCATTTTTTAGTAAATTCAGATGGTAAGCATGAAATATATTTCTACCCATGAGGTACTTACATATTTTCCCCAGGAATGTTAGAGTTACACTGACAAATCACAATGGAAAGATAGGCTTTTTTATGGAGAATGTTTTCAGTATGGGTCCTACATTGTTTTTTGTTTTTTTTTTTTTTTACTTCTTGACTGAGGTGTATAGCATGTAAGATCTCAGTTTCCTGACCAGAGATCAAACCTGTAGCTCCTACACTGGTAATTTAGAGTCTTGACCACTGGACCACCCAGGAAGTCCTTGATTTGGGTCTGTAACACTCAGGTCCATCAAATGTGACAAGGGCATCTTTTTAGATTCATCCCTATTGGAACATGTGAAGTTCAACTGTAAAGTCTGGAGACTTACATTATCGAGAATAACAAGCTGCTTACAGAAACAGATCACTGTTTTGTGATTTGGGAATGGAGTAAATTTCTAGGGGTAAATCACCACTGTCAAGAACAACTGCCTAAGAAAAAACATAATTTCCAGGTTTTTCAGAAAGCTGTCTGCTCATTAGGTAATGTTAAAATAGGACAAGGATGGTAAGCTTTTTTTTTTTTTAATTTTTTTGGCCACTTTTATTTTTATTTATTTATTGTTATTTGGCCTGTGTGGGCCTCCCATTGCAGTGGCCTCTCTCGCTGCAGAGCACCAGCTCTGGGCGCAAGCACTCCAGAGCTCCGGCTCATCATTGGACACACGGGTCCAGCCGCTCCGCGGCATGTGGGATCTTCCCAGGCCAGGGATTGAACCGGCGCCCCTTGCACTGCAAGGCGGTGTCCTTACCCACTGGACCACCAGGGAAACCCCAGATGGTAAGCTTTTAAACATTCCAGCTTTAATGTTTAAAATATTCCTTGAGGAATGCCACCATCACACAGTCTGCATTAGCTGGTAGATAGCCTAGCAATTTTGAAAAAAAAAAAAAAATCCTTGCCTTTTGTCAGAGGGTGTTTTTTTTTTTTGGCATCTATTTATTTATTTATTTATTTTTAATTCTTTATTTTAAAGGTTTTACAGAGTTTTGTTGTTCACAGACATGTATGTTCCCAGATCAGTCATATGCATATCCATGGTCCCCACCCCCTCAATTCCCCCCATCCCACCCCTCCAGACCATCACCCCATGCCATTGTAAGCACTCCTATTCCCTTAGCACAATGACAATAGCTATCTTTTCCACACATAACAGTATAGGTTTCCATGTTACTCCCTCCATGCCTCCCCCTCCCTGTTTCTTCCCCACAATGTCCCTATGTCTATGCTCTGTCTGTTTTTCCATGAGTTCACTGCATGTGTTATCAAGACCATCCTACTAGATTCCGTATATGTGTTTAGTATACTGTATTTGTCTTTCTCTTTTTGATTTACTTCACTTTTTATGATAGGTTCTAGAGCCAGCTACTTCATTAGGACTGAGTCTTCTGCATTTCTTTTAACAGCTGAGTAGTATTTCATTGTATATATATACCAGAGCTTCAGTATCCATTCATTCGTCGATGGACATCTAGGTTGCTCTGAAGTTCTGGCTGTTGTATAGAGAGCTGCAATGAACATTGGGGTACAGGTGCTTCTTTCAGTTATGATTTCACTTTACAGAAACAGATCACTGTTTTGTGATTGGATGGAGTAAATTTCTAGGGTAAATCACCACTGTCAAGAACAACTGCCTAAGAAAAAACATAATTTCCAGGTTTTTCAGAAAGCTGTCTGCTCATTAGGTAATGTTAAAATAGGACAAGGATGGTAAGCTTTTTTTTTTTTTAATTTTTTTGGCCACTTTTATTTTTATTTATTTATTGTTATTTGGCCTGTGTGGGCCTCCCATTGCAGTGGCCTCTCTTGCTGCAGAGCACCAGCTCTGGGCGCATGCTCTCCAGAGCTCCTGCTCAGTAATTGGACACATAGGTCCAGCCGCTCCGCGGCATGTGGGATCTTCCCAGGCCAGGGATTGAACCGGCGCCCCTTGCACTGCAAGGCGGTGTCCTTACCCACTGGACCACCAGGGAAACCCCAGATGGTAAGCTTTTAAACATTCCAGCTTTAATGTTTAAAATATTCCTTGAGGAATGCCACCATCACACAGTCTGCATTAGCTGGTAGATAGCCTAGCAATTTTGAAAAAAAAAAAAAAATCCTTGCCTTTTGTCAGAGGGTGTTTTTTTTTTTTGGCATCTATTTATTTATTTATTTATTTTTAATTCTTTATTTTAAAGGTTTTACAGAGTTTTGTTGTTCACAGACATGTATGTTCCCAGATCAGTCATATGCATATCCATGGTCCACACCCCCCCAGGTCCCCCCATCCCACCCCTCCAGACCATCACCCCAAGCCATTGTAAGCACTCCTATTCCCTTAGCACAATGACACTAGCTATCTTTTCCACACATAACAGTATAGGTTTCCATGTTACTCCCTCCATGCCTCCCCCTCCCTGTTTCTTCCCCACAATGTCCCTATGTCTATGCTCTGTCTGTTTTTCCATGAGTTCACTGCATGTGTTATCAAGACCATCCTACTAGATTCCGTATATGTGTTTAGTATACTGTATTTGTCTTTCTCTTTTTGATTTACTTCACTTTTTATGATAGGTTCTAGAGCCAACTACTTCATTAGGACTGAGTCTTCTGCATTTCTTTTAACAGCTGAGTAGCATTCCATTGTATATATGTACCAGAGCTTCTGTATCCATTCATTCGTCGATGGACATCTAGGTTGCTTCCATGTTCTGGCTGTTGTATAGAGAGCTGCAATGAACACTGGGGTACAGGTGCTTCTTTCAGTTTTGATTTCATCAGGATATAGGCCTAATAGTGGGATTGCTGAGTCATAGGGTGCTTCTCTTTTTAGTTTTTTAAGGAATCTCCAGACTGTCTTCCATAGAGGCTGTATCAGTTTACATTCCCACCAGCAATGCAAGAGGGTTCCCTTTTCTCTGCACCCTCTCCAGCATTTGTTGTCTGTTGATTTGTGGATGATGGCCATTCTGACGGGTGTGAAGTGATATCTCATTGTAGTTTTGATTTGCATTTCTCTAATAATAAGCGAGATTGAGCATTGTTTCATGTGCTTTTGGGCCATTTGTATGTCCTGTCAGAGGGGTTTTTTGTCTTGTGTACCTATCAGTCAAAAGTGGGTCTTGTATACCATTTTATTTATTTTTGCAATTCATTTTTTGTATTTTTTTAAAAAATATCCTACAATGAATTGGGGCTTTTTAAATCCTTTTTTTTTTAAGTCAAAGACAGACTGGGATGCATCAGTCTTGTCTGAACAGCATGTACCCCACCTTCAGCCTGCTCCCTCTGTGACCCCACACCCCACCTCTCACCCGGGCCCTCCACTGCAGCCACCTGCTGATTCTGCTGGGCCTCCAGTGCTCCAGCCAGGCTTCCCCTGTCTTTCCAAGGGTCCATGTGACTTGCTTCCTCACTGCCTTCAGTAAGGCCTTCTTGGTGAGGCTTTCCCTGCCCACCTTTCAAAAAAAAAATGCAACTTCTTCCCTATTTCCACCTATTGCCTACCATCTCTATCTCTGTTCCAAAGTGCTTTTCCATGAGTTCACTGCATGTGTTATCAAGACCATCCTACTAGATTCCATATATGTGTGTTAGTATACTGTATTTGTCTTTCTTTTTGATTTACTTCACTTTTTATGATAGGTTCTAGAGCCAACTACTTCATTAGGACTGAGTCTTCTGCATTTCTTTTAACAGCTGAGTAGCATTCCATTGTATATATGTACCAGAGCTTCTGTATCCATTCATTCGTCGATGGACATCTAGGTTGCTTCCATGTTCTGGCTGTTGTATAGAGAGCTGCAATGAACACTGGGGTACAGGTGCTTCTTTCAGTTTTGATTTCATCAGGATATAGGCCTAATAGTGGGATTGCTGAGTCATAGGGTGCTTCTCTTTTTAGTTTTTTAAGGAATCTCCAGACTGTCTTCCATAGAGGCTGTATCAGTTTACATTCCCACCAGCAATGCAAGAGGGTTCCCTTTTCTCTGCACCCTCTCCAGCATTTGTTGTCTGTTGATTTGTGGATGATGGCCATTCTGACGGGTGTGAAGTGATATCTCATTGTAGTTTTGATTTGCATTTCTCTAATAATAAGCGAGATTGAGCATTGTTTCATGTGCTTTTGGGCCATTTGTATGTCCTGTCAGAGGGGTTTTTTGTCTTGTGTACCTATCAGTCAAAAGTGGGTCTTGTATACCATTTTATTTATTTTTGCAATTCATTTTTTGTATTTTTTTAAAAAATATCCTACAATGAATTGGGGCTTTTTAAATCCTTTTTTTTTTAAGTCAAAGACAGACTGGGATGCATCAGTCTTGTCTGAACAGCATGTACCCCACCTTCAGCCTGCTCCCTCTGTGACCCCACACCCCACCTCTCACCCGGGCCCTCCACTGCAGCCACCTGCTGATTCTGCTGGGCCTCCAGTGCTCCAGCCAGGCTTCCCCTGTCTTTCCAAGGGTCCATGTGACTTGCTTCCTCACTGCCTTCAGTAAGGCCTTCTTGGTGAGGCTTTCCCTGCCCACCTTTCAAAAAAAAATGCAACTTCTTCCCTATTTCCACCTATTGCCTACCATCTCTATCTCTGTTCCAAAGTGCTTTCCTTTTTTCCTTTTCACCATTCAGCACATTATATATTAAAATGTTCGCTCCAGGAGGGTGAGAATTGATATTTGTTTTATTCATTGCTTTATCCCCAGAATCTAGACGGGTACCTGGTACTTAGTAGGTGCTCAGTAAATAGCTGATAAATAATTGAAATCGAAAATGAAATTTACCATACATACAGAAATTATACAGGGGATAGAAAATACCTTGGAGAAACTCTGAAAGCTTGAAGCACACACTCATAAAGATGGGAAAAGTAAGAGTCAGCATTTTCAGAAGTCATTTGGGATGCCCATTTCTTCACTGTTATAGGGAGGGGGGATTTGTCTAATCTTTCAGCATTGCTGTTGCTAGCGCTTGCTTTGAGCAAGTGAAGGCTGACTCTCTGTTCTTTTGCTTATTTGTAGGCCCTTCCCCGATTTAACGAGAAAGGGGAAGTCTGTAAGGCCCAGATAATGAATGTGAGCTGGTCAGCTGATCACAGAATTATTGATGGCGCTACAGTGTCACGCTTCTCTAATTTGTGGAAATCCTATGTAGAAAACCCAGCTTTTATGCTGCTAGATCTGAAATGAAGATTGATAAGACATCCTTGAACTTTCTGAGTTTCCAAGGAAAACGTAGAGCCCAGCTGTGCCGCACACGTTCCTCCATGCAGTTTGTGTCATAAATGACTTGTAACGTATGATTACGGTTCCGAGCCACAATGGGTATCACTACTCTGTTAGACCTTTTAATGAAAAGGAATAATGGTGCACTAGTTCTCCTGGGGCTGTCACATTTTCTAGGTCATAGTATGACTTCTTACTACGGTGCTGAGGTCTTTGTGTCAGTGGATTGAAAGTAGCAGGGAGAATATAATGAAATATTACGGAGGGAGAGGCAGCCATTTACAGTATTTGCCCGGTTGTTTCTCGCCTGTCTTTTTTTTTAAACTGACTCTTAACGAAACTTAGAGCATTTCATTATAGTTAATTGGGAAAAGGAATTTATATGCAAAAATGTTTTCTATTTTCCTGCAATAATGCAAATTATTGTATAAAGTGCAATTATATTTACCTTTTAAGATATCCAGGAGTATGTTGCTCTGTAGCTATTATTATCTGTAAATGTCTTATTTGTATAATGTCTTCTAAAAGGGGAAACTATGAGCTAAACTTAAAAATGTCTAATTATAGTTTTGTTACCTGTAAGGCCATTTAAAAGTATTTGTCTAAAGTGGATAAACTTTTAGAATTTTGGTAATGTTCTACTGTTTTGCCATACATACAGAGATTATACAGGGGATAGAAAATACCTTGGAGAAACTCTGAAAGCTTGAAGCACACACTCATAAAGATGGGAAAAGTAAGAGTCAGCATTTTCAGAAGTCATTTGGGATGCCCATTTCTTCACTGTTATAGGGAGGGGGGATTTGTCTAATCTTTCAGCATTGCTGTTGCTAGCGCTTGCTTTGAGCAAGTGAAGGCTGACTCTCTGTTCTTTTGCTTATTTGTAGGCCCTTCCCCGATTTAACGAGAAAGGGGAAGTCTGTAAGGCCCAGATAATGAATGTGAGCTGGTCAGCTGATCACAGAATTATTGATGGCGCTACAGTGTCACGCTTCTCTAATTTGTGGAAATCCTATGTAGAAAACCCAGCTTTTATGCTGCTAGATCTGAAATGAAGATTGATAAGACATCCTTGAACTTTCTGAGTTTCCAAGGAAAACGTAGAGCCCAGCTGTGCCGCACACGTTCCTCCATGCAGTTTGTGTCATAAATGACTTGTAACGTATGATTACGGTTCCGAGCCACAATGGGTATCACTACTCTGTTAGACCTTTTAATGAAAAGGAATAATGGTGCACTAGTTCTCCTGGGGCTGTCACATTTTCTAGGTCATAGTATGACTTCTTACTACGGTGCTGAGGTCTTTGTGTCAGTGGATTGAAAGTAGCAGGGAGAATATAATGAAATATTACGGAGGGAGAGGCAGCCATTTACAGTATTTGCCCTGTTGTTTCTCGCTCTGTCTTTTTTTTTTAAACTGACTCTTAACGAAACTTAGAGCATTTCATTATAGTTAATTGGGAAAAGGAATTTATATGCAAAAATGTTTTCTATTTTCCTGCAATAATGCAAATTATTGTATAAAGTGCAATTATATTTACCTTTTAAGATATCCAGGAGTATGTTGCTCTGTAGCTATTATTATCTGTAAATGTCTTATTTGTATAATGTCTTCTAAAAGGGGAAACTATGAGCTAAACTTAAAAATGTCTAATTATAGTTTTGTTACCTGTAAGGCCATTTAAAAGTATTTGTCTAAAGTGGATAAACTTTTAGAATTTTGGTAATGTTCTACTGTTTTGTGGGGGAAAACTCCACCTTTACAAGCTTGCTTCAGTGTGAGGAAGGTACTTTAAATGTAGCAGCCCCTGACATTGTTCTACATTCAGAAATCCATTTCTTTTCACTTTTTTTTTTTTACTTTCTTGGTCTTCAGCTAAAACAAATAGATTAAGAAATTAGGGTCTATTCCATTCTCCAAATCCTGGGAAAGAATTTGAATCAAGGGAGAGAGAAGACTAATGTGCAATTATGGACATTAAAATAAAATAATAAATTTTTCACAGAAATAAAGGTAGTCTCATGATCATTTTGTTAGAGGCCCACTTGAATCAGAAAGTCAGTTTGCCGCAAATCAATCAATGTGATACACCATATCAACAAATTGAGAGACAAAAATCACATGATCATCTCAATAGATGCAGAAAAAGCCTTCGACAAAGTACAACATCCATTTATGATAAAAAACTCTTCAGAAAATGGGTATAAAAGGAACCTATCTCAACATAATAAAAGCCATATATGAGAAGCCTACAGCGAACATTATCCTTAACAGTGAAAAACTGAAAGCATTCCCTCTAAGATCAGGAACAGGACAGGGGTGCCCACTTTCACCACTACTATTCAACATAGTCCTGGAAATCCTAGCAACTGCAATAAGAGAAGAGAAAGAAATAAAAGGAATCCAGATTGGAAAGGAAGAAGTCAAGCTCTCTCTTTTTGCAGACGACATGATACTATACATAGAAAACCCCAAAGACATGGTTACAAAGCTACTAGAATTAATCAATGAATTCAGCAAAGTCGCAGGATACAAAGTCAACACACAGAAATCACTGGCATTCCTATACACAAACAATGAAAAATCAGAAAAAGAAATCAAAAAGGCAATCCCCTTCACCACTGCAACCAAAAGAATCAAATATCTAGGAATAAACCTACCCAAAGAAACAAAAGAATTGTACACAGAAAATTACAAGACACTCATGTGAGAAATTAAAGAAGACTTAAACAGATGGAGAGATATTCCATGCTCCTGGATTGGAAGAATCAATATTGTGAAAATGATCATACTACCAAATATCATCTACAGATTCAATGCAATACCTATCCAACTACCATTGACATTTTTCACAGAACTAGACCAACGAATAACACAGTTCATATGGAAACACAAAAGACCTTGAATAGTCAAAGCAATCCTCAGGAAGAAGAATGGAGCTGGAGGGATCAGCCTCCCCAACTTCAGACTCTACTACAAAGCAACAGTCATCAAGACAGTATGGTACTGGCACAAAAACAGAACTGTAGATCAATGGAACAAGATCAAGAACCCAGAGATAAACCCACACACCTATGGGTACCTTATTTTTGACAAAGGAGGTGAACATATAAAATGGGACAAAGACAGCCTCTTCAACAAATGGTGCTGGGAAAATTGGACAGCTACATGCAAAAAAATGAAGTTGGAACATACCCTGACACCATGCACAAAGATCAACTCAAAATGGATTAAAGACTTAAATGTAAGGCCAGAAGCCATCAAACTCTTAGAGGAGAATATAGGCAAAACCCTCAAGGACATAAATCAAAGCAAGATCTTCTCTGACCCACCTACTAGAATAGCGGAACTAAAAAGACAAATGAACATGTGGGATCTAATGAAACTTAAAAGCTTTTGTACAGCAAAAAAAATTACAAAAAAGCTGAACAGACAGCCCACAGAGTGGGAGAAAACCATAGCAAATGAAACAACAGACAAAGAATTAATCTCCAAAATCTACAAGCAACTCAGACAACTCAGCACTGGAAAAACGAACAACCCAATCAAAAAATGGGAAAAGGACCTAAACAGACACCTCTCCAACGATGACATACAGATGGCCCAAAAGCACATGAAACGATGCTCAACTTCACTAATAATTAGAGAAATGCAAATCAAAACTACAATGAGATATCACCTCACACCCGTCAGAATGGCCCTCATCCACAAATCGACAGACAATAAATGCTGGAGAGGCTGCGGAGAAAAGGGAACACTCCTGCATTGCTGGTGGGAGTGTAAATTGATACAGCCTCTATGGAAGACAGTATGGAGATTTCTTAAAAAATTAAAAAGAGAAGCATCCTATGACCCAGCAATCCCACTCTTAGGCTTATACCCTGATGAAATCAAGTCTGAAAGAAGCACCTGTACCCCAATGTTCATTGCAGCTGTCTATACAATAGCTAGAACATGGAAGGAACCTAGATGCCCATCGACGAACGAATGGATCCAAAAGCTCTGGTACATATATACAATGGAATACTACACAGCTGTAAAGAGAAATGCAGAAGAATCAGCCCTAATGAGGTGGCTGGATCTAGAACGTATCATCAAAAGTGAAGTCAGTCAGAAAGAGAAGGACAAATACAGTATATTAACACATATATATGGAATCTAGTAGGATGATGATGATGGCACATGCAGTGAAGCGACGGAAAGACAGACATGGACAGTGGACATATGGACATTGTGGGGAAGGAACAGAAGGTGGGAGGCGTAAAGGAAGTAGCATGAAGGCCTGTACTACCATAAGTGAAGAAAATAGCTCTAGTCATTGGTCTGTGAGAAAAGGGGACCCTTCAGGGGTGCTGTGTGATGGTTGGGAGGTGTGGGAAGTGGGGGATATACATATGACTAATCTGGGAACATACATATCTGTAAACAACAGAACTCTGTAAAAGCTAAAAGCAAAATAAAGGTTTAAAAAAAAGTGAAGTAAGTCAAAAAGAGAAAGACAAGTACAGTATACTAACTCATATATATGGAATCTAGTAGGATGGTCATGATAACACACACAATGAACTCATGGAACAAAGAATATACATAAGGACATTGTGGAGAACAAACAGTGAGAGGGAGGCACAGAGGAAGTAACACTGAAGCCTATACTGGCACGTGTGGAAAAGATAGCTGTTGTCGTTGTGCTAAGGGAATAGGAGTGCCTACAATCACTTGGGGTAATGGTCTGAAGGAGTGGAAGGGGGGGAACTGGGTGGCGGGGAGGGGAACAGGGATATGCATATGAATGATCTGGGAACATACATGTCGGTGAACAACAAAACTCTGTAAAATCTTTAAAATAAAGAATTAAAAGAAAAAAGAAAGTCAGGTTGTTTCCGATACTATCTAAGGAATATTCAAGTGAAGTTTTGTGCCAGAAAGAGTTGTTTTAATGTCTTCTTGACTTTTTTGAAAATGAAAATCATGTGTACGTCAGACAGTAATGGATCTAATGAATGTTAGTCTTTCTAAACTTCACAAAATATGAAGAGTTGCAAAGAAAATGAAATCATCCGTAACCCTATCACTGCTGGCATTTAAATCAAGGTATTTGTATAGATAGCTGTTCTTTTTATGAAAATGAGATTGTGCTGTATCTATTATTTTATAAATTGATTTTTAATTTAACATATTATCAGTCAATAAACAATTCCACATTATGCTCTTTTAAGTGGCTGCATAGTAGTCCATTGTTTACATTTATCATACATCTAAATATTAAACATCTGTTGTATACTGAGTGTGATGCCAAGCAGTGGATATACAGTAGCCATCCTCATGGCTCCTACCTTCATTGGGCTTACAGTCTAGGGGAGAGACATATATTTAATAACCATAAAAATAAGGATATAAGTATCCTCTAAGTAAGAGGAAACAGTGCTATGAGAGCACCTGCTAGAGGGTACCAGTCCCGTCTCAGAAGATCAGGAGAGGATGCACCATAATTTCATCAGTTCCCTGTTGATAGCATTCACAGAACTTTAAGTGAAGAAAGACATGATCAGTAAAAATTTCTCCATTTAAGAAATGTGAAAACTAGGAGAACTGGAGTTTTGAAGTTTGTATGTAATGCATGCTCAGTTGCTTCAGTTGTGTCTGCCTCCTTGTGACCCCGTGGGCTGTATGAGCACGTGAGCCTGCCAGGCTCCTCTGTCCATGGGATTTTCCAGGCAAGAATACTGGAGAGGGTTTCCATATCCTCCTCCGAGGGATCTTCCTAACCCAGAGATTGAACCTCTGTTGCCTGTGTCTCCTGCACTGCAGATGGATTCTTTCCCACTGAGCTGCCAGAGAAGCCCAAGTATGTAATATGCTCTCCTAACCGTCCAACGTCAGAATAACCCTTGAGCTATCTGTTCCATCACAAATCCCTACTGTTACCACCGTCTGTTGTTTCATCCTTCAAGAATTCAGTTAAGGACTGGCTTCCCATTGTGTGTAGGACCTTTAAGATAGGAGGATCCCCTGGAAGGAAGGAGGGGGCCATGAGCACAGTGCTAACAGCAGTGCTGATCCATGGGCTCCCACACATCATAGGATGGGAGTTGGATAGAACAAGGTCTTTGCAATAGTCATAAAGGTTGAAATTAAAGGGGAGAAGCCAGAAAATTCCAGTCCTTCACAAGCATGTCTGGAGGTTGGAAGGTACTAGATGCCCATGAGGAAGATGCTAAAGTTATTGGCCCCCAATTTTTGTTGGGAGTGCCCAAAAAGAAAATCAAGGTTCCATTCATTATGTCGAGCATTCTGCCGATTCTAAAATGGAAGGACAGTAGGGAAAGAAGTTTGAAGGACAGAAGCCCAATTGGTATTAATTTCCATTTTAGAGATCAAAGTGTACCAAATCTTGAAATATTCCAGGAAGTGATTATGTAGGAAGAAGAGAGCCCACAGGCCAGTTTGGGCATATCCTGTGGCTTCCAGTCAATGTGAGTCCAAAAAGTCATTTGATGGAGTTCTGTGCTGATTTCTAAGTAAACTACAGTTTGAGAAAGGTGATGGCACTCACATAGCACTACTCAGCAGCACTAGAAGTAGGAACCTTCCCTCAAACTCTTCAGACTTCTTTAACATTCACCCTAAAATCCTTTCGTTAGTTCATTGTGCACACATTGATCACTGAATATGTATTCAATTCCAGGCTTCGGGATAGACATTGTGGATAAAGATGGAGAAGATAGAGGATGTTTCAGCCCTCACAGTGAGAGCTCTGGCTGGCAATTAAAGCCTTCACCAGAAGTGGGTCTGTGCCAGTAACGTGGAGAAGAGCAGGATTTCCACAGTGGAGTTGTATTTCTGGTCAGTTCTTAACGGTGGTTTTGTTCCTTCCCTGTGAACTGTCTTCTTGCACCTAAATTGGACCATTGTATCTCCTTAACGTACTAGCCCTGCCTCATCAATCCTGCCTCACAGACCATACATCTCATAATAAGACAGACACTGTCCTTAGGCCATACAGGCCATTCGAGCTCTTTAAAAGGTTACAGTTCGTGGGACTTCCCTGGTGGTCCGGTGGCTAAGACTCTGAACTCCGCGATGCAGGGGACTAGGCTTTGATCCCTGATCAGGGAACTAGATCTCGCATACCACTGTTAAGAATTCACATTCCACAACTAAAGATCCCAAGTGCTGCAACTAAAACCCAGTGCTGCCAGCTCAATCAATAAATTTTTTTTAAGGGTTATGGCTTGAGTGTTGCTTTTCATGAGGCAAGCAACAAAGGGGACACCTACGTGACAACAGATATTTAGGAACAATATGTGAGGGCTGTACCATCTGAGCATTGTATTTTCAGAGCATACAATATAGCTTCTAATAAAATACCATCAGTGAATCATTAGCCTCTACACTCACCTCATATTGGTAAAGAGGGGGAAATTGAGTAAAATTCGAGATAATAATTATGATAGTGTCGACATCATTTATGCTTTACATATATTAATTCATCTTATCTCTCCAGCAGTGTGCTAAGTTATTTAGTCATGTCTGACGCTTTGTGACCCTATAGACCTTAGCTCTAGGCTCCTCTGTCCATGGGATTCTCCAGGCAAGAGTACTGGAGTGGGTTGCCATGCCCTTCTCCAAAGGATCATCCCTATCCAGGGATCATGGCCCCTGCATGGAAGGCAATTCTTTTTTTTTTTTTTTTTCTTGTGAAAGATAGATCCTGAAAAAATAAAGTTGAACAACAACAAAAAGGCAAATTCTTTACCACTAGTGCCACTGGCAAAGCCTAATTTCTGTTGCTTGAAAGGTGAGAAAACAGAGTTTATGTACTTAGTTGTGCATGGGTTAATGTACTCTAAAGTGTAACAAGCTAGACTAATATATGACGCTTCATGTTCCAAATGCCAGGATTGTCTGTGATTTAATGCTGTTTGAGCAATTGGTATTATTGGGCTAAAAGGAAGAAAGTTCCTGCTTGTCTTAGGGGTCTTAGCAGTTTGAAATGCTTTCTGAAGGCATATGTGCTCCAGGCACCAAAAGAAAGGGGCTGTGGTGTTAGGAATTTTCTGCAGCAGTAATTTATTAAAGCAACGTGACATCACAACTAAGCAACTGAGCATACACATTTTGGCCCTTTGTGGTCTTAGTTTCCCTCACAATGAATTCGTCCCCATTCCTTGAAAACAACAAGCCTTTGTTGGGCATGTTTCTCCACCAGAAGAAAATCCAAGCGCAAGTCATTTCCTCTTTTCGACCTCCTCTGACTGTGCTACTCTATGTTTGAATCAGTATCTCTTTCCTCCTCTCTCCTGCTTTGTCCACGCCTCCGACAGGACTCATGCAGGGACGGAGCTGGATGGGTATGTCTGTTTTGACTGCTGGCTTGTGGAGCCTCTCAGTAGCCCCAGCTCAGCTGCCTTGTACTCAGTCTGTGCTGGTTGACTTAAAAAGAAATCTATCCCCTGGATCTGATTATGTTTCTTTATGAAGTCCTAATGTAGTGTGAGGATTGCCAACGACCCAGAAAAGGATAAGGTGAAGCAACCATGGCTATGAAGTGGCTGTTGTATCTGTGGAATGACTCTGAATAGCCTGCTACGAGGACAACTATCTAGAGGAAAATGAGTCTGTTCAAATCTTGTAAATGGTAAGGAGGCATTTGTTTTAAATTTTTGTGTTGTGTGTCTATTTCATAGTTCATTGTAATCCCTCAGTTAATCAGAATGTTTAGTGCTTTCAAGATCATTTTAGATTTTATGGAACATGGAGTATCATTTTGCTTTTTAAAATGCTTATTACAAATAACTCATGTGTACCACTGTACCATGTGATTAAACAAAGCAACGATTTACCTAGTGCCAAGCAGGAAATAGCACAGCCAAATTTCCCAACATTATTTAGACAGGAAAACATTACCTACACTAAAGATGCATTTACTATATCAAAAAAGTAGAAACTACCTAATTTATTGATTTACTGGTTTGTTGATTTATGTCCTGCCACTTCCAGAAAGAATTTATGAAAGCAGTTGTATCCATAGTCCTAATCATCACATTTGAGAACCGTATGGTTATCACTGTTGTGTTGTCATTTATAGCTACTTTTGTGTAACATTTTTTTTCAGTTACCTCCACAATGTTTCCTCTTTTTTTTCAATTTTTATTTTACCTTTTACTTTTACAGAGTTTTGTTGTTTACAGATATGTATGATCCCAGATTAGTCATATGTATATCCCCCCTATCCCACCTCTCCCGACCATCACACAGCACCCCTGCAGAATCCCCTTTTCTCACAGCACAATGACAATAGCTATTTTTTTCACATATGATAATATAGGTTTTCATGCTACTTCCTTTGCGCCTCCCACCCACTGTTTATTCCCCACAATGTCCATATGTCAAAACTACAATAAGATATCACCTCACACCCGTCAGAATGGCCATCATCGACAAATCTACAGACAATAAATGCTGGAGAGGCTGCGGAGAAAAGGGAACCCTCTTGCATTGCTGGTGGGAGTGTAAATTGATACAGCCTCTATGGAAGACAGTATGGAGATTTCTTAAAAAACTAAAAATAGAAGCACCATGTGACCCGGCCATCCCACTCTTAGGCTTATACCCTGATGAAATCAATGCTGAAAGGAGCATCTGTACCCCAATGTTCATTGCAGCTCTTTATACAATAGCCAGAACTTGGAAGCAACCTAGATGTCCGTTGATGAATGAATGGATACAAAAGGGCTGGTACATATATACAATGGAATACTATACAGCTGTTAAAAGAAATGCAGAAGACTCAGTCCTAATGAGGTGGCTGGATCTAGAACATATCATAAAAAGTGAAGCAAGTCAGAAAGACAAGTACAGTATACTAACACATATATATGGAATCTAGCAGGATGTTAATGATAACACACACAGTGAAGCGATGGAAAAACAGACGTGGACAGTAAACATTTTTAAATTAAGCATCTTAGTACATTATTTTATTTAATCCTCACAGCAGCTTTACATACTGTCATCCTTTCACTTTAATGGTGAGGAAGCCATGTCTCAGGATAACTTGCCCATGTCCCTGCACTAAGTGGCAGAGAGTGGAGACAGGCCTTCAAAATCAACCTCTTTTTCTCTTTCTTCCTGTTTTATTGATTAACGATTTCACTTACATACACCAGGAAGTGATTGCCATGATAAGTTCAATGAGCATCTGTCATCTTGTAAAGCACAGTCATGCTTCATCATACTTCTGTCCTACCCAGTGTGACTAATGCTGTGGAGCACACTCTCTCCCCGTTCCCTCGATCTGTATGTAAGCAAAGTCATTCCATTCAGCTGGCTCTTTTCTGAGCTGCCCTGAGACAAAGGCAAATGGAAGAAATCTTCCATGGGTCTCAGTTATTCTAGGAAAAACATTTTCTGTAGTTTTACTCTAATGTTGATGGTATAGAGCAAATCTGCCCAGAGTAGGCTATCATGCCCTATTCAGAGGAGGGAAGAAATGCGTATTACTGAGTGTCTGCTATGCACTAGGAACCATAATCAACTCTGTCTGTATCTCAGTTTTCATAACAACACTTCCCAATAAGTGTATCCATTAGAATAGGTTTGGCTATTCTTAAGAAGGAACCCCCAAAATGGTGGCTTCAGCAAGAAGAAAATCAGTACCTCTCTCCTCTTAAGTATCCTTAGCTGGAATGGTGCCTCTGGCCCATCTGTTCTGCCATTACTTTGTCACACTTGTGTTCAGCTGTCCAGAACAGTACTTCAGCCATCACATCGACATTCCAGAATGCAGAATGGAGGGAAAAGAGAGAAATTCTCTCTTAGGGAAGATTCCTCGAAGTGGCCCTGGACACCACCCCTGACATCCCACTGACTGTTAACTTAGTCACAAGGCCACACCTAGCTGCAAGGAAGACTGGCAAATGAGCAACCCTGTGCTTAGCTAAGTTTTTTTTTTTTTTTTAAATAATTTTGTGTATGTTTATTTATTTGGGGCTGCACTTTGTCTTCTTTGCTATCTGCTGGCTTTTCCCTAGTTGTGGAGAGTAGGGGCTACTCTGTAGTTGCAGTGCTCAGGCTTCTCCATGTGGTGTCATTTTCTGTTGAGGAGCACAGGTTCTAGGGCACATGGGCTCAGTCGTTGCAGTGCATGGGTTTTTTTGCTCCATGGCATGTGGGATCTCCCTGGAGCAGGGACTGAACCCGTGTCTCCTGCATTAGCAGGTGGATTCTTTACCACTGGGCCACCAGGGAAGCACCTTAGCGAAGTATTTTGTTACTATGGTGAAAAAATGGATATTAGGAAACAGTTGCCAGACTCTGCCATAGAAGATACTTTTTCCATTTCAGGTTAGAGAAAACTATAAAACATAAAAGCCATGTCATAGAGCCACTGAAGTTCAAGCTGGGACTCCACCTAGGTAAGTCTACTTGCTAGTGCATTGCATTCTCTGAAACAACACAAGTACTGTGGCTTAAGTTAATCAGCAACAGAGAGTAATGGATGGATTAAAACATTATCAAGTGAAATGCCCTGTCTCCTGACCTTACTCCACATTCAATCTCATTGTCCCATTTTGATCAGTGAGAGTCTTCCTCATATCCAATGCTAGTTAAGATTACCTTGGTACACTAGTTAAGCCTAAAATCTAGTTCTTCATGCCAAAGTTATTGGAGACTCAGACCTCTTTAAATTAAAAAAAAATTGTGTTGTTGATAAATGTGGAAGTTCAGTGTTGAATGTCCATAGAACCATTTTCTTTTCCTTCTGAGCAGGCAGTTAAGTATTTATAGCTCAGCATGCAGTCAGCTAGGGCCATGTGATTATAGGTAGAGGTGATGTAGGCAATTTCAGGATGCAGCCCATTAAACCTCCCAAGAGCCCTGAAGCCTGCATGTTGGAAATGGCGGTGATGCAAGGTACCAATATTTCCAAATGACCAGGTGACACAAAGCACCCCTGCTGCCCCATATTCTGGCACTGATTGGTTTGAATGTAATGTAGGTCAAAAATAAACTTGCTAAATATGACTATTTAAATCTGTTTTAATTATTGTGGCTATCGCACATTTGAAATGTGGCTCATGTAACTGAGAAACTGATTTTAATTTTATTTAACTTTAATCAGTTTAAATAGCCACCTGTGGCTAGTGGCTACCATATTGGACACTGCAGACACAGACTATATCCATCATCACAGAAAATTCTGTTAGATAGTGCTACCATAATTAATAAACATACAGAGAAAAGTAAAATAATTCCTCCCACCACCAAAACAGAAACGAAAAACCTCCCTACCTCTTCAATAGCTAATTTCCTTTTGCTTAAAAGAAGACTCAGGGAATTCCCTGGTGGCCCATTTGGTTAGGACTCCAAGCTCTTATTTACCAATGGCTTGGACTGCATTCCTGGCTGGGAAACTAAAATCCCAGAAAGAGTAGACTCAAAAAACACTTCTTTCTCACATCATTACTTCTTGCTATTGCACGGACAAGCTTCCCGGCCTGCTCCTTCCTGCCTTGGTCTCGCTTGCCTTAATTAATTAGAATGAACCGGTGGTCTTGAACTCCTTGCTGTCTGGCTTTCTTCCCTACTCCTTGCCTTTCATCACAGTGTACTTGGCAAAAGGTCTGACCACATCTCTCTCCCAAATGTCTCCTAAATAGTTCTGTCTGGATCCACCTCTCTCCTAAGCTCATTTCACTCTTCAGCAACTCAAGGTCACCACACATTTCAGCGACATCTCATCAGACAGACCAGGTCACCTTTGAACTATGTATGCCAAACCCGAGATCGGTCATGTTACCATTGTTGTCCCATCAAAATAGCCTCAGGCTTTTTCATGTGACAGAAGGTGTTCCCATTTAGGCGAGTATTGAAGGTAACAGGAATCTTTGCACGTTCAGAACTGAAAAAAAGTAAACTCATTATGAGGCAGTTCTAGTATTGAGCAGGAAGGCTCTAACCATGAGCTAGTGCTTATGTGAGGCAGAGTCCTGTGAGAGAACTCTGTGCCAGCTTGCCGAAACTGAGAAGAAGAATTTGGAGACAGTCCAGAGGAGAGCCACAGAAACAGCCCAAGCATGACAAGAATAATTGCAGTTCTGTTAGAAAGAGGCCGTCTATATCAGGCTTTTACTAAGTACCATGTGGAATGTTACAGCGCAAAGCTTGGGATACAGCTGTCGTGGATCTTAGCAAGGGACAGGACAGAAGAAATGAGAACAGATGGGAGATTAAGAATTTAGGTTTGAGTCCGGGGAAAAGTCAGGCTGGTTAAAGACAGACTCACCTTCATCTCAGCTGACGAGGGGGCAGCCTCCTCCCATAGGCCCCCTCATTCTCCCTCCTCCCCTCCTGCCCACCCCGTTCCTAGGGGAGTCCTCTGACAGAGTTAAACTTGCACTATTTAACTTGAAGTTTGCTGCGAGAAGCTTCTAAACATGTGGTAGATAGTTGTAAAAACATGGTAAGAACAGAAAGTACAACACAGAAGTTATAAGCCTGTACAGAAGTGGAATTTATCTGCAACAAGCTAGCAATTCATTTTCCTCGAAAAATGCAACCAGAGTTCACACTGCAGTAACCAAGGCAGGTTGATTATACCTGCCATCAACTTAGTTATGTAATTGGAAGCTGCAGGCATGAATATAAATCTGAACATGACCGGCCATTTGAAACACAATGAATATTCAGATATGCCAGAGAGGAGCCCATGGGCTAAGCCATCACACTCAGAACTCTGCAAACCAAGGGCTTCACAAATTGCACCAGAACCTGGCCTTAGTCCCATTTTGTTTCTGGCACAAGATTAGAAGGGCCTTGTGGATTCACATGTTGCTTGGCTGGAGCAGGACAAACTGCCAGAGAAATGGCGTAATGTCTTAAAACCACTACTGTTGCTGACTGCACTACTTTCCCAAAGAAGTTTGTGAATATTAAACATACTAGAAAAAATACTGAAATATAAGTGCAATGTATTCCAAGTTCAGTAAAATGCTATTATTTCCATAAGATGTTTCTTGTCAGTTTGTGATACTTTCTGAATACAATAAAAATTCTCATAGCTTCCATCTTTACTAGCTGTTAAGGGTTCTGCATAGCTTTTGTGGCCATATGAAAAAATAATTTTTGTAGTTGCCTTTTGAAATGTATACATACCTCAAAAGTTGTACCAGTATCCTAGAAACAAAGTATTACATAATTCATACAAAATTATCCAGTGAAAGTTAAAAATTTAGCATAACAGTGCATAGAAATAAAAGCAGAAGGAGTATATCTTTTCAGTATTAGTAAAAATACCTTATTTAACATATAGGAAGCCAGTGCAATTTGGGGGTTAATATGGAAGGAGTATTGTTTTTTCTTTTTCCTTCAAAGCAAGACTATAAGGGGTTTTATTCTGTGTTCATCTGTTGTTAGGTTACAATTGCCCAAGGAAGTTGCATAATATTGATTACTACTGCTTAGGCTATGTTTTTTTTTTTTTTTTTTGGCCTCTAAGTCATCATTTATTTTTCATCCATCCCTTCTCTTTGGCCTGTGTGCGCTTCCTATCACAGTGGCATCTTCGTTGCAGAGCACCGGCCCTGGGCGCATGCACTCCAGAGTGCTGGCTCACAACTGGCCACACTGGCCCAGCTACTCCTGGGCATGTGGGATCTTCCCAGGCCAGGGATGGAACCAGTGTCTCTTGTACTGCAAGGCAGACTCTTTACCCACTGGACCACCAGGGAAGTCACTAGGCTCTGTATTTCATATGAGAATTCTGTTTACATAAGAAAGAGTTTCAGGGAAAGACTATGGCAAGCTACTTCATTCATAAGAGAAATTATGTTTTGTTCACTTGTATTTTGTTGGCTAAATGACATACTGGTTACTCAGGCTCATGGCATACTTTTCACAAATGAGGATTAAATAATTTCTATGACCTTCTAATTTTTGGCTCATCCCTAGTAGGCTATAGAATAAATGGTTTTCATATAATGTTTTCTAGTGTCTCCACTATTGATTGATTTAAGGAATGAAGTGTGTGTTTGTGTGTATCAATCAAAACTGACAGCCGCCTCAAAAATCTCAAGGTCAGAATTGCATTTTAAATATGCGCATGTGTGCTCAGTCATTAAGTCATGTCTGACTCTTTGTAACCCCACGGTCTCCAGCCCGCTAGGCTTCTCTGTCCATGGGGTTCTCTAGGCAAGAATACCGGAGTGTGTTGCCAGTTCCTCCTTCAGGAGATCTTCCCAACCTAGGAATCAAACCCATATCACCTGTGTCTCGTGACTTGGCATGCAGGCCAATTCTTTACCAATATGCCACCCACATTTTAGGTACATTCCTGGTTAAATACATTGACTTTTTATTACAGAACACATTTAATAATAGGAGAAAAAGAGAATAATCAACACTTAGACTGAAAGGCTTTTCTCAGCTGTTTTAATAACATCAATATTAAAGTTATTAAAAGATTGCAACTCTGGAGTCCTGTGGCAGAAGTCATGTGAGACTGGCTGGAATCTGAGAGCTTGAGCTCCAGGGGAGAGACAGTTGGTGCCTAGTAACATTTCCTACAATCTCCTCACGAAATAGCTCTGTTTTGTGAGACAAAGTGAAATTAATTAGTATATAGTTATAACTTTCTAATATAAGTATCAAAATATGGAGAAGTGGTGACTCCTTAATATTTGGCAAGCGTGTGATCTGTCATCTAGGACTTTGGGCACGTATACACACACACACATACATATTCACCCAACCTTTCTTACCTGGAATATTTCCACATTAAAGAATACCAGTGTTAGACTTCCCCATGGTCCACAGGTTAAGACTTCATGCTTCCAGTGCAGGGTGCATGGGCTTGCTCTGTGGGCAGGGAGGTTCTGTATGCCATGTGGCATAGCTAAAAAGAAAAAAGAGAAAAGAATATCGTTCTAGAGCTGAACAAATCAATTTTTAAAAGTATTCTTGTTTCTTTCAAATGTTTGAAATGCAATTATAGAGGCTTCAAATTCTATCTTTGGAAGATAGAATTCTTAGCATTGAAGAACTATTGATCTGATCAGTGAGAGCAAGTCTGATATGTTTATTTTTCTCAGTTTTATAGAGCTATATGGTGTTTCTTCAAAGGCCTGAATTCTGACAAATTGCTGCCCATTTCCTTGTTTTACTAAAGGACTCCAGAGTCGTAAAAAGAGCATTATAGACCAACACCCCAAGGTAAGATCCTCTTATTTTTCCGTTTTCACCCGTGTTCCATTGTTTTCTCTTGTTCTTATTTTAAAGAATGGGTCACACACAAAATAGATGCTTGTATGCTTGATATGATTACTTAGAGTACTGTGGTCTTGTCAGAATTTGTGGGAACAAATTTGACAAAAATGACTGTTAATCCTATTGTTTTATTACACTTTGTAAAAGAAAACACTCTAGGTTTCATAAAGTCAATCTTTAAAAATTAATAACTATTTTAGTGTTTTGTGTTTAAAAATATTACGGTCTTTCTCTAGATTTCTACCTACTCATTAACACAAGTTATGATAGCACAAAAGGAAATTGAACTATGTAGCATGAACAATGTCTCAGCCCCCTGTTGCTTTTACATTTCTTCTCCCATCTTTGTTCACTGCCTCTCAATAGACAAATTAAGCAGTAATAAAAACAAATTGCTTGGGCATTATTGGTATCTAACTACAGATATATAATTCTGTGTAACTTTCATAAACTTGCTTTTAAAGGAAACTAGAATAGTCCAATGATCAGGGTTTGGGGGCCAGATCCATTTGAGTTGGAATTTAGCTCAAACCTTGGTTTATTTGTGCATGCAATAGGGAAGCCAACTCTGATGGTTAATTGATTTTTTTTTTCCCAAATGGATTTGCTTTTAAACGATGAAGACATTCACTTGGGGGTGGGTGGATAAGAGTTCTCATTTGTGTTTTGAAATCCCAGATTAATGAGCATGATAAACGGTTATTGCTGATACTGGCTTTATCCCAAGTGGCCAGAAGACACTGTCTGACTCTCTAATCTGAGTCCTTGCTAGATCCTGCAACCCTTCTCTATCCCCTACCCTTTCCATTGACTTGGGACAGCCCTGTAGACAGGCCAATCACAGTGGGAATGTGGGGAAGGGAGGTACAGTGCATAGGGGGTCAAGGTCAAACATCAGAATTCAGTGCAGTCAGGAACATGAATGCTGATGAAAATATCCCTAAAGGACCTCAGAATGCAGACCTGGGCAACAAGCAGCTGGAAATACACACTAACAGGGGAGGATAAACCAACATGTGCAGCACTAAAATGAGGGATTGACTGTGTGAAGAATAGAGCTGTTCAGGATGAGCTTATTTATCTCCCCTGTACTGTAGAGCTGCCTTCTTCCTAATTTTGTCTCAGTTTGGGGTTTCCTTGGTGGTCCACTGGCCAAAACTTCACCTTCCAGTGCAGGGGATGCAGGTTCAATCCCTGATTGGGGAGCTAAAATCCTATATGCTGTGCAGCCAAACTCCAAAGCAATATTATAACACATTCAATCAAGGCTTTTTTTTTTTTTTTTAGATTTCAGTCCCAGAAGAAATTCTTTTAGTCTTAGACAATCTTCTCATGATCATAGGGCAGTGAGATCCACACTAGCTCCTCCCTTGTTGACTCTACGACTGGAGTGTAGAAAGAATAACAAACCCTCATTGAATACTTATTGTCTGCAGGCACTGCCCAAGTTCGTTCATACCTGAACTCACTTCATCCTCACAAAAACCCATGAGCAGCTCTTAGTTATTTTTTTCACCAAACACATTTTTATTGGGGTATAACCAATTAACAATTTTGTGATAGTTTCAGGTGAACAGTGAAGAGGCTTGGCCATACATATGCATGTATCCATTCTCCCTCAACCCTCCTCCCATCCAGGCTGGTACATAACATTAAGCAGAGCTCCATGTGCCGTATGATAGATTTTTTTGGCGAGGGGGAGTGGAGAGGGAGGGGGACGGGCGGGCCACTTCTATTGGTCTTTCATTTCTCTATTTTCATCCGTCTTTGTTCTTTGGCTCTTTGGGCCTCCCATTGCGGTGGCCTCTGTCATCGCAGAGCACTGGCTCTGGGCACTTGCACTCCAGAGCTCCAGCTTGGTAATTGGACACATGGGTCCAGCCACTCCACGGCACGTGGAATCTTCCCAGGCCAGGGATGGAACCGGCGCCCCTTGCACTGCAAGGCGGTGTCCTTACCCACTGGACCACCAGGGGAAGCCCCCACATGATAGATTTTTGTTGGTTATCCATTTCAAACATGGCAGTGTGTACATAGCTTTCCAAAGTCCCCAACCATCCTTTCCTCCCTGCAACCATGAATTCATTTTCTAAGTTTGTGAGTCTTTTTCTGTTTTGTAAATGAGTTCATTTGTATCACTTCTTTCTAGAATCCACATAAAAGAGATGCCATATGATATTTTTCCTTTGTCTGACTTACTTCACTCAGTATGACACTCTCTAGGTCTATCCATATTGCTGCAAATGGCCTTATTTCATTCTTTTTTCATGGCTGAGCAATATTCCATTATTATATACCACATCTTCTTTACCTGTTCCTCTGTCGATAGACATTTAGGTTGTTTCCATGTCTTGGTATTGTAAACAGGGCCGCAATGAATGTTGGGGAGCTTGCGACTCTTCAGGCCATGTTTTTCTCTGGATATATACCCAGGAGTTGGATTGCAGGGTCATATGGTAGCTCTGTGTTTAGCTTTTTAAGGAATATCCATACAGTTCTCCATAGTGGGAGCAGCTGTTAATTTTATCTACATTTTACCAATAAGGAACTGAGGCACAGGGAGATTAAGTAACTTGTCCGAGGTACACATAGTGGGAACTGGGATATTCTAGTGTATAAAGATATAATGATAGGTACACAGGAAATCAACAAGTTTAAAAAATATACAACTCCAGAGAACACAGAAAGTACCAAAGCAACGGAATGTAATCATATCTACTATTAGGTTCACCTATGAATAATATTTCCATAATAATAATGATCACTACTGATTTAACAAAAATTGTAAGAGAGCTAGGATAGGACAAGAGGAGGGGAATATAGGATAGTAAGGAGATAGTATAAGACCACAGAGTACTCATCTTTCCTGGTATGAAGTCAGTAGGTGATTGTGAATTTGACAAATGAAGAGAAAGCAACATTAGCATGTTTTTGGAAGTGTAACAATAAATAATTAAAATAGTTGGGTCAGTTTCTCAGATGCAGATAAGAGACTTCTCCAAAGCAGGTTTAAGGAAGGGATATTAGTTCACAGACAACTCCTGGAAACACATTACGGAACTGGCCTGGTAGGGGAGCTATTGAGGTTGTCTCCAGAGGCAACTGCCTCCACTGTGTCAGGAGACTTGCTGCCCAATCTAACTCCAGGATGTATTGTCTCGGCCGGACCCACACCAGCAGAAAAGGACTCCAGTCACCTAGCCTATGTCCTCACATTCTTTGCCTGTAAATAAAAATCAAAGTAGATGATAAGCAAAATCTTAGTCACATCCCTAATCCAGTAGCAGGGGAGACTTGGATATTTTCCCCTAATTCTGTCTTGGTAAAGTGGGTTCGTCATAATATGGGGGGTTCTCAGACTATGGGGAAGGTGTTTGGAAGCTATGGGCAGCCATGAATGACAGATGGTCACTATACACGCCTGATCTCTTCTTTCTCATCTCCTATTGTCTTCAAATCACCAAAACTGGCTAATCTCCTTCATAAACAGCTCATAAATCTGCCCACTTTTTTCGACTCTCGCCGCCATTTCTCTAGTGTAGGTCACTTCAACAACTTCTCAGTTGGTCTCACTCCACAGTGTTGCCTCTTGGATTTGAGTGTGGAAAATAAGAGGCTAGATAAGAGGATGGAGAAACTTTGAAATTTGTGGGTTTTCTATAAATGTTGTTAAATTCAAATCTAATTGTAGACAGTACCAAAAGCAGGAATAATTCTATAATTGTTTCCAGGGGGAAAATTTAGTCTTTTTTTTAAGGGAAACAAAACTCCTCCCTGAACTTCAATGTTGACTTAGGAATGTATTCAAGGCATCCGTGTGTGGAATTGTGCCAACTCTCTGGACAGGAACAGAACCTCTGGTTAGGTTCTGTCATTTCCTTTACGCTTTCTGTGATCTTGAGCAACCCCACAGCTCTCTGAACTTATTCATTATAGAATTATTAGAGAATTTCTAAGGAATAATTGGCATTTCCCAGATGGGTGGTAGTGGTGAAGAATCCTTCTGTCAGGGTAGGAGACACGGGTTCAATCCCTGGATCGAGGAGAAACTCTGAAGTAGGAAATGGCAACCCAGTCCAGTATTCTGGCCTGAAGCAGGTTTAAGGAAGGGATATTAGTTCACAGACAACTCCTGGAAACACATTACGGAACTGGCCTGGTAGGGGAGCTATTGAGGTTGTCTCCAGAGGCAACTGCCTCCACTGTGTCAGGAGACTTGCTGCCCAATCTAACTCCAGGATGTATTGTCTCGGCCGGACCCACACCAGCAGAAAAGGACTCCAGTCACCTAGCCTATGTCCTCACATTCTTTGCCTGTAAATAAAAATCAAAGTAGATGATAAGCAAAATCTTAGTCACATCCCTAATCCAGTAGCAGGGGAGACTTGGATATTTTCCCCTAATTCTGTCTTGGTAAAGTGGGTTCGTCATAATATGGGGGGTTCTCAGACTATGGGGAAGGTGTTTGGAAGCTATGGGCAGCCATGAATGACAGATGGTCACTATACACGCCTGATCTCTTCTTTCTCATCTCCTATTGTCTTCAAATCACCAAAACTGGCTAATCTCCTTCATAAACAGCTCATAAATCTGCCCATTTTTTTCGACTCTCGCCGCCATTTCTCTAGTGTAGGTCACTTCAACAACTTCTCAGTTGGTCTCACTCCACAGTGTTGCCTCTTGGATTTGAGTGTGGAAAATAAGAGGCTAGATAAGAGGATGGAGAAACTTTGAAATTTGTGGGTTTTCTATAAATGTTGTTAAATTCAAATCTAATTGTAGACAGTACCAAAAGCAGGAATAATTCTATAATTGTTTCCAGGGGGAAAATTTAGTCTTTTTTTTAAGGGAAACAAAACTCCTCCCTGAACTTCAATGTTGACTTAGGAATGTATTCAAGGCATCCGTGTGTGGAATTGTGCCAACTCTCTGGACAGGAACAGAACCTCTGGTTAGGTTCTGTCATTTCCTTTACGCTTTCTGTGATCTTGAGCAACCCCACAGCTCTCTGAACTTATTCATTATAGAATTATTAGAGAATTTCTAAGGAATAATTGGCATTTCCCAGATGGGTGGTAGTGGTGAAGAATCCTTCTGTCAGGGTAGGAGACACGGGTTCAATCCCTGGATCGAGGAGAAACTCTGAAGTAGGAAATGGCAACCCAGTCCAGTATTCTGGCCTGGAAAACTCCATGGACGGCAGAGCCTGGTGGGCTACAGTTCATGGTGCCACAACGAGTCAGAAATGACTACGCAACTGAACACACGCACATACGTGGAATAATCAGTTAGATTATTGTTAGTTGTTAAACTGTCTAAGTGACTAAAACAAATTGTGACCCATCTACACACCCCAAATGCTATATAGCCATTAAAAAGAAGGCTAGAACTCTAAATATGCTAATAGAAATTTTCAGGATCTTCTACGTAAAGAAAATATGGTACAGTTATAGAACAATCGTATGCTACCATTTGTGTGTGTGCGTACTAGCAGGTGTGTGTGCTTTTGAAGAATGTAGAGATGTTCATGCTTGTAAATTCACAGGCCTTCATATTTGAAGGGCATAGAAGTAACTGGCAATAGTGATTCATAGAAGAAAACTAAATGATTGGAGATGGGGAGGGTGTTCATTCATTAGCTTTTGAATTCTGTTCCATGTGCAATTCAGAAATTAAATACATATATTTTAAAGAACTTGGACTTAACTCCTATCTATGAAGGCCAAAGACAGAAAAGTTAAGAGTTCATTAAATTTGAAACCTAGATGCATCTGAAACCTGGGGCTCCTCTGTTACCCAAATTTATCCACACCCTCACTTGTCTTTTTTTTGGAAGGAGTTGTACCTTTAAATAGTTAAGTGTCTGTGACTTACAGGTAGGGTTTTTGTTATGCCATATATCTGTGTATTTTCCACTTTCTTTGCTTGGAACAGATTCATTAAATTCTGTTAAATACTCAACATGTGTAAATCATGAAAAGTGAACAGACTTTCAACAGTAATTATGTTTCAGGAGCTTAGAAATTGTTATACCTGGATGGTTTTATAATACCTGCAGCCCAGCATTCTGCAACGTGTGGAATGCACTCACATACATTATCAGTTGATCCTGTGCACAGAGGCTCCATGTGATTTTTGCTATTCTCAGCTTTGTCCATGAACCAAAATTAGAACTAGGCTGACATTACATTTCCCTTGGCTACAGTCTGACTGAGGATTTTAATCACTGGGAGTCATGCTGAAAACAGTTCTTCCTGCAGTCCACTCCTAGCTGATACACTGACTTTAGGAATGTCAACTGCTGTATCCGCCGACTGTGGTAAGTATTTTTCAAAACCATTTTTTTTCCCACTCTTGACTTATAAATAGATTGCTGTTGATGTTTTTACTGTATCTGTGTTTGCTGGAAGGTACAACTAAAATTGAAGTTGAATTTAAACGTCTCTTTGAAGTTTTATAGTCATTCATCTGGCGGTCCTCCACTGAAGGACTGATTTCTCCAGAGGTCAAGAAGCATTTCTTCTGAGATTGTATTTCTTTTGTTTTCTCTTGACTCTGGGAAGCTGACTCCCCAATCATGTCACAGCCGTGCTTACTTCACAGCCACACTGTGTGTTTTCCTTTTGTGATAACCAAGGTAGAGAACAGAATCTCATGCGGGAGGCAGAAATACATATATCACTACTGACTTGTTCTTCCGCAAAGGGACGTTGGTCACAATTATAGGAAAACTGATGGCTGACCAGTTTAATGTTAAGTAGGGCAATGAATTGGCACATGAATAGTTATATGTGTCCAGTAAAATATACATTAATGTGTAGCTACATTGATTATTTGATAAACAAATGCTTCAAATCTGCTTACATCTGAGACAATAAATTATAACTGGACAGTAACTGGACAGTGATATATGAATGCCCAGGGGGTTGCATTATCAGCATAAACATCCCAAGCTTCTTAAAGGGAAAATAGACTTGCAAATGTGTTCCCGTTCAAATGCTGCATTGATTGCTTAGAATAAGGACCTCCTCCTAATAATTTTCTGCATATCATATATTATATATTCATCCCCAAATGTTCAATTTTTCATTTTTTAAAAAAAACTTTATTTATTTTGGCTATTCTGGGTTTTCATTGCTGCTACACGCTCTTCTCTAGTTGCAGTGAGTGGGGACTCCTCTATAATTGAGGTGAGCAGGCTTCTTGTTGCGGTGACTTATTGCGGAACTCATGCTCTAGGGCACACGGGCTTCAATAGCTGCCAGACATGGGCTCAATATTTGCGGCTCTGAGGCTCTAAAGCGCAGGCTCCATAGTTGTGGCTCACGGGCTTAGTTGCTCCGCAGCATGTGGGATCTTCCCGGATCAGAGATTGAACCCATGTCTCCTGCATTGGCAGGCGAACTCTTCACCACTGAGCTACCAGGGAGACACCCAGTGTTTCCTTTTTGCAATACATTTTTCTTCTTTTCTCTGTCTTCCTGTCTTTCTCTCACACACACATTACATACTTTTAAAGAAATAAATAGTTCAGAGGAGATTAATAGTGAAAAACCAATATTATCTACTCCATTTTTATCTCCCTAAAAGTAACCATTGTAACTGTTTCATTATTTAGTTTTTACTGCTTACCTCTGTAATACATTCTTTTTCAAAGGCACATATGTTGGGTTTTCTCAGCTTTAGACATTATCTATTGAGTTTCATTATGAAAGATGATGCTTACATTCATTTGCAGCCCCAGAAAATCTCATGCGGGAGGCAGAAATACATATATCACTACTGACTTGTTCTTCCGCAAAGGGACGTTGGTCACAATTATAGGAAAACTGATGGCTGACCAGTTTAATGTTAAGTAGGGCAATGAATTGGCACATGAATAGTTATATGTGTCCAGTAAAATATACATTAATGTGTAGCTACATTGATTATTTGATAAACAAATGCTTCAAATCTGCTTACATCTGAGACAATAAATTATAACTGGACAGTAACTGGACAGTGATATATGAATGCCCAGGGGGTTGCATTATCAGCATAAACATCCCAAGCTTCTTAAAGGGAAAATAGACTTGCAAATGTGTTCCCGTTCAAATGCTGCATTGATTGCTTAGAATAAGGACCTCCTCCTAATAATTTTCTGCATATCATATATTATATATTCATCCCCAAATGTTCAATTTTTCATTTTTTAAAAAAAACTTTATTTATTTTTGGCTATTCTGGGTTTTCATTGCTGCTACACGCTCTTCTCTAGTTGCAGTGAGTGGGGACTCCTCTATAATTGAGGTGAGCAGGCTTCTTGTTGCGGTGACTTATTGCGGAACTCATGCTCTAGGGCACACGGGCTTCAATAGCTGCCAGACATGGGCTCAATATTTGCGGCTCTGAGGCTCTAAAGCGCAGGCTCCATAGTTGTGGCTCACGGGCTTAGTTGCTCCGCAGCATGTGGGATCTTCCCGGATCAGAGATTGAACCCATGTCTCCTGCATTGGCAGGCGAACTCTTCACCACTGAGCTACCAGGGAGACACCCAGTGTTTCCTTTTTGCAATACATTTTTCTTCTTTTCTCTGTCTTCCTGTCTTTCTCTCACACACACATTACATACTTTTAAAGAAATAAATAGTTCAGAGGAGATTAATAGTGAAAAACCAATATTATCTACTCCATTTTTATCTCCCTAAAAGTAACCATTGTAACTGTTTCATTATTTAGTTTTTACTGCTTACCTCTGTAATACATTCTTTTTCAAAGGCACATATGTTGGGTTTTCTCAGCTTTAGACATTATCTATTGAGTTTCATTATGAAAGATGATGCTTACACTCATTTGCAGCCCCAGAAAGTTTTATGTTTTAATTTCTCTTTTGATTGCCTTACAGCTTAAATTCTTAAATCTCTATTTGTTATTTCATTAAGCACAGATTGGATCTCTTTTCTACTTCACCTTCTACTTCCTCATTTACTTCTTCTACATTCTATTAATAGGACTTTTGTTTTTATATTTTAAGATGTATTAATTACATTCTAGGTTTTTAGCCATAAATAAGTCTTTGCTTTTTGATAGACTGATTTATTTCAAAAGTTTCATCACTTAGAAAATAAACTCTAGTGACTTTAGTGACTGCTAAATACCCTTAGCAGTCACTGCTGTTTCCCCCTCTGCAAAGCCCCTGGTCATGATTAATCTACTTTCTTTCTTCATGGATTTGCCTATTCTAGACATTTCATATAAATGGGATAATACAATTTTTTGTATTTTGTGTCTGGCTTCTATCAGATAATTTTATTCAAAGTTTCTCCATGATGTAGCCAGCCATGCTTTGTTCCCTTTCATACCAGAATAACATTCCACTGTATGGACATACCACATTTTGTTCATTAGTAGCCATTTGTTTGTTAATCATTTGTTTATTCATAGCTATTTGTTTCCACTTGTCAGTTACTTTTTTCCACTTTGGGACCATCGTGAATAATGCTACCATCAACATTTATATATTTTAATTTCTCTAGGGTGATCTTTTCTATTTCATACCTTGCATTCTTTTCTATCTTCATGTTTTCAGTATGCCCTTGTGAACAATACATGGGATTTTGTCTTTTATTTAGTTGGGCAATCTTTGTTTATTAGCCTGGAGCAGTTAGTAATCAGGAAAACATAAATTATGACCATGATGAGATGTCATTTTATGTAGTAATATGTTGGTGAGGATATATATCATTGGAGACCCTTATATAGTTGTAGTAAGTATAAATGGGCATAATCATTTTGGAAAGCAGTTGGCCTCTATCTTATAAATCTGGACATAGTAATCTATCTTATAAGTCTAATTCTGGGTATATTGTATTCAGTAGAAATAATACCAGTAGAAGTAATACCACTTGAGCAACAATAAGATAAGAACAGGAATTACAGAAACTGTTTTGCTGATGATAGCAAAAATGTGGTACCTAAACTAGAATGGATGAATAAATTGTCATAGTCATACATTTTGGAGATCATATATGTTAGTATATATTATACTTTTCCTTCTTTGTGGAACTATATAATTCCTCATAATATGTATGTAGTATAATTTACTTGTGGAAAGTTATGTTGTTTACGGTCTTTTGCTGTCATGAAAAAGCCTATAGTGAATAATTTTGTAATGTGCCATTTTATTGAAAATACTTGCAGTATAAATTCCCTTAAGTGTTAGTGTGGCTTTTAAGTTCAGTAGATGTTACCAAAATTCTCTTCATAGAGAATATAACAAAATGTGCTGTCATCTTTAGTGTATGAGAACACCTTTTTTTCCTATGCTGTTGCAAATTTTACATCTCATTTTCCAAACTGTATACATTTCTATTTTATTTTGCAGTATTTCCTTATTGCCTTTAAATATAATATTGAATAGAAGTGGTAATTATGGACATCTTTGACTTCTTGAGTTTTGAAGAAATAAATTAATTGTGAATCAAATTCTTTCATTATTGCTAATATAATTTGGTGCAAAATCAATACTACCATGTGGAAGTCAAAGAACATTCCATCAAATAGATCTACCATAGCTTACATAACCTTTCCCCTATTATTGTTTTCCTCTGATTTCCAAGATTCAGGTCACAATCTTCATCTAAATTAGAAAAGTCTATTTGCAATTTATTTTACACAAGAGCAAACAATCCCACTATATTACCACTTAACTGAATTCCAGCTTGTGTATATAGCATCTAGATTAAGTAGATACCTCAAGGTGTCTGCGCATCTTATATATCCCCATTATTAAATATTTTCCTATAATTGGACATGTGAAGTAGTTTCAGTTTTTCATTACTGTGAATTAATAGAAATAAGGACTTGGCATCATTTTCACCCACTATCACTTATTAGAGATAGGATGTAAACCAATCAGCCACCTTTTTAGGGCTCAAGGACATATAATATCCTAGGGTATATTGTATTCAGTAGAAATAATACCAGTAGAAGTAATACCACTTGAGCAACAATAAGATAAGAACAGGAATTACAGAAACTGTTTTGCTGATGATAGCAAAAATGTGGTACCTAAACTAGAATGGATGAATAAATTGTCATAGTCATACATTTTGGAGATCATATATGTTAGTATATATTATACTTTTCCTTCTTTGTGGAACTATATAATTCCTCATAATATGTATGTAGTATAATTTACTTGTGGAAAGTTATGTTGTTTACGGTCTTTTGCTGTCATGAAAAAGCCTATAGTGAATAATTTTGTAATGTGCCATTTTATTGAAAATACTTGCAGTATAAATTCCTTAAGTGTTAGTGTGGCTTTTAAGTTCAGTAGATGTTACCAAAATTCTCTTCATAGAGAATATAACAAAATGTGCTGTCATCTTTAGTGTATGAGAACACCTTTTTTTCCTATGCTGTTGCAAATTTTACATCTCATTTTCCAAACTGTATACATTTCTATTTTATTTTGCAGTATTTCCTTATTGCCTTTAAATATAATATTGAATAGAAGTGGTAATTATGGACATCTTTGACTTCTTGAGTTTTGAAGAAATAAATTAATTGTGAATCAAATTCTTTCATTATTGCTAATATAATTTGGTGCAAAATCAATACTACCATGTGGAAGTCAAAGAACATTCCATCAAATAGATCTACCATAGCTTACATAACCTTTCCCCTATTATTGTTTTCCTCTGATTTCCAAGATTCAGGTCACAATCTTCATCTAAATTAGAAAAGTCTATTTGCAATTTATTTTACACAAGAGCAAACAATCCCACTATATTACCACTTAACTGAATTCCAGCTTGTGTATATAGCATCTAGATTAAGTAGATACCTCAAGGTGTCTGCGCATCTTATATATCCCCATTATTAAATATTTTCCTATAATTGGACATGTGAAGTAGTTTCAGTTTTTCATTACTGTGAATTAATAGAAATAAGGACTTGGCATCATTTTCACCCTCTATCACTTATTAGAGATAGGATGTAAACCAATCAGCCACCTTTTTTAGGGCTCAAGTTTCTCCTCTTTATATTAAAGGCAATAAAACTACCCATGTTATGCCATTTGTATGAGAATTGTTAAGTGAAATATGGCATGTAAAGTGCATAAAATAGTTTTGGGAACATGGAACGTTTTCAGTAAATATAAGCTATTATGATCATTATGGCATTCAACAAACCATCTGAAACACACTTTTTTTTAACCCCCTCTGGTTAAATCAGGTCCTTTCTGAGATGACATCTATGATTCAGCTATTCAAAATTTAATGAAGTTGGTGACTGTGACAATGTGGAGAAATCATGTCAGAAAATGTGGTTAGTACTGGGGCGGTCAATGCTGTAAAGGAAGTTTGGGAAAAAAGAATAAAGAAACTCAATGAAGACCTGAAGCGAGAGAAGGAATTTCAACAAAAGTATGCTATAACATGTTTATTATTTTCAATTAGTAAAATGCATAACATCCTCATTACTAAAAGTAGCATTTATTAATTGCCTTGTTATTGAATTTTATAGAGGCTTTTATTTATGGAAAACTCAAAATATAACA
The DNA here is from genome assembly GCA_022376925.1 of Tragulus kanchil. Taxonomy (NCBI): domain Eukaryota; kingdom Metazoa; phylum Chordata; class Mammalia; order Artiodactyla; family Tragulidae; genus Tragulus; species Tragulus kanchil. The sequence continues at coordinate 150,753,416 of JAIOJX010000024.1, forward strand.
AAAGGAAGCCCCTGACAGTTAGGTGTGACCATATAATGCGGGCCACAAAAAATACAAATGAAAATAGTAGTTGTCCTAGGTGTCTGCAACGTCCATCAAAGTTCGTTTAGTATCATTTAGTCTACTTTTCAGGGATTGTTTGTTCAAGGTAATATTCCCTGGGAGTTAAAACAGCATCTTGGAGTAGAAGTCGATTTTCATGTAAGTAAATAGCTGTGAGTTCCAGCCAGGGTTCTTGTGGATCACCTGATTTCTTTATTTGGGCTGTGCTTAAATAGCTTGACTCTCATTTCCTCTGCCTTACATTTTTTTTTAAATTTGTTATAGTTGTATTCTGAGCAGTTTTTTTTTTTTTTTAATATTTTACTTTTTTTTTTTTTTACAGAGTTTTGTTGTTTATAGATATGTATGATCCCAGATTAGTCATATGTATATTCCCCCCATCCTACCCCTGCAGGCCATCGCACAGCACCCCTGCTCCTGTGTGTTATTGATACGTACATTCTTTCCTTGCTGGATATTTCCAAAGTATTCTATTACTCTTATAAGGATAACCTCTGTTCTCATGGATTCTATATAGCTCATGTAGTTATTATTCATTAGGTCTCTTTCAAAATACTGAATGGTCTTGTGCTTTGCAATATGCACAAATATCAAATCATTATGTTATATAGCAAGAGCTAATATAATGGTATATGCTAGAACTAATATAATAGTATATGGCAATTATATCTTATTTTTTAAAAATGGTCTCGTGTCAGCAAATGAAAGAAAACTCAACTAAAAGTGCCTTAAACAATAGAGAAGTCCCGAGTTTAGGCAACTCCAAAGCTTCCACGGTTTTTAAAGACTCAGCTTCTCTTTACCACCTTCCACAGCTAATCTCAGTGTGCCGGTTTGGCCCTCAGGTTAGCCTCTCTCAGGGTTGCAGGGCAGCTGGTGGACTGCCAGGCATCAGAGCCAGGCAGCATTATGTTATCAGAAGAATAAGAGCTATTATATTTATTTCTGTGTCTTCTTTAAGAATGAGAATACCTTTCTGAGGTTCCCTAGCTAGCCTCTCCTTCACTTCTCATTGGCCAGAATTGGGTCATTTACACACCCCTAATCCTTTTAGGGGAATGAGATTGTATGAGTGGTTTAGACACATTAAGCTTTACCTTGGGTAACTTGAAGAAGTATAAACACTTGGAAATAACTGGTATTCTCCCATCAAAGAAGACTGGCACAGCACTCCACCGGGTCAGGCTTTTCTGGGCATGGTTTCCATTCCTTTAGGAGTGGACTTCAGTCACCTCATGGGGCTAAATATGTAGATGCACCAGCTGTGGCCAACATGCTTGATTCCGCCTAGTAGGAAGTTGTACACATTGTTATCTCTGCTAACATCTCACTAGCCAAAGCTTCATATAATCCATTCCTGGCTGCAAAGGAGGATGGCTAAGTGAAGACTTGTGCCCAGTTGAATTTAGAGGATATATTATTGAGGAAGAAGAAGAGTAACAAATACTGGAGAATGATAAGTAGTCTCTGCAACACATGGGTGATACTATTTTCTTCATTTTAAGGATGGAAAACCTGGAGGATAGCCTTAGGTAAATTCTCAAAGGTCATACGGCTAATAAATGTGGAACTGGTATTCACTAACATTCATGCTTAAGCAATCTGACTCAGTAAGCATTATATTAACCTCAAGTCTTTAATTCCCTAGATTGACCTTTATATGTAAAACTACTCCTACAAACCTATTATGTTTATATTGTTACAATATGACAAAACTTGAGTACTCTTTTTAAAATTTTATAGTATAGCTGATTTAAAATATTGTCTTAATTTCTCCTGTACAACAAAGTGACTCAGTTATACACATGTATGTGTGTGTGTGTGTGTGTATCCTTTTTCAGGTCTTTCTTTTCCATTGTGGTTAATCACGGGCTACTGAATATACTTCTGTATGTATACTACTTGCATTTGCTAATCCCCAATTCCCAATCTTTCCCTCTCCCAATCTTCTTGGCCTTGGCAGCCATAGGACTGTTCTTTATTGACTCATGTAGTCTTAATAAATCCTACCAAATTAATTAAAAAAAAAAACAGTGGGGGCTTCCCCTGGTGATTCAGTGGGTAAGGACACCGCCTTGCAGTGCAAGGGGCGCCGGTTCGAGCCCTGGCCTGGGAAGATCCCACCTGCCGCGGAGCGGCTGGACTGATGTGTCCAATTACCGAGCCGGAGCTCTGGAGCGCATGCGCCCAGAGCCGGCGCTCAGCAACGACAGACGCCACCTCGATGGGAGGCCCACAGGAGCCAAAGAACAAAGACGGATGAAAACAGAGAAATGAAAGAGCAATAGAAGTGGCCCGCCTGCTCCCCTCCCTCCCCAACCCGACCCCCGCCCAAAATAAATAAATAAATAAATCTTTAAAAAAAAAAACAGTGGTCAGAAATCATGGCTTGGTTCTTTACTCCTGAATTTTGCCTATTAATATTGTATGTATCTAGCTAAGAATCATTTAATTTGAGCAGCTTCAAGTTTTCTCTGTACAAAACAGGCAAGGGGCCAAAAAAAAGAAAAAAGGTAAGAATGTAATCTAATGCTCTTTTATAATTCTTACAAAGTAATTCTTGTCTGATTTCCAGATGCTATCACTGAAATGATTGTTTTTGATGGGTCACCTTTTCATACACAAGTGAATGCTACCCATGTCATTACCTGTGACCTAACATGATTTCTTGGTCTCCTAGACTAGTGCGAATCTGGGAAGAACGAGTAAGCTTAACCAAGTTAAGAGAAAAGGTCACCAAGGAAGATGGAAGACTCACTTTGAGGATAGAAAAAGAGGAGTGGAAGGTAAGCTTTATAGAAGTAATACTTGATTTTTTATATTTTGTATTTTGTGGGAGAGTTGAGAGAGTGATTCTTAGATTATGTGCCTAAGTCTAGAATAGTTAGGAATTCTGATTTTAATAATGTATAATACCAAATTAATTTGGGCAACATGAACTGAAACTGAAGATAATGTCACAACTTTTATGTGTAAAAATTCAACCACTGTGCTTTAACTCTGCCTACATTTAAGTCATTTGTAGCATTTTCCCCACTAATCCTTCTGATGAGCATTTTCTCATTTTCCATGAAAAGATGACTATCTTCTTGACAAAAATCATATCACTTTTCCAAAGCTAATGCTCAGTTAAAACTTCACAAAATGGAAATATATGTTAGTTTTTTTCTAAGGTCCACAATTGGATTCATATAAATCTCCTCTTCGATTTCCTCCTTCCCAGTCTCTTTCTCTTTCACACACGCACATACACATACAAATACATAGTTGTTTAATCATTGGACATTAGGCCTACTCTAATTTTAACAAGGGCCACCTCTATCCCTTGAATCAGGGTTTGTTTTCATACATATCAGTATATTTAGCTAGGGCGTTAGCTCCTTTATTTTGGCTAGTATAGGCTAATAGAGAAAAGACATGGAGTTCAGAATAGTTGAAACTTTAAAAATTCTTCATTTAACTAATGAAAAAATGTTCCTAAGTTCTTTTACAAATCAAATAATATCCCTACGATCATATTTCAGTATGGCATGATACTAAAATACGTCATATCGTAACTCTGTCATTTCTTTTTATTGAGTTTATTTTTTTCTTTTCCTTGAGTTTAGACCCTCCCCTCTTCTCTTCTAAAACTGAACCAGCTACAGGAATGGCAACTTCATAGAACTGGCTTGCTGAAGATTCCTGAATTCATTGGAAGATTCCAGAACCTTATTGTGTTAGATTTATCTCGAAACACAATTTCAGAGATACCTCGAGGAATTGGTAAGGAAGATTGTTTTTATTCCTGTGTTATTTCCTGAGAATTTTTTTTTGATGTATTAAAATCTCATCTTTATATAGTCCTAAATCTTGAGAAAACTTTAAATATCTAAATGGAAGCTTCCAGAGGATCCAAGCTTCTGGGTTTACTGAGGTGATTAAAAATAAAATTTCAATGCAAGAGAAGTTTCTTTGGAAATAATATTGAATAGATACTGGAAATAATATGTGGTTGGTTCAGTTATTCCTCCTAAAATGGAACAGATTGAAGACAAAAAAGGAAATTAGAAAAAATTCCTTAAATGAGGGGAAAAAATATCCCAAATGGAAAACTGGTCAGGATATAGTACAGATAAACCAGAGTGAAAAAAATTTTTCGGCTTATGCTGATAAATCACTCACTCCTTTTCTGAAGAAGGGGCAGGATACATAGGAGGAAAGGGGAAGAACCTAAGTGTGAATTTGGAACTGGTAAGTTATGCTGTAATATTTAATAATAGGGTGGACCAGTGGGTAAAGAGTCTGCCTTGCAGTGCAAGGAATACCAGTTCGATCCCTGGCCGGAGAAGATCCCATATGCTGCAGAGCGGCTGGACAGGTGTGTCCAGTTACAAGCCAGTGCTCTCGAACGCATTTGCCCAGAGCCGGTGCTCTGCAGTGAGAGAGGCCACAGCAGTGGGAGGTCCACACATGCCAAAGAATAAAAAAGATGGATGAAAATAAATATAAAATAAAAGAGGCATGATAGGGAAAAGGAAAAGAAAAAAAGATTTAAAATAACAAAAATTAAAAATATCAGGAAACAGTATCTTACACCCCTCTGCTCTTTATTGTGTATTATTTTTCCATAGGACTGCTCACTAGACTTCAGGAATTGATTCTTAGTTACAACAGAATCAAAACTGTCCCCATGGAACTAAGTTACTGTGCTAGCTTGGAGAAGCTTGAACTTGCTGTTAACAGAGACATAAGTGATCTTCCACAAGAGGTCAGAATGATGTAAATGCCTATGATTTTATTTTCCATCTACTAGTAGTTTACTTTTCCACTGTGTGATCACTAAAAATAACACTAATGAAAAAAATGTTATAAATTTTATTTCAGAAAATATTTAGAGAAAACCATTTCTTATTATCATAAAGCATGTTTTTAATTAGAGACAGATTTATTTGTCATAAAAGATATTTCTAGAACTGTCACAATACCAGCATCATTTGTTGACTGATTGTGAGCTCCCTGAAGGCCAGAGTAAGAATCTTACTCAATTCTGTATTCCCAGAATTGAGGCACAGCCTAGTTTGAAGTTGTTACTTAATGTTTATTAAATGAGTAAATGCTTATCATAAAGCATAGGCAATGTAGAAATAGAAAAAGTGTTCTGTCAGTTGGTTTTTATAGGTGATCTGCCTTTGAGATACAGGTAAAGTGAAAAGACATGAATTCTTCAGTTTAAGAAGAATGTTTGCCAGTTTCCTAGGGTCTATGAAGGAAAAGCAAGGCAATGGGCTTGTCAAGCCTTCAAACTTTGATTTGGTATGATAACTTGTTGTTAAAACCAAACTCATCATAGATATATAGACATTTGTATTATTATCAGGCAAATTTAAGGCTCTTAGAATCAGCAAAGGAGATTTCCATGGTGCTTTGCCTTGAAAACAATGATTTTGCAAGATAAAAGTTAAGTAAAAGAATAAAACTCAAAATACTATTTTCCTTTCTCACTTTGTCTGGTAAGAATGTCACTTTCCTCCCCAAACCAGTAAACATATATCAATAATTGTTGCTCTTGCTAGCAAAACATAGTTTCTGTATCTATACCCATCTGAACTTATAATAGTTCAATTTAGTGAATGTACACACTTGATTATGATAAAAATCACAAGGAAAAGAAAAAGATTTAAAATAACAAAAATTAAAAATATCAGGAAACAGTATCTTACACCCCTCTGCTCTTTATTGTGTATTATTTTTCCATAGGACTGCTCACTAGACTTCAGGAATTGATTCTTAGTTACAACAGAATCAAAACTGTCCCCATGGAACTAAGTTACTGTGCTAGCTTGGAGAAGCTTGAACTTGCTGTTAACAGAGACATAAGTGATCTTCCACAAGAGGTCAGAATGATGTAAATGCCTATGATTTTATTTTCCATCTACTAGTAGTTTACTTTTCCACTGTGTGATCACTAAAAATAACACTAATGAAAAAATGTTATAAATTTTATTTCAGAAAATATTTAGAGAAACCATTTCTTATTATCATAAAGCATGTTTTTAATTAGAGACAGATTTATTTGTCATAAAAGATATTTCTAGAACTGTCACAATACCAGCATCATTTGTTGACTGATTGTGAGCTCCCTGAAGGCCAGAGTAAGAATCTTACTCAATTCTGTATTCCCAGAATTGAGGCACAGCCTAGTTTGAAGTTGTTACTTAATGTTTATTAAATGAGTAAATGCTTATCATAAAGCATAGGCAATGTAGAAATAGAAAAAGTGTTCTGTCAGTTGGTTTTTATAGGTGATCTGCCTTTGAGATACAGGTAAAGTGAAAAGACATGAATTCTTCAGTTTAAGAAGAATGTTTGCCAGTTTCCTAGGGTCTATGAAGGAAAAGCAAGGCAATGGGCTTGTCAAGCCTTCAAACTTTGATTTGGTATGATAACTTGTTGTTAAAACCAAACTCATCATAGATATATAGACATTTGTATTATTATCAGGCAAATTTAAGGCTCTTAGAATCAGCAAAGGAGATTTCCATGGTGCTTTGCCTTGAAAACAATGATTTTGCAAGATAAAAGTTAAGTAAAAGAATAAAACTCAAAATACTATTTTCCTTTCTCACTTTGTCTGGTAAGAATGTCACTTTCCTCCCCAAACCAGTAAACATATATCAATAATTGTTGCTCTTGCTAGCAAAACATAGTTTCTGTATCTATACCCATCTGAACTTATAATAGTTCAATTTAGTGAATGTACACACTTGATTATGATAAAAATCACAACCACAGGGACAATTTCTTTTTATTTAAAATAAGGCCATAGGGTTCTACTACCACTGAGAAATCTACTATGAGCTATGTACCTTTGAACCATTAAATTGCACACACTGTAATACACTAACATATGTGTGCTAATGTAAAACAATCTTTTTATACATGATTTGAACCATTTGAAAAATTTAAAAATCTGATGACAAGTTCCGAAAAGGTATTTTATTCATGACTTGAATTCTAAAGTTGGAGAAATATCACCTACTAAATGGAAAACTGCTTTTTGCATTACCCCATAAACTCTGTATTTCTGTATTTTTTGAAATGTTAAAGTTGTGGGATGAATTTGAATGTGCCCTGAGACAGAAAGAAAACATAGAACTTGCCTAGCTAAATGAAGACTCTTTTTTGTGAAAGTTAACTAAATTCTTTCATTGCAAAAATTTCACTACAAAGGAAAGAGAAATTAAGAAACTTTGTGGCTTTAGGTCCATGAAAACCTGGGTGCTCATCATAGCTCTATAATTTCTAGTCCCGTGGCCTCTCTAAGCCATTTTGGGCATAAAAGAGAAAAATGCTACTTGCCTTGTAAAGTTGATGAATAAACTACAGCTCTATTGTACCAACAGAGCTGTTGGTACTGACATTGTGAGGAAAAAAGCAAGTTAAATAAAGATAAGTGCAGTATCATCTTTAAATAAAATTTAAAAACATGTAAAAAGATAATTTTGTTTATGAAAAGTGCATACAATAGTAATATATATACAGATATATAGAAGACATATTTATGTGTAGTAATAAAACATTGACAATGCATGGGAATAATAGATACCAAGTTCAGGATAGCATTATCTTTCAAGAGGAAGAAGGGAGGAGTACATAGAGGGCATTCATATCAATATATTTGCTTTCTCAAGCTAAGCACACTGGTGATGTTAGTCTTAAATCAATTTTTATTGATGTTTTCATTTGAAAAAATAGAATTTACCAAACAGTAACTTCTGTAACTGAAATATCACGTGTAATGTGTCAGGCACAAAGAAGGGGGGTTAACAAAGGTAACTATCATTCTGAAGTTTGGGTTTTCCCAAGAAAATCTCAGCTACTAGATAAAATGAGAACATATGTTTACTCCCAGAAAAAAAGGATGAAAGCTGCTGCGAGGTGGGTTCTATAAACACTGAAACTCGGTGATTTTGGAAGATAAGTTTTCTTGGAATAGATGAATTTTCTGAGATAGTCTTTCATTTATCTGGAGGTTAGTTAGCTTTATTGTTATCTCAAATTTGCTATGGATTTCTATGACTAAATAAAGCTGAAGCATAATGTAAATATAGGTAGTGCGTGTGTGCTGAATCATTTCAGTTGTCTCCAACTCCTCGTGACCCTATGGCCTGTAGATCACCAGTACTGGAGTGGGTTGCCTTCTCTAGGAGATCTTCCTGACCCAGGGATTGAACCTGCATCTCTCATGTCTCTTGTATTGGCAGGTGGGTTCTTGACACTAGCGCCACCTGGGAAGCCCCAACCCTGAATATACATTGGAAGGACTGAAGCTCCAATACTTTGGCCACTTGATGCTGGGAAAGATAGGGGGCAGAAGAAGAGGGCAACAGAGGATGAGATGGTTGGATGGCATCACCAACTCAGTAGACACAAGTCTGAGCAACCTCAGGGAGACAGGGAAGGACAGGGAAGGCTGGCATACTGTAGTCCATGGGTCACAAAGAGCTGGACACAACTTAGTCACTGAACAACAACAAAGTAATATAAACACTCCTTGATATGAAATAACTCCTTTACCAATACGAGTGTTGTAGTGGGTTACATTGTGGACATGTATTTTGAAAGACTTTGCCTTCCTCTTCAGCTCAGCAATTTGTTCAAGCTTACTCACCTTGATTTGAGTATGAACCAGTTTACCACAATCCCTCCTGCAGTGTTGAACATGCCGGCCCTTGAATGGCTAGATATGGGAAGCAACAGACTTGACCAACTTCCTGTTGCTATAGAAAGGTAAAGTAACTTTTATTTTTAACTATCAAGACATCTGTGGAAATCATCTATAACAAATAAGAAGGAACAAACAAAACAGAGGAGACCCCAAGCATAATTAGTCACAATAGATCTATTTAGTTCTAAGTGATTTATGCTACTTTTTTTTTTTAACATTTATTTTATTTATTTATCCTTTTGGGAGGTGGGGTGGGGAGGGAGGGGGACGGGCGGGCCACTTCCATTGGTCTTTCATTTTCTCTATTTTCATCCGTCTTTGTTCTTTGGCTCCTGTGGGCCTCCCATCGCGGTGGCGTCTGTCGTTGCAGAGCACCGGCTCTGGGAGCATGCGCTCCAGAGCTCCGGCTCGGTAATTGGACACATGGGTCCAGCTGCTCCGCGGCACGTGGGATCTTCCCAGGCCAGGGATTGAACCGGCGCCCCTTGCACTGCAAGGTGGTGTCCTTACCCACTGGACCACCAGGGGAAGCCCGATTTATGCTACTTTTTAACAGAATATTTTCACATACTCCAAACTTTAACAAAGGGTTTTGAGGAATTCCCTGGCAGTCCAATGGTTAAAACTCTGTGCTTTCAGTGTGACAGGTCCGGTTCAGTTCCTGGTTGGGGGAACTAAGAGCCCACAAGCCATGTGGTGGTGCAGACAGAAAAAGCAGGAGGGTGGGGTGGGGTGGGGATGAGGTTTGGGACCGAAAAACTGACTTTCTGACATCAACAAATTGACAAAAATACCCTACAATAAAAAACATTGCTTAGTGCATGCTCTGTGCACTTTAAAATCAGATTGAGGGGGGAGAAAAAACAGACTGAGCAAACTGATGTAGAGATGTTAGTGAACTGCTCAAGATCACAGTTAGTAACTGTCCCAGCTAGGATTTGAAAGAGTAAAGAATCCACCAGCCAATGCAGGAGATGTGGGTTCTATCCCTGGGTTTGGAGAATCCCCTGGTGACAGAAATGGCAACCCACTCCAGTATTCTTGCTTGGGAAACCCCACGGACAGAGGAGATTGGTGGGCTACACTCCCTGGGATCTCAAAAGGGTCAGACACGACTTAGTGACTAAACACCACCACTTGCACCCTGGTCCCAGAGTCCAATCTGTTATCCATTATGCACACTTGCTTTGCCCTATCTACGTGGGCATATTAATAATTTCTGAGTTTTCTCTTAAGATAACATTTTAGCAGTTCTTCTGCAACAAATCCTATGAAAGAGTGAAGAAAACTAGAATATCTTGACTTCGTTTCTACCACTACATGATGAGAGTCGTATTATAGATAGAGATCAACTCCCTGATCCCATTTCCCTAAAATCAGGTAACGTGAAGGAAGTTAACTCAGGTAGACTGGTTAAAGGAGATGTTAGACAATATGACACTAAAAACTTTTTTTTTTAAATTTTGGCCTCTTTTATTGATTTTCCATTCATTCATTTTCATCCATCTTTAATCTTTGCCTGTGTGGACCTCCCATTTCAGTGGCCTCTCTTGTTGCAGAGCACCGGCTCTGGGCACATGTGCTACAGAGCGCTGGCTCGTAAACGGACACACCTGTCCAGCCGCTCCGCGAGCACGTGGGATCTTCCCGAGCCAGGGATCGAACCATCCCCCCTTGCACTGCAAGGCGGACTCTTTACCCACTGGACCACCAGGGAACCCCAACATTAAAACCTTTTTAGGTTAATAATAACCAAGGTTTTCATATTATATGTGATTAATCCTAGAAACCTCTTTGAATTCTTCAGAATGCAAAGTCTACATACATTATGGCTGCAACGGAACGAAATAACATGCTTGCCAGAAACCATGAGCAATATGAAAATCTGAGTACTCTTGTACTCAGCAACAACAAACTGCAAGTGCATGCTCTGTGCACTTTAAAATCAGATTGAGGGGAGAAAAAAAGACTGAGCAAACTGATGTAGAGATGTTAGTGAACTGCTCAAGATCACAGTTAGTAACTGTCCCAGCTAGGATTTGAAAGAGTAAAGAATCCACCAGCCAATGCAGGAGATGTGGGTTCTATCCCTGGGTTTGGAGAATCCCCTGGTGACAGAAATGGCAACCCACTCCAGTATTCTTGCTTGGGAAACCCCACGGACAGAGGAGATTGGTGGGCTACACTCCCTGGGATCTCAAAAGGGTCAGACACGACTTAGTGACTAAACACCACCACTTGCACCCTGGTCCCAGAGTCCAATCTGTTATCCATTATGCACACTTGCTTTGCCCTATCTACGTGGGCATATTAATAATTTCTGAGTTTTCTCTTAAGATAACATTTTAGCAGTTCTTCTGCAACAAATCCTATGAAAGAGTGAAGAAAACTAGAATATCTTGACTTCGTTTCTACCACTACATGATGAGAGTCGTATTATAGATAGAGATCAACTCCCTGATCCCATTTCCCTAAAATCAGGTAACGTGAAGGAAGTTAACTCAGGTAGACTGGTTAAAGGAGATGTTAGACAATATGACACTAAAAACTTTTTTTTTTAAATTTTGGCCTCTTTTATTGATTTTCCATTCATTCATTTTCATCCATCTTTAATCTTTGCCTGTGTGGACCTCCCATTTCAGTGGCCTCTCTTGTTGCAGAGCACCGGCTCTGGGCACATGTGCTACAGAGCGCTGGCTCGTAAACGGACACACCTGTCCAGCCGCTCCGCGAGCACGTGGGATCTTCCCGAGCCAGGGATCGAACCATCCCCCCTTGCACTGCAAGGCGGACTCTTTACCCACTGGACCACCAGGGAACCCCAACATTAAAACCTTTTTAGGTTAATAATAACCAAGGTTTTCATATTATATGTGATTAATCCTAGAAACCTCTTTGAATTCTTCAGAATGCAAAGTCTACATACATTATGGCTGCAACGGAACGAAATAACATGCTTGCCAGAAACCATGAGCAATATGAAAAATCTGAGTACTCTTGTACTCAGCAACAACAAACTGCAAGATATTCCAGTGTGTATGGAAGAGATGACCAGTCTAAGGTAAAGCTTGTAGACACAGAGCTCACATGTTCCTTTCTGGCTGCAGAACCAAGTAATAAGAAGAAACTATTATGAATAGGTCTGAGTTCTCATTCACATAAATGAATACACTTAAAAATATCTTCCAATATTGAAATCCTATAATTTATAAATTGTATTCATAGAATACTGGTCTAAATTATTCAAGAAAGAATCATTGAAACTAGAGAACATACATATCTGTACACAACAAAACTCTGTAAAAGTTAAAAGTAAAATAAAAGTTAAAAAAAAACAAAAGAATCATTGAAACTAAAGCAGTAGTGGGATTTATAAGCTTTAAGGAATGCCCTGTGTTGGTGATATCTTCCTGAAAGTCATCTTTATAAATTGCTAACAAACTTTATCCATGATGTAAAAACCCAAACCATAAGAATAGTGATTATTTTCCTTCTAAATATTGACAAATGGACACAGGAAATCATGTCAGAGTAGATAAAACTTTTTCCTAAGTTAATTACTAACAGAACTCCATCAAATATCTTCCAAAACCTAATTTCCTGAGAGCATGTGAAAATTCACACCAAATCCCGTAACTTTCAGAACAAAATCATCCATTTACTTACTTAGCAACTACTGAGCCCTGTTCCAGATGGCGAAGATACAATGATAGATAAGACATGCTTTTTAGCTCTGGTACATATATACAATGGAATACTATACAGCTGTAAAGAAAAATGCGGAAGAATCATCGGACACACCTGTCCAGCTCCGCGAGCACGGATCTCCCGAGCCAGGATCGAACCATCCCCTTGCACTGCAAGGCGGACTCTTTACCCACTGGACCACCAGGGAACCCCAACATTAAAACCTTTTTAGGTTAATAATAACCAAGGTTTTCATATTATATGTGATTAATCCTAGAAACCTCTTTGAATTCTTCAGAATGCAAAGTCTACATACATTATGGCTGCAACGGAACGAAATAACATGCTTGCCAGAAACCATGAGCAATATGAAAAATCTGAGTACTCTTGTACTCAGCAACAACAAACTGCAAGATATTCCAGTGTGTATGGAAGAGATGACCAGTCTAAGGTAAAGCTTGTAGACACAGAGCTCACATGTTCCTTTCTGGCTGCAGAACCAAGTAATAAGAAGAAACTATTATGAATAGGTCTGAGTTCTCATTCACATAAATGAATACACTTAAAAATATCTTCCAATATTGAAATCCTATAATTTATAAATTGTATTCATAGAATACTGGTCTAAATTATTCAAGAAAGAATCATTGAAACTAGAGAACATACATATCTGTACACAACAAAACTCTGTAAAAGTTAAAAGTAAAATAAAAGTTAAAAAAAAACAAAAGAATCATTGAAACTAAAGCAGTAGTGGGATTTATAAGCTTTAAGGAATGCCCTGTGTTGGTGATATCTTCCTGAAAGTCATCTTTATAAATTGCTAACAAACTTTATCCATGATGTAAAAACCCAAACCATAAGAATAGTGATTATTTTCCTTCTAAATATTGACAAATGGACACAGGAAATCATGTCAGAGTAGATAAAACTTTTTCCTAAGTTAATTACTAACAGAACTCCATCAAATATCTTCCAAAACCTAATTTCCTGAGAGCATGTGAAAATTCACACCAAATCCCGTAACTTTCAGAACAAAATCATCCATTTACTTACTTAGCAACTACTGAGCCCTGTTCCAGATGGCGAAGATACAATGATAGATAAGACATGCTTTTTAGCTCTGGTACATATATACAATGGAATACTATACAGCTGTAAAGAAAAATGCGGAAGAATCAGCCCTAATGAGGTGGCTGGATCTAGAACGTATCATAAAAAGTGAAGTCAATCAGAAAGAGAAGGACAAATACACTGTATTAACACATATATACAGAATCTAGTAGGATGGTGATGATGGAACACGCAGTGAAGCAATGGAAAGACAGACATGGACAGTGGACATATGGACATTGTGGGGAAGGAACAGTGGGTGAGAGGCATAAAGGAAGTAGCATGAAGGCCTGTACTATCATAAGTGAAGAAAATAGCTCTAGTCATTGCTCTGTGAGAAAAGGGGATCCTTCAGGGGTGCTGTGTGATGGTCGGGAGGGAGGGGACGGGGGTGATACACATATGACTAATCTGGGAACATATATATCTGTAAACCACAAAACTCTGTAAAAGTTAAAAGTAAAATAAAATTTTTTTTTAAAAAAGACATGCTTTTTAAAATATGCAGAAAAATTAAGTTCATAGCATTAATTGCATATTTGAGATGCACTAGGATTGCTCTTATACCACATTAAACATATGCTATGGGCTAGCAGTTGCTTTTACAAGCTTGGAAAATAAATTGTCTAAAGTTAGTATTTTTTTCTTCTAGGAAAGAAACTTAAAGGTTCTTGGGATATATCACATCTTACTAAGATGTTCAGTTATTGAAACCAGTTAAAAAAAGAGTAATTTAGTATATTATCATTTGATCTTTCTCCAGGAAAATAAATGTACACTTCTATGGCACCTGTAAAAATGCTATTTTTTGGTGAACTGCTAGGTTTGTCAACTTCCGAGACAACCCACTGAAACTGGAAGTAACACTTCCTCCCAGTGAAAACATAGATGGGGGACGGAATTCGCCTTCAGTTTATGATCAACAGAGTGATTATTTTCCTTCTAAATATTGACAAATGGACACAGGAAATCATGTCAGAGTAGATAAAACTTTTTCCTAAGTTAATTACTAACAGAACTCCATCAAATATCTTCCAAAACCTAATTTCCTGAGAGCATGTGAAAATTCACACCAAATCCCGTAACTTTCAGAACAAAATCATCCATTTACTTACTTAGCAACTACTGAGCCCTGTTCCAGATGGCGAAGATACAATGATAGATAAGACATGCTTTTTAGCTCTGGTACATATATACAATGGAATACTATACAGCTGTAAAGAAAAATGCGGAAGAATCAGCCCTAATGAGGTGGCTGGATCTAGAACGTATCATAAAAAGTGAAGTCAATCAGAAAGAGAAGGACAAATACACTGTATTAACACATATATACAGAATCTAGTAGGATGGTGATGATGGAACACGCAGTGAAGCAATGGAAAGACAGACATGGACAGTGGACATATGGACATTGTGGGGAAGGAACAGTGGGTGAGAGGCATAAAGGAAGTAGCATGAAGGCCTGTACTATCATAAGTGAAGAAAATAGCTCTAGTCATTGCTCTGTGAGAAAAGGGGATCCTTCAGGGGTGCTGTGTGATGGTCGGGAGGGAGGGGACGGGGGTGATACACATATGACTAATCTGGGAACATATATATCTGTAAACCACAAAACTCTGTAAAAGTTAAAAGTAAAATAAAATTTTTTTTTAAAAAAGACATGCTTTTTAAAATATGCAGAAAAATTAAGTTCATAGCATTAATTGCATATTTGAGATGCACTAGGATTGCTCTTATACCACATTAAACATATGCTATGGGCTAGCAGTTGCTTTTACAAGCTTGGAAAATAAATTGTCTAAAGTTAGTATTTTTTTCTTCTAGGAAAGAAACTTAAAGGTTCTTGGGATATATCACATCTTACTAAGATGTTCAGTTATTGAAACCAGTTAAAAAAAGAGTAATTTAGTATATTATCATTTGATCTTTCTCCAGGAAAATAAATGTACACTTCTATGGCACCTGTAAAAATGCTATTTTTTGGTGAACTGCTAGGTTTGTCAACTTCCGAGACAACCCACTGAAACTGGAAGTAACACTTCCTCCCAGTGAAAACATAGATGAGGAAGAGGAACGGGAATTATTCGGCCTTCAGTTTATGCACACCTACATACAGGAGTCACGGAGAGCAGGTATGAGATCTGTATATAACACAGGTTAAAAATTCTTTTTAGGGCTTCCCTGGTGGTCCAGTGGGTAAGGACACTGCCTGGCAGTGCAAGGGGTGCCGGTTCGATCCCTGGCCTGGGAAGATCCCACGTACCGTGGAGCGGCTGGACAGATATGTCCAACTACTGAGCTGGTGCTCTGGAGCGCATGCGCCCAGAGTCAGAGCTCTGCGACGAGAGAGGCCACCGCGATGGGAGGCCCACAGAGGCCGAAGAGCAAAGATAAACCAATGAAAGATCAATAGAAGTGGCCAAAAAAAAAAAAAAGTAGAAAAAAAATTCTTTTTAGTAGAAGACTATAATATGTATATTAATTCCTTTATACACTTTTCTTTTTTTTTTATTTGTTTCGCCATGGGCTTAGTTGCTTCAAGGCATGTGGGATCTTCCTGAATCAGGGGTCGAACCTGAGCCTCCTGCACTGGCAGGCAGATTCTTTACCACTGAGCCACCAGGGAAGCTCCTCTTTATACACTTTTCATTCCATCTTACCTTTTCTGTCAAATCCTGATCTGTCAATATTATTGCAGGATGGGGAGGCGGCGTGAAATTCAATCTGTTCATAAGTTTGATAAAAACTTGGAGAAAAAGATTGTAAAGATACTGAACGGCTTTCAAGTAGTCAGGAAATAAATTTCTTTGGTCAAGAACTTGAAGCATGACCCAGTGAATGAAGATGTAATTCTTAAAGCTTCACTACCTCATTCTATTATTTTGTTATGTCAGTTTACACATTAACCCTACCTTCCCTGCCATTTCCTCTTTTTCTGCAATAATCTACAAATAGAAAAAAAAGAGAAAAATACTTTGACTAGGGGGAAAATGAAATATGAAATATTTTACCCAATAGTTAAAACGTTGAATTTTTGATACATAGACTTTGATCACTTTATCTCTGATAATTTAAATTATAATTTCTTTTTTTTTTTTAAAAAAAGTATTTATTTTGGTTTGCTTGTTTATTTGGCTGCTCTGGGTCTTGTTTTTGACAGGCAGAAACTTTAGTTGCAGCATGTGGGATCTAGTTCCCTAATCAGGGATTAAACCCAGGCCCCCTGCATTGGGAGCAAGGAATCTTAGCCACTGGACCACCAGAAAGTCCCTAAAACCTCTTTTCTGTTGGTTTTCTTTTTAACTAAGGAAGGAATGACATTAACCCAAGATTAAGGGGAAAAGGACAAAGAACATAATTCTGTTAATAAAAAGTAAGCAATAGGATAGTAATAGAAAACATGGTCTTGTAATTCAGTAAAATAATATAATTCAGTAAAATAATATAATTCAGTAAAATGTGAAGAGCTTTTGAGTTAAAAGGCAGAATTGAGTTACATCTTCGAATAGTTACTTTGAGGAGTAAGTATAATCTGAGGAAACAGGTAAGGGTATTTTCAACTGGAGAAGATATTTCTACCAGCATCCAAGGGAGGTCATTAGATCTGTTATAGCAAGGCTGCAGAAACAATAACATAGAGGACAGACTGGAGGAAGATACGTAACAAAATCTGTAATAGTCTGGGGCCAAGGTTTGGAGAGTAGAGTATAAATATATAAAAGACAAGTAGTAGACAGAACTGATGACTGAATGAAGATGACAAAAGGAGTCCAGGATGAATGGTTTGGTTGGAGCAGCTGGATGGCCAGTGATGCTGAGATGGGGAAATGGAAACACAGAAGCTGGTGTGGTGGCAGAAGCGAAACATTAACCTGTTTTAATAGTGTATTGGACCTACCTGTGGGACATTCAGGAAGAGGTAGCTGTGTAGATCAGCTTAAAGTTCAAGGAGTTTATGGAACTTGCAAATTCTGCAGGTCAAGAAATAACTCTATGTATACCAGACATATTCAGTCTCATATTGTCTTAAGGGAAATGAGCAAGGTTGGGGAAAACAGTCTTCTTCACCTACAGCTGGCATGTTAACCTTCAGCAAGTACCCCATGGCTTATCCTTGGTGTCACTGTCACAAACATTCATTAAGCTAAATGGGCCATGGGACTCCATCAGTATGATTCTTGCGTGCATATGTACATTTTATGAAATATAACCAAGATAATGCTGTTGTAGAATATCTTTTATTTCTGGGCATAAATTATTGAACGAAGCAAAACAGACTGTATGACACAAATCAGCACTGCCTAACTCAGTAAAATCAGGTTAATTACTGAACGTTGTATTATCTTCATTTTTAGTTGCAGCATGTGGGATCTAGTTCCCTAATCAGGGATTAAACCCAGGCCCCCTGCATTGGGAGCAAGGAATCTTAGCCACTGGACCACCAGAAAGTCCCTAAAACCTCTTTTCTGTTGGTTTTCTTTTTAACTAAGGAAGGAATGACATTAACCCAAGATTAAGGGGAAAAGGACAAAGAACATAATTCTGTTAATAAAAAGTAAGCAATAGGATAGTAATAGAAAACATGGTCTTGTAATTCAGTAAAATAATATAATTCAGTAAAATAATATAATTCAGTAAAATGTGAAGAGCTTTTGAGTTAAAAGGCAGAATTGAGTTACATCTTCGAATAGTTACTTTGAGGAGTAAGTATAATCTGAGGAAACAGGTAAGGGTATTTTCAACTGGAGAAGATATTTCTACCAGCATCCAAGGGAGGTCATTAGATCTGTTATAGCAAGGCTGCAGAAACAATAACATAGAGGACAGACTGGAGGAAGATACGTAACAAAATCTGTAATAGTCTGGGGCCAAGGTTTGGAGAGTAGAGTATAAATATATAAAAGACAAGTAGTAGACAGAACTGATGACTGAATGAAGATGACAAAAGGAGTCCAGGATGAATGTTTTTGGTTGGAGCAGCTGGATGGCCAGTGATGCTGAGATGGGGAAATGGAAACACAGAAGCTGGTGTGGTGGCAGAAGCGAAACATTAACCTGTTTTAATAGTGTATTGGACCTACCTGTGGGACATTCAGGAAGAGGTAGCTGTGTAGATCAGCTTAAAGTTCAAGGAGTTTATGGAACTTGCAAATTCTGCAGGTCAAGAAATAACTCTATGTATACCCCACATATTCAGTCTCATATTGTCTTAAGGGAAATGAGCAAGGTTGGGGAAAACAGTCTTCTTCACCTACAGCTGGCATGTTAACCTTCAGCAAGTACCCCATGGCTTATCCTTGGTGTCACTGTCACAAACATTCATTAAGCTAAATGGGCCATGGGACTCCATCAGTATGATTCTTGCGTGCATATGTACATTTTATGAAATATAACCAAGATAATGCTGTTGTAGAATATCTTTTATTTCTGGGCATAAATTATTGAACGAAGCAAAACAGACTGTATGACACAAATCAGCACTGCCTAACTCAGTAAAATCAGGTTAATTACTGAACGTTGTATTATCTTCATTTTTGTTCTTTTGATTTGCAGGGAGGGATAACTAATTTAAAAAATAATCCAACTACTTTATGTTAATAATATTTGACATAGAACTTACAAGAGAAAAAAGGTTAAAACTTAAACAAAGATAATAAAACCAAATCTATTATGTCATTAAAAATTTTTATGAATTAGTACTATTGAAAACAGTCAATATTTATTAAGTACTTATTCTGTACTTACAACTGTTCTAAGCATTTGAATGTGCTATCTCACATAACGCTCATAGCAACCATATGAGGTATTATCTTCATTACCCCCGTTTTAAGAGGGGAACTGAGGCACAGGCAGATCAAGTAATAGGGATTTGAATTTAGGCAGTCTCGTGATATCTATGACTAAAGTAGAAAGGTCAGAAACTAAACATGGGCTAGTCTTTGTCGTCTTCTAATTTATAATTAATATATTCACAGACCTACAAATAATTATCTAATGATATCATCATAATACCTAAATTAGTAATTCTGGATCTTTGTCTTGGCAAATGTACAATGATTAAGACAATTTTTACAAACTAGGCAGACATGAACCAAGGATAACATGAGAAAAAGACTAACAGTCCTACCATATGTTTGGTTTAATGTTTGCTTGTGCATAGAAACTGCTTATGAGCTAAATGAGGTCCCAAAGTGAGGTTTTTGGTATCACTATGTAATATCTATTTTATTTCAAATTATTTTCCTGAATAGGAGAGAATATACTTGTATCTGTTCTTGTATATGTAAAAATGACCTGTTAAAAGATACTGATGCCTAATTAACTTCAGAAGTTCTCTACAAATTTCAATTTAATTTGTGAATTAGGCTTAAAAGTATCTTTTTGGAAGTTCTAACTAGATTGTTATCCAATTAAAAAAATTAAGTGAAATAGTTCTTTTCCTTGAAAAGGTCTCTTTAGTTTTGGTGTCTGTCATAGATAGATTTTGATAAAAAAATTCAAACATTGGCCAAATTCTGAGATTGGTCCTTGTTATAAAATGACAATTGATCATTGTATTTTGAACTTGAAAAATAAAAAGTATTAAACCAAAGGAAAATAAGTTTCTAAAATTAAGGCAAGTGGAAAGTGAATGTGCTAGTTATATGTTAACATGTATGTTTCAGGTAACCAAGTCAACTGCTCAACTGCCTCAATAAATGCTGATGGAAAATAGAACTCAAGATGTCCTGCTGAAGAGGACTGCTTTGGGAATTTGGTGAATTCTGTAATTTTTGGATTTCTAAAATGAAAAAGAAAGCCATTGCCAAAGTTCAATGAGGCCACAACATTTTTAAAGTTCGTATTATCCGCTATTTAAATCATATTTCCATGAATATAAAAATACAATAAAAAATTTTTTTTGGTGGAAGACAGATGTTGTTCAAAATTTCTTTTCCATTAAGCAGTTGTTTCTGGTGCTGAAGAACGATTTGGTAAAGCAGTTAACAACACATTTTCCAAAGACACCAGTGGGTCTATGTAATACTGTAAAGCAGGATTGAATCCTTTCTGCTGTAAATACTTGATTCGGCCTTGGTCAATCAGCAATTTACAAAGATGCCCTATTTTCTTCTTTTCTTCAACAGTAAGAAACCTAAATTGAATAAATGCGCAGAACCCATTATTAAAATTCTAGAAAACCTTATAAAAATTATTTTAGTTATTCCCATTTATTGATAAACTGCCAAATAACCCACAGTACACTAGGCGCTATATTCCATGCTTCAAAGATGCGTTTTATTAATGCAACAATAAAAGTGTAGTTCAGCTTATTCTAAAATTAGACAGTAAAATAAATTTCCATGGCAATATTCGCCTAGACAGACAGTGTAGTAATGTAAAATGACCTGTTAAAAGATACTTCTAATTAACGTCATAAGTTCTCTACAAATTTCAATTTAATTTGTGAATTAGGCTTAAAAGTATCTTTTTGGAAGTTCTAACTAGATTGTTATCCAATTAAAAAAATTAAGTGAAATAGTTCTTTTCCTTGAAAAGGTCTCTTTAGTTTTGGTGTCTGTCATAGATAGATTTTGATAAAAAAATTCAAACATTGGCCAAATTCTGAGATTGGTCCTTGTTATAAAATGACAATTGATCATTGTATTTTGAACTTGAAAAATAAAAAGTATTAAACCAAAGGAAAATAAGTTTCTAAAATTAAGGCAAGTGGAAAGTGAATGTGCTAGTTATATGTTAACATGTATGTTTCAGGTAACCAAGTCAACTGCTCAACTGCCTCAATAAATGCTGATGGAAAATAGAACTCAAGATGTCCTGCTGAAGAGGACTGCTTTGGGAATTTGGTGAATTCTGTAATTTTTGGATTTCTAAAATGAAAAAGAAAGCCATTGCCAAAGTTCAATGAGGCCACAACATTTTTTAAAGTTCGTATTATCCGCTATTTAAATCATATTTCCATGAATATAAAAATACAATAAAAAATTTTTTTTGGTGGAAGACAGATGTTGTTCAAAATTTCTTTTCCATTAAGCAGTTGTTTCTGGTGCTGAAGAACGATTTGGTAAAGCAGTTAACAACACATTTTCCAAAGACACCAGTGGGTCTATGTAATACTGTAAAGCAGGATTGAATCCTTTCTGCTGTAAATACTTGATTCGGCCTTGGTCAATCAGCAATTTACAAAGATGCCCTATTTTCTTCTTTTCTTCAACAGTAAGAAACCTAAATTGAATAAGTGCGCAGAACCCATTATTAAAATTCTAGAAAACCTTATAAAAATTATTTTAGTTATTCCCATTTATTGATAAACTGCCAAATAACCCACAGTACACTAGGCGCTATATTCCATGCTTCAAAGATGCGTTTTATTAATGCAACAATAAAAGTGTAGTTCAGCTTATTCTAAAATTAGACAGTAAAATAAATTTCCATGGCAATATTCGCCTAGACAGACAGTGCAGTAATACTAAAATGTTCTGCCCCGGGTCGTGCAGTTCAGACCAGCCACTCACCCGGGCGCACCCTCAGCGCTGTCCTCTGTGGGTCCGCAGCCTCCATCATCCTGATTTTCACTGCCATCGCTCTGTTCATCGGTTCTTTTTGTGGAAATACTTGAAGCTTCCAAAGATGTTTCTTGCATTCCACAAGTCGCCCAACTACTCATTCGCTGGAAATAGTGGAATTCCACTGCTCCAAGGCCTAGAGCCCTGAAATATTCTTTGCCCACATAATGTCTCCAATCACACCTGTGGTGACAACAGAGTGCAATAACAATGCCAGCCACAGGGGTCCACTTCTCTGGGATATTTTTTTCATTTCCTTCCTTGGCCAAAGGGTTAATTTCTTTTTCTGTTTTATCATTCTTTATGCGTTTGGCTAAAGGTTCTTCATTCCTTTCCTCATAACTGGCAGCATAGGTTTCAACCAAACATCGTAATGCAAGATCTGCAAACACAATTATGTGGCCCCCCAACCACATCATCTTTAAAAATGAGTCATTTTTACATTTATTAGGCAATATGGTTTTTAAAAGCCCAACAACAAAAACCTACTTAGCTTTACACTTGCACTAATGTCTAGTTTTGTTCATACTTGCCCTTTTCTCATTATTGAGTCATTTTCTCTAATGATTTATTCTGTGTAAACTCAACTTCCCCACCCAAAATTATGTTAACTTTTTGCAGAACTTTAAATCCAACTCCTCAAATGGGCTCTCATTTCTCCTACCCTTGTTGAGGAAATGGCTTGCATAAAAAAATTTATGTTATCTACATGTAACTTCCAGGGAAGTTTTCAACCTGAAGAACTCAAAGAAAGAAGGAAGAAGGCAGGAGGAAGGCATCAGCTAAGCATCTGCTGAAGCTGATATTCAGGGTCAGTCTTGAAATGTAAGATGTCCACAGCAGACAGTGAAGAGCTGAGAAGAAGGGGGTCAGAATGTTGAAAGCAGGCCTCACTGAAAGCTCAGAAGGTTTGATCTGCCAGAGTTATACAGCAAAGCTGAATCCTGCACTGTTTGATTTCAAAGCCCATGTTCTGTCTACTTTATCATGCTACATGTGATGGATCCAGGTGCTGAAACAATACATCTCACCATTTCCTTTTTTGTTTTTCCTGGCATCCTGATACATAATCACCTCCAAGTGGGAGAGGTTTCCAAGACCTTCCTAAGCAATTCTTCTAAAAAACAACAACTAGCTTCTGGGAAAGAACTATATAACTTCTGTAAATGATTTATTTTCTTTTTGGCTAAAACATAACCCAAGGAACTTTAAGGTCCCATATGATATAGTATTTACACATAAAACTCTTAATGTATTCCTACAGAGTGGCCCAAATCAGCAGCTAAATAGGAAAGCTCTAAATCTGATGTAATACAGGGAATACCACTATGAGGACTAATGAGTTGCAAAGGATAAAAACTACTGGAAAGAGACTCTTTAAATATTTGGGACCATGTTAGGGTAAAACTTAATGTATTCATCTCAATATGATGAGTATGTTTACATACCTGTTGCCACACCACACAGGTGTTTTCCAATTCCTACCACAGGCAGTTTTTCTTTGCTTAGCAAAGGAATCTTGTCTGCAATGAGAAATGAAAAGTTAGCTCTCTTGTGAAGTAAGGCATTAATTATATGGGTTCCCAAAGAGCAAACTAATCAGAATCTTTGAATTTTAGGATGAAAAGAGATGCACAAAAAGTCTCATTTTATAGCTCAAAGACTTTTGATAAGTAACACAACTGGTTATTGACATGTCCAGAATTAGAGTTAAATTTGGTTAGTTCCAATCCTTGGGCTCTCATTTCTCCTACCCTGGGAGGAAATGGCTTGCATAAAAAAATTTATGTTATCTACATGTAACTTCCAGGGAAGTTTTCAACCTGAAGAACTCAAAGAAAGAAGGAAGAAGGCAGGAGGAAGGCATCAGCTAAGCATCTGCTGAAGCTGATATTCAGGGTCAGTCTTGAAATGTAAGATGTCCACAGCAGACAGTGAAGAGCTGAGAAGAAGGGGGTCAGAATGTTGAAAGCAGGCCTCACTGAAAGCTCAGAAGGTTTGATCTGCCAGAGTTATACAGCAAAGCTGAATCCTGCACTGTTTGATTTCAAAGCCCATGTTCTGTCTACTTTATCATGCTACATGTGATGGATCCAGGTGCTGAAACAATACATCTCACCATTTCCTTTTTTGTTTTTCCTGGCATCCTGATACATAATCACCTCCAAGTGGGAGAGGTTTCCAAGACCTTCCTAAGCAATTCTTCTAAAAAACAACAACTAGCTTCTGGGAAAGAACTATATAACTTCTGTAAATGATTTATTTTCTTTTTGGCTAAAACATAACCCAAGGAACTTTAAGGTCCCATATGATATAGTATTTACACATAAAACTCTTAATGTATTCCTACAGAGTGGCCCAAATCAGCAGCTAAATAGGAAAGCTCTAAATCTGATGTAATACAGGGAATACCACTATGAGGACTAATGAGTTGCAAAGGATAAAAACTACTGGAAAGAGACTCTTTAAATATTTGGGACCATGTTAGGGTAAAACTTAATGTATTCATCTCAATATGATGAGTATGTTTACATACCTGTTGCCACACCACACAGGTGTTTTCCAATTCCTACCACAGGCAGTTTTTCTTTGCTTAGCAAAGGAATCTTGTCTGCAATGAGAAATGAAAAGTTAGCTCTCTTGTGAAGTAAGGCATTAATTATATGGGTTCCCAAAGAGCAAACTAATCAGAATCTTTGAATTTTAGGATGAAAAGAGATGCACAAAAAGTCTCATTTTATAGCTCAAAGACTTTTGATAAGTAACACAACTGGTTATTGACATGTCCAGAATTAGAGTTAAAAAGTTTTTGGTCTTTATTCAGTTCCTACCTCACTGCCAGCAAGTCCTTTACTCCTAAATTTAAAGTTTCTTGATTTTTAGGCCAGTGTCATTTCTTTTAAACTGACTCAGGACCTTACTGTGTTGAAGGCTTATTTTGCTAAATATTACTACCTATCGAGAAAAAGACCAAAAGTTTCCCTACTAGGTTTATTTTTCATAACTAATATATATGATAAACACATATAATTCAACTAACATTTGATATTATACAATACTATATACTCAATATTATAATCAAACTAAAAGGGTTTTTATATCTTAAATAAGATATAATCATATATGAATAAGACATTTTAACTTTTCACACTGTTCTGAATAAAATAGTCACAACAGTAGTATAAAAGTCAAAGAAAAAGGGCATCTACAAGGTAATGCAGTAAAATGTAGAACATCACAGTTATGGCTTTCGTTCCCACCCCTCCATTCATTTTCCTTTTTCTAAGTTTCTGAAGTGAAAAGTATGTGTCTTCCTACAAATCCAACTACAGCACCCAGCTCACATAATTGTCCAGTGGGAGGTCCTTAGCAAATATTTCACATTTTCTTTCTTCCTTGCAGATGGTATCACATGCTATGAGAAGAAATTGGTACCAACTGAAGAGTCTGCCTGTGATTCAAGACACTTATCATCAGGGTGAAGAGAAAGGTTGCGTAAGAAAGTCCTTATGGAACAGGGGGCATTAGGAACCTCGGTAGTAGAGCTGAGGTAGTCATCTGTAACAGTGCACTGGCAGAACATGTATTTAAGCAGTAGTCAGATCCGCAGCTCATAGCCACCTGGTGACTACCTCTTTACCAACTGGTAGAAAACAGTAGATTAATTCTTTGAAGCAAGTAAAACAGGAGGTCACTGGGCTGAAGGATAACAAGAAGCTGAAAGCTGACGTATGGTAAAACAGCAGGACTGAGTGTGTATATGAACTAAGCTCTTATTCCTCAGGAGGTTCTGGAATGTTGGTAACCAAGAAGGTGATCAAAAGAGTCTTCTCTGGGGAAGCCCAAGAGGAAAGATCACGAAATGACAGGTCACTCCAAACTGGAGCTTGGGGTCAACAGCTCTACCTGAAGACTCAGAACTCTTGGTCCCTCAGTCCTCACTATGAACACACCATCATGAAGCACGGATGTTTGAGCAGAGCCTCTAAGTTGAAAGAGACAGATCAAAACAAATGGGAAAGAGCAATTTAGTGAAAACAGCATATGAAGGAAGATAACTTCTAAAAAAAGTATCATTACTATCCTCACAAAGATATTGCAATTATGAGAAAACAGTTACTATAACAAAGATAAATTCAGAGAAAAAAATCTTAGAAATTAAAACAATGATAGAAAAAATTAAGTGGAAGAAATTTGAGAAAGTATGAAAAAAAAAGACAAAAAGATATAGAACAGAGAAGTGAAGTCAAGAAAAGTACAGAACCATTCCAGGAAATCTAATAAATTAAGAAGGAAAAGAAAAATGTAGAACATCACAGTTATGGCTTTCGTTCCCACCCCTCCATTCATTTTCCTTTTTCTAAGTTTCTGAAGTGAAAAGTATGTGTCTTCCTACAAATCCAACTACAGCACCCAGCTCACATAATTGTCCAGTGGGAGGTCCTTAGCAAATATTTCACATTTTCTTTCTTCCTTGCAGATGGTATCACATGCTATGAGAAGAAATTGGTACCAACTGAAGAGTCTGCCTGTGATTCAAGACACTTATCATCAGGGTGAAGAGAAAGGTTGCGTAAGAAAGTCCTTATGGAACAGGGGGCATTAGGAACCTCGGTAGTAGAGCTGAGGTAGTCATCTGTAACAGTGCACTGGCAGAACATGTATTTAAGCAGTAGTCAGATCCGCAGCTCATAGCCACCTGGTGACTACCTCTTTACCAACTGGTAGAAAACAGTAGATTAATTCTTTGAAGCAAGTAAAACAGGAGGTCACTGGGCTGAAGGATAACAAGAAGCTGAAAGCTGACGTATGGTAAAACAGCAGGACTGAGTGTGTATATGAACTAAGCTCTTATTCCTCAGGAGGTTCTGGAATGTTGGTAACCAAGAAGGTGATCAAAAGAGTCTTCTCTGGGGAAGCCCAAGAGGAAAGATCACGAAATGACAGGTCACTCCAAACTGGAGCTTGGAGTCAACAGCTCTACCTGAAGACTCAGAACTCTTGGTCCCTCAGTCCTCACTATGAACACACCATCATGAAGCACGGATGTTTGAGCAGAGCCTCTAAGTTGAAAGAGACAGATCAAAACAAATGGGAAAGAGCAATTTAGTGAAAACAGCATATGAAGGAAGATAACTTCTAAAAAAAGTATCATTACTATCCTCACAAAGATATTGCAATTATGAGAAAACAGTTACTATAACAAAGATAAATTCAGAGAAAAAAATCTTAGAAATTAAAACAATGATAGAAAAAATTAAGTGGAAGAAATTTGAGAAAGTATGAAAAAAAAAGACAAAAAGATATAGAACAGAGAAGTGAAGTCAAGAAAAGTACAGAACCATTCCAGGAAATCTAATAAATTAAGAAGGAAAAGAAAAAATGGAGCAAGAAAATTATGAAAGAATGAATGCAAAGAAATTTCCCAGAATGCAAGGAAAATTTCCCAGAAAGCTGAGAATACTGGAATCTCTAAATCAGGATTTCTCATCCTTGGCATTATTAACTTTTGGCCCCAATAATCTTTGTTGTGGAGAACTGTCCGATATCATATAGAATATTTAGCAGGCTCCTTGGCCTGTATCCATCTAAATAGCAGCATGTTCATTCTTATGACAACAAAAATATCTCAGACATTGCCTATTTACCTAAGGGCCAAAACTGCCTCTAATTGAGAACCACTGCTATAAATAAAAGATCACATCAAGTGCCCAACACAACAGAAAAAATACAACTACAACAAGTCACATTGCTATGAAAATTTAAAACTCTGAGGATAAAGAGAAGAGCCTACATATTCCCAGAAAGAAAAAAAGATGACATACAAGGGATCAGGACTCAGAATGGGCCTGAACTTTTGAACAACAATACTAGTAGAGTAACAGTTTCAAGATTCTTGGAAATAAAAATACCCAGCCAAATCAAGGGTAAGGGTAAAGTAAGTCAGACGATGCAAAGGTATCAAATTTCTCTCTCATGCAACTGTTTCTCAGGAAGGTACAGAAAGAGGTGCTTTGCCCAAAGAGAATATGTTAACAGAGGAAGATGTGGGATAAGATGTGGAGAAATAGGGAATTGCTTGGTGGTCTGCTGGTTAGGACTCCATGCTTTCACTGCTGAGGGAGTGGGTTCAATCCCTGTTCAGGGAACTAAGATCCCACAAGTGGCCCAGGATGGCCAAATAAAGAAAAAAAGAAAAAAGATATGGGAAAAATGAATTTCAACCCATGAAAATGAAGGGAATCCACAGGATGAGAATGAAGAGTTTGAAGGCTGACAGTTGTGCCCTGCGAACAGAGTACACCCAGTCTAGGCTGAAACAGGTCTGAAGGATCCAGGAGAGAATCTTTTAGGAGGGTGGAAACTAATAGAATACTTGATAAATGTATTAAAACAAATATTTAAAGTTATTCCACTTAAAAAAACTGAAGTATGGCTGATTAACAATGTTGTGTTAATTTCTGCTATATAACAAAGTGATTCGGTTATACACACACACACACTCACTTCATATTTTTTTTTCCATTATGGTTTATCAGGGGACACTGAATATAGTTCCCTGTGCTATACAATAGAATCTTAAAACAAATATGTTTTTTTAAAAAACCAAGTATATAAAATTATAAATTACTAACTCAATAAACAAATTTTATTTACTACATGGGCCAGCTGTGGGTTGCATCACAGAGCTGAATTAAAATTAGCAGAAGAGGGCTTCCCCTGGTGGTCCAGTGGGTAATGACACCGCCTTGCAGTGCAAGGGGCGCCGGTTCGATCCCTGGCCTGGGAAGGTCCCACGTGCTGCGGAGCGACTGGACTGATGTGTCCAATCACCAAGCCGGAGCTCTGGAGCGCATGCGCCCAGAGCCGGTGCTCTGCAACGACAGACGCCACCGCGATGGGAGGCCCACAGGAGCCAAAGAAAAAAGACGAATGGAAATAGAGAAATGAAAGACCAATAAAAGTGGCCCGCCCGCTCCCCTCCCTCCCCAACCCGACCCTCGCCCAAAATGTAAAATAAATTAGTAAATCTTTAAAAAAAATAAAATTAGCAGAAGAGGTTGCTGACACGTTTGTATAAATGTTCACCCTAAATAATGTGAAAAACTATTAAAAAGTACAAAAAGAGCATTAAAGAGTATGACACATGGGTATGTGTGTGTATGAAATATGAATTCCACAGAGATGGGTTATTATCTTTGGTACAATTTTAAATTGTAGGAAGTATCTTTTACAAATTAGTTAAGCACAGAACTATCCATTTCTTTAATAGTTTAGGTAAAGTCATGTTAACTATGGGCAGAAGACTAGTGTATGGCATGAATAGACTCAGTAATTAATTTAAACAGCACAAAAAAGCAACATAAGGGCATATCATCAAAATGTTCAAACTATTCCCTAGTATGAAACTTTGTTTCTAATTGAATCCTGAAAACAATTTCTTAGAGTTTCAACTCATATCCTATTTATATGTATCTAAATGTTAGATATAACATTCTATCTTAACAATGGATTAATCTTTGTTTTCTCTGAAGCACTGTTCTGAATGACTGCATTTTCAAGTAACCCTCAGAGTTTTAAACCTTTATGATTTATGGAAGAGCAACTGAAAGTTATGCAACTTACTCAAACACAAGTGTTGAATATCAATTTGAAGTCTTTCAAACACTGAATTCTCCTTCCTGTGTTTGCCATCTACCTGCACAAATAGAACATTATTGTACCAATGGCTTTTACATACTAAAAATACAAAGCTTTATGAAAAAAAGATTTCTATTTGTCTTCAAAGGTCAGAGCGAATAATTTTCCATCTTACTTATAAACTAGAATTGTTACTCTAGAATTGTTATACTCTCCAATAAAAATTCCAAAATAACAATATTGTCCATTTTTACAAGCCTTGAACATTTTATAAATGGATCAGTACACATTATTTCCTTTAACTCTAAAAATCCCAAATTCACTGATGAAGGAATTAAGGTTCAGAGATGTTAAGTGGCTTACCTAAGATTATTTGCCAGTTCCTTTATCTTTGCCAGATACAAATACTGACACTTATACACTACTTCACTACTAATACACTATTTTTGGCTTGTTTCTCTTCTTACTCTCCCTGATTTATATCCATATGCCTATGACTGATAAATCTTTATTGTGGCCCAGACCTTTCTGATGAGCACATGTGCGTTAGTCAGTCAGTCATGTTCAACTCTTTGTGGCCTTATGGACAGTAGCCCACAAGGCTCCTCTGTCCATGGAATTCTCCAGGCAAGAATACTGGAGTAGGTCCCTATTCCCTTCTCCAAGCTTATGAGCACATACACAGATCCAATTGTCAAATAGAAAGTTCTACTTTAACAGCAAACTCGTCCAAAACTGAACTCATGGGCTTCCCTGGTGGTCCAGTAGATAAGGACACCGCCTTGCAGGGCAAGGGGCGCCGTTCCATCCTGGCCTGGGAAGATCCACGTGCGCGTGCGGCTGGATCGATGTGTCCATCACGGAGCCAGAGCTCTGGGCGCATGCGCCTGGGGCCGGTGCTCTGCAACAACAGAGGCCACGCGATGGGAGGCCCACACGGGCCAAAGAACAAAGACGGATGAAAATAGAGAAATGAAAGACCAATAGAAGTGGCCCGCCCCCTCCCCCTCCAAGAAAAAAATAAACTGAACTCATTTTTTCTCCCTCCAAACTATTCGTCCCCTTCCTCCTTCCACATTCCCCGTCTGAGGGAAGAAGACCACTTAGTCACTTAAGCCACAAAGGTCACCAGAAGTGACTCCTCTTTCTTCTTCTTTTTTTTGGCCACATCCATTGATCTTTCTTCATTTATCTTTGTTCTTTGGCTCTTGTGGGCCTCCCATCACAGTGGCCTCTGTTGTCACAGAGCACCGGCTCTGGGTGCACCCACCCCAGAGCTCCGGCTCGGTCATTGGACACATCAGTCCAGCCGCTCCGCGGCACGTGGGATCTTCCCAGGCCAGGGATCGAACTGGCGCCCCTTGCACTGCAAGGTGATGTCCTACCCACTGGACCACCAGGAAGCCCGCGACCCCTTTCTTACTTCATGGCCAGTAAGTCACCAAGCTGCATGGCTTAAGCGTTTCTTACCTAAGATTATTTGCCAGTTCCTTTATCTTTGCCAGATACAAATACTGACACTTATACACTACTTCACTACTAATACACTATTTTTGGCTTGTTTCTCTTCTTACTCTCCCTGATTTATATCCATATGCCTATGACTGATAAATCTTTATTGTGGCCCAGACCTTTCTGATGAGCACATGTGCGTTAGTCAGTCAGTCATGTTCAACTCTTTGTGGCCTTATGGACAGTAGCCCACAAGGCTCCTCTGTCCATGGAATTCTCCAGGCAAGAATACTGGAGTAGGTCCCTATTCCCTTCTCCAAGCTTATGAGCACATACACAGATCCAATTGTCAAATAGAAAGTTCTACTTTAACAGCAAACTCGTCCAAAACTGAACTCATGGGCTTCCCTGGTGGTCCAGTGGGTAAGGACACCGCCTTGCAGGGCAAGCGGCGCCGGTTCCATCCCTGGCCTGGGAAGATCCCACGTGCCGCGGTGCGGCTGGATCGATGTGTCCAATTACGGAGCCAGAGCTCTGGAGCGCATGCGCCTGGAGCCGGTGCTCTGCAACAACAGAGGCCACCGCGATGGGAGGCCCACACGGGCCAAAGAACAAAGATGGATGAAAATAGACAAATGAAAGATCAATAGAAGTGGTCCGCCCGCCCCCCACCCCAGCCCTCCCCCTCCAAGAAAAAAATAAACTGAACTCATTTTTTCTCCCTCCAAACTATTCGTCCCCTTCCTCCTTCCACATTCCCCGTCTGAGGGAAGAAGACCACTTAGTCACTTAAGCCACAAAGGTCACCAGAAGTGACTCCTCTTTCTTCTTCTTTTTTTTGGCCACATCCATTGATCTTTCTTCATTTATCTTTGTTCTTTGGCTCTTGTGGGCCTCCCATCACAGTGGCCTCTGTTGTCACAGAGCACCGGCTCTGGGTGCACCCACCCCAGAGCTCCGGCTCGGTCATTGGACACATCAGTCCAGCCGCTCCGCGGCACGTGGGATCTTCCCAGGCCAGGGATCGAACTGGCGCCCCTTGCACTGCAAGGTGATGTCCTTACCCACTGGACCACCAGGGAAGCCCGCGACTCCTCTTTCTTACTTAATGGACAGTAAGTCACCAAGCTGCATGGCTTCCAACATCATTACATTCCTCACACTTTCCCTCCTCTCTGTCTCACTGTAACATTCTTAACTCTGGCTCATCTCTTACCTGAAGCACTGGGTAATAATGATCACAGTTATCTTATTAATCTCCCTAGTTCAAGTTTCACACTCTCCTGATACAGTTTTAATGGTACTGCTAGGATGAACTTTTAAAACCATTTCTATTTACTTTACCAATTCTTATATATTCTTTCAGTCTCCCCTTCGCTGCCTCTTCCTCAGGAAACCTTCAGTGACCCACACTAGACTGAGGCTGGCGCTCTACCTTCTGTCTCTTATAGCATCTGGTATTTATATCATTGGCATTAGACACTTAGCATAATAAATCAAAACATGTATAAATCTGTCCCATGAGATATAAGCTTCTTGAACAAAAGAATTAAATCTTCTTTCCATTGTATCCGCAGCATGTAACAGGATTAAAACCAAACTCCTTTCACAGCATGAAATATGACCCCTCCCAGAGTCCTGCCTGCCTCTATCTCACTGCTGAACCCTACTGCACACCACGTACTTCCATCCCACAGAAATGCTTCTGTGCATCCCTGTCCCTGTCGTTTCAGGCATTTGATTACACTGTTCTTATTTCTTAGGATGCTTCTCAAACCCTGCACCTAGCAAATACCCACCTTTCAAGATACATTTCAAGCATCACTTTTTTTTTTTGAATTTTGGCCTCTTTTATTGATTTTTTATCCATTTATTTTCTCCATCTTTATTCTTTGGCCTATGTGGGCCTCTCATCGCAGTGGCCTCTCTCATTGCAGAGCTCCAGCTCTGGGTGCATGAGCTCCAGAGCACTGGCTCCTAATTGGACACATCAGTCCAATTGCTCTGTGGCACGTGGGATCTTCCCTGGCCAGGGATCGAACCAGTGCCCCCCGCACTGCAAGGCAGACTCTTTACCCACTGGACCACCAGGGAAGCCCCACACATCACTTATTTGTGTAGTCATTTACCATCCCTTCCCTGCAGTAAAACTTGTCACTCCCTCCTCTGACCCCATACTGTACATGGGGCAGAATTTTTTTGTTTTCATATTTTAACACTTTTCTATCATCATTTATCTGTCTCTTTCTAAATATAAGTAACAGATCATAGGACTCTGTCTTATTTGACTTTATCTACACAGTATCTGTCATGGTGCTGGGGGTAAGCTCAATGAATATTCACTGAAGGACTAGTTAGTAAGTTTTAGAGGTAGGTTAGGACTTAAGACTTTTATAATTCATAGCTTGAGCTTAGCTCTTTCCATATATTTTCTTGTCTTTGTAGATATTTTAAGAACTCAGATCAATGAACTATCAAAATTTAGATTAAAAAATGTACCTGTAGTGTAAGTCACCAATATAATTAAAATAAAAGCCTATAATTGTTTTCAGTGCAAAGTTTGGCTACCAACATACTACAATGGTTTCACTTACCTTGAATAGCAGGATTAATCATTGGCATTAGACACTTAGCATAATAAATCAAAACATGTATAAATCTGTCCCATGAGATATAAGCTTCTTGAACAAAAGAATTAAATCTTCTTTCCATTGTATCCAGCATGTAACAGGATTAAAACCAAACTCCTTTCACAGCATGAAATATGACCCCTCCCAGAGTCCTGCCTGCCTCTATCTCACTGCTGAACCCTACTGCACACCACGTACTTCCATCCCACAGAAATGCTTCTGTGCATCCCTGTCCCTGTCGTTTCAGGCATTTGATTACACTGTTCTTATTTCTTAGGATGCTTCTCAAACCCTGCACCTAGCAAATACCCACCTTTCAAGATACATTTCAAGCACCCCTTTTTTTTTTTGAATTTTGGCCTCTTTTATTGATTTTTTATCCATTTATTTTCTCCATCTTTATTCTTTGGCCTATGTGGGCCTCTCATCGCAGTGGCCTCTCTCATTGCAGAGCTCCAGCTCTGGGTGCATGAGCTCCAGAGCACTGGCTCCTAATTGGACACATCAGTCCAATTGCTCTGTGGCACGTGGGATCTTCCCTGGCCAGGGATCGAACCAGTGCCCCCCGCACTGCAAGGCAGACTCTTTACCCACTGGACCACCAGGGAAGCCCCACACATCACTTATTTGTGTAGTCATTTACCATCCCTTCCCTGCAGTAAAACTTGTCACTCCCTCCTCTGACCCCATACTGTACATGGGGCAGAATTTTTTTGTTTTCATATTTTAACACTTTTCTATCATCATTTATCTGTCTCTTTCTAAATATAAGTAACAGATCATAGGACTCTGTCTTATTTGACTTTATCTACACAGTATCTGTCATGGTGCTGGGGGTAAGCTCAATGAATATTCACTGAAGGACTAGTTAGTAAGTTTTAGAGGTAGGTTAGGACTTAAGACTTTTATAATTCATAGCTTGAGCTTAGCTCTTTCCATATATTTTCTTGTCTTTGTAGATATTTTAAGAACTCAGATCAATGAACTATCAAAATTTAGATTAAAAAATGTACCTGTAGTGTAAGTCACCAATATAATTAAAATAAAAGCCTATAATTGTTTTCAGTGCAAAGTTTGGCTACCAACATACTACAATGGTTTCACTTACCTTGAATCTTGTGGTCACCTTTTCTACCAGAATGAAGTGAACTTTTTCAGCATCTTTTAAGGCAATATCAACCCAATGAGATAATTTTCCCTTTCCTGCTCCAAATTCAACAAAGCATCTTCTTGGACCAAGTAACTTTAATTTTTCAATGTTACCTAAAATAGAAGCCTGCAAACTTCATGAGATTATTTTATAAACTAGAGCAAAAACACTGATTCAAGTGGAAAAATAACAAGGTAATTGCAATATAGGGCAGCATGTTCACACTGATAATTTTTGTTAGGCTTTAATGTTTTTCTCTTGCTTTTAAATACTTAACATGTAGTGCTCAGAATCATATCCATGCCAAGGACTTTTTATATATGTTTATACAACATTTTTTGAAATGCAGACTCTGTACTATGTAAGACAATCTAAACAGAATTCCATTAATGCTATATTTATAAACAATAGAATATTAGCTTCTGACAAGTGAAAAAAAGGCCAGTTTTAGTAGAGTTGCTATGACTTAAACATACCTGCTGTTTCAGATGTTTGGTTGCAGAGTCACCATTTTTAGGGTCATTAAGGGCATCATGCAATGCTGGATGGGACATAATTTGATCTTTCAGTGTGGAGTTCAAACCTGCGCCAAATAAAAGCACACAAGTCTAAACAAACGAATGTGAAACTCTAGGGCTCTAAGAAATGCTAGCAGTATCTCATAAACCACAGAGGAATTTCCCTCCTCCAGGGGATCTTCCTGACCCAGGGATCGAAGCCGAGTCTTCTGCACTGCAGGCAGACTCTTTACTGTCTGAGCCACCAGGGAAGCCCAACTTATGCAGCACCTGATTATCTGAATAAAACTTAACTTGCAAATTTAGGCAGCCTTACCTTCGCTTGCTTTTCTCAATTTCTTAATTAAGTTTTCCAATTGCTCTTCAGAAAGAGAAGAAATTGGAACCTATATACAAAAATTGGGCATGAGCTGGTCTGGGAACTGATAACATTGATTCTATAAGAAAATGCACTCTACATGAGAATAGTTAATTTATTGCAAAGTTTGGCTACCAACATACTACAATGGTTTCACTTACCTTGAATCTTGTGGTCACCTTTTCTACCAGAATGAAGTGAACTTTTTCAGCATCTTTTAAGGCAATATCAACCCAATGAGATAATTTTCCCTTTCCTGCTCCAAATTCAACAAAGCATCTTCTTGGACCAAGTAACTTTAATTTTTCAATGTTACCTAAAATAGAAGCCTGCAAACTTCATGAGATTATTTTATAAACTAGAGCAAAAACACTGATTCAAGTGGAAAAATAACAAGGTAATTGCAATATAGGGCAGCATGTTCACACTGATAATTTTTGTTAGGCTTTAATGTTTTTCTCTTGCTTTTAAATACTTAACATGTAGTGCTCAGAATCATATCCATGCCAAGGACTTTTTATATATGTTTATACAACATTTTTTGAAATGCAGACTCTGTACTATGTAAGACAATCTAAACAGAATTCCATTAATGCTATATTTATAAACAATAGAATATTAGCTTCTGACAAGTGAAAAAAAGGCCAGTTTTAGTAGAGTTGCTATGACTTAAACATACCTGCTGTTTCAGATGTTTGGTTGCAGAGTCACCATTTTTAGGGTCATTAAGGGCATCATGCAATGCTGGATGGGACATAATTTGATCTTTCAGTGTGGAGTTCAAACCTGCGCCAAATAAAAGCACACAAGTCTAAACAAACGAATGTGAAACTCTAGGGCTCTAAGAAATGCTAGCAGTATCTCATAAACCACAGAGGAATTTCCCTCCTCCAGGGGATCTTCCTGACCCAGGGATCGAAGCCGAGTCTTCTGCACTGCAGGCAGACTCTTTACTGTCTGAGCCACCAGGGAAGCCCAACTTATGCAGCACCTGATTATCTGAATAAAACTTAACTTGCAAATTTAGGCAGCCTTACCTTCGCTTGCTTTTCTCAATTTCTTAATTAAGTTTTCCAATTGCTCTTCAGAAAGAGAAGAAATTGGAACCTATATACAAAAATTGGGCATGAGCTGGTCTGGGAACTGATAACATTGATTCTATAAGAAAATGCACTCTACATGAGAATAGTTAATTTATTGCAAAAATTGGAACACAGTGTTATTCAGAATGTGGAGATGTTTATAAACACTTCATAGAATCAAAAAGTACTTACTAATTGTTCTGGTATTTCTGTTTCATCTTTTAAGCCTGCATTGATATCCTGAATAAAGAAGTCCTTAACAAAAACAAAGCCATAACAAATCTGTTATTCATGTGAAGAGCTCACAAAAATTCTTGAAAAACTGATCTGTCCCTTCTTCTAATACCTCTGTACTTGGCATCCTCCCTTTCTTCATTTATTCATGAAAAAATTATTCATAAATAATTACTAAGTGACTACCGTGGTCTTTGTTTTTTAGTACTTTTTTTTTTTTGCCACTTCTTTTGATCTTTCATTTATTCATCTTTTGGTTCTTTGGCCTGTGTGGGTCTCCCATTGCAGTGGCCTCTCTAGTTGCAGAGCACCAGCTCTGGGCACATGCGCTCCAGAGCTCCGGCTCGGTAGTTGGACACACCGGTTCAGCTGCTCTGAGGTACAGGGGATCTTTCCAGGCCATGGATCTAACTGGCACCCCTTACACTGCAAGTTGGTGTCCTTACCCACTGGACCACCAGGGAAGACCCTGCTGTGGTCTTTAACTTGCTTTATCTGCTAAGGATTCATCAGAGTGGAGAACAGAACAGACAAAAAAAAAAACCTGTGTTCATGAATCTTACATTCTAGTGAGGTGGCTACCCGAATAAACATTTAGAGTCTAAAAAATTCATTAGTATTTTTTTTTTAACATTTTTACCTGTCTCTAGCATAGACTGAGGGTATTAGTTTTGCTAATTGTTAAAGCAAAAACAAAGGCCCAACTATAAATGGCTGTTTATCAGATAGGTAGCACGTACATCAACAGAGATAAGAAAAAACACTACAATGGCTTAGTTCTGATTTCTTCTATTTTAAAATAGCAATTAAAATAGAAAATAGAAATGTCCTGTGATACTATGTTGTTTAAATTAACATAGTGATATATTTCTGGTCCATTTTTAGAGACAAAAGGACGCTCGGTAAGGATCTAGTTGAGCAGTGTTCAATAATGAAAATGTTCTGTGTCTGCCGGGCCAACATGGGAGCCGTAGCCTTGAAATATGCCTAGTGTGACTGAGGAACTGGATTTTCAATTTTCTTTAATTTTAATTAACTCAAATTTAAATAGTTACACATGACTAGTGGCTACCATACTAGACCACATAGATACATATGAATGAATAGTATGATTTTTACAAATTCTGTTTGGAAAGTGAAAACAACTCCTGGGACATTAAACATAGTGTGAGTTACACCGATGGCAGGAACGTTTACGTGTGGATTGTGGGTTGCTACTCTCACTTATATGGGGTAATAATGGAAACTAGTGATTAAATGGAATAGGTAAAGAAAGCAGGTATTAGAATGTTTTGTTGGATGACTGGCAAAACTATAACAGCAAATTATTAATATCTACAACTATTAATAAAGCAGTATCTGAGTTTCATGTTATACACAGTGCACGAAATAAAAACTGTCCTACATTATTTTCTCTGTCTCCTTATCTCACTACTTTTCTCCCTTACCTTTCTGCTGTGTCCCTGCATGCAGTGGAATCTGTGCATGTGTATTCTATTGTATTTTGGGGCAATGCCATTCAGCCTATGGGATCTTAGTTCTCTGACCAGGGACTGAGCTCGGCTCCTCAGCAGGGAAATTATGGACCCCAGGAAATTCACAGGGACATTCCATTTTTAATAAATTCACTTCTCTCAAACTGTTTCTAGAACACATACTTAACCTACTTGCTTTAACTAAAGCCTAACTGGTAAGGAAGATAATCGTCAAACATGTGAAAGTGAAAGTGTTAGCCACTCAGATGTGTCTGACTTTCTGCAACCCCATGGACTGTAGCCTGCCAGGCTCCTCTGTCCATGAAATTACTCTAGGCAAGAATACTGGAGTGGGTAGCCATTTCCCTCTCTGGGGATCTTTGCAACCCAGGGATCAAACCCGGGTCTCCTGCATTGCACGCAGGTTCTTTACTGTCTGAGCCACCAGGGAAGCCAGATAATCTCCATGCACACTTAAAAGTAAACACAAGATTCTTTTTACTAAGAGGCTAACTGGGGGTAGTCATCACTTTTCTTCTACACATCTTAATGTAAAAATATTTTCTTTTTAAACTTATGCCATTTAGCATAAGTTTTTTAAACTTAAGCCCAGTGGTTCTCAATTGGGAGGCATTAGGAAATGTATGGGGATAGTTTGTTGTCAAAATGACTGAGAGGCACTGGGACTTCCCTGGTGGTCCAGTGGTTGAGAATCTGCCAGCTAATGCAGGAGACAGGGGTTTGATACCAGATCCAGGAAGATCCCACATGCCATTCAGCAACTAAGACCATCATGTGCCCTAAGTATTGAGCCTATGCTTTAGAGCCTGGGAAAAGTAACTACTGAGCACAGGTACCCTAGAGCCTGTGCTCTGTAATAAGAGAAGCACCACAATGAGAAGCTGGCACACTGCAACCAGAGAGCAGCCCCTGCTCTCCACAACTAGAAAAAAACCCACACAGCAACAAAAACCTGGCCCAGCCAAAAGAAATCATAAAATAAATAAACAGAGTCACAAAGAGACCTAGCTCAAGTGCAATTCTCTCCGTGAAGACTTTCTTGACCCCTAGGATTTAATTTTAATGCCAAGTATGCTCATGGGTACTTCTTTCATTGAACTTAAAAGTCCCCTGAAGACTGGGATCATATTTTATTGGAATAAACTTAGTAGGTACTAAGTAAATAGTTTTGAATAGATAAACTGTGGAATCATTCTCTGAATATCACTCCTGTTGCAAGAAAATCTCTAACTTTAATCAGGACTCTTAAGTGGATTCAAAGTCTGATGTCCTATATACACCCAGGTGTATTTGCCATATTTCAGTCTCCTGAGGCAAGAGCTTTGGTAAAAATTCATATTGTCATCCACTAAGTATACATAAATATTACATACCACACATTTCACTGTTCAATTTTACTGACCAAACACTTACAGGTTTTGGTTTCTCTTTCATTTAAATGTCAGTTGATCTTCAAGAATACTGGAGTGGGTAGCCATTTCCCTCTCTGGGGATCTTTGCAACCCAGGGATCAAACCCGGGTCTCCTGCATTGCACGCAGGTTCTTTACTGTCTGAGCCACCAGGGAAGCCAGATAATCTCCATGCACACTTAAAAGTAAACACAAGATTCTTTTTACTAAGAGGCTAACTGGGGGTAGTCATCACTTTTCTTCTACACATCTTAATGTAAAAATATTTTCTTTTTAAACTTATGCCATTTAGCATAAGTTTTTTAAACTTAAGCCCAGTGGTTCTCAATTGGGAGGCATTAGGAAATGTATGGGGATAGTTTGTTGTCAAAATGACTGAGAGGCACTGGGACTTCCCTGGTGGTCCAGTGGTTGAGAATCTGCCAGCTAATGCAGGAGACAGGGGTTTGATACCAGATCCAGGAAGATCCCACATGCCATTCAGCAACTAAGACCATCATGTGCCCTAAGTATTGAGCCTATGCTTTAGAGCCTGGGAAAAGTAACTACTGAGCACAGGTACCCTAGAGCCTGTGCTCTGTAATAAGAGAAGCACCACAATGAGAAGCTGGCACACTGCAACCAGAGAGCAGCCCCTGCTCTCCACAACTAGAAAAAAACCCACACAGCAACAAAAACCTGGCCCAGCCAAAAGAAATCATAAAATAAATAAACAGAGTCACAAAAAAGAGACCTAGCTCAAGTGCAATTCTCTCCGTGAAGACTTTCTTGACCCCTAGGATTTAATTTTAATGCCAAGTATGCTCATGGGTACTTCTTTCATTGAACTTAAAAGTCCCCTGAAGACTGGGATCATATTTTATTGGAATAAACTTAGTAGGTACTAAGTAAATAGTTTTGAATAGATAAACTGTGGAATCATTCTCTGAATATCACTCCTGTTGCAAGAAAATCTCTAACTTTAATCAGGACTCTTAAGTGGATTCAAAGTCTGATGTCCTATATACACCCAGGTGTATTTGCCATATTTCAGTCTCCTGAGGCAAGAGCTTTGGTAAAAATTCATATTGTCATCCACTAAGTATACATAAATATTACATACCACACATTTCACTGTTCAATTTTACTGACCAAACACTTACAGGTTTTGGTTTCTCTCTTGAGTTACATTTTTTCAAATGCTTTGCTAGTTGATCTTCATATACCGTGCTAAATTTAAAGAGAAAATTATTTAAAATAAGGTTGTGATAATCACTGTTCTAGCACAGAAAAACCCTTCTCTGACCCATACTTACTGTTTTGGATCTAAAGGACATAGAATCCTTTTACGAGCATTTTCTTCCTAAAAAAAAAAAAAAAGAAGAAGACATTTATTCAAATAATCTACCAAGTCCATTGCTTACAGATACTAGACACAACTTCATATCACAAGCTTATGTTATCCAGAACCAAGATTAAGGAAACCTTAAAAGCACATTAACAAAACACTAGCAAAATCAGATCACAGAGTTTAAAAACACGAATTTCCACTGTAATGAGATGCCATCTCATACCTGTCAGAATGGCTATCAGCAAAAAGAGCACAAATATCAAACGCTGACAATCATGTAGAAAAATAGGAACCCTCATTCACTGTTGGTAGGAGCATAAATTGCTATGGCCTCTGTGGAAAACAGTAGGGAGGCTTCTCAAAAAACAAAAAATACAACTACTATATGACCCAGCAATTCTACTTATGGCTGCATATCCCCAAATACCAAAGACAAAAAGATATGTGTACCCTAATGTTCACAGCAACATTATTTACAATTGCCAAGATATGGAAGTAACCTAAGTGTCCATCAACAGATGAGTGGATCAAGAAGATGTGGTACACACACACACACACACACACACACACACACACACACACACACACACAGAGGAATACTATGCAGTCATAAAAAGACTGAAATTCTGCCATTTGCAACAAAATGGAGACACTTTCAAGATACTATGATAAGTGAAGTAATTCAGACAGGTAAAGACAAATACTGTGTGATATCATTTATATGTGGAATCTTAAAAGATTCCAGTGAAAATAACAACAACAAAAAGAAACAGACTTACAAATACAGAGAACAAACTAGTGGTTACCAGTGAAGAGAGGAAAAAGGAAGGTAGCATTATAGGGGTAGAGGATTAAGAGGTACAAACTACTATGTATAAAATAAACTACAAAGATATACTGTACAACATAGGGAATATAACCAACATTTTATAATCACTATAAATAGAGTACCACCTTTAAAAAGTCTTTATTACTATATTGTACAACTGTAACTTAATTTAACACTGTAGATCGTCTATACTTCAATTAAAAAAAAAAACCTCTGGTGTAGCTGGTTTATGTATATATGAGCAAATATTGGTTTGGATAACAAGAGTCTATAGCCTCAAACAGGTTATAGAAAAGGCCTACATATGGAATTTTCAATCTGCAACAGCATAAACTAGAACATACACTATTATTTTAGGTATCACTAAGGAAAAAACAATGCTTCCAGTTTAAAGGATGACATATCGTTGATTTTAAGAAGTATTCTGATTTCTGAGATGTTAAAATGTGGGGGAAACTGTATCTCTGATGCAACAAAAGACATACCTTCCTCAACTTATGATGGAATTACGTCCTAGTTGACATATCCTCAAAATTGCATTTAACACACCTAACCTACTGAACATATTATAGCAGC
Organism: Tragulus kanchil; assembly: GCA_022376925.1. NCBI lineage: Eukaryota > Metazoa > Chordata > Mammalia > Artiodactyla > Tragulidae > Tragulus > Tragulus kanchil. The sequence continues at coordinate 150,796,263 of JAIOJX010000024.1, forward strand.
TCTCTATAATGTGATCAGAACAGTTAACATTAGTCTACAGTTGGGCAGAATCATCTACAAGCCTATTTCATAATAAAGTGTTGAATATCTTACGTATTTTATTGAATATCATACTGAAAGTGAAAAAGAGATGGTTGTGTGGGTACAGAATGATAGTCAGCATATCAGCTGTTTGCCCTTGTAAACAGTGTGGCTGATTTGGAGCCCTAGCTCCCTGACACCACCCAGCACTGTGTATCACTAGCCCCAGAGAAGATGCAAAATTCAAAATTCAAAGTGTGCTTTCTACTGAATGCCCATTGCTTTTGTCTTTTAACCATTTGATATGTGGCCATACTCTACTGGCTTTGCAGCTTTTTAGTACAGAATAATAACATTCTCTTCATTTCTAAGTTACATTGATTTAACTATGTGTACTCAGAAAAACTAAAGGAGCTTTATTAATAGCATTGGCAAGTCTGTATAGAATAACAGTTAAAACCGAAGATCAGTCAAATTGCTTAGGTATGATTCCTAATTTATCTACCAGTTCCTATCAGCTGCTAACTCTACAATCTGAGGCAGTCTTACTGCCTCATCTGAAAGATGAGAAGAGAATATTTTACCTCCCAAGGGTTGCAAAAATTAAGTGAACTAATATGTTTTAAAAGACATGCGTAGGGGTCTTCCTTGCCCTGGTGGTCCAATGGGTAAGGACACCGCCTTGCAGTGCAAGGGGCGCCGGTTCGATCCCTGGCCTGGGAAGATCCCACGTGCCGCGGAGCGGCTGGACCGATGTGTCCAGGGATCTTCACCGAGCCGGTGGGATCTTCACCGAGCCAGAGCTCTGGGGCGCATGCAGCCAGAGCCGGTGCCCTGCGACAACAGAGACCACAGGAGCCAAAGAACAAAGACGGATGAAAATAGATAAATGAAAGACCAATTGACATGGCCCGCCTGTCCCCCTCCCTCCCCACCTCACCCCACAAAAGATAAATAAAATAAATGTTAAAAAAAAAAAAGACATGGTTAGCCCAGTGCTGTTCATACAGTGCTGTTCATACAGTAAATGCTGTGTTCACTATTAACAATTTCTTTTGCAGTTTATTTCAGTTTGTTCTTCCTTCCAGTGTATCCACAAAACTATGCTCATTGAATACCATGAACAAGCTAAGAGTTTCTTCAATATATTTTGGAGATACAGTACATATTCTTTCCTATTTGATTTTAACCCCCATGAAGGAGTCTTGATAGAGCAAGAACAAAAGCACTTTTAGAATTTGTTATTTGTGTTTAGAAACAGGGCTTCTCAACCTTGGCACTACTGACATTTACGGCTGGATAATTCTTTTTTGTGGGAACTGCCCTGCCCACTGTAGGACATTTAACAGCATCTCTGGTCTCTGTCTACTAGATGCAAGAAATATTCTTCAGCTGTGACAGTCAAAATGTCTTCAAACACTGTCTGAGACTAGATCACCCCCATATTAGAACCACTGGGTAAAAATAAGTACAAGTTGTCTCCGCCATATATGACACTTAAGAAAAAACAGATGGAAACAATATACCCAATTATAGCACACATTAAAGATTCAGCAGGGCGCCTAAATCAAAAACCAAATCACAGTCATGGAAAGTGTTTCCATGTGGTGTTTTCCAGTCGTTTTTCAAGAGATTAATAACATGATGTAATTCCTCTCCAGGAACATGCATCATCTTGTAAGGATCTATTCATAACTCTACTACTGTCTCCAACTGCTGTCACCTTCCGGATGTCTAATTAAGGTGAAGCAGAAGGTCTTATAATAGGCTGAGAACAAAAACCTCCTGCAATCGTAAAGTTCACTTTTCAATCAGGGGATGTTTGGTGGTCCCCTCAAAATCAGCTACTACAACAAAAAGTGTCATTCAAAGAGTTCCCCTAGGTCACAATACCCAGAGAATATGCTTCAGTACCCTTCAGTCTAGGCAAACGTCAGTCAAATTAAAATATGAACTAGAGTTATAGCTACGAGGGATCAGTAGCAGATGAAAGGATTATATGGGCTTATCTGTACTGGATACTGCGTGGAAGAATAAACCATCTAACAAAGAAAAGCAATGTAAATAATATTGGACATTCAGAAGGAATGAAAACAGACGCTTTTCACTTTGGTTTAATCTTCCTAAAGTCTATGAAACATGCTCTTTTTCTATGAGCATTTGCTGATCTTGTTTTCTAAATTTCCTATCATATATATCCTAAAAAAAATAAACATACATAAAATATATGCTGTTTGACAGTACATTCACACGTATAATCGAGCAAAATTGTACACTTTCTGTTCTTAATTTTAAAAGAATTCATTCTTACATGTTTTTAAAATCTCTCCTTCCCCCTTTTCCCGCAAAGTAGTTATTAGTTGCTTTCAAAAGATTGTAGTCTAAATAAAAAAGAATTCTAAGTTTCTCTCAACGGCATTCACAAGAAGTGATTATCGTTCACGAGACAAAGAAAACACAATTAGTGAAACCTTGGATTCTTTCTTTGATCACTCTTCTTTCTAAACCACCATTTCCCATCAGGAAGGCGGAGAGTGAGCGGAGCGCAAGAAGCGCTAGTCTGCTGTAAAGCTACAAGCTAGCATTACCATGAGCTGGTATCAAGGAAAATGCAGTCCCATGCAGGCCGCCTAAAGATTCAGCAGGGCGCCTAAATCAAAAACCAAATCACAGTCATGGAAAGTGTTTCCATGTGGTGTTTTCCAGTCGTTTTTCAAGAGATTAATAACATGATGTAATTCCTCTCCAGGAACATGCATCATCTTGTAAGGATCTATTCATAACTCTACTACTGTCTCCAACTGCTGTCACCTTCCGGATGTCTAATTAAGGTGAAGCAGAAGGTCTTATAATAGGCTGAGAACAAAAACCTCCTGCAATCGTAAAGTTCACTTTTCAATCAGGGGATGTTTGGTGGTCCCCTCAAAATCAGCTACTACAACAAAAAGTGTCATTCAAAGAGTTCCCCTAGGTCACAATACCCAGAGAATATGCTTCAGTACCCTTCAGTCTAGGCAAACGTCAGTCAAATTAAAATATGAACTAGAGTTATAGCTACGAGGGATCAGTAGCAGATGAAAGGATTATATGGGCTTATCTGTACTGGATACTGCGTGGAAGAATAAACCATCTAACAAAGAAAAGCAATGTAAATAATATTGGACATTCAGAAGGAATGAAAACAGACGCTTTTCACTTTGGTTTAATCTTCCTAAAGTCTATGAAACATGCTCTTTTTCTATGAGCATTTGCTGATCTTGTTTTCTAAATTTCCTATCATATATATCCTAAAAAAAATAAACATACATAAAATATATGCTGTTTGACAGTACATTCACACGTATAATCGAGCAAAATTGTACACTTTCTGTTCTTAATTTTAAAAGAATTCATTCTTACATGTTTTTAAAATCTCTCCTTCCCCTTTCCAGCAAAGTAGTTATTAGTTGCTTTCAAAAGATTGTAGTCTAAATAAAAAAGAATTCTAAGTTTCTCTCAACGGCATTCACAAGAAGTGATTATCGTTCACGAGACAAAGAAAACACAATTAGTGAAACCTTGGATTCTTTCTTTGATCACTCTTCTTTCTAAACCACCATTTCCCATCAGGAAGGCGGAGAGTGAGCGGAGCGCAAGAAGCGGTAGTCTGCAGTAAAGCTACAAGCTAGCATTACCATGAGCTGGTATCAAGGAAAACGGGTCACAGCTGGCGCTTTACTTAGTACAAGAAAAGACTGCACTTCACTACGGCTCATCATTTCTCCCTAGGGAGGCCAGGACTGCGTTTATCAGAGGCACAGATGCAAAATCCAGGGGACTGAAGCAGAAATCTGTCAGAGAGGGGACGTGCCGGACCAGGAAACTATTTCCGACTCTCGAGAGGGTAAGGCGATACCAGACCTCCGAGGCTCCAGCGTGTTCACCACAGAACCTTTTTCCTGCTGCCACCTCCATCCTGCAGAACCGCTTCTTCTTTACCACAAAGTAACCGCATCGCCCCTCTGCGGGGAAGCCAGTTGCGTGCGGCGTCGGCGCAGAGGCCGCCATACTTCAGGGCTCACTCCGGTGGACAAGCATTGATCCGCTGCAGAGAGGAAAAGTTGTCAGTTTCACTCGGGTCTCCTTCCCTTAACAAATATGCCTGCCTCGGGTCCCGCCGTGCAGAATAATGCCCGGAAGTACCTCCCCGGCCTCTGTCAAAGCGGAAGTCGGTACGGGAGCCGGCGAGGCCCAAACCTCCTCTGTATTCCCTCTGTTTCTTTGGCCCCGCCTCTTCCGGGGGCGCCGAGCGCCAAACTCAAACTTACAGGACCCGGAAGTCTTTCCGGCTGATACCGCGGGCGGGCCTGTTGTGTTGTTTTTTCCGCACACCGGACCAGGCAGCGGTTCAGCATGAGCCAGATTTTGTTCCAGCAGCTCGTCCCGTTGCAGGTGAAATGCAAAGACTGCGAGGAGAGGTGAGGTTCGCGTTACCCCGTGCCTGAGGTTGGCGGTTGGGGTCGGGCCAGGGGAAAGATGGCGGCCCCGGCCAGTGGGCACCGGCCTGCGACTAGGTGTCCGGCCGGGGTCCCGGAGCGAGAGCTAGCCGGGACCTGCTGGCTCCCTTTCCTGAAGTCCGCCGTCGCTGGGGAGGGAACCGTGGGAGGGATGGGACGCTGACCTGCATCGAGTTAAAAGAAAAACTTAGCTCTGTTTGTTATCTTGGAGATTATAACTCTTTGCTCTTTGACAGATGAGAGCTCTGGCTCAGAAAATTAATTGACTGGGGGGCTTACGAGTTCACAGCAGGGCGGGCACTAGAACTCAGGCCTTGGTTCCCAGCCTTTTGTCCACTCTTTTTTCAATTATATTGGAAGTAAATTTAAGCTTCGATTTAATCAACTGGATGGTATAACGCTTCATTTTCAATTAATTACTACTGATAAGGTAAATTACGTTTAATAAACTAAAGACAAGTGGGGAAAAGCATAAATTCATTATTCATTAATACATATTTGCAAAACACCTGCTGGACACCGGGGATGCAGTGGTTAGGAAAAAGCCCTTGTGTCCTAGAGTTCACAGTCTAGTAGTGTAGGAAATAAAGTCTTATAGATAAATGCAAAATTACAACTTTGACTAATAAGGTGGTGCTGTTGAGGCTTATGTAGAGAGGTCTGGGGAGAAGTCAGGAGATTTCAATTTTGTCTCAGTTCCACCACTGAGTAGCAGCTGTCTCTAACTTTTCTGAACCATAAGTTTTCTCATTTGTAAAACTGATATGACATGCCTACCTGTAATGGTTGTTAGGATGATCAGGTGTGGAAATGTGACATAGAAAATGAAGATATTGATATGTTGAGCTACCAATAATGTGCAACTGGTGTGTGGTTCAGAATTAGGTTCAAAATCAATTGGCAAGGCAGGCAAGGAGATGGTACCAAGACCAACAGATCTGAATGGTGGTCTGTAGGTTTGTTGGTCTTTCTTTTGCACTGCCCTTTGTGGGAGCCACTCTGATTAATATTTGAAATGGAGCTAAACTGAATTAACCTGCATAAGAGTAAAATGCACATTGGACTGAAGACTTACTATCAGAAAAAAGAAAATGTAAAACATTTTAACTTTTATGTGGATTATGTGTTAGGATGACAGTATTTTGATATGTTAAGGTTAAATAAATATTTGAACAATTTATCTGCTTTTAAGTTTTTTTAACGTGACGTCCAGAAGATTAAAGGTTATATCGTCCGCCGTCGCTGGGGAGGGAACCGTGGGAGGGATGGGCTATGAGTTAAAAGAAAACTTAGCTCTGTTTGTTATCTTGGAGATTATAACTCTTTGCTCTTTGACAGATGAGAGCTCTGGCTCAGAAAATTAATTGACTGGGGGGCTTACGAGTTCACAGCAGGGCGGGCACTAGAACTCAGGCCTTGGTTCCCAGCCTTTTGTCCACTCTTTTTTCAATTATATTGGAAGTAAATTTAAGCTTCGATTTAATCAACTGGATGGTATAACGCTTCATTTTCAATTAATTACTACTGATAAGGTAAATTACGTTTAATAAACTAAAGACAAGTGGGGAAAAGCATAAATTCATTATTCATTAATACATATTTGCAAAACACCTGCTGGACACCGGGGATGCAGTGGTTAGGAAAAAGCCCTTGTGTCCTAGAGTTCACAGTCTAGTAGTGTAGGAAATAAAGTCTTATAGATAAATGCAAAATTACAACTTTGACTAATAAGGTGGTGCTGTTGAGGCTTATGTAGAGAGGTCTGGGGAGAAGTCAGGAGATTTCAATTTTGTCTCAGTTCCACCACTGAGTAGCAGCTGTCTCTAACTTTTCTGAACCATAAGTTTTCTCATTTGTAAAACTGATATGACATGCCTACCTGTAATGGTTGTTAGGATGATCAGGTGTGGAAATGTGACATAGAAAATGAAGATATTGATATGTTGAGCTACCAATAATGTGCAACTGGTGTGTGGTTCAGAATTAGGTTCAAAATCAATTGGCAAGGCAGGCAAGGAGATGGTACCAAGACCAACAGATCTGAATGGTGGTCTGTAGGTTTGTTGGTCTTTCTTTTGCACTGCCCTTTGTGGGAGCCACTCTGATTAATATTTGAAATGGAGCTAAACTGAATTAACCTGCATAAGAGTAAAATGCACATTGGACTGAAGACTTACTATCAGAAAAAAGAAAATGTAAAACATTTTAACTTTTATGTGGATTATGTGTTAGGATGACAGTATTTTGATATGTTAAGGTTAAATAAATATTTGAACAATTTATCTGCTTTTAAGTTTTTTTAACGTGACGTCCAGAAGATTAAAGGTTATATACGTGCCTTATTATCTTTGGCCCCATTGTATCTCTGTTGGACAGCCCTGCTCAGGAATGATTATTGAAAGATAAAAGAAAAGGGGAGACACAATTTCTTAGTCCACTGTTGAAACTCCATAGCCCACTGCTTTTTTTTTCGTAAATAAAGTTTTATTAAATTCAGTCATTCTCATTTGTTTAAGAATTGTCTGTTGATGCTTCTGTGGTATAGAGGGAGAAATGAATAAATGTGACAGAGACATTTTGTCTGGCAAAGCCTAAAATATTTACTTTCTGGCCCTTTACAGATAATGGGAAAACAGTCTGGCTCTTTAGTTAAGTAGTCAAGGCTAGTTCAACTCAACACATGTTTATAAGTGCTTGCTGTGTAACAGACACTGTCCTAGGTGCTGAGAGTATAGAGCTCCTCTCCTCTACTTCCTCCAACAACAGCAGCAGCAAAAAACCAATTTTCATTCTAGCCATCAAGGAGCTCACACTTTAATAGAGTAAACCAAAAGGTCTTCCATTTAGAAAGTAACCTAACATCGGTTGGGTGTTAAGGCTCTGATAATCAACACGGCGCTACCTGTATAGCACAGGGAACTATATTTAATATCCTGTGTTAGACCATAATGGAAAAAATGCAAAAAAGAACATATACATAGGGTTTCCCTGGTGGTCCAGTGGGTAGGGACACCACCTAGCAGTGCAAGGGGCACCGGTTCCATCCCTGGCCTGGGAAGATTCCACGTGCTGCGGAGTGGCTGGACCAATGTACCCAGCTACCAAGCTGGAGCTCTGGAGTGCATGCGCCCAGAGCCGGTACTCTGCCACGAGAGAGGCCACTGCGATGGGAGACCCACACAGGCCAAAGAACAAAGATAAATAAATGAAACACTAATAGAAGTGGCCACAAAAAAAAAAAAGTTCAAAAAAAAAAAAAAAGAACATATATGTATAATTGAGTCACTGTGCTATACAGTAAAAATTAACAGAACATTGTAAATCAACTGTACTTCAATTTTTTAAAAAGGGATTTAAAATCCCTCTGTTTTGTATGTAAAAAAAATGAGTTCGGGCTGTGGAGCCACAGTGTCTGGGTTTCGATTCCAGTTCTACCAGTTACTGCTTGATTTTGTACAATTTTTCTTACTTCTCTGTGCCTCATCCTTATAATTGATAAAAATTAAGTACCTGCTTTGTAGGATTATTATAAGCACAAAGTGCTTAGAACAGTGCCGGAACTTAATTGGTATTCACTAAACATTAGCTGTCATTGAAGAGTGATTAATGCATGAAGTAATGTAAATGAACTGAAGTCATCGAGGAAAAGGAACTTCCGTTGAAGACAGTGGGAGTACGTAGAGACCTCTGTCTGGAGGAAAGTGGTACAAAACTTTGAAGCTCGTGATTTTTTTTCCCTAAGCTCTGCTTCCTAATGTAGTAGTCACACAGAGACTACCTGTTAGCCTCTGAGTGTACCTGACACTCCGTCTGTACTGTGCCTTTACTTCTGCCTCTACCTTCTACCTCAGATCCTTCTTTTACAACCTTCTAGGTCTGTCTTAAAGTCTTTGGCTATATATAGGGACCTTTTCAAAATTGTTTAAGCTGAAATTGTCTTTTTTTGTTAGATGTCATGGTATAGGTAAAAGATCTGAGTTCTAATGTAGGCCTTAAGCAAATTTGTAACTGTGCATCTCAGGTTCTTTGTGTGACAGAGATAATATTTACTTAACAAGATTGTTATTAAATAAGATGATATAAGCAGAGTACCTGGCAGGTATTTAATTATGTATCAGCCCTTTCCTCCTCTTTCTTAAAGCCTTAAAATACAACCAGAAGCAAATCTAGGGTAGTCATTTAATACTCAATTTGAGGACATGGACCATGTTTGTTTCTGTTTGTATCCCTGGCACCCAGCGTACCTGGCTTAGAGTAGCTTTTGTTTGAATTGAGGGTTTAAGGTCAGAGCTACTAGGTGGCAGAGGTGGCTAAAATCCAGTTCTGCTAATGCTAGAGCTGGCTGACAGGGAGGATGTTATGCAGATTTATGCATTGTTCAGAATGTGGCATTAATTTTGTGAAAACAGCATTTTTGAAATTGTCTTTTAAATTTTGTTTAATATTGTTCCTATGACATTAACCATTACAGTGGAAAAAATAAGATTTATGGTTTCACATCCTCTGAAAGCTCACATTTTTCTACAAAATACTTCCCTGGAGGTTTTTGAAATTAATATGGGGAATAGTTTTTTTTGTTGTTTTTTTTTTTGCACTATTGGTCTTTCATTACCATCTTTGTTCTTTGGCCTGTGTGGGCCTCCCATCGCAGTGACCTCTGTCACTGCAGAGCGCCGGCTCTGGGCACATGCACTCCAGAGCTCCAGCTTGGTAGTTGGACACATTGGTCCAGCTGCTCCGTGGCACGTGGGATCTTCCCAGCCAGGGATGGAACTGGTGCCCCTTGCACTGCTAGGTGGTGTCCTTGCCCACTGGACCACCAGGGAAGCCTGGGAATAGTTTTAATCTATGGAATTTTCCTTCCCTGTTTCCTCACAACATCTAGTGCATATAGGCTTTTGGTATATATGCGACAAGATCATTAATATGATTGGGAAATTATCGTAGTAGTAAAACTTTCAGTATTATGTAAAAACACTTCAGGAAGTGACGCTTCTTGAGTTTTTTTAAACAGATTTATCAAGTATGTGTATGCATGCGGGCTCAGTCATGTCTGATTCTGCGATCCCATGGACTGTAGCCTGCCAGACTCCTCTGTCCATGTGATTCTCCTGGCAAAAATACTGGAGTGGGTTGTCATTTCCTCCTGTAGGGTGTTCTTCTGCATCTCCTGCACTGGCAGGTGGATTCTTTACCCCGAGCTACCCGAGAAGCCCACGTGTGTTTTTAAGTTAGGAAATTGAAACGTTTTTTTCCCCCTAAGAATACATATTGTAAGTGGAATGGGAGGGAATGTTATGCAGATTTATGCATTGTTCAGAATGTGGCATTAATTTTGTGAAAACAGCATTTTTGAAATTGTCTTTTAAATTTTGTTTAATATTGTTCCTATGACATTAACCATTACAGTGGAAAAAATAAGATTTATGGTTTCACATCCTCTGAAAGCTCACATTTTTCTACAAAATACTTCCCTGGAGGTTTTTGAAATTAATATGGGGAATAGTTTTTTTTGTTGTTTTTTTTTTGCACTATTGGTCTTTCATTACCATCTTTGTTCTTTGGCCTGTGTGGGCCTCCCATCGCAGTGACCTCTGTCACTGCAGAGCGCCGGCTCTGGGCACATGCACTCCAGAGCTCCAGCTTGGTAGTTGGACACATTGGTCCAGCTGCTCCGTGGCACGTGGGATCTTCCCAGCCAGGGATGGAACTGGTGCCCCTTGCACTGCTAGGTGGTGTCCTTGCCCACTGGACCACCAGGGAAGCCTGGGAATAGTTTTAATCTATGGAATTTTCCTTCCCTGTTTCCTCACAACATCTAGTGCATATAGGCTTTTGGTATATATGCGACAAGATCATTAATATGATTGGGAAATTATCGTAGTAGTAAAACTTTCAGTATTATGTAAAAACACTTCAGGAAGTGACGCTTCTTGAGTTTTTTTAAACAGATTTATCAAGTATGTGTATGCATGCGGGCTCAGTCATGTCTGATTCTGCGATCCCATGGACTGTAGCCTGCCAGACTCCTCTGTCCATGTGATTCTCCTGGCAAAAATACTGGAGTGGGTTGTCATTTCCTCCTGTAGGGTGTTCTTCTGCATCTCCTGCACTGGCAGGTGGATTCTTTACCCCGAGCTACCCGAGAAGCCCACGTGTGTTTTTAAGTTAGGAAATTGAAACGTTTTTTTCCCCCTAAGAATACATATTGTAAGTGGAATTGGAGTAGGAATTTAATGTTTTCACATATATTGCTTTAGATACTAGAAAAATAGAAATAAAACATTGTCTTATTTTAAAGATAATTCTTCCTGTCTTTGTAGTATTTACTAGTACTGTTTATTCTTTGTTTAGATATTAATAATATCAACATTATGGTAATTTACCCATGTGGACTAAAATTTAATATCCAATCATATGTTCAGTGAGAAATTTAACTAAAATGTCATGCATTGAATTAATGTAAATTACAAATCAGAGCATAAAAAAAATCTAAGCAATTTAATCTAGCCTTAGTCGATTATTACCAGGTTTTTCTATTAGCACTCAGTTATTATGTCTATACTTCTGTAGGGGAATGTGAAAAAAGTTTAAAATACATCTATAAAAGAATAACTTAAAATTGAACAAATTTAATTTATTTCCCTTATCGTCAGGGTGCCGGGCCAGCCGGCAGTCGAACAGGTCCTGAAGAGAGTGGCAGATAGGCTAAGAAAAGAAAGAAGGACAGAAAAGATGGGGTTGAGAGGGACAACAAGAAGGCAGACAACTCTACAGGTTGCTGACAAGTTGCTGACAAGTTTATTGAATTCGCTCATCCCTTTTATACTTCAACAAGTAATTGTGTACACGTGCTTTAGGCCAGGTGTCGATCATGTGCTTTAGGCCAGGTGTTGATCATAACACGTGCTTTAGGCCAGGTGTCGATCATAAACTAGGTGTTACCTCCTGGTGTGTTATTACAATGGTTCTGGGTCATAATGCCCCTCAAGCCCTTTTCACCTGTAAAGAGGCTCCAGGTGTTCTTTATGATAGCCAAGGAACGTCTTCACAACACCTAGGGTGGCGGGACAGAGAGCTATGCTGTTATCAGCCCCTGTTGCCAGGGCAGCTCCCAGGGCTATGTTTCCTTAAAGGAAACCCCTTGAAACAGGGCAGCTCCCCACATCAGGGAAGGACCATTATTATTTAATTCTAGCAAAATAGTTTTAGAACCACTTGTGCAGAGATTACCCCCGAGAAGCCCACGTGTGTTTTAAGTTAGGAAATTGAAACGTTTTCCCCTAAGAATACATATTGTAAGTGGAATTGGAGTAGGAATTTAATGTTTTCACATATATTGCTTTAGATACTAGAAAATAGAAATAAAACATTGTCTTATTTTAAAGATAATTCTTCCTGTCTTTGTAGTATTTACTAGTACTGTTTATTCTTTGTTTAGATATTAATAATATCAACATTATGGTAATTTACCCATGTGGACTAAAATTTAATATCCAATCATATGTTCAGTGAGAAATTTAACTAAAATGTCATGCATTGAATTAATGTAAATTACAAATCAGAGCATAAAAAAAATCTAAGCAATTTAATCTAGCCTTAGTCGATTATTACCAGGTTTTTCTATTAGCACTCAGTTATTATGTCTATACTTCTGTAGGGGAATGTGAAAAAAGTTTAAAATACATCTATAAAAGAATAACTTAAAATTGAACAAATTTAATTTATTTCCCTTGTACGTCAGGGTGCCGGGCCAGCCGGCAGTCGAACAGGTCCTGAAGAGAGTGGCAGATAGGCTAAGAAAAGAAAGAAGGACAGAAAAGATGGGGTTGAGAGGGACAACAAGAAGGCAGACAACTCTACAGGTTGCTGACAAGTTGCTGACAAGTTTATTGAATTCGCTCATCCCTTTTATACTTCAACAAGTAATTGTGTACACGTGCTTTAGGCCAGGTGTCGATCATGTGCTTTAGGCCAGGTGTTGATCATAACACGTGCTTTAGGCCAGGTGTCGATCATAAACTAGGTGTTACCTCCTGGTGTGTTATTACAATGGTTCTGGGTCATAATGCCCCTCAAGCCCTTTTCACCTGTAAAGAGGCTCCAGGTGTTCTTTATGATAGCCAAGGAACGTCTTCACAACACCTAGGGTGGCGGGACAGAGAGCTATGCTGTTATCAGCCCCTGTTGCCAGGGCAGCTCCCAGGGCTATGTTTCCTTAAAGGAAACCCCTTGAAACAGGGCAGCTCCCCACATCAGGGAAGGACCATTATTATTTAATTCTAGCAAAATAGTTTTAGAACCACTTGTGCAGAGATTTTTTTTTTTTGCTATTTCCCCCTTCATTTCCTGAGTTTCTTAAAAACATTTTTGCTCAGTTTGACTAATGTTTATGAACACCTTAATTTATGTGCCTCTGTTTGATCCTGGATTTTCTAAGATGCAGTGTAAAATGTACAAAGCTATGGCTTTTTTCCATTAGGGTTTAGAATTACTCTAGGATTAGATGACAGACTTGTTGACAATACTTCTCTAGATATATTGCATAGAGAGTCTATTGAACAGGTGTAGTTTATGACTCTGAAAAAATATTAGTGTGTGTATGCATAAGGGAAGTGAATATGTTATCTTATTTCCTTGGTTGCAGACATTCAGAGTATTCTAATGTTTCTTCACATTTAAAATTTTTCTAATGAGATCTCTCAAATATATTGATCATTTTAGTTGGTATTTTTTAATGTGAAAAATTGTTGTAAAACTGATGGTTTGTTTTTCCGTAGATGCTGTTTGAAAATCAAGCCAGCCAGGCTAGTAGTAGGCATTCCACATCATTTATCTCATTTAATCCTCACAACCACATCTTTTTACAAGAGAGAAAAAAATTTAGCCTTAGGTTAAAAACCTGATTACTTGTGGAAAAATAGGAACTGAAACTTCAAATCCAGTGTGTTTTCCAAGTGTTTGTTCATAGGTTTCGGACAACTTTTGGAGGATCTTGTGACTTAAAATGGAAAATGTTAGGGCTTCCCTGGTGGTCCAGTGGGTAAAGAGTCCGCCTTGCAGTGTGAGGGGCAATGGTTCCATCCCTGGCTGGGGAAGATCCCGTGTTGCACGGAGCTGCTGAGCTGGTGTGTCCAATTAGAGCCAGTGCTCTGGAGCGCACGCGCCCAGAGCCAATACTCTGCAACGAGAGAGGCCACTGTAATGGGAGGCCCACACATGGCAAAGAATAAAGATGAATGAAAATAATAAAAAACCAATAAAAGAGGCCAAAATTTTTAAAAAAGGAGAATGTTAGCTATACGAATGGTAGTGATCGTTCATTTCACCTGAACGTTTCTGTTGGTTGGGTCTGTTTTTTCATACAGGAGAGTGAGTATTAGACTGAGCATTGAACTACAATCAGTTTCCAATCCAGTTCACAGAAAGGTTAGTATTCTATATTCTGAAATAAATATGCTCTTTTTTATGAAATATGGTAATTTTGTAAATTATAATTGTTTTCATTCTTTAAGAATGTGAGATTTCTTTGTTAATATCATCTTGATTTTGGGGGGACATTTTATAACTTGCAGATATGGGGTGGTAGAATCTACTAAGACAACAACTGAGAGATATTATTCCATATATTTCTAAAGTATGCTAAAATTTGGAATTGAGACAATAGCCTCCATAGGTTTCCCCATTGTACGTGTTTTGGCCACACTGCAGGGCTTGTAGGATCTTAATTCCCTGACCGGGGATCAAACTGGCACCCACTGGCTATGGAAGCTTGGAGTCCTAACCACCTGACCACCAGGCCAGGGAATTCCACTCTACTTCTTTAAGTTACTTGAAACTATATTGTTACCCTGTAGCCTGTCATTTCATAGATGCTGTTTGAAAATCAAGCCAGCCAGGCTAGTAGTAGGCATTCCACATCATTTATCTCATTTAATCCTCACAACCACATCTTTTTACAAGAGAAAAAAATTTAGCCTTAGGTTAAAAACCTGATTACTTGTGGAAAAATAGGAACTGAAACTTCAAATCCAGTGTGTTTTCCAAGTGTTTGTTCATAGGTTTCGGACAACTTTTGGAGGATCTTGTGACTTAAAATGGAAAATGTTAGGGCTTCCCTGGTGGTCCAGTGGGTAAAGAGTCCGCCTTGCAGTGTGAGGGGCAATGGTTCCATCCCTGGCTGGGGAAGATCCCGTGTTGCACGGAGCTGCTGAGCTGGTGTGTCCAATTAGAGCCAGTGCTCTGGAGCGCCGCGCCCAGAGCTGGTACTCTGCAAGAGAGAGGCCACTGTAATGGAAGGCCCACACATGGCAAAGAATAAAGATGAATGAAAATAATAAAAAACCAATAAAAGAGGCCAAAATTTTTAAAAAAGGAGAATGTTAGCTATACGAATGGTAGTGATCGTTCATTTCACCTGAACGTTTCTGTTGGTTGGGTCTGTTTTTTCATACAGGAGAGTGAGTATTAGACTGAGCATTGAACTACAATCAGTTTCCAATCCAGTTCACAGAAAGGTTAGTATTCTATATTCTGAAATAAATATGCTCTTTTTTATGAAATATGGTAATTTTGTAAATTATAATTGTTTTCATTCTTTAAGAATGTGAGATTTCTTTGTTAATATCATCTTGATTTTGGGGGGACATTTTATAACTTGCAGATATGGGGTGGTAGAATCTACTAAGACAACAACTGAGAGATATTATTCCATATATTTCTAAAGTATGCTAAAATTTGGAATTGAGACAATAGCCTCCATAGGTTTCCCCATTGTACGTGTTTTGGCCACACTGCAGGGCTTGTAGGATCTTAATTCCCTGACCGGGGATCAAACTGGCACCCACTGGCTATGGAAGCTTGGAGTCCTAACCACCTGACCACCAGGCCAGGGAATTCCACTCTACTTCTTTAAGTTACTTGAAACTATATTGTTACCCTGTAGCCTGTCATTTCATGTAAATGTGAATGTAGAATGATTGAAGCTCTGTAGGGAGATTCTCTTGAATCTTTTTGCTTTTTGAAGAGAGTTGTGAAGAACATCAATCTAACCTAATTTAAAAGTATGAGTCTTTAACAGAGATGTGTATATAACAAATGCATCTTTCTCTGTATCATAGCTTTCCCTAAACATTCAAGGATCATATTCAAGCTGTATTAGTAACAGCTTCAGTTTGTTTGTTTTTTATAGCATCTTGGGGTGGGTTTCAAAAAATACTTAAATACAGGCTTTCAGAACAGGACCTTCTGAGACAGAGCCGATACTTACATTGCTAATTTTCCAGGGTTGTTGCTGTTCAGTTACCAAGTCATGTCCAGCTCTTTGCGACCCTCAGGACTGCAGCATGCCAGGCCTCCCTGTCAGTCACCATCGCCCATGGTTTGCCCAAGTTCGTGTCCATTGAATTGGTGCTGCCAGCCATCTCATCCTGGCACTCTCTTCTCCTTCTGCCCTCAGTCTTTTCCAGCCTCAGGGTCTCTCAGGGAGTGAGCTGCTCGCATCAGGTGGCCAGAGTATTGGAGCTTCAGCATCAGTCCTTCCAATGAGTATTCAGGGTTGATTTTCTTTAGGATTGACTGGTTTGATCACCTTGCTGTCCAAGGGACTCTTAACCGTCTTCTCCAGCACCACAGGTTAAAAACATCAGTTCTTTGGCATGCTATTTTTCCAGGGTAGAGATTATATGTTATACTTCAAACATGTTATTCTTTATGCCTACCTCTTCATTTTCTAACCCTACTCATTAGTGTTTTAGATTTTTTTTTAGGACCCTAGCAATTCCTTAGTAGCCACAAGTAGATTTTATTTCAAGGCAGAAACTTATTCCTAACTTGAATGCATATGTCTTTATTAGTCCTCTGTCATTTTGCTAGTCCTATTTTCCTTATGCCAGAGTTCTGTGAAGTACATAGTTTCTGTGTACTTTTCTGTCAGCTTTAGATGCTGTGATGATGCACCATACGGTAAATTTAGCTACCTGGAAAGTGGTCTTTGTGAAGGGTATTCACTTCATTTGAAACTGGAAACAGATGGTGTTCCGTGTCAGTGGCCACCTGCAGTGGGAGAGAATAGGCGCTTAGGAAGAAGCCCTGGCCACCTGTCACCTGATACCCCTGCCCTCTGTCTGAGAAGCAAATGCTTCTTTCTTATCTCCGGTAGATGACTATTTGTCATTTCTACTCATGTATTTGCCACTTTGGAAATACCAGCCAGTTAACTTGAGGGAAACTGAAATTATAATTGAATGTAATATCAGTGGTAAAGAGTATTTTGGTCATAGTGTCTTAGTGCAGCATGGGGTAGGTATAAATTTTCCTGAGCCTCTAGTAGATTGATCCCAGCTTTCAACTCCTTACTTTTAATTAACTTTTATAGACCCTTTCCCTTCTCATCCTCCACCCCATGTCACTCTCAGGAGCAGAATGTCTATCCCTGTTTTAGATGCCAAAGTCTCCAAAGACCATTGAAAACCTAACAGCACCAGAAAACAGAGCTGTCTGAACTATAACAGAGTTACATTGATGCTGTTGGATGATTTCATTTCCATGGAGGAAGAAATTACTCTAAAAGCCAGGTCTACAGAAAGCGTTAAAAATAACAATCTTTCTTTTAGGACTTAGTGATCCGTCTGACTGATGATATGGATCCATTTTTTCTGTATAACCTTGTTATATCAGAGGAAGATTTTCAGAGGTAACTACATTTATTTTTCTGGTCTTATATTTAATCTAGGAATAAGTAAGTTTTTAAGTTTTATGAATAAGTATTGATACTATTCTGTTTAAAGCACGTACCTGTTACAAACAGCTATTTGGGGAACACTGGACTATTTATATTGTAATTTTTCAGGCTGTTTTCGAAAATATGTATTTCATAGATTATCAGCATTCCATTTAAACAGCTCAGAAAATTGGAGTTTGAGCTAAATTTATTGACCTTTTCCCTTCCATTGAATAAACTATAAAAATCAAAGTTTCCTAGTTTAGTCCTTGATTATAATGGGTGTTCAGTAAATAAAAAAATAACCTTTCTGAATGTTATTTATAGCTAAATATAGTTATTCAAATCCTGAAAAAGCATCTTTTTCTGTCTTCTTTATAGTTTAAAATTCCAGCAAGGTCTTCTGGTAGACTTCTTAGCTTTCCCACAAAAATTCATAGATCTTCTTCAGCAGTGTACTCAAGAACAAGCAAAAGAAATTCCAAGGTACGTCTCAGGAGAGCACTGTATCGTTACACTTCTCACAAGACATTTCTTTCTAAGAGAGATTGATGGCAAGATATTCTGTATGTTTGAAGTATCCTTGTCTATTTTCAAAGCTGTCATGAAAGCTTCATAAATCTCCAACTTATAAAATCAGAAATATTTACCCATTAATTTTCATGTCTTGACAAAGCCATTAAAGTTACCTGAAATATTTAATAGCATCAAGTATATATTTTTTCCAAAGGTTACTTTCCATTTATAGTTAAAAATACTGGCCTGTTCACTGTGTTGTGCAGTTTATCCTAGTAGCTTATTTATTTTATACATAGCAGTCTGTACCTCTTAATCCTCAGTCCCTGCATTGCCCTCTCCTTCCCTCTGCTTTCTGGTCACCACTAGGTCTCTATAACTAGGTCTGTTTCTTTTGTGTCATATTTACTCGTTTGTTGTATTTTTTTGAGATTCCTCCTAAAAGTGATATCATACAATATTTGTCTTTCCTGACTTATTTCATTTAGCATAAAACCCTCTAGGTCCATTCATCTTGCTGTAAATGGCAAAAACTTCATTCTTTTTTAAGTTATTATGAATAATTTTTCTGGTCTTATATTTAATCTAGGAATAAGTAAGTTTTTAAGTTTTATGAATAAGTATTGATACTATTCTGTTTAAAGCACGTACCTGTTACAAACAGCTATTTGGGGAACACTGGACTATTTATATTGTAATTTTTCAGGCTGTTTTCGAAAATATGTATTTCATAGATTATCAGCATTCCATTTAAACAGCTCAGAAAATTGGAGTTTGAGCTAAATTTATTGACCTTTTCCCTTCCATTGAATAAACTATAAAAATCAAAGTTTCCTAGTTTAGTCCTTGATTATAATGGGTGTTCAGTAAATAAAAAAATAACCTTTCTGAATGTTATTTATAGCTAAATATAGTTATTCAAATCCTGAAAAGCATCTTTTCTGTCTTCTTTATAGTTTAAAATTCCAGCAAGGTCTTCTGGTAGACTTCTTAGCTTTCCCACAAAAATTCATAGATCTTCTTCAGCAGTGTACTCAAGAACAAGCAAAAGAAATTCCAAGGTACGTCTCAGGAGAGCACTGTATCGTTACACTTCTCACAAGACATTTCTTTCTAAGAAAATTGATGGCAAGATATTCTGTATGTTTGAAGTATCCTTGTCTATTTTCAAAGCTGTCATGAAAGCTTCATAAATCTCCAACTTATAAAATCAGAAATATTTACCCATTAATTTTCATGTCTTGACAAAGCCATTAAAGTTACCTGAAATATTTAATAGCATCAAGTATATATTTTTTCCAAAGGTTACTTTCCATTTATAGTTAAAAATACTGGCCTGTTCACTGTGTTGTGCAGTTTATCCTAGTAGCTTATTTATTTTATACATAGCAGTCTGTACCTCTTAATCCTCAGTCCCTGCATTGCCCTCTCCTTCCCTCTGCTTTCTGGTCACCACTAGGTCTCTATAACTAGGTCTGTTTCTTTTGTGTCATATTTACTCGTTTGTTGTATTTTTTTGAGATTCCTCCTAAAAGTGATATCATACAATATTTGTCTTTCCTGACTTATTTCATTTAGCATAAAACCCTCTAGGTCCATTCATCTTGCTGTAAATGGCAAAAACTTCATTCTTTTTTATAGCCAAGTAGTATTCCTTTTTGTGTGTGTACATTCATCTGTTGATGGACATTTGGGTTGCTTCTATATCTTAAAAATTGTAAATAATATTGCTATGAACATTGGGGTGCGTGTATCTTTTTGAATTAGTGCTTTTGTTTTGGATATGTACCCAAGAATGGAATGGTTGGTGGTATGGTAGTTCTATTTTTAGTTTTTTGAGAAATCTCTCTATTGTTTTTCACAGTGACTGTACCAGTTTGCGTTCCCACCAACAGTGTAGGGGAGGATTCCCTTTTCTCCACATGGTTGTCAACATTTATTTGTGTTCTTTTTGATGATAGCCATTATAGGTGTGAAGTAATACATCATTGTGACTTTAATTTGCATTTCCCTGATGATTAAGTATATTGAACATCTTTTCATGTGCCTGTTGGCTATCTGTATGTCTTTCAAAAATGTCTCTTCAGGTCTTCTGCCCATTTTTTAAATCAGATTGTTTATTTTGTTGATACTGAGTTGTATAAGCTGTTTATTTGTTTTGTATATTAATCCCGTGTTGGTCATATGATTTGCAAATATCTTTTCCCATTCAGTAGATTGTCTTTTTATTTTGTTGGTGGTTTCCTTTGCTGTACAAAAGCTTTTTAAATTTAATTAGGTCCCATTTGTTTAATTTTCATGTCTTGACAAAGCCATTAAAGTTACCTGAAATATTTAATAGCATCAAGTATATATTTTTCCAAAGGTTACTTTCCATTTATAGTTAAAAATACTGGCCTGTTCACTGTGTTGTGCAGTTTATCCTAGTAGCTTATTTATTTTATACATAGCAGTCTGTACCTCTTAATCCTCAGTCCCTGCATTGCCCTCTCCTTCCCTCTGCTTTCTGGTCACCACTAGGTCTCTATAACTAGGTCTGTTTCTTTTGTGTCATATTTACTCGTTTGTTGTATTTTTTTGAGATTCCTCCTAAAAGTGATATCATACAATATTTGTCTTTCCTGACTTATTTCATTTAGCATAAAACCCTCTAGGTCCATTCATCTTGCTGTAAATGGCAAAAACTTCATTCTTTTTTATAGCCAAGTAGTATTCCTTTTTGTGTGTGTACATTCATCTGTTGATGGACATTTGGGTTGCTTCTATATCTTAAAAATTGTAAATAATATTGCTATGAACATTGGGGTGCGTGTATCTTTTTGAATTAGTGCTTTTGTTTTGGATATGTACCCAAGAATGGAATGGTTGGTGGTATGGTAGTTCTATTTTTAGTTTTTTGAGAAATCTCTCTATTGTTTTTCACAGTGACTGTACCAGTTTGCGTTCCCACCAACAGTGTAGGGGAGGATTCCCTTTTCTCCACATGGTTGTCAACATTTATTTGTGTTCTTTTTGATGATAGCCATTATAGGTGTGAAGTAATACATCATTGTGACTTTAATTTGCATTTCCCTGATGATTAAGTATATTGAACATCTTTTCATGTGCCTGTTGGCTATCTGTATGTCTTTCAAAAATGTCTCTTCAGGTCTTCTGCCCATTTTTTAAATCAGATTGTTTATTTTTTTGATACTGAGTTGTATAAGCTGTTTATTTGTTTTGTATATTAATCCCGTGTTGGTCATATGATTTGCAAATATCTTTTCCCATTCAGTAGATTGTCTTTTTATTTTGTTGGTGGTTTCCTTTGCTGTACAAAAGCTTTTTAAATTTAATTAGGTCCCATTTGTTTATTTTTGCTTTAATGTACTTTTTGGAGACAAATTCAAGAAAATATTGCTGCAATTTATGTTAGTGTTCCTCTTATGTTCTCTTCTAGAAGTTTTATGGTTTCTGATCTAACCTTTAGGTCTTTAATCCATTTTGAGTTTTATTTTGTTTAAAACACTATTATTTTTGACTGTGCTGGGTCTTTGTTGCTGTGCGTGAGCTTTCTCCAGTTGTGGTGAGCAAGGACTACTCTCTAGTTGCTGTGTGCAGCTCCTTACTGAGGTGGCTTCTCTTGTTACAGAGCATGGGCCCTGGGGCACGGGTTTCAGTAGTTGTAGTATGTGCGCTCAGTCGTTGGTTTACATGGGCTCTGCAGCACAGGATCAGTAGTTGCGGTGCAGGGGCTTAGTTGCCCCGCGGCGTGTGGGACAGGAACTGAACCCATGTCCGCTGCATTGGCAGGTGGATTCTTAACTACTGGACCACTGGGAATGTCCGAGTTTTATTTTTGTATATGGTGTTAGAGAGTGTTCTATTTTGTTCTTTTACTTATAGCTGTCCAGTTTTCCAGCACCACTTATTGAAGAGACTGTCTTTCCCCATTGTGCATTCTTGCCTTTTTTGTTGTAAATGAACCATAAGTGTGTGGGTTTATTTCTGGGCTCTCTGTTTTGTGTCATTGATCTGTGTGTCTGCTGTTGTGCCAGTACCAGACTGTTTTGACTGCTGTAGCTTTTAGTATGTTCTGAAGTTAAGAAGCATGATTTCTTCAGGTCTGTTCTTTCTCGAGGTTGCTTTGCCTGTTCATGGTCTTTTGTGTTTCCATACAAATTTTTTGTTTTAGTTCAGTGAAAAGTGCCCCTGGTATTTAGAGGGGGATTGTATTGGGTAGCACGATCATTTTAACCACATTTAATTCTTTCAATTCATTTTACTGTTATTTATACTAATTAACCCACAGTATATGTTTGCATCTGTTTGTATCACCTTCAGTTCCTTCCATCGGTGTCTTCTTACGGTTTTCTGACTACAGGTCTTTTACTTATTCCTAGAAGCTTTATGCTTTTTTGGTGCATTTGTAAATGAGATTGTTTCCCTTTTCGATAGTTTGTTGTTACTGTTCAAATGTATGTTTTTCTAATGAACTCAAAGGGAAGAATAAGATTTTGTGTTCATGTGTGTCCATATTCGTTTAGGGCTAAGATCTGATCCTTTCCTTGTAAAGCTCCCTAGTCTTTTATCTATAAGTTTCATCAATTGGTGATTCTTGTTTGAATCAATTATTTCATTAGCAAGTACAAAATTATGCTTTTCCAATTCTATCATTCTATATTTATTGGATATAATTCTTCTATAAAAATAGTTTTCTTCATCAATTAGAGCTATTTGATTACTCTGAAGATTCATACAGGAAAGGATAAATGCTCAATTCTTTTAAAATGTCAGTTTTCAGAGTAAAGAGTTGTTACTTTAGTTACTTCTGTGGTTTCAATGGTTTTTGATTTGTTTTCACTCTTTTGCTTTCTCTCCTTATCTGTTTCTGATTGTGAACTCATGGACATTTATATATTCACTGTTGTCAGTCAACAGGTAAGTATCCACTAACTAATCCAGTTTTACCATTGGAGTCCTTTCATATTGGTCCCTATAGTTCCAGTATGCTCCCTTTTCTGATCCTTTTAATCATTGATAATCCAATGGAGCTCATGCTCCAGTGGTAGAGTCTCACTGTCTCATAAATGTGTTGTGTGATGCTTTCTTTTCAAAGGTTTTTGCTACAGTTAGTTTCTCCAGAAACTGTTTTGGATAACTCACCTGCTTTTTTAAATGTGATAGAGACAAATCCTTTTAAGCATCTTACACACCTCTCACTAAAACTTTTACCTGGAAATGATGTTGAAATAAAGAAATTTCTAGCAGACTGTTTGAAATGTAGCAAGGTAAGATATAAATTTAAGTTTATTCTTTTAAAATAAGTCCCAAGGCTGTCTAATAAATCACTGAAAAGCTGTATTGCTATTCAATTGTGTTTTCTGAATAAAGTCTTTTTTAAAATATCCAGGAAGTTTTTATAATATGCACTGACTTTGTTTGTTGTTTTAGTCAAGGTACAAGAGGATAGAACTGGACCAGGAATTGAAAAACAG
Source organism: Tragulus kanchil (assembly GCA_022376925.1). Lineage (NCBI taxonomy): Eukaryota > Metazoa > Chordata > Mammalia > Artiodactyla > Tragulidae > Tragulus > Tragulus kanchil. The sequence goes on from JAIOJX010000024.1 coordinate 150,819,494, forward strand.
GTCCCAGGGTTTTTACTAATTTTCTGTGACCTTGAGCAGATTGCTTAAACTCTCAGTGTCTTGGTTTCATCAGCTGGTGGATATGTATGAAATACCATCTGAGCTATCTTAAATGAGATGAAATATATGAAAGTGTCTTGAACATTACAAAGTGCTCTATAACTATATAAGTATATGCACTAGGAAACAGTATTGGGATGCCTCGTAAGAGTTTTCAGAAAGTCATTTTAGTCAAATGCTGTGGATCAGTGCATCTCAGGATTTAATGGTTTGACAAATCCAGGGATCTTGCTATTGCAGATTCTAATTCAGAAGGTCTGAGGTGGAGCCCGAGATTTTGTATTTCTGACAAACTCCCAGGCGGAGTGAAATGCACTTCATTGCACTTTGTGTATGTAGCTCAGCTACAGATGATTAATTTGTAAGCTGCATACTTTTATTATTTTTATAAATAGGAAGAAAAAGTATCATTAACACAGTCACTGGATGATGTTACCAGGCAACTGAATTTCGCACAAAAGGTAATTCAGATTTCCTCTTTAAGTCATCCAAACGTGGGCTCTGAATTGCTTCTTTTATGTTGTTTTTTGGTTTTTTCCTTTTTCTTTCTTTTTTTGTTTCTCAGTTGCTTCTTAAATCAAGTCTAGGCTTTTGTGTATTTTCTGTTTCAAAACACGCTACTGTGTTGAATTCATCCTCCTTTTTGCCACCCTTCGCCTACCAGTTAATTGTCTTAACCTGATGCTTTTTCTTCTTGATATTTTTATTCTATCCAAGCATTTCTGTTATCCCAAATATATGACACATTCTCTTCAAGTCTTCATTAAATAATGTATGGTATTCGTCCCACGTTAGTTCTGCTCCTCTTTTTTATTCACCTCATTCATGTCTAACTGGCATTTTAGTTCCTGTCTTCTGACTCTTTCCCTTCCTTCCTTCTTTTAAGTCTAGAATTCATTCTTCTAATGGACTTACCATCATTTCAATCATAGCTTCTTTTTGAAATTGAGGACCAAAGTATCTGATAAGCTGCATGGCTTCAGGTAGAAAAATTTCCTGTGCCACATGGCCCACCTTAGGGAACTATATTACTAGTTTTTAGGTGTATAACTAAACTACAGTTGACCTTTGAACAACACAGAGTTGGAGATGTCAGCCCCTCACACAGTTTAAAATCCTTGTATACTCTAGTCAATCCTCCCTATTTGTGGTTTCATATCCACAGATTCAGCCAGTCATGGATTGTGTAGTACTGTAGTGTGTAGTTACTGAAAAAAAAATCTGAGTTTAAGTCTACTTGTACATTTCACACCTGTGTGTTGTTTAAGGGTCATCTGTACTACTAGTGACTGACTTGCTCTACCTGGGTTGCTTTATTTCTTAATACCAGAGGAGAGGATTGAGTGGTGAAGAGCCAGATTTGACTAAAAGGTTAGTGATAGTTATACTGTGGGCCAATTTAATTCTAAAATTGCTTTTGCTCTAATCTTAATTTCTTTAAATACAAAAAATCTGTGTTAAAAAAGACTTTGAATGTAAGAAAAGGTGTAATTTCATTTCCTTTTATATCCTTTGCAAATATTATCATATTCCAATCTAAGAACATATTCAAGAATTTTAATATTTTGTACTGAACTCTGCTACAGACATTATCAGAAAAAATCCAAGAATTAGATAAGTTACGGAATGAATGGGCATCACACACAGCAACATTGTCAAATAAGCATTCTCAGGAACTAACAAACGAGAAGGAAAAAGCTCTGCAGGTATGAATATTAAAAAAATGGAAAAATATTTTATTTCTATTACTCATTTTGTTAATTCAGAAGTATATAAAAATTAAAAGTATCTCCTTAAAAATGTTACTACCTGTGGATAATTTATAAGCTTTTTGATGTTTGTCTTTCTAGATTTTTCTCTCTATATGTAAATAATGTATAATCTATAATAGTTGTTTATATTTATAAATTTAGAAATATGTAAATTGGGAGATATGTATACGCATATCTGAGTTTTGGTTTTGTTCTAAGCTAATGAGGTCCTACTGGATATATTAATTATAGTATTTTTTTCTCATAACTATCATAGGTGTCATTGTTTATCAGTTCAGAAATGGCTGAATAATTCTCATTATTTGGACGTAACAGAAATTGTTTAAGTACTTACCTATGTAGTGGGTGTTGAAGTGCTTCAGATTTGGTTATTACGACCCCATGGACTGCAGCCCACCAGGCTCCTCTGTCTGTGGGCTTCTCCAGGCCAGAATGCTCGAGTGGTGGCCACGCCCCTGTCCCGGGTATCTTCCCGACCCAAGGGTCAAACCTGTGCCTTCTGCGTTGAAGGCAGATTCTTTACCATCTGAGCCACCGGGAAGCCCTGATAATATTGCAGTGAACGTTTTTATTCCTCGAAGTGAGATTGCAGTATACCCATATAAAATATTAATGGATATTGAAAATTTGCCACACAGAAAGGTTGTACCAGATGGAATCCCAAAGATAGTGTATGACCATACTTCCTCACATTCTTGTTGCTACTTGACAGGTATTGTAGTAGCATTAGTTTTAATTTCTATTTCTTGTGGTTTTTAGTGAACATAAGTATCTTTTAGTATGACTTTAGCCATTTTTATTTCTTCTGTGATTTTTTAAAATATCTTTTGCTTTTTCTGTGCGACTTTTGTTTTCTTTACTGCTTTGTAATGTGGATTTATTTTATACCTTTAAGACCATATTAATTTCTTTGATGTGAAATTATTGTTTACTATTAGATTTTATTTTTATGCACTTTACTAAATGCTTGCTTTTAAGGGTACAGCTTGATAAAAGTTTATGTGGACTTTCCTCTCAAGTTAAGGTCAGAAAACTGTGCCGCCCCTGGGCTGCCTGGTGAACCCGCCCAGGAGGCCTGCCACTCTTGTCGCCGTTGAGTGGTTTTGCCTGTGCTTGAACTTCAGATAAATGGACACATGCCAAACATACTAATTTGTGTGTGGCTTCCTTCACTCAGCATAGTATCTCCGAGATTCAATTATGGTCTTGTGTGTTTCTTTTTGTTGTTGTGTGGGATTCTACTATATGAATATGCCTTAATTTATCTATTCTCCTGTGGTAGACATGTGACTTGTGTCTGACATTTTGCTATTGATTAAACTGTTACGAACTTTCTTGTATCTGTCTTTTAGGCAATACTGGAGTGGCTTGCCATTTCCTTTAGGACTGAATGGCAAAATTCTAGTGTAGGTGTATATTTAGCTTTAGTTATTGTTGTTCACTAGCTAGGTTGTGTCTATCACTTTGCAACCTCATGGACTGTAGCATGCCAGGCTCCCCTGCCCTTCACTATGTCCCAGAGTTTGCTCAAACTCATGTCCATTGAGTCAGTGATGCCATCCACCTCTGTCATTCCCTTCTCCTGCCTTCAGTCTTTCTCAGCATCAGGGTCTTTTCCAGTGAGTCAGTTCATTGTATCAGGTGGCCAAAATATTGGAGCTTCAGCTTCAGCATCCCTTCCAGTGAATATTCAGGGTTTATTTTCTGTAGTCTTAACTGGTTTGATTTCCTTGCTGTCCAAGGAACTCTCAGGAGTCTCACTTTTAGTATAAACTGTAAAACAGTTTTCTATATTGAGTTCACGCTGCCATTCAGTGGATGTGTAGTAGTACCTCATAATAATGAACTTTTTTTTGTATGTAAATCAACCTCTTGGATATTTTTTTGTGAAGTGCCAATTCCAGTCTTTAGCCTGTTTTTCTTTCTTTCTTTTTTTTTGTTAATTTTGACCTCTTTTATTGGTCCTTTATTTATGTATTTTCATCCATCTTAACTCTTTGGCCTGTGTGGGCCTCCCATCACAGTGGCCTCTCTGGTTGCAGAGCACCAGTTCTGGGCGCATGCACTCCAGAGCGCTGGCTTGTAATTGGACACACCGGTCCAGCCGCTCCTTGGTATATGGGATCTTGCTGTGCCAGGAGTTGAACCTGTGCCCCTTGCACTGCAAGGTGGATTCTTTACCCACTGAGCCACCGGGGAAGCCCTGTGCCTGTTTTTAAAAGAATTTATTTATTTCTGGCTGTGCTGGGTTATCGTTGCCGGGTGCTGGCTTTCTTTAGTTGCTGAGACGAGGGGCTGCTCTCTAGCTGCCGTTTGCAGTCTTCTCATTGCAGTGGCTTCTCTTTCTGCAGAGCATGGCTCTAGGGCATGCTAGCTTCAGTAGTTGGAGCACATGGGCTTAAGAGTGAGAGCCTGATAGTTGTGGTACATGGGTTTAGTTGCCCTGAAGCATGTGGAATCTTCCCAGACGAGTGACTGTACCCATGTCTCTTGCATTGGCAGGTGGATTTTTAACCACTAGACCACCAGAGAAGTCCTTTAGCCCACTTTTAATTGGGCAGTTCATGTTTTTTTTTGTTTTTTTTTTTCGATTGATTTGTACTTCTTTGTATATTGTGGACATGAATCCTTTGTCAGATATATACAGAGTGAATATTTCTTGTCTGACTTGCCTTTTCATCTGGTGTAAAGTAAGAATATTACACCTTTACCTACTATGTATATTATGAGCATTGTTTTTCAGCCTGTCATGGCATTTGTTGGTATCTATTGCCACATATAGTTGTTCTTATTTGACTGCTGTTATTCTCATCATTCAGTCTTTGTCTTTATGGTTTAAGCTTCATTTTATGTTTAAAAAGCCTTTGTCACCCCAGGGTTACGAAAGATACTCTCCAGTATTTTCTTCTAGTACTTCTATAATTTTTTTGTTGAATTTAACTCTTTAAATCTCTTTGGAATATATTTTTCTGGAGTATGAGATGGATTTTCTTTTTTGTGGCATATAGACAGTGAGTTGTTCTGATACAGTATTTCCCAGTGATTTAAAATGCAACCTTTAATACTAAATTCCTTTATTTAGTTGGTATTTATTTATGGACTGTTGGGAGATGATTTGTTTCTATTTTCTCATTCAAAGTACAGAAATATCTCTTCATTTATTCACGGCTTATTTGTTTTAAATAAGCATATGGTGTTTTTTTTTTTTTCTTTTTTTTTAAACGATTTTTTCTTTTTGCCATTTCTATTGGTCTTTCATTTATTTATTTTCATTCATCTTTGTTCTTTGGCCTGTGTGGGCCTCCCATCGCAGTGGCCCCTCTTGTTGTAGAGCACTGGCTCCTGGCGCATGCGCTCCAGAGCTCCAGCTCGATAGTTGGACACATCAGTCCAGCTGCCCCGTGACACATGAGATCTTCCCAGGTCAGGGATCGAACCAGCGCTCCTTGCATTGCACAGTCGTGTCCTTGCCCACTGGACCACCAGGGAAGCCCCGTATGCTTTACTTTTAATTTATCTCCTCTCCTTCTCTCTTTTTGTTCCTTGACAGTTCTTGTTAAATGTTTTCACCTATAGATTTTATAGGTTTTTGGTTTTTGCTCTATAAATGGGACCATCTGTGTCCTACCACTGTGATCATTTCTGTTAATCGTTGTTTATTACTAATGTGTATTAGTGTCATCCGCTAATTCTAGTCTTTAAAAAAATTGCATTTTTATTTACATATTAATTCTAACATTGGATTCCAGAAGGTTCCTTCAGTTTTTTCTGTAAGATTGCTCCAGTAGTGCTTTGTTGTTTTTAACTTCGTTCAAAACAATTTTAACTGATTGTGTTGTGACAACTGTCATATCAGCATGCATTTTTTTTTTAATTATCAAAATTGGTGAATTTTGTGTGGCCATTTTAATATTTCACAGCAGTTTTGATATGATATGCTATGAGGCATATTATTTCAAGAAAGGTAAAAATGTAACTGATAGGGAAAAAAAAATTTTGTGTACTGTATGGAGAAGGTACTGTGACTGCCTGAACATGTTAGAAGTGGTTTATGAAGTTTCATGCTGGCTGTTTCTCTCTGGATGATGCTCCATGGTTGAGAAAACCACTTGAAATTTAGAGCAATCAAACTGAGACATTACTTGAGATCAGTCAACATTATACCACAGAGGAGACAGCTGACGTACTTACATTAATTGAGATCAATCAACAGTATACCACAGGGGAGACAGCTGACATACTCAAAATATCCAAATCCAGCATTGAAAATCATTTGCATTAGCTTGGTTATGTTAATCACTTTGATGGTTGGGTTCCACATACGTTAGCGAAAAAACCTTTTGACCTTATCACTATATGTGATCCTCTACTTTGTATGTAATAGTATGTATATGTTAATCCCAAACTCCTAATTTATCTCTCCTCCACCTTTCCTCTTTGGCAACCATACGTTTGTTTTCAAAATCTCTTCTGTTTCTGTTTTGTAAAAAGTTCATTTGTATCATTTTTTTAGATTCTACATATAAGTGACAATGGGCTTCCCAGGAGGCTCAGTGGGTAAAGAATCTTCCTGCAGTGCAGGAAACACAAGTTCCATCACTGGGCTGGGAAGATTCCCTGGAGGAGGGCATAGCAACCCACTCCAGTGTTCTTGCCTGGAGAATTCTGTGGTAAGAGGAGCCTGGCAGGTAGCAGTCCATAGGGTCGCAAAGAGTCACATGCACCTGAGCACACACAAACATAAGTGATATATTTCATTTGTCTTTCTATGTCTGATTTACTGCACTTAGTATGATTATTTCTAAATCTATCCATGTTGCTGCTGAAATAATGAAATGGCATTATTTCATCCTTTCTTAATGGCTAAATAAGATTCCATTGTATATATGTATCGTATTTTCTTTATCCCTGTCTGTCAATAGACATTTAGGTTGCTTTCATGTCCTGGCTATTGTAAATAGTGGTGTAGTGAATATTAGGTTACATGTAACTTTTCAAATTAATGGTTTTCTCTGGATATATGTTCACTTGCTTTATAGAGGCATATTATTTCAAGAAAGGTAAAAATGTAACTGATAGGGAAAAAAATTTTGTGTACTGTATGGAGAAGGTACTGTGACTGCCTGAACATGTTAGAAGTGGTTTATGAAGTTTCATGCTGGCTGTTTCTCTCTGGATGATGCTCCATGGTTGAGAAAACCACTTGAAATTTAGAGCAATCAAACTGAGACATTACTTGAGATCAGTCAACATTATACCACAGAGGAGACAGCTGACGTACTTACATTAATTGAGATCAATCAACAGTATACCACAGGGGAGACAGCTGACATACTCAAAATATCCAAATCCAGCATTGAAAATCATTTGCATTAGCTTGGTTATGTTAATCACTTTGATGGTTGGGTTCCACATAAGTTAAGCGAAAAAAACCTTTTGACCTTATCACTATATGTGATCCTCTACTTTGTATGTAATAGTATGTATATGTTAATCCCAAACTCCTAATTTATCTCTCCTCCACCTTTCCTCTTTGGCAACCATACGTTTGTTTTCAAAATCTCTTCTGTTTCTGTTTTGTAAAAAGTTCATTTGTATCATTTTTTTAGATTCTACATATAAGTGACAATGGGCTTCCCAGGAGGCTCAGTGGGTAAAGAATCTTCCTGCAGTGCAGGAAACACAAGTTCCATCACTGGGCTGGGAAGATTCCCTGGAGGAGGGCATAGCAACCCACTCCAGTGTTCTTGCCTGGAGAATTCTGTGGTAAGAGGAGCCTGGCAGGTAGCAGTCCATAGGGTCGCAAAGAGTCACATGCACCTGAGCACACACAAACATAAGTGATATATTTCATTTGTCTTTCTATGTCTGATTTACTGCACTTAGTATGATTATTTCTAAATCTATCCATGTTGCTGCTGAAATAATGAAATGGCATTATTTCATCCTTTCTTAATGGCTAAATAAGATTCCATTGTATATATGTATCGTATTTTCTTTATCCCTGTCTGTCAATAGACATTTAGGTTGCTTTCATGTCCTGGCTATTGTAAATAGTGGTGTAGTGAATATTAGGTTACATGTAACTTTTCAAATTAATGGTTTTCTCTGGATATATGTTCAGGACTGGGATTACTGGGTCATGGGATAATTCTCTATTTTTAGTTTTTTAAAGACCCTCCATACTGTTCTCTGAGGTGGTTATACCAGTTTGAATTCTCAGCAGCAGTGGTCCCTTTTCTCCATACCCTCTCCAGCATTTATTGTTTGTAGACTTTTTGATGATGGCTACTTTTTACTGGTGTGGAATGATACCTTATTATAGTTTTTACTTACATTTCTCTAATAATTAGCAGTGTTGAACATCATTTCATGTCCTTTTTGGCCACCAGTATGTCTTCTTTGAGGAAATCTGCCATTAGATCTGCCATTTTTTGTTTGGGTTTTTATATTGAGCTGTATGAACTGTTTATATATTTTGGAGGTTAATCCCTTGATGGTCACTATGTTCACAAGAATTTTCTCTCATGTGGGTTTTTTCATTTTTATGGTTTTCTTTGCTGTGCAAAATCCTTTATATTTATTTAGGTCCCATTTGTTTACTTTCGTTTTTATTTTCATTACTCTGGGAGATGGATCCAAAAAGAGATTGCTGTAATTTATGTCAACAAGTGTTCTGGTTATGTTTTCATCTAAGAATTTTATAGTATCTCATCTTGTATTTAGGCCTTTAATCCATCTTGAGTTCATTTTTGTCTATGGTGTTAGAGAATGTTCAGATTTCATTCTTTCACATGTAGCTATCTAGTTTTCTCAGCTCCACTTATTGACGAGACTTTTTTCTCTCCATTGTATTTCCTTGCCTTCTTTGTTGTAGATTAATTGACCATAGGTGCATGAGTATATTTCTGGACTTTCTCTCCTGTTTCAGTCAATCTATAGTTCTGTTTTTGTGCCAGTACTATACTGTTTGATTACTGTAGCTTTGTAGTATACTCGGAAGACAGGAAGTTTGATTCCTCCAGCTTCGTTTTTCTTTCTTAGGATTGCTTTGCCTGCTCGGGATCTTTTGTGTTTCCATACAAACTAAAGCAATTTTTGTTCTAGGTCTGTGAAAAATGCTATTGGTAATTTTATAGATTTTGTATTACTAGTGTAGATTGCCTTGTTTGGTATAATCATTTTTGACAGTATTGATTCTTCCAGTCTAAGAACATGGTATATCTTTTCATCTGTTTGTGTAATCTTTGATTGTTCATCAGCATCTCTTTAGTTTTCATAATTCAGTCTTTTTCCTCCTTATGTAGAATAATTACTTCATTCTTTTTGGTGACATAGTAAATGAGATTGTTCATTTCTCTTTCCTGATCTTTCGTTGTTACTATAGAGAAATGTAAGAGATTTCTGTATATTTGGTAATTAATTTTTTTGGTAAATTATAAAATATCTTTTCATTAGATGTAATATTTGCTCTGTATATGACAAAATTTTCCTCTGTCTGGCATCCAAAGAGTGTTAGGTTGGATGAAATGACTTTGGGTGATTTAACCAAATGATCATATCATTTTTTTCACTATAATAATGTATTAATGGTAATGGTAGATTTCTAAAAGTGGAACCATCTCTGACTTTATTAGATGATATTTATTCAAAGAGATTTTTATTATTCCTGTTGAATCAATTTGCTAATACTTAATTTAGGACATTTGTGTATACATACATGAAATTGGTTTGAGATTACTCTTTTCCTGAATCCTATCTTAGTCTGCTAATTACAATTACAGGTTTTGGATGGTGGTATTAGAATTATGCTAGTGTCATAAAAGGTATGAAAACATTTTCTGGTTTTCTCTATGCTTTGGAACAGTAAAGTAATGAGAATTATGTGTTCCTTGAGGGCCTGACAGAATTAACCTTTTACCATTTGGGTCTAATCCCTTCTTGAGGCATTTTTATTAAGATTCTTTTCCCATTTCCTTCATGATTTTTAGTCTTTTCCTTTTTTTGGTGTGTGTAATTTTGGGCTCTGGTGGGTTTTTGTTGTGTGTGTGGGCCTCTAGTTGCAGCACTCAGGGCTTAAGAGCGTGTGGGCTCAGTAGTCTTGGTGTGAAGGCTCTTCGTTTTCCAACCAGGCATTGAATCCGAGCTTGCTGCATTGGAAACTTGAAGTCTTAATCCACTGGATCACCAGAGAAGTCCCTATTGGTTCTTTTTTTAGATTTTCTGTTTTTTCTTGGGTTGTGTCAGTTTGTATTTCCTTTAAAAGCCATCTATTATGTGTTTGTGTTTAATTAGTAGAATATCTTATATATTAACTTATAATTTTTAAAGTCTCCATACCAGTTCTCCTATGTTCTTAGTTTGTCTTTTATTTTTTTTTTTGGCCACTTTTATTGATCTTTCATTTATTTATTTTCATCCATCTTTGTTCTTTGGTCTGTGTGGCCTACCACTGCAGTGGCCTCTCCTGTAACAGAGCACAGGCTCTGGGCGCATTCGTTCCAGTAGTTGGACATACAGGTCCAGCCGCTCCACGGCACGTGGGATCTTCCCGGGCTGGGATCGCACAGGCGCCCCTTGCGCTGCAAGGTGGTGTCCTTACCCACTGGACCACCAGGGAAGCTCAGTTTGTCTTTTTTTAATGAGAGTTGACGGTTGTTTTCTGTAGGGTTTTTAAAGAACCAGTTCTTTATTTCATTAATTAGTTCTATACTGTCTCGACCCTCTTATCCTATTTCATTTAATTTCTATGGTCTAAGTTTTTTTTTTTGGCTCTGTTTTCAAACAGGTTAGTTCTAAAGTCTTAGAGTGAAGTGTATTTGTCTATAACACCAAGATGACTGAAGGATTTGTTTGCATTTCTTTCTAATGAAGAAACTTGACAGGTTTTTTATTTCATTAGAATTATGCTAGTGTCATAAAAGGTATGAAAACATTTTCTGGTTTTCTCTATGCTTTGGAACAGTAAAGTAATGAGAATTATGTGTTCCTTGAGGGCCTGACAGAATTAACCTTTTACCATTTGGGTCTAATCCCTTCTTGAGGCATTTTTATTAAGATTCTTTTCCCATTTCCTTCATGATTTTTAGTCTTTTCCTTTTTTTGGTGTGTGTAATTTTGGGCTCTGGTGGGTTTTTGTTGTGTGTGTGGGCCTCTAGTTGCAGCACTCAGGGCTTAAGAGCGTGTGGGCTCAGTAGTCTTGGTGTGAAGGCTCTTCGTTTTCCAACCAGGCCTTGAATCCGAGCTTGCTGCATTGGAAACTTGAAGTCTTAATCCACTGGATCACCAGAGAAGTCCCTATTGGTTCTTTTTTTAGATTTTCTGTTTTTTCTTGGGTTGTGTCAGTTTGTATTTCCTTTAAAAGCCATCTATTATGTGTTTGTGTTTAATTAGTAGAATATCTTATATATTAACTTATAATTTTTAAAGTCTCCATACCAGTTCTCCTATGTTCTTAGTTTGTCTTTTATTTTTTTTTTTGGCCACTTTTATTGATCTTTCATTTATTTATTTTCATCCATCTTTGTTCTTTGGTCTGTGTGGCCTACCACTGCAGTGGCCTCTCCTGTAACAGAGCACAGGCTCTGGGCGCATTCGTTCCAGTAGTTGGACATACAGGTCCAGCCGCTCCACGGCACGTGGGATCTTCCCGGGCTGGGATCGCACAGGCGCCCCTTGCGCTGCAAGGTGGTGTCCTTACCCACTGGACCACCAGGGAAGCTCAGTTTGTCTTTTTTTAATGAGAGTTGACGGTTGTTTTCTGTAGGGTTTTTAAAGAACCAGTTCTTTATTTCATTAATTAGTTCTATACTGTCTCGACCCTCTTATCCTATTTCATTTAATTTCTATGGTCTAAGTTTTTTTTTTTGGCTCTGTTTTCAAACAGGTTAGTTCTAAAGTCTTAGAGTGAAGTGTATTTGTCTATAACACCAAGATGACTGAAGGATTTGTTTGCATTCCTTACTACATTTTTCTAATGAAATTGTGAATCAGTCCTTTGAGACTTCAAAACACAGCAAGCCACTCTTCTTTTCCTGCTGATAGATACTCTACAGGGCAGTGATTTTAAGATTTTAGTGTGCATTAGAGTAACTGAAATATAGGGAGTAGAAAATGTAAATGTTGTGATCCTATCCATTACATATTTGTTTTTTTTAAAAAAACAAAAGCTCCAAGATTCAGATCATCACAGAGATAAAGCCAGTTTCTATTTTTAGAGCATTTGGCCTCTTGTTGCCTTCAGGGTGTTTGAGTACCCTCTTAGGCAGTTAGCATCTTTGTTACTGCTTTTTTCCTTGATCATTCTTTCAGTATTTTCTTCCAAGGTTGCATTTGCAGTTTTATATGGACTCTTTACTGTTTTTATTTTTATTTTTTGGCCACTTCTGTTGATCTTTCATTTATTTATCTTTATTCTTTGGCCTGTGTGGGCCTCCCATCGCAGTGACCTCTCTCGTTGCAGAGCACCAGCTCTGGGCGCGTGCGCTCCAGAGCTCCGGCTCGTCATTGGACACATCAGTCCAGCCTCTCCGCGGCACGTGGGATCTTCCCAGGCCAGGGACCGAACTGGCGCCCCTTGCACTACAAGGCTGTGTCCTTACCCACTGGACCACCAGGGAAGCCTGTCATTCCTGTTTTATGTTTTGTGCTTCTTTCTTCTCTCCATTTCAGTTTTCCAAAAATGAGGAAATTCTTAAGTCACGGAAAATACCCAGACACCCCTCTGCTTTTGTGACTGAAATTTTTGGATGGATACAACTTTTCTGGAATGTGGTTTTAGAACTAGTATCAATCTTTATGTTTGTTTACATACTTTTGACTTATAATTGAGCATAAAGAAATAGTCTGAATTTGGATGTGTGCTTATGTACAAAAATTTTACTCATGGTTTTTTAAAATTGTGAACAAGTGGAAACTCAGTATCCATAGTAGGGCAGGGGTTAATTGCATTATGCTCTAGCCATGGAATGGAATATTGGGTGGGTATTGAAGTGTTTAAACAAAGAAAAATTTTTTTTGGAACTGAAGGATTTTGTCTATAACACCAAGATGACTGAAGGATTTGTTTGCATTCCTTACTACATTTTTCTAATGAAATTGTGAATCAGTCCTTTGAGACTTCAAAACACAGCAAGCCACTCTTCTTTTCCTGCTGATAGATACTCTACAGGGCAGTGATTTTAAGATTTTAGTGTGCATTAGAGTAACTGAAATATAGGGAGTAGAAAATGTAAATGTTGTGATCCTATCCATTACATATTTGTTTTTTTTAAAAAAACAAAAGCTCCAAGATTCAGATCATCACAGAGATAAAGCCAGTTTCTATTTTTAGAGCATTTGGCCTCTTGTTGCCTTCAGGGTGTTTGAGTACCCTCTTAGGCAGTTAGCATCTTTGTTACTGCTTTTTTCCTTGATCATTCTTTCAGTATTTTCTTCCAAGGTTGCATTTGCAGTTTTATATGGACTCTTTACTGTTTTTATTTTTATTTTTTGGCCACTTCTGTTGATCTTTCATTTATTTATCTTTATTCTTTGGCCTGTGTGGGCCTCCCATCGCAGTGACCTCTCTCGTTGCAGAGCACCAGCTCTGGGCGCGTGCGCTCCAGAGCTCCGGCTCGGTCATTGGACACATCAGTCCAGCCTCTCCGCGGCACGTGGGATCTTCCCAGGCCAGGGACCGAACTGGCGCCCCTTGCACTACAAGGCTGTGTCCTTACCCACTGGACCACCAGGGAAGCCTGTCATTCCTGTTTTATGTTTTGTGCTTCTTTCTTCTCTCCATTTCAGTTTTCCAAAAATGAGGAAATTCTTAAGTCACGGAAAATACCCAGACACCCCTCTGCTTTTGTGACTGAAATTTTTGGATGGATACAACTTTTCTGGAATGTGGTTTTAGAACTAGTATCAATCTTTATGTTTGTTTACATACTTTTGACTTATAATTGAGCATAAAGAAATAGTCTGAATTTGGATGTGTGCTTATGTACAAAAATTTTACTCATGGTTTTTTAAAATTGTGAACAAGTGGAAACTCAGTATCCATAGTAGGGCAGGGGTTAATTGCATTATGCTCTAGCCATGGAATGGAATATTGGGTGGGTATTGAAAGTGTTTACAAAGAGTTCATATAATGCTGTGAGGAAGTACAAGTGCTAAAGGATTAAAAAGCATAATTGTCTAAAGTGCTTGGTCACAATTTGTTAAATTTGACTATGTATGTTATGCGTATATTTATGATGTCTATTATAAGTATATAAATAACTAGAAAGGAGTAGTCCTAAATATTTAGAATGACTTCCTGGATGGAGATTATTATTTATTTGTGATTTCTTTCTTTATACCTTTGAGAGAATGTATAACTTTTTCTTTTTTCACAATTACAGGTTTTTTTATTTTGCTTTTTTTGATTTTACAGAGCTTTTTTGTTTACAGATGCATATAATTCCAGCTTAGTCATATGTATATCCCATTCCTTCCCATCCCACCCCTCTAGGCCATCACATAGCCCCCATGTACTGTCCCTTAGCCCCATAGCTCATTGACAATAGTTACTGAGAGAATGTATAACTTTCATAATCAGAAAAATATTTTTTATTTTAAAAATGTTTTTAGGATTTAATAGTGTTCATCAACAGAAATTATTATGTATTTAGTTTTTTTATTGAATGAAAGTTTTTAAATTCTGTTGTACTTTATAATTTTCAAAAGTTTCACACACAATTTTATGTAATCCCATAACCTTTTTTTTTTTTTAAACATTTATTTATTTATTTTGGCGGGGGGTGGTGGAGGGGGGTGGGCGGGCCACTTCCATTGGTCTTTCATTTGTCTAGTGTCATCCATCTTTGTTCTTTGGCTTCTGTGGGCCTCCCATTGCGGTGGCATCTGTCGTTGCAGAGCACCGGCTCTGGGCGCATGCACTCCAGAGCTCCGGCTCAGTGATTGGACACATTGGTCCAGCCGCTCCGCGGCACTTGGGATCTTCCCAGGGCAGGGATCGAACCGGAGGGGTGTCCTTACCCACTGGACCACCAGGGGAAGCCCCCATAACCTTTTTTTTAATCGTCTAACCCTGTGTAGCCCCTTCCCTTTCCCTCTCCTCAAACTGATAACCACTAGTTTTTTTCTTTTTATTTGTGAATCTCCTTGTTTTTCATTTTATTTGCTAGTGTTGTGATTTTTTTTTGTTCCATATATGTGGTATCATACAGTATTTGTCTTGCTCTTTTTTCACTTAGCATAATACCCTCCAAGTTTTATGACAAATTATTAGGATAGATTTTGGTTATGATTCAAACAGGTAAACAGAGATTTCAGTGTTAACGACCATGTTCAAATTTTACTGGTGGTAAAATAACAACTAGATGTAAGGCTGAGCAATACCTTGTCAATTTTACTATAAGTTTAGATTTTCTTCTAAATTAGAATATATATATATATACTGATTGTAAAAAGAAAAAAACTGGTTTAAAGCAGATACTGAAGGTTCCTTATGTACCCGCTCATTTTTTCTTTTCACAGAGATAGGTTTACACTATACATAATATTCTGATTTGCCTTTGTTTTGTTGACCTTTGTTTTTCATGAAATCCATAGTTGAAAAAAGGTCTTCTTAAAAGCAGGAAAATCTTATAAAGAGGAATAATGAAGATATTTTTAATTCAAATTTTCTCATATTGGTATTTTTTTTCTTTGAATTTGGTTATTTTATTATATACTAGGCACAAGTTCAGTACCAACAGCAGCATGAACAACAGAAAAAAGATTTGGAAATCCTTCATCAACGAAACATGCAGCAGCTACAGAACAGATTGTCTGAGTTAGAATCAGCTAATAAAGACCTCATTGAAAGGAAATACAAAGGAGATGCCACCATCAGAGAACTTAAAACAAAGCTGTCTGGTGTTGAAGAGGTATTGAATGTTGGAGTTGGTTTCCCACCCCACCCCAATTTAAGAGTATGGTTTAATTTGGTAATTTGATTTGAATTTGGTTACTTTATTCATTCTATGGGTGGTGTTCTTCTGGATGCTTTGCAAGGCTCTCTTTTAGTCTTAGGGTAATGAGTTCAGAGAATACCCAAAATATTGAGAATCCAAAATCTAAAAAAAAACAGGCTAATTCAGAACAGAACCAAGGTAACCTTGGCTGTTTTTAGTTAGGGGCTTGAGCAGCTCACTGGCATAGCCCTGAGATTTGTCTGTATTTTTAATGTCAGCACAGTGTCTGTGACTCAGGTTATTTAGTGTTGACACGGCTGATTCTTTCACTGTATTCAGCATATCAAGCAACTGTGTGAAAGTTTAGTGTCTAGTAATGATAATAATAATAAGAGTAATGATAATAGCTCATGCTTACTGAACACTTTCGTGTGCTTATTTCTTATAAAATTATTTTAATATAATTTATTATTAGCCCTATTTAAAGATGATGAAACTAAGGCTGAGCAATACCTTGTCAATTTTACTATAAGTTTAGATTTTCTTCTAAATTAGAATATATATATATATACTGATTGTAAAAAGAAAAAAACTGGTTTAAAGCAGATACTGAAGGTTCCTTATGTACCCGCTCATTTTTTCTTTTCACAGAGATAGGTTTACACTATACATAATATTCTGATTTGCCTTTGTTTTGTTGACCTTTGTTTTTCATGAAATCCATAGTTGAAAAAAGGTCTTCTTAAAAGCAGGAAAATCTTATAAAGAGGAATAATGAAGATATTTTTAATTCAAATTTTCTCATATTGGTATTTTTTTTCTTTGAATTTGGTTATTTTATTATATACTAGGCACAAGTTCAGTACCAACAGCAGCATGAACAACAGAAAAAAGATTTGGAAATCCTTCATCAACGAAACATGCAGCAGCTACAGAACAGATTGTCTGAGTTAGAATCAGCTAATAAAGACCTCATTGAAAGGAAATACAAAGGAGATGCCACCATCAGAGAACTTAAAACAAAGCTGTCTGGTGTTGAAGAGGTATTGAATGTTGGAGTTGGTTTCCCCACCCCCACCCCCAATTTAAGAGTATGGTTTAATTTGGTAATTTGATTTGAATTTGGTTACTTTATTCATTCTATGGGTGGTGTTCTTCTGGATGCTTTGCAAGGCTCTCTTTTAGTCTTAGGGTAATGAGTTCAGAGAATACCCAAAATATTGAGAATCCAAAATCTAAAAAAAAACAGGCTAATTCAGAACAGAACCAAGGTAACCTTGGCTGTTTTTAGTTAGGGGCTTGAGCAGCTCACTGGCATAGCCCTGAGATTTGTCTGTATTTTTAATGTCAGCACAGTGTCTGTGACTCAGGTTATTTAGTGTTGACACGGCTGATTCTTTCACTGTATTCAGCATATCAAGCAACTGTGTGAAAGTTTAGTGTCTAGTAATGATAATAATAATAAGAGTAATGATAATAGCTCATGCTTACTGAACACTTTCGTGTGCTTATTTCTTATAAAATTATTTTAATAAAATTTATTATTAGCCCTATTTAAAGATGATGAAACTAAGGCATAGAGAGCTTAAGTACCTTGCCCAAGTTACCACAGCCATTGAAATCCTCTCCTATTGACCTGTCTCTTGTACTACCTTATTTTTTTTAGGCAGCAGAGACATTTAAAAAATCTCGCTATAGTGGTACTTTTGTGATGGTAGACTTCTTCCTGTTGACAGTTATTGTACATTATTGTCATATGAGTTATCAGAAAATGTATGTAAATTTTGTTAAACCTATCATGTTCAAATAAACAGTGTTATTCTAGTTCACAAGACCTCCAGCTCTAAAGTCTGACTGATTTTATGTTCAGCTCCTCATAGCCTTCTACCCTAACAGCTAAATGCTTCAGTCCTTCTCACTACCTCTTTCACCTTTCACACCTGTTAGTAAAACATTTCAGCCTGAACACTGAATAATGAGTACTCACTTCATTATAATCCTATGTGGTTTCTTCTATTTTAGCCCTGATACTGGTCAATATATAAAGAGTGTACTTTGTTATGCTTATTTTCGTGTGTGTATGTGTGTGTGATCAGTTATTTCCAACTCTTTGAGACCCCACGGACTGTAGCCTGTCCATGAGGTCGCAAAAGCTCACCTGTCAGTGGGATTCTCTAGGCAAGAATACTGGAGTGGGCTTCCATTTCTTTCTCCAGGGAATCTTCCTGACCCAGGGATTGAACCTGCATCTCTTGTGTCTCCTGGATTGGAAGGTGGATCTAGTATAGTTTTTTTAAAAGATACATTGTTTAGTATTCTTCATATTTTCCATTATGGTTTATTACAGAATATTGAATATAGTTATAGTTCCCTGTGCTATACAGTAGAACCCTGTTATTTATTTTATATAGTTTGCTAATCTCAAACTCATTTATAGCCTTCTTTTTCCCTTTTGGTAACTCTAAGTTTGTTTTCTGTGTCTGTGAGTCTGTTTTTATTTTGTAAATATGTACATTTTCATCATATTTTGGATCCAAATATAAGTGATATTGCATAGTACTTGTCTTTCTGACTTCACTTAGTATGAAGATATATTTTTAATTAATAATTATTGTTAATTACCAACACTTCATGATTCCTAGGCTATCATGGTAAACAAGTTGAAGAGTTCAAGCCATACCTCTACACTAATGAAATGAGAATCTCTTGGGTATGGTAGCTGGCATCAGTGGTTTTTAAAGTTTTCCAGATAATTTCAGTATGTAGACTAGATTGAGGAATACTGTTTTGGTGGTGTTTTATTATTTATGTATTTTATATATTTTAAAATTCTGTTATAATGAAAATTTATTACCTAAGTGATTTTTTAAATCTGTGTATTTACAGATATAGAGATATCTGTAAGACTGGAAAATTCTTGTTACTAGTTTTTAGAAGTTACAGCCTTTTTTTTTTTTTTTTTTTTAAATTTTGGCCTCTTTTATTGGTTCTTTATTTATTTGCATCCATCTTTAATCTTTGGCCTGTGTGAGCCTCCCATCGCAGTGGCCCCCTTCGGTGCAGAGCACCTGCTCCATGCGCATGCGCTCCAGAGCACCGGCTCGCAATTCGACACACCGGTCCAGCCGCTCCGCGGCACATGGAATCCTCCCGGGTTGGGGATCGAACCGGCACCCCTTGCGTTGCAAGGCGGGCTCTGCATGCACTGGACCACCAGGGAAGCCCAGAAGTTGCAGTAATTTATTCATAAGGATTGTTTTATTTTCTCTTATTGTGATTAGGTTAGATATTAGTGTATTTTACAATTATGTTTCAAATCTATAAGTTACATATAGCTTTAGAGAGACCTTCATTTCTTTAAAAGAACATTAGTACTAGAACTTTAAAATTCTTAGACTCTTTTTTTCTATTTTAGGTATCTTAATTATGAATGTTCAGACCAGCCAACTTTTCATTTCCATGATGCAACTTCTCTTTTCCCTCCACTAGGAGCTCCAGCGGGCTAAGCAAGAAGTCCTTTCTTTGAGAAGAGAGAATTCTACACTTGATGCTGAATGCCATGAAAAAGAAAAGCATATTAATCAGCTACAAACAAAAGTGGCTGTTTTAGAACAGGAAATCAAGGATAAGGATCAACTTGTATTAAGAACAAAAGAAGCATTTGATACAATCCAAGAACAAAAGGTCTGTTTTAAAATTTTCTTAACAAATTGATGATCACATTTATAAATGATGCTTTTCCTAAATAAACATAGACTTCCTAATTATTTATGGCTTTGAAAATATGTATTAGGTGGCTCTAGAAGAAAATGGTGAGAAAAATCAGGTACAACTAGGAAAACTTGAAGCTACAATAAAGTCATTATCAGCTGAACTTCTTAAGGTTTGTTTTTAAAAACTTAATAGAATATTGATATTTCATTGGACTATTTAGAGATATTTTATTGGATTATTGATATGAAGCTGTTTTCCAGGCAAATGAAATTATCAAAAAGTTGCAAGGGGATCTGAAGACCTTAATGGGTAAATTGAAATTGAAGAATACGGTAACTATTCAGCAAGAGAAACTCTTGGCTGAAAAGGAAGAAAAATTACAAAAAGAACAAAAAGAATTACAAGATGTTGGACAATCTCTCCGAATTAAAGAACAAGAGGTAGTTAATATTTTATGTTTCGTGTGTGTGACTCTTTGCAAAGCAAAATTAATTTCCTTATATATTTAAAAAATTTCTACTTTGTCATATTAAGAGAATAGCTTTGACTTTTTTCCCAAGAAAATGTGACTGTAATCAACAGAACTTAGTAAACTATTTCAGTTTGAAAAGTTATATCGTGACTCAAATACCTTGAGTGTTCATGTATGTATGTGTATGTATATGTGTGTGGGCTTCCCTGGTGGTGTAGATGTTAAAGATTCTGCCTGCAATGCAGGAGACCTGGATTTGATCTCTGGCTTGGGAATATCCCCTGGAAAAGGAAATGGCAACTCACTTTTTTTTTTTGCCTTGAAAATCCCATGGGCAGGGAAGCCTGGCAGTCTATAGTCCTTGGGGTAGCAAAGAGTCAGACATGACTGAGCGACTTACCACTTTCACTTGTGTGTGTGTGTGTGTATGTGTGAGATTATTACTGCTTATACACTGTAATAGTATTATTACATTGCTGAGCTAAAATTCTGTTCATATATAATAGCAGTTATTTAATGAATACATTTCTTCAGTTTTTATTTTTGCCTTTATTGTACTTACTATAGGGTTTACTGTATGTATTTCAGGTATGCAAATTACAAGAACAGTTAGAAGCTACAGTTCAAAAACTTGAAGAAAGCAAAGAGCTTCTAAAAAATAATGAAAAGTGTAAGTATTTTGCCTTTTCATATAAACGAAGTTTATGATTTTATTCTTAACCTGAAATTTTTATTGAATTCATATGTTTAGGTAAATCAGGATATAGCTATATACATATAATCTCCTTTAAATATACCTTCTTAATGTCATTGCTGTAGTAAATTATATCAACTACCCTGTAAAACATTAAAAAAAGAAAACCTGTAATATGTGTTAGTAACCCAAAACCAAGTGTTGAAAATATTGATTGTAATTTACTATTTAAATTCTTTGCTACTACTTATTATAACTGCTGTGTTTACCAACTGATGATATGAATTACTTGAAACAAAAATATGAGACTAAATCTTTAACATTTTCTCAGCTTCTAATATTGATTATGAGAAATAAGAGTTTGAGTTTTAAGTGATCTGGAAGATATTCTAGAAATGAAAGTCTTCAGAAAATTCCGTAACTTGCAGAAATATGTGCTTCTGATAGTAAAAGGATAGAGTCCTTTGTAGCAGTTGTTAAATAAAAATATTTAATGATAAATATCTAGGTGAACCTATGTTGATATCCTATGATGTAACATAGTTTTAAAAACATAAATTTTTTTAATTAATATCTTTAAATATTAGAAAAATTAAAGTATTCAAAATTCTTCTTTCTTGTTCTTTTATTTAAGTAATCACATGGTTAAATAAAGAATTAAATGAAAATCAGCTAGTGAGAAAGCAAGATGTTTTGGGGCCTTCTACTACTCCACCTGTACATTCTAGTAGCAACACCATTAGAAGCGGAATTTCTCCTAACTCTAATATGGTAAGATTTAAATTAAGATGTTGTGAGTTGTCTTGGTAAATTTTCTAAAACAAGAGTATTCTCATATTGCTAGGTGCTGATACCTAATATGACTAGAGTGCTACAGTTTTCAGTACTGAGGTAATTTAAGTTGCATTTGGAAGAGGGACATAAAGGTACATTTATTCTTAAGAAAGAGGCTCTATTTTAAGGGTGCACTGCTTTGTAACTTTTTTTAAAAAATGAACTCATTTATTTTTGCCTTCACTGGGTCTTCATTGCTCAATCTTTTCTCTAGTTTCGTTGAGCAGGGACAACTATTCATTGCAGCTCTAGGTGCCTGGGTAGTTGTCGTTCGTGGGCTTAGTTTCCTCTTAGTATGTGCAATCTTCCCAGACTTGGGATTGAACCTGTGGCCTCTGCACTGTGAGGCCTATTCTTAACCACTGGACCACCAGGGAAAGTCCCACTTTGTAACAGTTTAATGGATATAGAAATCACTCAGTATTTACTGAAGTAAAGCCAAATGTGCTGAAAACTGTTAATGAACAAAAAGTATTTAGGAGGCCTCAATGAGGGAGAGTAAGATATGGGCTCAAGTTTGGCACGGTAGTGGAGGAGCCTAATCTGAATTCTGTTAGGAAAAAAAAAAGAGAAGAAAAACTCTTATTACCAGGCTTGTCAGCTGTAGATTCTGAAAAAAACTATTTACAGGTGTTAAGTTTTTAGCGTTGACTACCTGGATCTTGCTTGATACAGTCAGCTAGGTGTAGGGATAGCCTTGCACTCACAGCTAGATTTTGAGGCTCTCTTGTTGAATATAATCAATTTCACAGAATATTAACATCAGGCAAGGCCACTCTGACTGTGGTGGATCAAGACAAAAACACAACTTCTACTTAATCATGTCTGAACACAGATAAAAATAGGATAAAGTTAAAAAAAAAAAAATTAAAGTATTCAAAATTCTTCTTTCTTGTTCTTTTATTTAAGTAATCACATGGTTAAATAAAGAATTAAATGAAAATCAGCTAGTGAGAAAGCAAGATGTTTTGGGGCCTTCTACTACTCCACCTGTACATTCTAGTAGCAACACCATTAGAAGCGGAATTTCTCCTAACTCTAATATGGTAAGATTTAAATTAAGATGTTGTGAGTTGTCTTGGTAAATTTTCTAAAACAAGAGTATTCTCATATTGCTAGGTGCTGATACCTAATATGACTAGAGTGCTACAGTTTTCAGTACTGAGGTAATTTAAGTTGCATTTGGAAGAGGGACATAAAGGTACATTTATTCTTAAGAAAGAGGCTCTATTTTAAGGGTGCACTGCTTTGTAACTTTTTTTAAAAAATGAACTCATTTATTTTTGCCTTCACTGGGTCTTCATTGCTCAATCTTTTCTCTAGTTTCGTTGAGCAGGGACAACTATTCATTGCAGCTCTAGGTGCCTGGGTAGTTGTCGTTCGTGGGCTTAGTTTCCTCTTAGTATGTGCAATCTTCCCAGACTTGGGATTGAACCTGTGGCCTCTGCATTGTGAGGCCTATTCTTAACCACTGGACCACCAGGGAAAGTCCCACTTTGTAACAGTTTAATGGATATAGAAATCACTCAGTATTTACTGAAGTAAAGCCAAATGTGCTGAAAACTGTTAATGAACAAAAAGTATTTAGGAGGCCTCAATGAGGGAGAGTAAGATATGGGCTCAAGTTTGGCACGGTAGTGGAGGAGCCTAATCTGAATTCTGTTAGGAAAAAAAAAAGAGAAGAAAAACTCTTATTACCAGGCTTGTCAGCTGTAGATTCTGAAAAAAACTATTTACAGGTGTTAAGTTTTTAGCGTTGACTACCTGGATCTTGCTTGATACAGTCAGCTAGGTGTAGGGATAGCCTTGCACTCACAGCTAGATTTTGAGGCTCTCTTGTTGAATATAATCAATTTCACAGAATATTAACATCAGGCAAGGCCACTCTGACTGTGGTGGATCAAGACAAAAACACAACTTCTACTTAATCATGTCTGAACACAGATAAAAATAGGATGTTGCCAAACCACAAAAATGGGCAAATATACTCCTATCCTGGCTAAAATGAGTGACTGCTGCTTATTAGCAATTACAGCTTTGGCCTTAATGTATTTGTCCTGCCTTCCCGGGTAAGATCTATTCACATACCTAGTCATATAGTTATCCCCATTTCTTGATGGCATCCAATCTGTAGCACAGTCCCACATTCTTAAAACTGTTCCTTAATTCACCTGCATGACTATGTCCAATAAATAGCTCCTTTCTAGCACCGTCTTACTGAGACGCTCACCTCTCTTACCAGGTTCCATGTGGTGCCCAGTGTTCCTTGTTGCAAAAAGTGTGTGCGCCTATAGATATATTTCTGGTCCAAGTCTGACTGCAGGGCATTCTCAGAGGATTTAAAGTGCAAATCCATAATAGAGTTTTTAGTCTACTCTGGTAAACGAGATGGTACTTGATGTTTAAAGAAGGGAAAAGATTTCTACCAAATTGGGAAAAGGAACAGAATTAAGTGCCTGGTACTGAATTGCAAATTTGAAAAAAACTTGACAGGCTTAACGATACTGACTGATGATAAATAGCTGTGTGAAAGATATATTTGCCATATGGCCCTTTTGGTATATGAGCGGTTATTAAGATTAGTGTTTTAATTGTCCTCTATAAAAACAAACTTTTCATGATGTCCATTAATGGGAGTATCTCTATATTGAAAATTAGTGGTAGAGCAAATTATTATCTTAGGCTAAGAATACAAATACTGTTTTTAGTTCAACTGGCAGAAAATTGTTTTTATCTCTTATTGGCCTTTTGATCTATGAATACCCCAGAACTCCCTTTTCAGGAATTCAAGGCCTAGAAGAAATCAAGATGGTTCAGAGGTCTTTGTTTTACTTCAGTTCAAAGGCAGGTCCAGTGGGTTTTATTTGATTTGATTTGATTTTTTGGCTAAGCGTACACAGCCACTCTGAAAAGCCCTCTGGGCCAAAGATATTCCAGCCTCATGATCCACAATGAAGCAGAGTTTTGTGGTGTCATGATAAACGAAATTGGCCCCTGAGGGAGTGCTCTTAAGATTAGTAATGCCTCCTAAATCACCAACTACTATTTAGAACTAACAGCTTATCCTTAACCTTTTCTATGCTTTTATTTTTAGGTTGAGGGTAGACTGACTTACCCAGCTTGTGGAATTGGTTATCCTGTCTCCTCTGCATTTGCATTCCAGAATACCTTTTCTCATCCTATATCTGCCAAAAATACCATCCACCCAGTTTCCGGACCAAAGGTAGGCAGATTAACACCTTTTACTTTTAAAATTTTATTTGTTGATAAATTCCTAAGTATTAGGTGATGTATTAGATGAATATAATTTTGAATATATTTGTGAATATTTAGCGTATATGCTTACAGGAAATATTATATAAACTATATGATTTTTTGAGTGACTATAATTTGTAATAAGATAGATATCAGTTTGTTTAAACATTTTTTTATTCCTATTCAGTCTCTCCTTTTTTATTCATTCTTCCATTTATATCTGCCACAACTCTCAGACTTACCTAGGATTACCAATTTCATGCTACAGGTATATTAGCTGTAGTGACATTTTTGGATTCCATTGTTAGAATTTAAGGGTCTGATGGGCAAGGTTATAACAAATTATAAAATGTAGTTCTGGCAACGTTATCTCAAATAGCATATGCTTATCCATCCATCCAAACTTGATGTATTTTCTAAGCCATTTTTTTCTGTCCCCTGAGTTTTTCATCAGCATCATTATTACTGATGTCTTAGATTTATACATTGTTTTCACATGTATTATAATTCTATTTTCACAGTAATTTAATCCACCCAGATGCGCCACTGATTCAAATACTGTTTTAGTTCAACTGGCAGAAAATTGACTTTTGGATCTATGAATACCCCAGAACTCCCTTTTCAGGAATTCAAGGCCTAGAAGAAATCAAGATGGTTCAGAGGTCTTTGTTTTACTTCAGTTCAAAGGCAGGTCCAGTGGGTTTTATTTGATTTGATTTGATTTTTTGGCTAAGCGTACACAGCCACTCTGAAAAGCCCTCTGGGCCAAAGATATTCAGCCTCATGATCCACAATGAAGCAGAGTTTTGTGGTGTCATGATAAACGAAATTGGCCCCTGAGGGAGTGCTCTTAAGATTAGTAATGCCTCCTAAATCACCAACTACTATTTAGAACTAACAGCTTATCCTTAACCTTTTCTATGCTTTTATTTTTAGGTTGAGGGTAGACTGACTTACCCAGCTTGTGGAATTGGTTATCCTGTCTCCTCTGCATTTGCATTCCAGAATACCTTTTCTCATCCTATATCTGCCAAAAATACCATCCACCCAGTTTCCGGACCAAAGGTAGGCAGATTAACACCTTTTACTTTTAAAATTTTATTTGTTGATAAATTCCTAAGTATTAGGTGATGTATTAGATGAATATAATTTTGAATATATTTGTGAATATTTAGCGTATATGCTTACAGGAAATATTATATAAACTATATGATTTTTTGAGTGACTATAATTTGTAATAAGATAGATATCAGTTTGTTTAAACATTTTTTTATTCCTATTCAGTCTCTCCTTTTTTATTCATTCTTCCATTTATATCTGCCACAACTCTCAGACTTACCTAGGATTACCAATTTCATGCTACAGGTATATTAGCTGTAGTGACATTTTTGGATTCCATTGTTAGAATTTAAGGGTCTGATGGGCAAGGTTATAACAAATTATAAAATGTAGTTCTGGCAACGTTATCTCAAATAGCATATGCTTATCCATCCATCCAAACTTGATGTATTTTCTAAGCCATTTTTTTCTGTCCCCTGAGTTTTTCATCAGCATCATTATTACTGATGTCTTAGATTTATACATTGTTTTCACATGTATTATAATTCTATTTTCACAGTAATTTAATCCACCCAGATGAGCCACTGATTCTGTTTTCATTCCTAATATCAGGTCCAAATTGATTTTTTCCTACACCATAGAGACAAACCTTTTTTTTTTGGCACTTCTGTTGATCTTTCATATATTTATCTTTGTACTTTGGCCCATGTGGGCCTCCCAGCGCGGTGGCATCTGTCGTTGCAGAGCGCCGGCTCTGGGCGCATGCACTCTAGAGCTCCGGCTCGGTGATTGGACACATCAGTCCAGCCGCTCCGCGGCACGTGGGATCTTCCCAGGCCAGGGCTCGAACCGGCGCCCCTTGCACTGCAAGGCGATGTCCTTACCCACTGGACCACCAGGGAAGCCCCAACAAACCGATTTTGAAAAGAATATTTTATGAAAGGACTTTGAGAACTTTGAAACTGCTATTATAAACTCTTATCAAATTAATTTTGGGCTGTCCTAAAAATGCATTAGGACTGGGAGGCGTGGAGTGCTGCAGTCCCTGGGGTCACAAAGACTCGGACGTGACCGGCGACTGAACTGAGCTGCAGGTTGGCTGTGTCGCTTAGACATACACTTCTTTTACCCTTAGCCTTATTATTATTTAGAACTATTGAGAATTCTCAGTGAATTGGAAATTAAGCCTGAGTTTTTATGCTTAAAATATTACATGTAAGGAGTATTTAGATGGATTAAATTGCCTTATTGTATTGATTATTGAAAATTAAATGTGTGTAGCCAAATAAATACAGTTGTAATTTTTATCATAAATATCAATAAGCTCAAGTATGCTTACATATTGGTAGTTTTTTAGAATTTAAGGGTCTGATGGGCAAGGTTATAACAAATTATAAAATGTAGTTCTGGCGTTATCTCAA
Organism: Tragulus kanchil; assembly: GCA_022376925.1. Classification (NCBI taxonomy): domain Eukaryota; kingdom Metazoa; phylum Chordata; class Mammalia; order Artiodactyla; family Tragulidae; genus Tragulus; species Tragulus kanchil. The sequence continues at coordinate 150,846,715 of JAIOJX010000024.1, forward strand.
ATAGCATATGCTTATCCATCCATCCAAACTTGATGTATTTTCTAAGCCATTTTTTTCTGTCCCCTGAGTTTTTCATCAGCATCATTATTACTGATGTCTTAGATTTATACATTGTTTTCACATGTATTATAATTCTATTTTCACAGTAATTTAATCCACCCAGATGAGCCACTGATTCTGTTTTCATTCCTAATATCAGGTCCAAATTGATTTTTTCCTACACCATAGAGACAAACCTTTTTTTTTTGGCACTTCTGTTGATCTTTCATATATTTATCTTTGTACTTTGGCCCATGTGGGCCTCCCAGCGCGGTGGCATCTGTCGTTGCAGAGCGCCGGCTCTGGGCGCATGCACTCTAGAGCTCCGGCTCGGTGATTGGACACATCAGTCCAGCCGCTCCGCGGCACGTGGGATCTTCCCAGGCCAGGGCTCGAACCGGCGCCCCTTGCACTGCAAGGCGATGTCCTTACCCACTGGACCACCAGGGAAGCCCCAACAAACCGATTTTGAAAAGAATATTTTATGAAAGGACTTTGAGAACTTTGAAACTGCTATTATAAACTCTTATCAAATTAATTTTGGGCTGTCCTAAAAATGCATTAGGACTGGGAGGCGTGGAGTGCTGCAGTCCCTGGGGTCACAAAGACTCGGACGTGACCGAGCGACTGAACTGAGCTGCAGGTTGGCTGTGTCGCTTAGACATACACTTCTTTTTACCCTTAGCCTTATTATTATTTAGAACTATTGAGAATTCTCAGTGAATTGGAAATTAAGCCTGAGTTTTTATGCTTAAAATATTACATGTAAGGAGTATTTAGATGGATTAAATTGCCTTATTGTATTGATTATTGAAAATTAAATGTGTGTAGCCAAATAAATACAGTTGTAATTTTTATCATAAATATCAATAAGCTCAAGTATGCTTACATATTGGTGTCAGTTTTTTCTTGAGGATTATAATTGAATTCAAAATTGCTTTTATTTTAAACAGCTTTCTAGAAATATATGTAGTGTCCAAAATGAGGACAAGAACTACTACAGACAATTGTTTACTTGGTAGGAGTAAATATGACTTATAAAATAATAAGATTGCCTTCCTTAAAGCTCTTCTGGAACTGGGGAAATTATTAAAATAATCCTGTTCTTAAATATCAGAGCAAGGTTTCCAGGTGTTTTTTTGATATGCATCCCTAACAAAAACAACCAAACAACCCTAATACTAACAAAACACTTTGAACCTGAATCTCTAATACGTGAATATTTATTTGTGAATTGAATGTATATACTGCTCAGTTACAATGGTTAAATGTGGAATCTGATTTTGGAGTTTAAATCCTGCCTCTATCAGTATGAAGTTCGGCAAGCCAGTAGCAAACAAGCAAAAATATCCAAGTGTCCTGTTTCAGTTTTTCCATTTGTAAGTGGAGGAATAATTTTATCTTACTGAATTATTGTGAACATTGAGTTGATGCGTTTGCTTAGAATTGTGTCTAGGGTGCATTTACATTAGCTTTTACTCAAGGGATATAGTTCAGCCCTGTTACGAAAGCTCCCCACTGAATGCCCTAAATGATTACCAAGGACTGTCTACTTTGTATTCATGATTATGGATCTTGGAAGCTGTTCAGCTAAAAACTTCCCTGTTTTTATTTGCCCAGCATTGTGAAAACTTCCCTGTTTTTATTTGCCCAGCATTGTGAAAACTTCCCTGTTTTTATTTGCCCAGCATTGTGGGAAAATACGTTTATGCTCTAAACGTCCCTGCGCTGTGCATGCTTGCTTAGTTGTGTTTGACACTTTGCAACCCCATGGGCGATAGCCCAGGAGGTGTTGGTGGTAAAGAACCCACCTGCCATTGCAGGAGACGTAAGAGACCTGGGTTCAGTCCCTGGGTTGGGAAGATCCCCTGGAGGAGGAAATGGCAACCCACTCCAGTGCTCTTGCCTGAAGAATCTTTTGGAAAACAGGATTGGGGAAAATGGGCAACCCACTCCAGTGCTCTTGCCTGGAAGTATGCTTACATATTGGTGTCAGTTTTTTCTTGAGGATTATAATTGAATTCAAAATTGCTTTTATTTTAAACAGCTTTCTAGAAATATATGTAGTGTCCAAAATGAGGACAAGAACTACTACAGACAATTGTTTACTTGGTAGGAGTAAATATGACTTATAAAATAATAAGATTGCCTTCCTTAAAGCTCTTCTGGAACTGGGGAAATTATTAAAATAATCCTGTTCTTAAATATCAGAGCAAGGTTTCCAGGTGTTTTTTTGATATGCATCCCTAACAAAACAACCAAACAACCCTAATACTAACAAAACACTTTGAACCTGAATCTCTAATACGTGAATATTTATTTGTGAATTGAATGTATATACTGCTCAGTTACAATGGTTAAATGTGGAATCTGATTTTGGAGTTTAAATCCTGCCTCTATCAGTATGAAGTTCGGCAAGCCAGTAGCAAACAAGCAAAAATATCCAAGTGTCCTGTTTCAGTTTTTCCATTTGTAAGTGGAGGAATAATTTTATCTTACTGAATTATTGTGAACATTGAGTTGATGCGTTTGCTTAGAATTGTGTCTAGGGTGCATTTACATTAGCTTTTACTCAAGGGATATAGTTCAGCCCTGTTACGAAAGCTCCCCACTGAATGCCCTAAATGATTACCAAGGACTGTCTACTTTGTATTCATGATTATGGATCTTGGAAGCTGTTCAGCTAAAAACTTCCCTGTTTTTATTTGCCCAGCATTGTGAAAACTTCCCTGTTTTTATTTGCCCAGCATTGTGAAAACTTCCCTGTTTTTATTTGCCCAGCATTGTGGGAAAATACGTTTATGCTCTAAACGTCCCTGCGCTGTGCATGCTTGCTTAGTTGTGTTTGACACTTTGCAACCCCATGGGCGATAGCCCAGGAGGTGTTGGTGGTAAAGAACCCACCTGCCATTGCAGGAGACGTAAGAGACCTGGGTTCAGTCCCTGGGTTGGGAAGATCCCCTGGAGGAGGAAATGGCAACCCACTCCAGTGCTCTTGCCTGAAGAATCTTTTGGACAGAAAAGCAGCCTGCCAGGCTCTGTGCGTGGAATTTTCCAGGCAGTGCGTCTCCTGCATTGGCAGACAGATTGTTTACCACTGAACCACTTGGGAACTCCCATGCTTGTACCTAGTACTCAGCAAATACTCAAGAGGGCTCATGGTTGATTTGGGGGGCTTGTTCTCTTTATCCCTCACTTTTCATCAGAATTCTGCCTTGCAGACTCCAGGCCCCTCATCCTGCCTAAGCTGATTATTTCCTCTGCTTGGTGGTTTGTTTCTTTACTGTGGTCAGGAAGTGGCTCTAATTAGAAAGCTAGGTCAACTGCATGGATCACAACTTCTCTGAGATCATCATAGTCTTGCACTCCCTCTTCAGTTTGGGGAGCCATTCTTTTTATTTTGTGCAGTTTTCTAATTATTTATCATTGTTGTCTGGAAACTATATTATGTATTGATATCTTACACTCTTTTTAAAGTTTTCTTTACTCTTGTATGTTTATTTTTCTGTAAGGAATATGTGAATCAGCTTACCTCGCTTTTAAAATATCCTGTGCTTTTATTTAATGTAATTTTGTTAAATATGTAGATTAATATGGGGAGAACTGTTATCTTTAGAATATTAAGCCTTGATAGCTGATAATAGCAGCATATACCACATATGCCTCATTGATTTATAATTTTATCCTATCAAGCTAGTATCTGTCTCTATTTTATTATGATTTTTTTAACTAAAAACATTTATCTCCTGTGCTTTTTCTTGCATTCAAGTATTCATAACTTTTTCCTTTGATTTATTAGTATGGTGACTTATGTTTATGATTGCCTAACATAAACCTCATATATATATTCTTGGTAAGAAATCCGCTCCATCATAGTGATTATTACTTTAATTAAACTACTATATCCTATATGCTTGATAGTTAAGTTTAGACTTTTGTAGATTTTTGGATTATTTTTGACTATTTCAGAATTCAGATTGCTAGCACACATTCAGATCCTTAAATGTGACAGGCTATAAGTTCTTGAGAAGAAAATTCTCAGAAATAATCCCCCCAGGAGGTGGTAAGAACCCACCTGCCATTGCAGGAGCGAAAGAGACCTGGGTTCAGTCCCTGTGTTGGGAAGATCCTCTGGAGGAGGAAATGGCAACCCACTCCAGTGCTCTTGCCTGAAGAATCTTTTGGACAGAAAAGCAGCCTGCCAGGCTCTGTGCGTGGAATTTTCCAGGCAGTGCGTCTCCTGCATTGGCAGACAGATTGTTTACCACTGAACCACTTGGGAACTCCCATGCTTGTACCTAGTACTCAGCAAATACTCAAGAGGGCTCATGGTTGATTTGGGGGGCTTGTTCTCTTTATCCCTCACTTTTCATCAGAATTCTGCCTTGCAGACTCCAGGCCCCTCATCCTGCCTAAGCTGATTATTTCCTCTGCTTGGTGGTTTGTTTCTTTACTGTGGTCAGGAAGTGGCTCTAATTAGAAAGCTAGGTCAACTGCATGGATCACAACTTCTCTGAGATCATCATAGTCTTGCACTCCCTCTTCAGTTTGGGGAGCCATTCTTTTTATTTTGTGCAGTTTTCTAATTATTTATCATTGTTGTCTGGAAACTATATTATGTATTGATATCTTACACTCTTTTTAAAGTTTTCTTTACTCTTGTATGTTTATTTTTCTGTAAGGAATATGTGAATCAGCTTACCTCGCTTTTAAAATATCCTGTGCTTTTATTTAATGTAATTTTGTTAAATATGTAGATTAATATGGGGAGAACTGTTATCTTTAGAATATTAAGCCTTGATAGCTGATAATAGCAGCATATACCACATATGCCTCATTGATTTATAATTTTATCCTATCAAGCTAGTATCTGTCTCTATTTTATTATGATTTTTTTAACTAAAAATATTTATCTCCTGTGCTTTTTCTTGCATTCAAGTATTCATAACTTTTTCCTTTGATTTATTAGTATGGTGACTTATGTTTATGATTGCCTAACATAAACCTCATATATATATTCTTGGTAAGAAATCCGCTCCATCATAGTGATTATTACTTTAATTAAACTACTATATCCTATATGCTTGATAGTTAAGTTTAGACTTTTGTAGATTTTTGGATTATTTTTGACTATTTCAGAATTCAGATTGCTAGCACACATTCAGATCCTTAAATGTGACAGGCTATAAGTTCTTGAGAAGAAAATTCTCAGAATACATGAGGTAAATAAATGCATCATTGTGGTTCTTGGTTACTTTTAACATTAAAGCACTTACTTAAAAGTATAGCATGTTCATGTTTTTGTTTCAGAACAATACTAAGATAGTTTGTGCTATTCGTCTTGCTTAAACGATGGAAACTTTTGACAAGAATAAATAGGATTTTAAAATTAAGTCTTCTCAATAAAATGTGCTTGTTTTATAAAATACAGGTTGAACTTCTCTGGTCTAGATTTTGTTTTTTAATTTTGGCCTCTTTTATTGTTTTTTTTTCATCCATCTTTATTCTTTGGCCTCCTAGGCCTCCTACCGCAGTGGCCCCTCTCATTACAGAGCACCGGATCCGGGCGCACGTGCTCCAGAGCGCCGGCTCACAATTGGACACACTGGCCCAGCCGCTCTGCGGCACGCGGGATCTTCCCAGGCCAGGGATCGAACTGGTGCTCCTTGCACTGCAAGGTGGACTACCCACTGGACCACCAGGGAAGCCTCCTGTGGTCTAAATTTTTATAGGTGGAGAAGGACTTTAACCACCTATCTCTAGAGCTGTCTCTTGCTATCTCTGTTGTTGTTGTTGTTTGTCTCAGCTCTCACTAGTTCAGTTACCTAAGGTGTTTTCCCTCTTCACAGGTTCATTTTAACTTGCAGTTTACAAAACCAAATACATCACTAGGAGATGTTCATTCAGGAACAACTGTTAGTATGCCTTGCTCAACTGATAAGGAAAAGTAAGTTCTTGACATATAATATTTAACGTTTGTAATTCCAAAAGTCATCTTAAGGGATTTTCATCTGTATTTTAAAGCTATGACGACCACTTCTTTATGTGACATTTTAAGTTACTGATGAATGAATGGGATTAAGTTAGTCACTTTCAGCCATCAAAAGAGGTTTTGTATTTTTTAAAACTGTAGAATAGACATACAGTAAAATTTAACTTTTTAAAAGGGATTTTACATAACTGTAAAATACCCTTTCTGATATTCTTGGGCAATTAGATAGAAATTTTTTTAATTTGTCAGAGTTGGCTGTTTTGCTTCCAGCGTAAAGTACTCTGAGAACTCAGCTAGTTAAACTTAGAATTCTTTGGTAAGTAAGAGTAAAAAGGCTGGTGAGGTTGCTCCCTAGCCAAGCAAACATAAATAAGCTTTAATGCCAGTTTTGGCTACTCAAGAGATTGCTTGCCTAATTTTTAGATCTTAAGCAAGATTTTCATAGTGAAGTTTGTTGAATCAGTGAGTTGTGGCTAAACAATTTCTAGATGCAAATTTGTCTGTCTGGGTAGTACTTATGTTTGTAGTACTGTTTTCTTACCGCTATGTTTCACTAAAAATTTAGTTGCTTTTAAGGCTTATCTGCTGGCACTCATATCACCATCCCCAATATGTTGCAAACTAAATTACTGACATGGCTTCAAGAGGTTTCCTATTCTAGGTCTCTGGCTTTTATTCATTGGCTTTTCTAAAATTAGCACCAAGATGAGTATTACAGTATTTACAGTAGTTAATGTTTAAGGTGAGAATTCTTTCAAGCCCTGGAACGTTCCTGCTTGTTGAATTTAAGTCCATATTTGTTAAAGTGGCAGAACACGTGGAATTCATATTAACAGTACAACACCATGATGTTTACATGTTTAACTGTGTCATACACATCAAGAACAATTTTACTTACAGAAAAAAATGGTATTTGTGGTACAGAATCAACATAGTCATGTCTATAAAATTAGGATTGTTGCGCTATTTTGAGTTTTTTGTTTAGAATTGGTTGATTTGTTGTCTGCTTGGGGTAAGTGGCAAAGATTAAACAAAATTAAAATTGAAAAAAAACACCTATTTACCTATTTCTTTTCTGAAAATTGGGAAAAGACCATTTTAATGGTAAAATGTCATTGTTTTACAAGAGCCTTTAACTTCTTACAAGTGTGTACTGTACTGTTAGAAAAACTGTTAACACTGGGCAGATTTAAAAAGAAGGAATATAGTGGTTGAAAGAGGGAAAATACAACCATAGTATACCCCTTTGTTTTTTCAGAATTTCATATTTATATTCAGTTGACCAGAATTCATTATTATACAGTGTGTACTCATATTTAATAATGACCACTTTGAAGCACTACAAAATTTTGAAGGGCTTTGGCTAAAGGAAAAACAATCTTAACTTACTCTTTACTGAGAAGTATACTTTGGCTTATGAATAAATTATTTGCTTAAGAACCCAGTGAAAAATGCAATTTATTTGAACAAAGCTATAAATGTTATCATATAATAGTTATATGTATGTATGTAAACATTCAGACTTTACTGAAGAGAAAATAAGACTTTGTTAAAATAAGTAAATAATTACTATTTTCCTTTCAAGTGGTGAAAATTTAGGGCTGGAATCCAAGTATCTGAAGAAAAGGGAAGATAGCATTCCTTTACGTGGGCTCAGCCAAAATCTGTTTAATGATCCAGGTGAGAAGATGTTTCTGAAATAGTGTGGGTTGTACACTGTGGCTTAATTGAATGTATTACATAGAAAGACTTACATGAATACAAATAATCTTTTTGCCCTCATTTGCAGACCATCAAAAAGATGGCACTTTAGGAGCATTCCAGACTTCTTCAAAACCCACAGTGCTCCCTTCTGCATCTTCAGCTTATTTCCCTGGGCAGCTACCAAGCAGTTAATCCTAGTGTCCTTTTTTCTTTTTGAAAATTTTACACACTGACATGGTTTATAACTTCAGTAACAGCATAGGTCAACTTCTGAACAAGCAAGTTGCCGAGTGTTCTTGAGCTGCTGTATTAGTGTTCGCATCCTTTAAGTACTGCTGTCATTATGCAGTTTAGAGGTGCAGCATTGTACTTGGAGAGTGAAGATCCTGAACAAATGACCCTTTTCAGTTGAATGTAGTGTTTTATGGTGTAGTGGTATGAATTTTCTTAAACTGATACTTAGAAATTCTCACAAGTCCTAAGGAAACAGTTGATCCTTATAATGGACAGTCATTATATCATTGAGTGTCTCGGTTCATTAAAACCTGCTCAGATATATTAATAATGTATGAAGCCAAAGAATGCTGTCAATTTATTTTATTGTTTTCGTTAATACAATAAAATTTTAAATTTGCCACCTGAGAATTATGAGGGAAAATGATTCTCTTGAGGTATATTATTGATATTTATAGTAAAGGGAAAAATTCTGAAATTACATTAAATGAAATTCATAGCAAGTAAATATTTTTCTGAACCCTTTAAATTATCTTTTGAATAAGTCTGTTAAGTAATTTTGATAAATTTATTATGCAAAATATTTTGGACAGTCTGATTACATGACCAGATGAGGTACAAAGTGCTTTTAGTCATTTGAGCCAATTTATAGGATTTTAATGTTTTCTGGAAGTTTACAGTCATCCAATTGTTCTTTTTCATTTGAAGTTTTGTTTGTTATTCACTTAAATCTATATTCATGGAATGTTGTTTTAAAAATTAGTACTTTGAGAGCATCATGAACACTCATTTTGCTTATAATGTCAAAATAGGTTCATTTACATGTTTGCTTAGTAAAGTAGGCAGAATAAATGTTAGAAGTCACAGCTTTCTTCCCTATAGTTAAAAGTTTCAAGTAAGAATTTGTTCATTGGAAAAAATGAGAGGAATAAAAAAAAATTCACACATAATCACAGGATCCCACTTGTTTTCTTATTGACAGCCATTCAATTGTGTAGTATTAAGAATCCTCTAAGCCAGTTTTTATAGATTTCTAATGCTTTTCTGATAATTTAAAAAAGATTATTTTCAAGGATCATTAAAAGAATCACCCATTTTGGCTATCAAAAGAGATTTTACACACTGACATGGTTTATAACTTCAGTAACAGCATAGGTCAACTTCTGAACAAATGAGTGTTCTTGAGCTGCTGTATTAGTGTTCGCATCCTTTAAGTACTGCTGTCATTATGCAGTTTAGAGGTGCAGCATTGTACTTGGAGAGTGAAGATCCTGAACAAATGACCCTTTTCAGTTGAATGTAGTGTTTTATGGTGTAGTGGTATGAATTTTCTTAAACTGATACTTAGAAATTCTCACAAGTCCTAAGGAAACAGTTGATCCTTATAATGGACAGTCATTATATCATTGAGTGTCTCGGTTCATTAAAACCTGCTCAGATATATTAATAATGTATGAAGCCAAAGAATGCTGTCAATTTATTTTATTGTTTTCGTTAATACAATAAAATTTTAAATTTGCCACCTGAGAATTATGAGGGAAAATGATTCTCTTGAGGTATATTATTGATATTTATAGTAAAGGGAAAAATTCTGAAATTACATTAAATGAAATTCATAGCAAGTAAATATTTTTCTGAACCCTTTAAATTATCTTTTGAATAAGTCTGTTAAGTAATTTTGATAAATTTATTATGCAAAATATTTTGGACAGTCTGATTACATGACCAGATGAGGTACAAAGTGCTTTTAGTCATTTGAGCCAATTTATAGGATTTTAATGTTTTCTGGAAGTTTACAGTCATCCAATTGTTCTTTTTCATTTGAAGTTTTGTTTGTTATTCACTTAAATCTATATTCATGGAATGTTGTTTTAAAAATTAGTACTTTGAGAGCATCATGAACACTCATTTTGCTTATAATGTCAAAATAGGTTCATTTACATGTTTGCTTAGTAAAGTAGGCAGAATAAATGTTAGAAGTCACAGCTTTCTTCCCTATAGTTAAAAGTTTCAAGTAAGAATTTGTTCATTGGAAAAAATGAGAGGATTAAAAAAAAATTCACCCATAATCACAGGATCCCATTTTTTTTCTTATTGACAGCCATCCAATTGTGTAGCATTAAGAAACCTCTAAGCCAGTTTTTATAGATTTCTAATGCTTTTCTGATAATTTAAAAAAGATTATTTTCAAGGATCTTATTATACAGATGAGGAAAAGAGACATTTCAGAATATTGATGACCCACCAATGTTATTGGCTTCCATGCTAAGACAGAATCTTTGTTAATTTTTTTATGAAGCCACAATATTGAGTCTTTTTATATACTCTGAAACTCTGCTGGGAACTGCAAACTATCTTAATAAGGGATCTAATGTAAAACATTTAGTAACTATTATTAGTTTTTTATTGAGTGTCATTTAGATATACTATATTAGTAAAAATACTCAGTTACAATAACTTGAAAGCACTAATCTGGAAATAAACTTCTTGGCAATATTGGATTCTTTCTTGTAAACAGTGTGTAATATAAAACACTGTGAGGAGGGTTTGGATAGGATACATGACATAAGGATACAATAGACAGGACAGAGATCATTTTGATACGAAATTGGTAATAACTTTTTTGGTATTAAATACAGACTTTCAAGTGTGCTGTTTTCTCTACCTCCTAAACTTTTATTTGAAACTGTTTTGCTTTGTACAATTGTACATGTGTTAATAATCAAAACACTGCATTTAATGTATTTCTGTAAACTGTGAGCTTTGTTAATAAAGTATTACTATTTTGGGAATATGACATGTCACCATGTATAAAAACAGACATAGGACTGACTTATAACACCTGTGCTTAGACTAAGTACTTTCATTTAATTTATGGACTAAGTTTTCATTCATATATATATATATATATATATATATATATATATATATATATGCTTTGTTACTGTAAGAACACAGTAACAAAGGTAAAACAGGCCTTGTAAGGTAATCACAGATCAAGACTTTCTTTAAAAAAAAATCATTAAAATATTTAATTTTATTAACAGAATATTTACATTTCTTTTAAGACCTTATTTAACCATAGTGAATGTTCCAAGTTTAAAAAGCATTAAGCAATAACCACACACAAGATGAAAACAGTGTAAACTATACAATACTTTATGTACAATTTTTACAAAGTAACACTTTTTTAAATAATATAACTGGACACAAAAATATACACTATAGAGAAATTCACATCAGTAATTGTATAAAGCTCTCTTCTAGGGTCCTGAAAATTGAGGACAAACATTAGCTCTGTAAATCAAGTGTTACTGTGACAGTCCTGAAAGGCCACTATATATATTTATCTACATATAGATATCACATGGACATTTTCAAGGCTACCAGCTTACTATATAATTTTTAGATTATGTATTCAAGTGTCGAGGTTCTTATGATTATGCAAACATTTAAAGAATAGTGGTATAAGTAGCTGGGGAACAGATTCGAGCCAGCATTTAGATTTACAGGCTCCAAACACCCCAATTTAAATGCTAAATGACATGACTGATATTTTCTCATTTCAAAAACAATAGTGAATAATGTTTAAAATAAAATTACTAAAAACAAGTTTGAAACATGATTCAGATTTAGTATAGTTTTCTTAAGAATTTAATTTTGCTTTTTAAATGCAAACATTTACCATTTCTTTAGTGCACCTGCATTAAGGCTTTGAATTATTTGACCCAAGATTATACAATATTAAAACCTGACTCAGGATTTTACATTGTTAAAATGAACAGGTCCGTACTATGCTACCTACTCTGTCTCACTGCGAGTCAGCATAGAGTTAAAGCTCAACACCTGAAAGAAATGGTAGCAGAGACATTGCTAGTATCTAAGAAGTCACATATATAGTTTTTAATTTTAATTAAAGGATGTATAATAAAACAAACAGCTTAGTGGCAAGAAACTGGTGCTAATAAATGAAAGGTTTCTTTTCAAAAGAAATTGTAACATCTTTGGAAAGCTGTCCGGTTCTTTCTTTAGTTCCCACGCAGTTCATGCAGATACACTTCTTAAGACAATCTTAAAGTACATTGTAGATGGAAATGGAATGTACATCCAGAACTACAGGTGAAAACTAAGACCTGGGTGCTGAGAGAAGAGTCTTCCTGATTTCGGCTGTCACACGTTTGTGTCCTGGAGCAGAGGCTCTTTGGCCTCTCCTGGCGCTTGTGTGCTGTGCGGATGGCTGTGCGGGCCGCAGTGCTTCCGCCAGCTGCTCGACCGCAAGCTTAAGTTGGTGTGTTCCGGAATGAACAAGGCAACAAGCAGAGCCAGCAGCACGGAACAGGCTCCGAAGAGGAAGGGGGGGCCGGGGATGATGGAATTCTGAGGAAGAAAAAGATAATCAAGATCTTGGCACAGACTTCTTTGCTTCCAAGAAGAAATTTTTTTTTTTTTAAATTTATTTATTTATTTACTTTGGGGGCGGAGTGGGCGGGCCACTTCTATTGGTCTTTCATTTATCTATTTTCATTCGTCTTCGTTCTTTTGGCTCCCGTGGGCCTCCCATCGCGGTGGCGTCTGTCGTTGCAGAGCACTGGCTCTGGGCGCATGCGCTCCAGAGCTCTGGCTCAGTGATTGGACACATCAGTCCAGCCGCTCCGCGGCACGTGGGATCTTCCCAGGCCAGGGCTCGAACCGGCGCCCCTTGCACTGCAAGGTGATGTCCTTACCCACTGGACCACCAGGGGAAGCCCTTCCAAGAAGAAATTGCTTATCTTTTGTAATAACTGATAGCTGTGAATTATAAGCCAATGAGTCCTCGCTTTCTCCATTAAACCCACACTTAGAAAAAAGACATTTTCTTTTCAAAGGGAAAAGAAACACTATCTTTATTCTCAATATAAAGCTCTGGGGGATAACAGTAGACCAAAGAGACAGCCAAAAATGAAAAACATTTTTAAAAAACACAGGCAAAAGTTGTCACTTATAGTATAAAATCTGAATACATTCTATATGATCTTTCATTTGTCTGTTCAGGAAGAAAACAGGGTGATCTCAAAAGTGAAATCAAAAAGTATATAATACTAACTACAGTAGCAGAGTGAATGCCCTTTTTCTTTGTTTAAAAAGCATATTCTCTAGTGATTGAATGTGAGGAAAACACAGATAATGCTGTTACTATGAGAAGAATCAAACAGACCTGTGTTTTAGTCCCTAATTCATGAGCAAAAACTTGCACTGCCAGTTTTACCTGTGTAGAGCCCACAAACAAACACTCTTTTATTTACAAGCAGTCTTAGCTGGTTAGAAGATTATTGGAGAACTCTGCTAAATATAAAGAAACTGTTGAGTTGTCTGTGTTGGCTAAAATGGTAATGTGTTTCGTGCTCAGTATTTTTCAGTTGTAAGGAAGGAAGTATAGTGAACAAGTGAACAAAGATGTTTACCAGCACCTGACTTCCTTCTACAGTAAGATAGACCCAATACAGGGAGCCCCAACATTCCAGAAGCCTTACATGAAAGACAAACACATAGTATACACAAACCTGTGCCACTGGGTACAGTAAGACAAACTAGAATATATAATTATGTTTTCAATTATCCAGGGAAGAAAGGAATGCACAGCCAGTTTTACAAAGTAGTATGTCTACAGGAGCAGACACAGTCCCTTAGGCTTAGTTTTGTTGTTGTTAATTTTTAGCCTCTTTTTTATTGACTTTGTATTTATTTTTCACCCATCTTTATTCTTTGGCCTGTGTGGGCCACCCATTGCAGTGGCCTGTCTCATTGCAGAGCACTGGCTCTGGGCGCATGCGCTTCAGAGCGCTGGCTTGCAATTGGACACACTGGTCCAGCTGCTCCACAGCACGTGGGATCTTCCTGGGCCAGGGATCGAACCGGTGCCCCCTGCACCACAACGCAGACTCACCCACTGGACCACCAGGGAAGCCCAGGCTTATGTTTTAAGAGTTATTTTTCAATCTAAGAATTTCAAAAAATTTTATAAAGTGACCAAAAAACATCATCTTTCAATCCAGCCAAGAGAATGAAGTTTTTGTAATTACCTGTTCAAAGTGGTGCTGTGGGCTTGTGTTTGTTCCCAAGTCTGTTCCTGTCATTGGCAGTTCTTTAAGTTCCACGTGGAATATGTAGAAAATGAATCCTAAGAGCTATATATCTAACTACAGTAGCAGAGTGAATGCCCTTTTTCTTTGTTTAAAAAGCATATTCTCTAGTGATTGAATGTGAGGAAAACACAGATAATGCTGTTACTATGAGAAGAATCAAACAGACCTGTGTTTTAGTCCCTAATTCATGAGCAAAAACTTGCACTGCCAGTTTTACCTGTGTAGAGCCCACAAACAAACACTCTTTTATTTACAAGCAGTCTTAGCTGGTTAGAAGATTATTGGAGAACTCTGCTAAATATAAAGAAACTGTTGAGTTGTCTGTGTTGGCTAAAATGGTAATGTGTTTCGTGCTCAGTATTTTTCAGTTGTAAGGAAGGAAGTATAGTGAACAAGTGAACAAAGATGTTTACCAGCACCTGACTTCCTTCTACAGTAAGATAGACCCAATACAGGGAGCCCCAACATTCCAGAAGCCTTACATGAAAGACAAACACATAGTATACACAAACCTGTGCCACTGGGTACAGTAAGACAAACTAGAATATATAATTATGTTTTCAATTATCCAGGGAAGAAAGGAATGCACAGCCAGTTTTACAAAGTAGTATGTCTACAGGAGCAGACACAGTCCCTTAGGCTTAGTTTTGTTTTTTTTTTTTAATTTTTAGCCTCTTTTTTATTGACTTTGTATTTATTTTTCACCCATCTTTATTCTTTGGCCTGTGTGGGCCACCCATTGCAGTGGCCTGTCTCATTGCAGAGCACTGGCTCTGGGCGCATGCGCTTCAGAGCGCTGGCTTGCAATTGGACACACTGGTCCAGCTGCTCCACAGCACGTGGGATCTTCCTGGGCCAGGGATCGAACCGGTGCCCCCTGCACCACAACGCAGACTCACCCACTGGACCACCAGGGAAGCCCAGGCTTATGTTTTAAGAGTTATTTTTCAATCTAAGAATTTCAAAAAATTTTATAAAGTGACCAAAAAACATCATCTTTCAATCCAGCCAAGAGAATGAAGTTTTTGTAATTACCTGTTCAAAGTGGTGCTGTGGGCTTGTGTTTGTTCCCAAGTCTGTTCCTGTCATTGGCAGTTCTTTAAGTTCCACGTGGAATATGTAGAAAATGAATCCATAAAGAGCTGGTCCCAGACCATTGCATAATCCTCGAATTCCTGTTATCATCCCTTGAACGACACCTGAATTGTTTAAACAGAATGTTTAGTGTACACCTTAATTTTTCCTATTGAAACCTGAAATCACTTATTCTAAATCTAAGCTTTTTATCAGACACTAGCAACTTACTGCAGTGGCATCAAAATTACTTAGATGCTATATGCTCTATAAAGTAAAGTGAGCTACCTTGATGCAAATGTAAGCTCAGGTATACCCAGATGTAGGTTTAATTTAAACAAGTAGGCAAATACTTTCATTTCCTTTTAAAAAAAAAAAAATCCTCCTGGCTCCAAATCAGGCATGGGTTCACAACATTATTAAAACGTCGGTCTTTCCAAGTAGCTCCTTAGGAACTCATTTAGTCAAAGACAGCCCCTCCCTTAAAAAAAAAAAGAAAAAGTTCACTTGGCCGCCCTGGGTCTTAGTTGTGGCATGCTGGCTTAGTTTTTCCGTGGCATGTAGAGTCCTGGTTCCCCTTCCAGTGCATCCCCTGCACTGCAAGGTGAATTTTTAGCCACCAGACCATCAGGTAAGATCCTAATGAATTTTGTTTTATCTCAGATCTTCTCCCAAATTAAAATATTTATTTATTTTATTTTTGGCTCTTCTGGGTTTTTACTGCTGCCAGTGTTTTCTCTAGTTGCAGAAGTGGGGGCTACTCTTTAGCTGAGGTGAGCAGGCTTCTTGTTGCAGTGACTTTTGTTGTGGAACTTGGGCTCTAGGGCTCTTGGGCTTCAGTAGTTGTGTCACGCGGGCTCCATAGTTGTGGTTCTGAGGCTCTAGAGCACAGGCTCCGTAGTTGTGGCTCACGGGCATAGCTGCTCCGCTGCATGTGGGATCGAACCCGTGTCTCCTGAATTGGCAGGCAGACTCTTTGCCACTGAGCTACCAGGGAAGCCCTGTCTTTTTTCAATCTTTGTTTTTTTGCTTATTTTACTTTTTCTCCCAAATTTAAAGTGCAGCTTACCTGGCTGGGCCTTTCCTGTATTTATCAACTAAACGACCTCTGCTGCTCTTTTGTATCGCCCCCTTTTTTCCTTTTGACCTAAACAAGCTTTTCATAGAATTATTCATCATCTATTAGTATTCTAAGAAGTAAGTATTCCTGCCACAAAAAACCATAAGACAATAACATACAGTATTAATGAAAGGGTCATCGGTATATCCCTGAGATATCTAGCACATCACAGCAAGCATGTAAGGATTAAATGGTTAGTGACTATAAGGTGGCCAACCTTCATCACTAAATTTTCTAGCAAAAGAGCAGAGGCCACATACTCACAGAGATAAGGATATCCACCTAAGGATACTACCCTAGAATCTGCTTTTCCTCTTTACAATGAAAGCAATTTATGGGGGGGTGGGGACCATGGATATGCATATGACTGATCTGGGAACATACATGTCTGTGAACAAAACTGTAAAACCTATAAAATAAAGAATAAAAAGAAAAAAAGAAAGCAATTTATTTTTTAAAACTTTCATTGGACTATATTTGATTTACAGTGTTGCATTTGTTTCAGGTGTACAGCAAAGTGAATCAGTTACATATCTACATATACCCACTCTTAGGCTCTTTTCCCATATGGACCATTACAGAGCAAGGTGAATTTTTAGCCACCAGACCATCAGGTAAGATCCTAATGAATTTTGTTTTATCTCAGATCTTCTCCCAAATTAAAATATTTATTTATTTTATTTTTGGCTCTTCTGGGTTTTTACTGCTGCCAGTGTTTTCTCTAGTTGCAGAAGTGGGGGCTACTCTTTAGCTGAGGTGAGCAGGCTTCTTGTTGCAGTGACTTTTGTTGTGGAACTTGGGCTCTAGGGCTCTTGGGCTTCAGTAGTTGTGTCACGCGGGCTCCATAGTTGTGGTTCTGAGGCTCTAGAGCACAGGCTCCGTAGTTGTGGCTCACGGGCATAGCTGCTCCGCTGCATGTGGGATCGAACCCGTGTCTCCTGAATTGGCAGGCAGACTCTTTGCCACTGAGCTACCAGGGAAGCCCTGTCTTTTTTCAATCTTTGTTTTTTTGCTTATTTTACTTTTTCTCCCAAATTTAAAGTGCAGCTTACCTGGCTGGGCCTTTCCTGTATTTATCAACTAAACGACCTCTGCTGCTCTTTTGTATCGCCCCCTTTTTTCCTTTTGACCTAAACAAGCTTTTCATAGAATTATTCATCATCTATTAGTATTCTAAGAAGTAAGTATTCCTGCCACAAAAAACCATAAGACAATAACATACAGTATTAATGAAAGGGTCATCGGTATATCCCTGAGATATCTAGCACATCACAGCAAGCATGTAAGGATTAAATGGTTAGTGACTATAAGGTGGCCAACCTTCATCACTAAATTTTCTAGCAAAAGAGCAGAGGCCACATACTCACAGAGATAAGGATATCCACCTAAGGATACTACCCTAGAATCTGCTTTTCCTCTTTACAATGAAAGCAATTTATGGGGGGGTGGGGACCATGGATATGCATATGACTGATCTGGGAACATACATGTCTGTGAACAAAACTGTAAAACCTATAAAATAAAGAATAAAAAGAAAAAAAGAAAGCAATTTATTTTTTAAAACTTTCATTGGACTATATTTGATTTACAGTGTTGCATTTGTTTCAGGTGTACAGCAAAGTGAATCAGTTACATATCTACATATACCCACTCTTAGGCTCTTTTCCCATATGGACCATTACAGAGTACTGAGTACAGTGAAAGATGTTTCACTACTTAGCAAAGAGAACAAAGGGTCAGAATATCCTGTATTTTTAAATAGTCATCATTGGTTCCTACCAACTCACCCTGTTGATCGGCATCAGCAGTTCGTGAAACAAGTGCACTGACAGCTGGAAAGGTGATGCTGGACATGGCTGCCACTGCCCCGGCAGCCCACATCATCCTGCAATCAAGCAGCAAAACAAAGACAGTACGTTGTTACTATTCTCCACTGTACCTGTCAAAGTCAAAATACATATTTAAAATCAAAGAATCTGCTGAGAAGTAGCTGTGGTACAGGAGAAAAAACTAGCTCTTTCCTCTGGGAAAACCACTTAAAAGTCTTATAACCTGGTTTTCTCTTCTAAAAAGCTGAAATCCACAAGAAATCCACTTATTCACAAGAATACTGTGTTTTAATGTAGAATTAGGATATCACATATTACATCTAAACTGTAGAACGTGTTGGATATTATTTCTGCAGGACTAGGGACTGGAGAGTGTTATGAATCATGCATAATATATAGAAAGAACCATCATTAAATGTTTCCAAATGTTTGCTTGTAACTTTTGCTAGTAGGTTATGGCAAGGCTCCCAGAGATTTGTTATTCAGTGTGAAGAAATCACTAATTTGATCTAAATTTCTACTGGCTTAATGTTTAAAAAAATGTTTTCAATAAACTGTGAGCGTCTCTTTTTACAAGCTAGACTGAAAAATATCCATCAGAACACACTCTTGGGTGCTTACTCATATCCAAGTCCAAAGATATGATGTGTTTTGTTGAATAAAACACTGCTGCGAGCACTGTGGAGTTCGGTCCTGTAGGACCTGAGCAGAAAAGTGAACCTGGGGAGCCCACCAGCATCGCCCCCGAGTAGGAATCCAGAGCAGCAAGAAAAGCAGAGCGCCTTTCAAGCCTGAAGCCGGCACCAGAACAACTGAACTTCTGGTCTGCCATCAATAAGGATCACTGGTATTGCTCCACTTTTTTCCCCTAACTTTGTTCCTCTGGGATCATGTGTTTTTCCCTAACAAACTCCACTGGATTAATAATGCTCACTAGGGATTCAGAAACTTAATCTCATTCAAAAACCCAACCTATCACTTAGATATAAAATGTCACTCTGCTGTCCTCAAGCCACTATAGAATATACAAATAAGTGAGAAATCTGCATTATATACATTCTTACGCAGAAAAAAAAGGCATACTAAAGGACAGATTAAAGTTTAAGCCTTAACTGAGAAGCAAATTAAGAAACATAAAAACTGTCAGTTATACCCCAATCAAACAGAAAAATGAGGCAAACACCAAAATTAAGAAAATTAAAATATTTGTACCTACCAAGGTTCTGAACCAAAGCCATACCATGCCAGCTGTAATATCTGAAATCCAAGACCCAATAAAATGGTGTTCTTATTTCCAATTGACCTCATAAGTAAACTCAAGACTATGGTCTGGAAAATAAGAAAAATATATTAGAATAGAAAAAGCTTTTTAAGACTGAAAAGAAAAAAAAAAGATATGTAAGGATTTATTTCAGTCTCTCATCCAAAAGGACTATTACCATGTTTCTACATTTTGGGTTTCCAGCAACAGTCACCCTGAATGTATCTGAAATTATTACTCCAGGTCATGTGGGCAGATGAAAGATTCCTATGCTGACAGGTCCATACCCAGGGAAAAGTCAGAAAATGGAAGAACACAATTTGATCTAAATTTCTACTGGCTTAATGTTTAAAAAAATGTTTTCAATAAACTGTGAGCGTCTCTTTTTACAAGCTAGACTGAAAAATATCCATCAGAACACACTCTTGGGTGCTTACTCATATCCAAGTCCAAAGATATGATGTGTTTTGTTGAATAAAACACTGCTGCGAGCACTGTGGAGTTCGGTCCTGTAGGACCTGAGCAGAAAAGTGAACCTGGGGAGCCCACCAGCATCGCCCCCGAGTAGGAATCCAGAGCAGCAAGAAAAGCAGAGCGCCTTTCAAGCCTGAAGCCGGCACCAGAACAACTGAACTTCTGGTCTGCCATCAATAAGGATCACTGGTATTGCTCCACTTTTTTCCCCTAACTTTGTTCCTCTGGGATCATGTGTTTTTCCCTAACAAACTCCACTGGATTAATAATGCTCACTAGGGATTCAGAAACTTAATCTCATTCAAAAACCCAACCTATCACTTAGATATAAAATGTCACTCTGCTGTCCTCAAGCCACTATAGAATATACAAATAAGTGAGAAATCTGCATTATATACATTCTTACGCAGAAAAAAAAGGCATACTAAAGGACAGATTAAAGTTTAAGCCTTAACTGAGAAGCAAATTAAGAAACATAAAAACTGTCAGTTATACCCCAATCAAACAGAAAAATGAGGCAAACACCAAAATTAAGAAAATTAAAATATTTGTACCTACCAAGGTTCTGAACCAAAGCCATACCATGCCAGCTGTAATATCTGAAATCCAAGACCCAATAAAATGGTGTTCTTATTTCCAATTGACCTCATAAGTAAACTCAAGACTATGGTCTGGAAAATAAGAAAAATATATTAGAATAGAAAAAGCTTTTTAAGACTGAAAAGAAAAAAAAAAGATATGTAAGGATTTATTTCAGTCTCTCATCCAAAAGGACTATTACCATGTTTCTACATTTTGGGTTTCCAGCAACAGTCACCCTGAATGTATCTGAAATTATTACTCCAGGTCATGTGGGCAGATGAAAGATTCCTATGCTGACAGGTCCATACCCAGGGAAAAGTCAGAAAATGGCAAATAGAAAGGTGACTGTTGTGTTCAATACATTTCTGCTGAGGAGCATTCAAACTCAGAAATTTTAAATAGTAGGAATGAAAGGTTCTAACTCATGGTTTGGAGACTGTTGTATGATAGCTTTAAAGTTTTTATAGGTCCAAGTTAATCCAAAATGCTTATTCTCCTGACTAAAGATAACTGAAACAGTACAATTATTCATACATCCTTCACCTAAATTAACCTATTGCCGAAACCACTGATGCTTTTTATGAACAACAGATCAGCTTAACAAGTATGATGGGAGCAGTGTAGAATAATAATCAAGAACACAGCCTTGGAAAAAACAGTCTTAATCATAATCTTGGCTCTAACCATGTGATCCTGGGCAAGTCACTTCACTCTGAAACTCATTCTGGTCTCTTAAATATCATGAAAATAGTACCACTTCAAAATCTTGTCATGTGAGTTAGACGAAATAATACATTGCTCCCAACACACTGAATAAACAATATTATGGATTGGGTTTTCTTGATTTTCCATTCAAAGCTAATAAAAATTCAGCAATGATTTTGGAGACATTAGTATTAAATATAGCTGGTAAGTCCATAGAGAAAGAAGTGAAAATAATTCAGGAAATCACTACTTGATGACTGGCTAATACTCTCAACTCAAAATTAACAGGTTTAAGTTAAAAATTCATTAAACTGAGACAATCATTTAAGTGTTTTAAAAAGCAGGCATGATTTTAAATGTCAAAACATTCTCAATTTAAAAAAATATTCTCAATAATATAAAGGAAGAAATTCCTGAGTACCTGGAGTGTGCTAGGCAGAAAAAAATTAGCATACCTTAATTAAGTATAATTTTCATTTTCAAGAGAACAGAACCAAGTCCCAAAGGTTAGAATGACTTATAACTTAACCGAGATGACACAGCGAATTAACAGTTAACTGACATCAATTGTGGTTACTCAGGCAACGAATATTTATCCAGTTCCTATTGTATCCAATGGCTATTCTAGGCCTGAGGGGCACTGGCCTGGGGACAGTGAAGAGGTCAAAGTACTATTCGGTAAATACTGGGTTAGTCAAAATGGCTGTTTCAGATTTCTCTAAGGTGGAAAAGCCTGAACGGACTCTTTGGCCATCCCGACAGATTACCTCCTGGTAGACGGAAAATAGTCAATTCCAGGTTGTAGCTGCTAAAAAAGAAGATGGTGAAAGGTTCTAACTCATGGTTTGGAGACTGTTGTATGATAGCTTTAAAGTTTTTATAGGTCCAAGTTAATCCAAAATGCTTATTCTCCTGACTAAAGATAACTGAAACAGTACAATTATTCATACATCCTTCACCTAAATTAACCTATTGCCGAAACCACTGATGCTTTTTATGAACAACAGATCAGCTTAACAAGTATGATGGGAGCAGTGTAGAATAATAATCAAGAACACAGCCTTGGAAAAAACAGTCTTAATCATAATCTTGGCTCTAACCATGTGATCCTGGGCAAGTCACTTCACTCTGAAACTCATTCTGGTCTCTTAAATATCATGAAAATAGTACCACTTCAAAATCTTGTCATGTGAGTTAGACGAAATAATACATTGCTCCCAACACACTGAATAAACAATATTATGGATTGGGTTTTCTTGATTTTCCATTCAAAGCTAATAAAAATTCAGCAATGATTTTGGAGACATTAGTATTAAATATAGCTGGTAAGTCCATAGAGAAAGAAGTGAAAATAATTCAGGAAATCACTACTTGATGACTGGCTAATACTCTCAACTCAAAATTAACAGGTTTAAGTTAAAAATTCATTAAACTGAGACAATCATTTAAGTGTTTTAAAAAGCAGGCATGATTTTAAATGTCAAAACATTCTCAATTTAAAAAAATATTCTCAATAATATAAAGGAAGAAATTCCTGAGTACCTGGAGTGTGCTAGGCAGAAAAAAATTAGCATACCTTAATTAAGTATAATTTTCATTTTCAAGAGAACAGAACCAAGTCCCAAAGGTTAGAATGACTTATAACTTAACCGAGATGACACAGCGAATTAACAGTTAACTGACATCAATTGTGGTTACTCAGGCAACGAATATTTATCCAGTTCCTATTGTATCCAATGGCTATTCTAGGCCTGAGGGGCACTGGCCTGGGGACAGTGAAGAGGTCAAAGTACTATTCGGTAAATACTGGGTTAGTCAAAATGGCTGTTTCAGATTTCTCTAAGGTGGAAAAGCCTGAACGGACTCTTTGGCCATCCCGACAGATTACCTCCTGGTAGACGGAAAATAGTCAATTCCAGGTTGTAGCTGCTATGAAGAAAATAGAATGAGGTGGTGTGACAGAGGTGCTGCTCAAACCAGCATGTGCAGGGAAGGCCTTTCTGAGGTGACAGCTGAGTGAAGAGGAGGGGCAGTACCTGGGGGAAAGAGCACTTCGCCTGCAGTGACAGCAAGTGCAGAGGCCTCGGACTGGAGCGTCATCAACAGCACGGAGACCACAGGAAAGTGAGGTTAGGTCAAGAGCCCAGGTTAGGTATTACTCTGATTGTGACAGAAAGAATATTCAACGAGGAAGCACTATGACTCAATTTCCACTTCAGAAAAGTCCCTCTGTCAAGTGGGGAATGAACTGTAGGGAGACAGGTATGGAAACAAGCCAAACTGAGGCTACTGCAAGAAGTGTTTAACAAAGACCTAGAAGAACGAAAGAACAGAGGTGAACAATACAGTGGCTGAAATGAACAATACACTAGAAGGAACAGCAGGATAACCGAGGCAGAAGAAGGGCAAGTGACCTGGAGGACAGAATGGGGGAAGTCCCTGCTGCACAACTGAATATATGAGTGAAAAGAACTGAAGACAGCCTACGAGGCCTCTGGGACAGCATTACTTGCACCAGTATCTGCATTATAAGGGTCCTAGAAGAAGAAAGTGCAAAAGAACCTGAGAAAATATTTGAAGAGGTAACTGCTGAAAAATTCCCTAATATGTGAAAGGAAACAGCCAAGTCCAGGAAGCACAGAATCCCAGGCAGGAAAAACCCAAGGAGGAACACACTGAGGCACATGGTAATCACACTGACAAAAATTAAAGACAAAAAATATTAAAAGCAACAGGGCAAAACCCACAACATACAAGGGAACTCCCATAATGTTATCAGCAGATTTCTCAGCCTAAACTGCAACCCAAGAAAGAATGGCACAATATGCTTAAAGTAATGAAAGGAAGACCCTACAATCAGTTCCTATTGTATCCAATGGCTATTCTAGGCCTGAGGCACTGGCCTGGGGACAGTGAAGAGGTCAAAGTACTATTCGGTAAATACTGGGTTAGTCAAAATGGCTGTTTCAGATTTCTCTAAGGTGGAAAAGCCTGAACGGACTCTTTGGCCATCCCGACAGATTACCTCCTGGTAGACGGAAAATAGTCAATTCCAGGTTGTAGCTGCTATGAAGAAAATAGAATGAGGTGGTGTGACAGAGGTGCTGCTCAAACCAGCATGTGCAGGGAAGGCCTTTCTGAGGTGACAGCTGAGTGAAGAGGAGGGGCAGTACCTGGGGGAAAGAGCACTTCGCCTGCAGTGACAGCAAGTGCAGAGGCCTCGGACTGGAGCGTCATCAACAGCACGGAGACCACAGGAAAGTGAGGTTAGGTCAAGAGCCCAGGTTAGGTATTACTCTGATTGTGACAGAAAGAATATTCAACGAGGAAGCACTATGACTCAATTTCCACTTCAGAAAAGTCCCTCTGTCAAGTGGGGAATGAACTGTAGGGAGACAGGTATGGAAACAAGCCAAACTGAGGCTACTGCAAGAAGTGTTTAACAAAGACCTAGAAGAACGAAAGAACAGAGGTGAACAATACAGTGGCTGAAATGAACAATACACTAGAAGGAACAGCAGGATAACCGAGGCAGAAGAAGGGCAAGTGACCTGGAGGACAGAATGGGGGAAGTCCCTGCTGCACAACTGAATATATGAGTGAAAAGAACTGAAGACAGCCTACGAGGCCTCTGGGACAGCATTACTTGCACCAGTATCTGCATTATAAGGGTCCTAGAAGAAGAAAGTGCAAAAGAACCTGAGAAAATATTTGAAGAGGTAACTGCTGAAAAATTCCCTAATATGTGAAAGGAAACAGCCAAGTCCAGGAAGCACAGAATCCCAGGCAGGAAAAACCCAAGGAGGAACACACTGAGGCACATGGTAATCACACTGACAAAAATTAAAGACAAAAAATATTAAAAGCAACAGGGCAAAACCCACAACATACAAGGGAACTCCCATAATGTTATCAGCAGATTTCTCAGCCTAAACTGCAACCCAAGAAAGAATGGCACAATATGCTTAAAGTAATGAAAGGGAAGACCCTACAATCAGGAATACTCTTCTCACTCAGATTTGACAAGAGAAAAGCTTTACAGACAAGTAAAAGCTAAAAGAATTTAGCACCACCAGACCAGCTTTGCCACAAATGCTAAAGAAACTCCCCCAGGTGAGAAAGAATAGAGACCGCTATATCAAAACCTCAAGGGAACAGTAAACCCCCAAATTATGTTAACTATAATTATCAGCATTTACATGCAGGCTACATACTCCTATTCACTTGTTTTGAAGTTCATCTGATTTTCTCACTTTTAAAATGTGATTTTATACCTCAAAAACTCTCTATCTAGGCCTCCAAAGCTGACTGGTTGTTCAAGCACTGTAGTCCCATGGACCGTGGTTCAGCACACTATCTGCAGTGCCATCGATCTGGCTGGGCTGTGGCTCGTTCCTTCCTAGACTCAGTCCTCATGACCCTGCTACTGCACGACTCTCTAATGCAAACCCAGCCACGCCCCCTCCTGCGTTCACATGGCTGCCCTCCCCAATTCTGAGCTCTTAGGGGCTATTTTCCATCGTGTATACTTCATGCCTGATGCCATCCACCAAGCAGAGGGGAAACTTCCTCCAAAGCACCTTAAACTACTCATTCAAGCAGTCCACAGTATGCCTGAATTTACAAGGTGCCCACCTACAGCTTCATTTTAAGAGCAGAATAAAACAAAAAAAGCTGTAACCTAGGAGAATGGATCTCGTGTGGGAAAGACTGTTAGGGTAGATCACAAGTGTATGTGTGTGTGCACACGCGCACTTGCAAGAGCCGAGAAAAAGCAAACCCAAAACAAATGAGTTTGAAAGCGAAACCAGGGCCAAGTCCAGGAAGCACAGAATCCCAGGCAGGAAAAACCCAAGGAGGAACACACTGAGGCACATGGTAATCACACTGACAAAAATTAAAGACA
This sequence comes from Tragulus kanchil, assembly GCA_022376925.1. NCBI lineage: Eukaryota > Metazoa > Chordata > Mammalia > Artiodactyla > Tragulidae > Tragulus > Tragulus kanchil. The sequence goes on from JAIOJX010000024.1 coordinate 150,872,757, forward strand.
AAAAATATTAAAAGCAACAGGGCAAAACCCACAACATACAAGGGAACTCCCATAATGTTATCAGCAGATTTCTCAGCCTAAACTGCAACCCAAGAAAGAATGGCACAATATGCTTAAAGTAATGAAAGGGAAGACCCTACAATCAGGAATACTCTTCTCACTCAGATTTGACAAGAGAAAAGCTTTACAGACAAGTAAAAGCTAAAAGAATTTAGCACCACCAGACCAGCTTTGCCACAAATGCTAAAGAAACTCCCCCAGGTGAGAAAGAATAGAGACCGCTATATCAAAACCTCAAGGGAACAGTAAACCCCCAAATTATGTTAACTATAATTATCAGCATTTACATGCAGGCTACATACTCCTATTCACTTGTTTTGAAGTTCATCTGATTTTCTCACTTTTAAAATGTGATTTTATACCTCAAAAACTCTCTATCTAGGCCTCCAAAGCTGACTGGTTGTTCAAGCACTGTAGTCCCATGGACCGTGGTTCAGCACACTATCTGCAGTGCCATCGATCTGGCTGGGCTGTGGCTCGTTCCTTCCTAGACTCAGTCCTCATGACCCTGCTACTGCACGACTCTCTAATGCAAACCCAGCCACGCCCCCTCCTGCGTTCACATGGCTGCCCTCCCCAATTCTGAGCTCTTAGGGGCTATTTTCCATCGTGTATACTTCATGCCTGATGCCATCCACCAAGCAGAGGGGAAACTTCCTCCAAAGCACCTTAAACTACTCATTCAAGCAGTCCACAGTATGCCTGAATTTACAAGGTGCCCACCTACAGCTTCATTTTAAGAGCAGAATAAAACAAAAAAAGCTGTAACCTAGGAGAATGGATCTCGTGTGGGAAAGACTGTTAGGGTAGATCACAAGTGTATGTGTGTGTGCACACGCGCGCACTTGCAAGAGCCGAGAAAAAAGCAAACCCAAACAGCAAGAAATGCGAGACTCTTAACCATAGAAAGGAAAAACTATGGAACAGAAATAATTTGAAGGCCAGGTTGAAATATCTCCTAAGAAAATCCAGATGCTTGTGTTGATTAATATCTTATTTATCAATCACTGGTTCCCAACTGGGTTTCTAAGATAAAAATATTTTCATGTCGTTTCTCTGCTCAATATGCTCCCATGACCTCCTATCTTCTTGTCAAGTCCTATGGAGGCCTGGAAGGGCCCACACAAGTCTGATTCTTCTCCATCCCTCGGAATGAATTGCGTGACACTCTCTCCATTGTTCACTCCACCAGAGCCATCTTGTCCCCTAGCTGTTACCCACAAATCCAGGAATGGTCTCTCAAGAGGTGTAGTTCTATTCTGGTGGCTTAGAATTCTCCTCCTCCCGGGATTCCGGTAGATTGTTTCTCATTCCTTTGGGTCAGTGCAAATGTAACTTGTATCAGCGAAGCCCTCCTACTCTCCAGATAGAATAACACTGCCCCCGCCATGCGGTCTATCCCCTTTACCCTTTTTCTCTACAGTTTTCATTACACCTGATATGTTTACACTGACATGCTTATTCATCCACTTATCTCACAAGAATGCTAGCTTTACAACAGCAGAGATTTAGTTAAGTTCACTGCTATATCAGAGCCTGACATGAACAGTACAGCGGGACTAACATAAGATTTCTGACTTCAGGCAGGTAAATACTCATGTGTATCAATAAACTGTGCTGTTGATTAGCATGCGTCAGTCCCCCAAATCTAATCAATACTACCTATACTAACAGAACTGTTTCTGAACCTTCAAACATCTCTCCTGCTAACGAATAAGAAACTCACCTGTGCAATAATAGAAAGAATGCCAAGGACTGCAATAAATGCTGTAACACTTTCTGGTGAAAATTTCATTATCTAGAAAGTTTCCAGAAAAAGTAACATTAATAAACAAAAAAGCACAACAAATACACTAATGCAACTCCTTGTATATTAACATTAAATGAGCCAGAAAAAGAAAATGTCATATTCACAAGTGTATGTGTGTGTGCACACGCGCACTTGCAAGAGCCGAGAAAAAAGCAAACCCAAACAGCAAGAAATGCGAGACTCTTAACCATAGAAAGGAAAAACTATGGAACAGAAATAATTTGAAGGCCAGGTTGAAATATCTCCTAAGAAAATCCAGATGCTTGTGTTGATTAATATCTTATTTATCAATCACTGGTTCCCAACTGGGTTTCTAAGATAAAAATATTTTCATGTCGTTTCTCTGCTCAATATGCTCCCATGACCTCCTATCTTCTTGTCAAGTCCTATGGAGGCCTGGAAGGGCCCACACAAGTCTGATTCTTCTCCATCCCTCGGAATGAATTGCGTGACACTCTCTCCATTGTTCACTCCACCAGAGCCATCTTGTCCCCTAGCTGTTACCCACAAATCCAGGAATGGTCTCTCAAGAGGTGTAGTTCTATTCTGGTGGCTTAGAATTCTCCTCCTCCCGGGATTCCGGTAGATTGTTTCTCATTCCTTTGGGTCAGTGCAAATGTAACTTGTATCAGCGAAGCCCTCCTACTCTCCAGATAGAATAACACTGCCCCCGCCATGCGGTCTATCCCCTTTACCCTTTTTCTCTACAGTTTTCATTACACCTGATATGTTTACACTGACATGCTTATTCATCCACTTATCTCACAAGAATGCTAGCTTTACAACAGCAGAGATTTAGTTAAGTTCACTGCTATATCAGAGCCTGACATGAACAGTACAGCGGGACTAACATAAGATTTCTGACTTCAGGCAGGTAAATACTCATGTGTATCAATAAACTGTGCTGTTGATTAGCATGCGTCAGTCCCCCAAATCTAATCAATACTACCTATACTAACAGAACTGTTTCTGAACCTTCAAACATCTCTCCTGCTAACGAATAAGAAACTCACCTGTGCAATAATAGAAAGAATGCCAAGGACTGCAATAAATGCTGTAACACTTTCTGGTGAAAATTTCATTATCTAGAAAGTTTCCAGAAAAAGTAACATTAATAAACAAAAAAGCACAACAAATACACTAATGCAACTCCTTGTATATTAACATTAAATGAGCCAGAAAAAGAAAATGCAATTCATTCATAATCAAAGAACTCCTCGGAGGAAGAGTCTGGCTTTCACTGAGAACCAAAATTATAATAAGTGTGAGATGCTGAAAATAACAGCTACTTAACTTAGATTAAATAAATCTAAGTCCCTTAATTTTCATTTCCTAAACTGAATACTGCTATCAAGCACTCAAAATCTATTTTACAAGTAAATATTCCACCACTTTGTGCTTTCATGCATACTGATAAAGGCTTACTCTCTGCCAAGTAAGATCAGTGTCGAGGAGAGACAGCCTAAGGCCCTCATTTCGGCTAGCTGCTTTAGTAATATGTGCTCTAAACCACAGACACAGCCTGGGGCAGGTGAATGGATAAAGTTTTCCGTCACCTCTGTAAGCAGCACATGAACTCAAACCACACACACTAACAGGAGAATTAACTCTGCCTAAGCCAAAAGTCTTAACAGAAATGCAAAAGGAACATCAGTCACATTAAACAGGTAGTTATTTCTAGTAAGCCATTATGGTCATTTTTGAAAGTCTCTGCTTTTATAGCTCTCTCAAGACAAAATTTTTTCATTAAGGTACTAAACAATGAAAGAAAAGTACACATTGGTAGAAAAGAATTTTACCTGTCTGAGGTATAAAAAAAAGCTGGAATATTGGCCTGCCTCTGGTAAGTAGGAGAGAAACACGGTAATGCAGATCAGCAGCACAATGGAGTCTTGGCCCACTTTTTTTAAGGACTACAACAAGAAAAAGAACCAATAAGTCCAAAATATGGAACTTGGACTTCCCTGGTGATCCAGTGGTTAAGAATCTGCCTTCCAATCCAGGGGATGCAGGTTGGATCCCTGTTCAGGGAACTAAGATTCCACATACCACAAGCTGCCTAAGCTTGCATGCCTCAACTAAGACCCTGTGAAGCCAAATAAATAAATATTAACAAACAAACAAGCCCATGGAACTATTCTTAAGAACATGCAGAGACAGCTTCTGGCAATGTACATACAGCCACCTAGTTGTCTTCCCCCCCCCCACCCCCCAGATTATTCTCATCCTCCCCAAAACTATTCTGAAAAGTTTTCAAAATATTTTTAAAAATCTACCACGTTTTCCCTAAAGAAACACGCACAACAAAACATTAATGCTGCACTGAACCACACATTCATTTTCTGGCCAAAGAGAATGAAAAAGTGTGAAGTTACCGCAAAGGGGTCAGCCTGTTCCCAGGAAATGGGTGCTCCCCACGACGCGGGCCGCATCTTCTCAGGTAATGACTCTGGCACAGCAACCAGGATAAAACAAATATCCAGCAAAGCTATCGCTGTCGCCAGGACCACCACCAAGCTGTCCCCGTACACTCGCCCAAGATAAGCGCCAATCGCAGGACTGGTTACCAAACTTGCAGCGAATGTTGCCGAAACCTGCAGCAAATCAAGATGAACAGAGAGAGACTGGTCAGGACATCCTGGCTGCTTTACTTCCACACCACAGAGACTCTGCCTGATGTCAGTCCTCCTACTGCCCGCTTTCCTCCTCCCTGTGCCACTTTTCTACACTTTCTTCTTCTGCAGGAGGAAAGAATTAGATGCTTAACTAAAAACTATGTAATAAGTTCTAAGATAGTGGGCTCAAACTTTCTTTAAAGCCTTGGAGCCCTTTGTTTTTTTCTAAGCAAAAACACATTTGAAAACAAACAAAAAACTGTTTTAGCTGAATAAGGGTTGAGGGCCTGGATTACCATCCAGATGCATGTGTGCATGCTAAATCACTTCAGTCATGTCCACCTCTCTGTGACCCCATGGAGTATAGCCTGCCAGGCTCTTGTGTCCATGTGATTCTCCAGGCAAGAACACTAAAGTGGCTGCCAGTATTCAGCTACTGGATTGCCATGCCCTCCTCTCCAGGGGCTCTTCCCGAGCCAGGGATCAAACCCGTGTCTCTTATGTCCCCTGCACTGGCAGGCAGGTTCTTTACCACTAGCGCCACTTGTGTAGCCCACCACCCAAATACTATCTCCCAAATGCCGGTCATGCTGGCCCCTGGGGTGCCTCCGTGCTCCCATGGTGCTCTGTGGAGGGGTCTAAAATGATACTCTATGGAAATTCAATGCCACTGGAACTTCTCCCTCAATACTAAAACTAAAATGAATGTTCATTCTGATAAATATTTAAGGCTGGCTGAAGTAAAGCTGAGATTTTAAAACTTTGTTTTTTCAGCAGTAACAGTGTTAAGCTACAGCACAAAACTGAACTTGGTCATCATTAGGTGGCAGGGTTACGAAGGACAAGATCTTCGATCCTTGGCACTGAGCACATCTCTAACCAGTTAACTGAAGCCTAGACACAGAATAAAGATCCGCAAAGGACCTGTTCCCAGGAAATGGGTGCTCCCCACGGCGGGCGCATCTTCTCAGGTAATGACTCTGGCACAGCAACCAGGATAAAACAAATATCCAGCAAAGCTATCGCTGTCGCCAGGACCACCACCAAGCTGTCCCCGTACACTCGCCCAAGATAAGCGCCAATCGCAGGACTGGTTACCAAACTTGCAGCGAATGTTGCCGAAACCTGCAGCAAATCAAGATGAACAGAGAGAGACTGGTCAGGACATCCTGGCTGCTTTACTTCCACACCACAGAGACTCTGCCTGATGTCAGTCCTCCTACTGCCCGCTTTCCTCCTCCCTGTGCCACTTTTCTACACTTTCTTCTTCTGCAGGAGGAAAGAATTAGATGCTTAACTAAAAACTATGTAATAAGTTCTAAGATAGTGGGCTCAAACTTTCTTTAAAGCCTTGGAGCCCTTTGTTTTTTTCTAAGCAAAAACACATTTGAAAACAAACAAAAAACTGTTTTAGCTGAATAAGGGTTGAGGGCCTGGATTACCATCCAGATGCATGTGTGCATGCTAAATCACTTCAGTCATGTCCACCTCTCTGTGACCCCATGGAGTATAGCCTGCCAGGCTCTTGTGTCCATGTGATTCTCCAGGCAAGAACACTAAAGTGGCTGCCAGTATTCAGCTACTGGATTGCCATGCCCTCCTCTCCAGGGGCTCTTCCCGAGCCAGGGATCAAACCCGTGTCTCTTATGTCCCCTGCACTGGCAGGCAGGTTCTTTACCACTAGCGCCACTTGTGTAGCCCACCACCCAAATACTATCTCCCAAATGCCGGTCATGCTGGCCCCTGGGGTGCCTCCGTGCTCCCATGGTGCTCTGTGGAGGGGTCTAAAATGATACTCTATGGAAATTCAATGCCACTGGAACTTCTCCCTCAATACTAAAACTAAAATGAATGTTCATTCTGATAAATATTTAAGGCTGGCTGAAGTAAAGCTGAGATTTTAAAACTTTGTTTTTTCAGCAGTAACAGTGTTAAGCTACAGCACAAAACTGAACTTGGTCATCATTAGGTGGCAGGGTTACGAAGGACAAGATCTTCGATCCTTGGCACTGAGCACATCTCTAACCATGTCTCTGAAATTCTGTGGAAGCCTAGACACAGAATAAAGATGCAGATTAAAGTAGAGAAGACACAAGTGGAGAAAAACTCTTACTCCCAGACACATCTGGCCTACTGGACAGGTTCTGCAAACCAACAGTGGGTGAGACAGCACGTAACACTGGACAGACTACACTCTTCAGAGGGCAGTTAAGAGTGGAATGCTGGAGGTTCATGAGTTTCTGCTCCCTACTCTGTGCTTCACTGGTTCTTTGCTCTTTCTGACTTATGCATGGAGGATTTAACCTGCACAGGAGTGCTTATTTACAGCTCTTTATTATTTAATATTTAAATAGTCCCTTGGACTACAAGGAGATCAAACCAGTTAGTCCTAAAGGAATGAACCCTGAATATTCATTGGAAGAGATGACCCTGAATATTCATTGGAAGAGATGAAGCTGAAGCTCCAGTACGTTGGCCACCTGATGCAAAGAGATGACTCATTGAAAAAGACCCTGAGGCAGAAGGAGAAGGGAACAGAGGACGAGATGGATGGCATCACTGAGTCAAAGGACATGAGTTTCAGCAGGCTATGGGAGAATGGGAGATGGTGAAGGACAGACAGGGAGGCCTGGTGTGCCACAGTCCATGGGCAAAGAGTCAGACACAACTGAGCGATGGAACTGAACTGATTTAGTATTTATTATTTATTTATTTGGATGTGTTGCATCTTAGCTGCAGCATGCAGGATCTAGTATCCTTACCAGGCATCCAATCTGGGTCCCCTGGGAGTGTAGTGTCTTGGCCACTGGACCACCAGGGAAGTCCCTATAGCTATTTTTTTTTTTTTAAAGATTTATGTATTTATTTATTTTGGGCGGGGGTCGGGTTGGGGAGGGAGGGGAGCGGGCGGGCCACTTCTATTGGTCTTTCATTTCTGTTTTCATCCGTCTTTGTTCTTTAGCCTGTGTTGGCCTCCCATCGCAGTGGCGTCTGTCATCGCCCTGAGCGCCCGGGTCTGGGCGCATGCGCTCCAGAGCTCCGGCTCGGTGATTGGACACATCGGTCCAGCCGCTCCCCGTGTCCTTATCCACTGGACCACCAGGGGAAGCCCCCCCTATAGCTATTTATTCTTAATAAATGTTCAAGATAAACAATTCAGTTACCAGTGGTCGATTATTTGACAAGTACATAAAATTCTAATAACTATAAGCATCGAGCTATCAACCCAAATATTCATCAACTAGTAAATGGATAATAAATGTGGTATATCCTACACAGCAGAATACTACATGGCAATAAAAAGGAACTACTGATATACGTATCAGCATAGATAAAGCTCCTAAGATTACACAAAGTGTAGACACAAAAGACACATTTTACATTATTTCATTTATATAATATTTCTATTGAAAGCAAAACTAGAGGGACAGAAAGTAGACTGGTGACTGACTAATGTCAGGGTGAAGTGGAAATGGATGGCAGAAGGGCCCATTTCCAAGGGCNGAAGTTCCAAGGGAACNTTTTGGATTGATGAAAATGTTCTAAACCTGGNTTGTGGGAATATTTGGTTGCAATAGCTCTAAGTTACAGTGGGCNGTGGTCTTGGAGGAACCTGGGTATAAACAGAGATGCTCGACTGAGGCAAGGGAACAGAGGCGAGATGGATGGCATCACTGAGTCAAAGGACATGAGTTTCAGCAGGCTATGGGAGAATGGGAGATGGTGAAGGACAGACAGGGAGGCCTGGTGTGCCACAGTCCATGGGCAAAGAGTCAGACACAACTGAGCGATGGAACTGAACTGATTTAGTATTTATTATTTATTTATTTGGATGTGTTGCATCTTAGCTGCAGCATGCAGGATCTAGTATCCTTACCAGGCATCCAATCTGGGTCCCCTGGGAGTGTAGTGTCTTGGCCACTGGACCACCAGGGAAGTCCCTATAGCTATTTTATTTTTAAAGATTTATGTATTTATTTATTTTGGGCGGGGGTCGGGTTGGGGAGGGAGGGGAGCGGGCGGGCCACTTCTATTGGTCTTTCATTTCTGTTTTCATCCGTCTTTGTTCTTTAGCTCCTGTGGGCCTCCCATCGCAGTGGCGTCTGTCATCGCAGAGCGCCGGCTCTGGGCGCATGCGCTCCAGAGCTCCGGCTCGGTGATTGGACACATCGGTCCAGCCGCTCCCCGTGTCCTTATCCACTGGACCACCAGGGGAAGCCCCCCCTATAGCTATTTATTCTTAATAAATGTTCAAGATAAACAATTCAGTTACCAGTGGTCGATTATTTGACAAGTACATAAAATTCTAATAACTATAAGCATCGAGCTATCAACCCAAATATTCATCAACTAGTAAATGGATAATAAATGTGGTATATCCTACACAGCAGAATACTACATGGCAATAAAAAGGAACTACTGATATACGTATCAGCATAGATAAAGCTCCTAAGATTACACAAAGTGTAGACACAAAAGACACATTTTACATTATTTCATTTATATAATATTTCTATTGAAAGCAAAACTAGAGGGACAGAAAGTAGACTGGTGACTGACTAATGTCAGGGGTGAAGTGGAAATGGATGGCAGAAGGGCCCATTTCCAAGGGCAGAAGTTCCAAGGGAACTTTTTGGATTGATGAAAATGTTCTAAACCTGGATTGTGGGAATATTTGGTTGCAATAGCTCTAAGTTACAGTGGGCTGTGGTCTTGGAGGAACCTGGGTATAAACAGAGTTCTGGCTGAGCTGGAAAAGGGCCAGTGGTTCTCACTGTGAAGGTCAGTGAGGTATCTGGGAAGTCTCAGGATCACAGTACAAGGCAGAGTGCAAAGGTCTAATCACAGCACCGGTATTTCAGGTCAAGTCCCATCTTCTCAGTCCTCCTCACTTGGGGGGGGTCACTTCTTTCTAGCCAGACAGATGATGCCCACAAAGATCACCTTAACCCCTTTAATCTGCATCCGTATTATTTTTAGAAGACTGAACTTGTCATTTACTAGATGTGTCTTTAAAATACATAATGTTCCCAGGCTGAATATTACTAATTTCAAAGATTTGGCTAAGACAAATTACTTTGGCAAAAACAGAAACCTGGACTGTGGTCATAGTTGCACACCTGTATACTTTTACTAGAACTGATTTAACTATACATATAAAACGGGTACTTTTATAATAAGCAAATTATATCCCGAAAAAGCTGCTTGGAAACATCCTGGCTGGGCTTCCCTGGTAGTCTAGTGGGTAAGGACACTGCCTTGCCGTGCAAGGGACGCTGGTTTGATCCCTGGCCTGGGAAGATCCCACGTGCTGTGGAGAGGCTGGACCCATGTGTCCAACTACCAAGCCAGAGCTCTGGAGCACATGCGCCCAGAGCCAGTGCTCTGCAGTGAGAGAGGCCGCTGTGATGGGAGGCCCACATGGGCCAAAGACCAGAGATGGATGAAAGTAAATAAATGAAAGACCAAAAAAACCCTGGTTATCATCAACTTCATATTATTTGTTACTGAATTTACAACTGATGAATTTTTTTGTAAGTTTCTTCTTATATTTCCCTCGAAATCCTCTTAATTCCATGATTCTTTTTTATATATTTTTTGACTTCTGAATCAAAGATAAACAATCTCTCATAAAAGTAAGATTCAGCCTGACACAATATTCAATCCTTATTTAACAAAAGATGCTTGTCCTGTATCTGCTGAAACTCGTCACTGTTCCATTGCTGGCTATCTACCAGTGATCTCTTAACTTGATATAACAGACAATAGACTATACTGCCACTAAATATTTAGTTTACCAAAACAGGTTCAGAGTTTGGCAAACTACTGCCTGTGGGCCAAATCTATCTATAAATGATTCTTCAACATTAGAAGTGATATAAACAGATGCCCACAAGCAAAACCAAAAGAATATGAGAGACAAACTTGCAAGAAGCACATGCAAATGGATGAATGAATGTATATGACAATACTGTACCACAAATATGTAATATATCAAAGTAACACTTTGTGTACCTTAAAGTTAAATACTGTTATTATGTCAGATTTATTCGATAAAAACTAATTTTAAAAAATGCTAAAGTTAAAAAAAAAAACAGAATATGTGAGAGAGACAGTATGTGGCCCACAAAACCACAGAAAAGGTTTGGGATCCCTGAGATGGATTATATTTTAGATTAGCCACTAAATATCAGTAATATTTAATCTCATTATATATTAGTTTCTTATTTCTAGTATTCTGTTAGAAAGAACTTCTATAAGGGGGCTCCCCTGGTGGTCCAGTGGGTAAGGAGTCAGCCTTGCAGTGGAAGGGGCACTGGTTCAATTCCTGACCCAAGAAGATCCCATGTGCTGCAGAGCTGTTGAACCGGTGTGTCCAACTACAAGCAAGCACTCTGGAGTGCACATACCCAGAGCCGGTGCTCTGCAACGAGAGAGGCCACTGCAGTGGAAGGCCCACACAGGCCAAACAATAAAGATGAATGAAAATAAATAAATAAAAAACCAATAAAAGAGGCCAAAATTTAGGGATAAAAAAAATCTATAAAAAAAAAAAAGAAAGAAGGCTTCCCTGGTGGTCCAGTGGGTAAGGACACCGCCTTGCAGTGCAAGGGGCGCAGGTTCGTGCCCTGGCCTGGGAAGATCCCATGTGCCGCGGAGCAGCTGGGCTGATGTGTCCAATTACCGAGCCGGAGCTCTGGAGCGCATGCACCCAGAGCCGGTGCTCTGCGACAACAGAGGCCGCAGCGATGGGAGCCCCACACAGGCCAAAGAAAAAAGATGGATGAAAACAGAGAAATGAAAGACCAATAGAAGTGGCCCACCTGCTCCCCTCCCTCCCCACCCTGCCCCCACCAAAATAAATAAATAAATAAATCTTAAAAAAAAAAAAAAAAGAAGAAAGAACTTCTATAAGGTAAAATTATGCAGTGATAATTTCAAATTCGACATGTGTGACAATATTAACTGAATATAAGAACTTATATGACTTTGTGCTGAAAAAAATTTTTAATATAGTCTAATGAATGATTTTTATTAAATGTATTTATGCAAAAATAATCTTGTAATACAAAGGCTTGCATTCCTTGTAATAAGAGACATCGTATACGGGGGGGCTTCCCTGATGGTCCAGTGGGTAAGGACATGCCTTGTAGTGCAAGGGGCGCTGGTTCGATCCCTGGCATAGGAAGATCCCATGTGCCATGGAGCAGCTGGACTGATATATCCAACTACTGAGCCAGTGCTCTGCAGCGAGAGAGGCCACTGCGAGGGGAGGCCCACACAGGCCAAAGAACAAAGATAAATAAACAAAAGACCAACAGAAGTGACCAAAAAAACCTCACACACACACAAAAAATAACTGAAAGAAGAGACATTATGGGGTGTTTCTCAACAGATACAAAGGTACAGATTTAACATACATACCAGTCCATAAGCCATACTTCTTTCATGTTCTTGGGTTATATCTGCTACATATGCAAATACCACAGAGAAAGTCACTGCAAAAACCCCAGAAACAGAGATGACAGCAAAGTACCACCTAGGATTGAAAGACAATTGATAAGAAATGGTTAGAACAGTTACCATTACCTTAATCCTCCTTCATTTCTGTAAGTGAACTTACACAAGAATAGCTAAGTTTGGGCCGCTGGATTTGCTCCGCGACGGCCCACACTCTGTCTGTGTAGTGTCTTTTTTTTCTGAATCTGAATAAATCCATTTCTTACCTATCACTTTGTCTCTCACTGAATTCTTTTCTGCGAAGAGACATGAAGAACCTGAGCTCCATAAGGTCCTGAAACCGGGGCTATGGTTAAGAGTAAAACTTCAGTGGTGTTTACTGTTTAAACGTAAGTTGGAAATCTACATTTCTGAAGGAATGCACTCAACAGAGGAAGACATCAACAAGTAGATAAATGACAAACAACACGTGGCGGCTTCTATGGAGAACCCCAACTTACGGGAAATCATGGAACAGTGTGTTCTGGAACCTGACTGACAGGTGTTTTAGAGCCACAGTCATCTGATATATTTGTTTAAACTTTTTGTAAAATGTAAAAAATTCATGTTTAATACATAGGTGATTTGTACCTCATTTTTTTCAAAAGGATAATTTCCAAGCAAGATTTAATTATAAGGTAGTACTTAGTTTGTTCAATGTCTAACATTCTCAGGATTTGTAACCCTTTAATGATGAGACAGAAGAAATATTTTCTAGTTATTATGTCTAAAATCAGTTGCTATTCTTCTGATGCCCGTTCTGATACAACTGTTTTTCATGTCAAAATATTTACCATGTCCAAGTGTATTCAATTTAAATTATCACTCTGTAAAATACATAAAACAGAGATGATTCTTGTACAGAAAAAAAGAATAGCTAAGTTTGGTCAACCGTTTATAGATTAGTTCTTCTATAAATCATAAGCCCTGGGTATTACAAAAACACAGGACTAGAAGTGGGCCTTCAACAGCAGCTCAGCGACTGTGCAGGAGTACTTAAAATTAGATCATGTATTCAGGTCAATTTTTTACCCAATTGTTGAACTATTAAGTGGTTTTGTTGTTTCTACTAAAAATAGCAATAAACTAGAGTATTATAATTCATCTCATTTCCCATCACAGTGCTTTACTAAAAAATAAAATTCAATAAATAAAATTGAGAGTTAAGTCAGTCTGTATTTAGCTTGAGCCTATAAATAGAAACTAGATGCTTTTCTGTAAATTATCTTTAGCTCTTCAAATGTTGGCAAAACAAAGAACTCAAGTTTCCATATAGAAGAAACCTGTATAGCAGTGTCCAAAATAAAACTGAGAATAGATACTATAAGATGAACAAAAGTTATTTTAAAAAGCAAACTACATTTTGCTATACAAGATTCAAAAGTACCTGGCTGAGGGAATTCCCTGGTGGTCCAGAGGCTAAGACTCTGTGCTCTCAATGCAAGCGGCCCAGGTTCGATACCTGGTCAGGGAATTAGAGCCCACATGCTAAAACTGAGACCCAATGCAGCCAAATAAATATAAATAAAATATTAAAACAAAAACAATGAGGTATCACCTCTTGTTAAAAAAAAAAAAAACCTGGCTGAGAATAAGAAGTTCCTACTGTAATGCTGTTATTTAGTTTTTAAAATCAAATGCAATCACATTATACTTTCTAAATATCATGCCACCAGGACTTTACTGCTTACCAAATTTTTTCTAACACACTGTGTTTCACAGCAGTAATTTGTTCATGCCCTAGATTTGTTCGCTTAGATTTCATTAGCATGATTAGCATTCATCAAGGCTTCAGCCTTTAGAGTTATAGCTCACCTATGAGAGAAAGGAATATCCTGCCCCATAAATACTCTTGGGTCTTTCTAGATACACAATGGAAATACAGCCCATTATGATGTAGAATTAACTAACATTCTCAAGTGGAGAAGAACATTAATCAGAGAATTAATATATCTACAGTTAAACTGTGCTCTATTACCTTGTGAAAATCATTCTCTTTGTGAGCTTTCCCTCCCTTCTTCCCCAGTGAAAGACTCTTGATTCTAATCAAGGTGGCCAAGAGACCAGCCTATGCCCATGTGCATGTTAAGTTGCTTCAGTCGTGCCTGACTCTTCACGACTCTACAGACTATAGCCCACCAGGCTCCTCTGTCCATGGAATTCTCCAGGCAAGAATACTGGAGTGGGTTGCCATGCCCTTCTCCAGGGGATCTTCCTGATCCAGGGACTGAACCTGTGTCTCCTGTAACTCCTGCACTGCAGGTGGATTCTCTATCACTGAGCCCCCAGTGACAACCAGCATGTGTCTGAAATCTGACCAGAAGGACGCAAGCAGAGGTTGTGGGGGAATTCTAGTTTCCCTAAAGGAAGCAGAGGTTGGGTGGGGAATCCTACGGTTTCCCTAAAGGAAGGCGGTGTGCCCTTCTGAGCCACTCCTCCCACCTCGCTGTCTGAAGGACACACTAGGTGGAGCTCACTTAAGCAGCCATCCTAGACAGTGGGGGTGATAACAGAGGATGGCAGAGCATGAAGACAGAAAAAGTCTGACTTCTAGGACCTGACACACAAGCTCTGAACTGTTCAACCCCAGACTTCTTTTGCATGGAGAGAGAAATCAGCAACAAGTTTCCTTAATTTTAAGAAACTATTATTTGGGACTTTACTGATAAATAACAAGATCTATTCCTAATTAACATAGATAATAATGATTGGCTTTGCATTTTTTTTTTAACATTTTACTTAAGAAAATAAAAGTTAGCAACTCTATCCAATCCCTAAAATATTCTTTTTAAATTTGGAAAATGAAATCCTAAAGCAGGTTAAGCCTGTAGTCGACATGCTTCCCATAATGGCATCAGGTTCAAAATACTTTATCACTTACTACTATATTCCTTAGCTACTATATTTTTAATTAGCTCTGTTCCTTAGCTACTACATTTGATCTGTATCAAAGAATGAATGTATTAGAAAAATACATTTAAAACCTACATACATAAGATGGAAGTGAAAAAAATAAGGAAATATTCAGAAAACAATTAACAGTTGATACCGAATTGCTATAATCGGAATGTGTACATACCATGGGCTGATCTTCATTAAAGGAATTGGGGCACACGTGAAAAATACTGTGA
The DNA here is from genome assembly GCA_022376925.1 of Tragulus kanchil. Lineage (NCBI taxonomy): Eukaryota > Metazoa > Chordata > Mammalia > Artiodactyla > Tragulidae > Tragulus > Tragulus kanchil. The sequence goes on from JAIOJX010000024.1 coordinate 150,887,873, forward strand.
GCAGCAAGAAGGATTTCCGGCCCCAAACATCAGAAAGAGCACCAATAAGTGGAGCACTGAGGAATGACAACAAACCCTGAAAAAGTTAAAGGGAGAAGATACACATACTAAGTACACTGATGAGCCAAAAGTAAATCATTTTAAAGAAGAATTTTAAACAACTCTGTTTCTAAAATAAGCATATCACCAAACTTTAGATAAACAACATATTTCTTGCCTGTACATAATTTAAAAAATTTCCCAAGACTGTCTAGAATCATCTGCAGGGCTTTGGCAGATGTTATATACAAACTGTTCTAATAAGTTCTCGACCACAACTCTACACTAACTGTCTAGAAGGAAGATTATATATGCTAATTATCTGCTTATAAAACTTGTTGATCAAATGGAATCAGCAGTAAAAATGTAGAATAATCAAAACTTGACCATACTGATATATTTCATATTCATGTATTTTTTTAAATAGTTTTCCCTTCAATATATATTCTTGTTGCTAGTTTACAAAAGCATTTAGATCTCTACAATGAAAATGCCATCACATAAAACAGGGGAAATTTGTTAGGATGTGGCTTAGCATTATTATACAACAGTTGGCTATGTCTGAGCCAAATCATATTTAAAACCCAGTTTGTTTAAAAAGTGTTAAATCAGCAACAAGTTTCCTTAATTTTAAGAAACTATTATTTGGGACTTTACTGATAAATAACAAGATCTATTCCTAATTAACATAGATAATAATGATTGGCTTTGCATTTTTTTTTTAACATTTTACTTAAGAAAATAAAAGTTAGCAACTCTATCCAATCCCTAAAATATTCTTTTTAAATTTGGAAAATGAAATCCTAAAGCAGGTTAAGCCTGTAGTCGACATGCTTCCCATAATGGCATCAGGTTCAAAATACTTTATCACTTACTACTATATTCCTTAGCTACTATATTTTTAATTAGCTCTGTTCCTTAGCTACTACATTTGATCTGTATCAAAGAATGAATGTATTAGAAAAATACATTTAAAACCTACATACATAAGATGGAAGTGAAAAAAATAAGGAAATATTCAGAAAACAATTAACAGTTGATACCGAATTGCTATAATCGGAATGTGTACATACCATGGGCTGATCTTCATTAAAGGAATTGGGGCACACGTGAAAAATACTGTGAGCAGCAAGAAGGATTTCCGGCCCCAAACATCAGAAAGAGCACCAATAAGTGGAGCACTGAGGAATGACAACAAACCCTAAAAAAGTTAAAGGGAGAAGATACACATACTAAGTACACTGATGAGCCAAAAGTAAATCATTTTAAAGAAGAATTTTAAACAACTCTGTTTCTAAAATAAGCATATCACCAAACTTTAGATAAACAACATATTTCTTGCCTGTACATAATTTAAAAAATTTCCCAAGACTGTCTAGAATCATCTGCAGGGCTTTGGCAGATGTTATATACAAACTGTTCTAATAAGTTCTCGACCACAACTCTACACTAACTGTCTAGAAGGAAGATTATATATGCTAATTATCTGCTTATAAAACTTGTTGATCAAATGGAATCAGCAGTAAAAATGTAGAATAATCAAAACTTGACCATACTGATATATTTCATATTCATGTATTTTTTTAAATAGTTTTCCCTTCAATATATATTCTTGTTGCTAGTTTACAAAAGCATTTAGATCTCTACAATGAAAATGCCATCACATAAAACAGGGGAAATTTGTTAGGATGTGGCTTAGCATTATTATACAACAGTTGGCTATGTCTGAGCCAAATCATATTTAAAACCCAGTTTGTTTAAAAAGTGTTAAGTTATCCCCCCAAGGTATACTCTAATTGTAAAAATTAATACTTAGCAGACTGACCAATTAAATAGCTTAATGGACTAGAAGAATTACGTAAGTGTATGGGTATATGCTTGTGTACACGCATATACATATGTACATACAGAGAGAGGATTGATCTTACCTTTACTCCTTGAATTAGACCATTCATCAGAAATGTATGTTTAGGGAAGGTTTCATGTAATACCTAAAGAACAAAAACAAAATAAACAGCTCATGCTACATTTCAGTCCTAGTAAAACTTAAGATATCCCTTCATAATACAATTGAATTTTATTTTGTATAATGTTTAGGTTTATATGCTACTATGCATATGAGTAAATACAAATAATACTAAACATTTATATTGCATTTACTATCTCATAAGGCATTAAATGGCATACCACATTATCTCCTTTAATTCTGCATTATGGCCCCACTGGAAAACTGATACACATGTTAAATGTCTTGTCCATGACCACATAGTCAATAAATGTCAAGACTAAAAGTAAATGCTTAGGAAGTCTAGCTTAAAAGTCGATGCTTTTAATTACTATGCTATCCTACTTCCTACATATAATTAACTGACTTACAACTTCCTTTACAGATAGGTGTTTCATCTAAGATAGGAGACGAGGAGAATAAATAGGGAAATTTTAATTGCCAAAATGTGGACCTAGAGATTCAATAAGGGAAGAAAAATAATCTCAACCCATGAAAACGTATAACAAGTTTCTCTATCCTTTCCAAGGCCAGGTCTCAAGCCGTATGGCAATAGTCTGTTCACTGACTAACAAGTGAACATACTTGGAACTCACTGGTTGAAAAAGTAATAGAGGAAAAAGTACCTGAAAAAATCAAAAGCAGCAGTCACCACATTTAAGCCTACATATCTGAGTTTTTATATATACTTTTATTGAATCCTATTAAACATTATATGAATTAGATAATATTACCAATTTATAGATGTGGTAACTGAGTTCTTGTTTGACTGAAAGCCACTCGTTCTTCCATCATGCTACACTGTCTCTCAATAAAACAATACAGAACAGCAATGTGGGGAATAAGAACGGTGGGAAAATCTTCTCTTTAGGAAGAAAAGAGATGTGCTTTTTGACATCCTGCAAGTAAATCCTTTAGAAGGATTAGAATGCTTACTTTTCTTCAGTTACTGTTCTGCCAATAACTAGAAATTTAACAAAATTTAGTTTGTAAAAATTAAATTAGAAATGTTTATTAGTCAAAGAAAAATCACTCACTTGGGAAAAATCACACATTTAAGATAGTCATGTATTTTGTGATTCTCAACCGAGGGGGACTGTGACCCCCCAGAGGACATCTGGCAGTGCCGGAGACACTTTTGTCACAATTTGAGGGCAGGGGGAGGGTAAGAGTGGGGAGAGAAAGAAAAGATGTTACTGGCATCTAACAGGTAGAGGTCAGGAAGGCTGCTAAACATCCTGTAATACACAGGTCAGCTCCCCTTGCCCCACATCCACAACAAATAATCACCTGGCCCCAAATCTCAAGAGTTGAGAAATACTATTATCTGTTATTCATAGTAAAGATCCATGGATCTAAAGAAGGTGCCTGCAAACTTTTTCTGTGAAGGACCAAAAAGGAAATATTTTCAGTTTTTTCTAACTCTGCAGGCCATGCAGTCTCTGTCATAAGTGCTCAACTCAATAGAATCAGTCATAGAAGGTAAATGAATAGGCATGGCTGTATTCCAGTAACACTTTATTTACTAAAAAGAGGCTAGCAGTATTTGCTTGTTTCCCCAAACCTTTCGTAACAATTCAAACCTACTTTTCCTCCAACTACTGCTGCTGCTTAGTCACTTTGGTCATGTCTGACTCTGTATGACCCCATGGACTGTAGCCTGCCAGGCTCCGCCACCCATGGAACTCTCCAGGCAAGGATACTGGAGTGCACTGCCGTTTCCTTCTCCAGGGCTCCAGTTACTACTAACAGCCAATCCTTTTTAAGGGTAAATAATGAGTTTCGTATCAAAAGAATGAAGGACATAGTAAATGCCCACAAGAAATTGTGTAATATGCTAAATCTTATTGCTAACAATTCACTTTGCCAAGCCATCTTCCATTCTAATCAATCAGGTCTCTTTACTGTTTCAGAAATATTCCTGCGCTTTCCAATATTTATACTTTACACATGCTATACTGTCCATCTTAAATGTTTATTCCCTTTATACTTTTACACTGCAAGTAAATCCTTTAGAAGGATTAGAATGCTTACTTTTCTTCAGTTACTGTTCTGCCAATAACTAGAAATTTAACAAAATTTAGTTTGTAAAAATTAAATTAGAAATGTTTATTAGTCAAAGAAAATCACTCACTTGGGAAAAATCACACATTTAAGATAGTCATGTATTTTGTGATTCTCAACCGAGGGGGACTGTGACCCCCCAGAGGACATCTGGCAGTGCCGGAGACACTTTTGTCACAATTTGAGGGCAGGGGGAGGGTAAGAGTGGGGAGAGAAAGAAAAGATGTTACTGGCATCTAACAGGTAGAGGTCAGGAAGGCTGCTAAACATCCTGTAATACACAGGTCAGCTCCCCTTGCCCCACATCCACAACAAATAATCACCTGGCCCCAAATCTCAAGAGTTGAGAAATACTATTATCTGTTATTCATAGTAAAGATCCATGGATCTAAAGAAGGTGCCTGCAAACTTTTTCTGTGAAGGACCAAAAAGGAAATATTTTCAGTTTTTTCTAACTCTGCAGGCCATGCAGTCTCTGTCATAAGTGCTCAACTCAATAGAATCAGTCATAGAAGGTAAATGAATAGGCATGGCTGTATTCCAGTAACACTTTATTTACTAAAAAGAGGCTAGCAGTATTTGCTTGTTTCCCCAAACCTTTCGTAACAATTCAAACCTACTTTTCCTCCAACTACTGCTGCTGCTTAGTCACTTTGGTCATGTCTGACTCTGTATGACCCCATGGACTGTAGCCTGCCAGGCTCCGCCACCCATGGAACTCTCCAGGCAAGGATACTGGAGTGCACTGCCGTTTCCTTCTCCAGGGCTCCAGTTACTACTAACAGCCAATCCTTTTTAAGGGTAAATAATGAGTTTCGTATCAAAAGAATGAAGGACATAGTAAATGCCCACAAGAAATTGTGTAATATGCTAAATCTTATTGCTAACAATTCACTTTGCCAAGCCATCTTCCATTCTAATCAATCAGGTCTCTTTACTGTTTCAGAAATATTCCTGCGCTTTCCAATATTTATACTTTTTACACATGCTATACTGTCCATCTTAAATGTTTATTCCCCTTATCACAACTTCCCCTATCTATCTAGTCAACCCCTAAATCTTCGACATTGCTCCTCTGCTACCAAACTTTCCTATCCAAAGCAATCTATTTCTCCTTTAGGATCATTATATAGGCCATTACAACACTCTCACATAGAACTTTGTACTATTTTTTATATTACAGTTCTATATTACTTAGCTCTTATATTTTTTCTCTCTTAAGGTATTTAATATTTATTTTCAATTATATTTCAAACTTCTTAAGGACAGACAGGCACTATATCTACTATACATAGCTAATGTATTTTTATCTTTATTATTATTATTTTTTAACATTTATTTATTTTGGGGGTGGTGGGGTGGGGAGGGAGAGGGGGCGGGTGGGCCGCTTCTGTTGGTCTTTCATTTGTCAATTTTTTCATCCATCTTTGTTCTTTGGCCCGTGTGGGCCTCCCATCGTGGTGGCCTCTGTTGTCGCAGAGCACCGGCTCTGGGTGTATGCGCCCCAGAGCTCTGGCTCGGTAATTGGACACATCAGTCTAGCCGCTCCGCGGCACGTGGGATCTTCCCAGGCCAAGGATCGAACCGGCGCCCCTTGCACTGCAAGGTGGTGTCCTTACCCACTGGACCACCAGGGAAGCCCTATTTTTATCTTTATTAGCACCTCATAAATAGTGTCTTTATATAGTGTTTATCAAACAGTTGTCATTAACAGGCTATAAATTCTGCATTCATAAAGACTTAATGTAACATAACAATTATGCAAACTGATTTAATGAACACTACAAAATAAAAACTATCTCTGAGCAAAGAATGCTAAGTCATTTATATAAGAAGAGATACAGGAGGTCTGGAGTACAGGGTCTTGTTCCATAATATGGACTGTGCATCTAGCAGCCTAAACTGTCAAATAGAAGCTTAGTATTTCGAATGGACATAGTAAATGCCCACAAGAAATTGTGTAATATGCTAAATCTTATTGCTAACAATTCACTTTGCCAAGCCATCTTCCATTCTAATCAATCAGGTCTCTTTACTGTTTCAGAAATATTCCTGCGCTTTCCAATATTTATACTTTTTACACATGCTATACTGTCCATCTTAAATGTTTATTCCCCTTATCACAACTTCCCCTATCTATCTAGTCAACCCCTAAATCTTCGACATTGCTCCTCTGCTACCAAACTTTCCTATCCAAAGCAATCTATTTCTCCTTTAGGATCATTATATAGGCCATTACAACACTCTCACATAGAACTTTGTACTATTTTTTATATTACAGTTCTATATTACTTAGCTCTTATATTTTTTCTCTCTTAAGGTATTTAATATTTATTTTCAATTATATTTCAAACTTCTTAAGGACAGACAGGCACTATATCTACTATACATAGCTAATGTATTTTTATCTTTATTATTATTATTTTTTAACATTTATTTATTTTGGGGGTGGTGGGGTGGGGAGGGAGAGGGAGCAGGCAGGCCACTTCTATTGGTCTTTCATTTGTCAATTTTTTCATCCATCTTTGTTCTTTGGCCCGTGTGGGCCTCCCATCGTGGTGGCCTCTGTTGTCGCAGAGCACCGGCTCTGGGTGTATGCGCCCCAGAGCTCTGGCTCGGTAATTGGACACATCAGTCTAGCCGCTCCGCGGCACGTGGGATCTTCCCAGGCCAAGGATCGAACCGGCGCCCCTTGCACTGCAAGGTGGTGTCCTTACCCACTGGACCACCAGGGAAGCCCTATTTTTATCTTTATTAGCACCTCATAAATAGTGTCTTTATATAGTGTTTATCAAACAGTTGTCATTAACAGGCTATAAATTCTGCATTCATAAAGACTTAATGTAACATAACAATTATGCAAACTGATTTAATGAACACTACAAAATAAAAACTATCTCTGAGCAAAGAATGCTAAGTCATTTATATAAGAAGAGATACAGGAGGTCTGGAGTACAGGGTCTTGTTCCATAATATGGACTGTGCATCTAGCAGCCTAAACTGTCAAATAGAAGCTTAGTATTTCTAGACCCATCAATCCATCAAAAAAGTAAAACCACTTCTTAGCATTACAGATCCTTAGATCTATCGTCATTAATTCTCTTTACGTAAATATGTATTATTTAGTCAACCAATAAGCAGTGATAGAAAACTCAGTATGAACCAACCATACAGTCATAACCTCTCAAAGTGTTACATTACAGTTTTTAAAAATATTTGTCAGTATAAAATTTTCTGTGTAATCATATAAATCCCCTTGTTGGTGGAGACTTCACCATCCTCTCCTGCAGAGGTCCTAGAACACAGCCTTTGCTCTTTGACTGTATTCTAGAACAATGTTCTGTAAGTTCTACAAGCTTAAAATACAAATATAACTGCAACCACATGAAATTTTTGAAAACGTTTTCTTTTAAATTCACCTCACTTTTTATAACACAGGCTAGTATAAGTCCAAAACCAAACATTAATTCTAACTAACACGTCTTAAGGTTGGTTATCTGTTAAATGAGTTAAGGTTAGTTATCTGTTAAATGAGTTAATTCAAAGAGTATCTTTGAAAACTGAAATGCTTAAGCTCTATAATTTTTGAGAGCTATGTATGGGAAAAGAGACATAACACACAAATAAACTCCATTATATATCTTCAACCTCATCTTCCCTTTTTATATGCATGGTAAGAGCTGTGACGCTCTAGCAGGCACTGTTTATAATCAGTTTCAAAACTCATAAGGCAGAAGTAAAACGTTTAAAGGCTAACAGACTTTTGGAGAAAAGAGCAAAGTGCTTCAGCTTGGTGGCTTCCACCCTGGAACTCACTTCTCCCCACTGGAGTGTGTAGGAATCCTGAATAGAGAAAAGACTGCTAATAAACTCAACAAAAAATTGCAAAAAGAAACTCTCAAAATGAGCAAAACCTTTTTAAAAAGCCCATACTGAATTACTATATTGGTTCTTAGTTACTGATGTATATTAGATACATGAGAATCACTTCTAAAATATGTCTGAGTCTCCCCACATGAAAATTCTAATTTCAGCCAGACAGATTGCAAGGCCTAGATATTAGGGAATAACAAACAAAACAAAACAAAAAATTCAGGGATCACTGATATTTACCTCTGGTTAAAAAAAAAAAAAAAAAATCACTGAATTAATAGATACCACATTCTAAAAGCTGACACCTTTACCTCCAGTTGGCCAATCTGGCCTATCCGGGCTGGTAGAGCATAACCTGCAGTCATCCTAGCTGACAGCTGCCTGGAAGAATGGAGAGGCCTACAGGAGAACTTGTCCTAACACATCTCTATATAGCTTAAAGGGTTATAGCAGGCACACACTTGCTTCTAATTATTAAAAAAGTAACATATAAGTAATTCCCTTGTGGTCTACTGGTTGGAACTCTTGTTTCCCCACTGTAGAGGGCACAGGTTCAAGCCCTGGATGGGGAACTAGGATCCCCTAAGCTGCCTGGTGTGGCCAAAAATAGAGAGTAACATATCAATACTATAGAGAATTGTGTATATACAGATTTCTCATATACAATTTTCTTCAGTAATATTTCAAAGATTCTTGCTGTTCCAATGCCCAAAGGCTAAAGTGTCAAAAAGTATTCAATACCTAGACTCTAACAAATCTCGGCCTGTTTAAATACATCTAATCTCTACAACTCAATCCTTGTTTTGCCTAAATCTCCCTACCCAAGGTTTTCCCATCAAACAACTAAAAATACAAAGCATAAAAACTGTAACTTAAAAAATGTATATACATTAAGGATGAGAGAAAAATGAGAAAAATGTAACCCTGAACTTAGCATTAATATTTGAGTTTATTTTTTCTGAGAGAATGCTTAATTTAAAAAAATATAATAAAGTTAAAAAATTGAAAAAGGTCAAGAATTACTACTATAATGATATGGACAACTCTCCCATGAAACCACAGCTCATCATTTCACCACTGTAAAAATTCAGGTACAAAATACAAATGAGAATTAAGAGTAACTGTTACAATAATGATGGGGAGGGGAAGAAGTCTCTATAAAGCAAAAGAATTTTGGTTCTTAGTTACTGATGTATATTAGATACATGAGAATCACTTCTAAAATATGTCTGAGTCTCCCCACATGAAAATTCTAATTTCAGCCAGACAGATTGCAAGGCCTAGATATTAGGGAATAACAAACAAAACAAAACAAAAAATTCAGGGATCACTGATATTTACCTCTGGTTAAAAAAAAAAAAAAAAAATCACTGAATTAATAGATACCACATTCTAAAAGCTGACACCTTTACCTCCAGTTGGCCAATCTGGCCTATCCGGGCTGGTAGAGCATAACCTGCAGTCATCCTAGCTGACAGCTGCCTGGAAGAATGGAGAGGCCTACAGGAGAACTTGTCCTAACACATCTCTATATAGCTTAAAGGGTTATAGCAGGCACACACTTGCTTCTAATTATTAAAAAAGTAACATATAAGTAATTCCCTTGTGGTCTACTGGTTGGAACTCTTGTTTCCCCACTGTAGAGGGCACAGGTTCAAGCCCTGGATGGGGAACTAGGATCCCCTAAGCTGCCTGGTGTGGCCAAAAATAGAGAGTAACATATCAATACTATAGAGAATTGTGTATATACAGATTTCTCATATACAATTTTCTTCAGTAATATTTCAAAGATTCTTGCTGTTCCAATGCCCAAAGGCTAAAGTGTCAAAAAGTATTCAATACCTAGACTCTAACAAATCTCGGCCTGTTTAAATACATCTAATCTCTACAACTCAATCCTTGTTTTGCCTAAATCTCCCTACCCAAGGTTTTCCCATCAAACAACTAAAAATACAAAGCATAAAAACTGTAACTTAAAAAATGTATATACATTAAGGATGAGAGAAAAATGAGAAAAATGTAACCCTGAACTTAGCATTAATATTTGAGTTTATTTTTTCTGAGAGAATGCTTAATTTAAAAAAATATAATAAAGTTAAAAAATTGAAAAAGGTCAAGAATTACTACTATAATGATATGGACAACTCTCCCATGAAACCACAGCTCATCATTTCACCACTGTAAAAAATTCAGGTACAAAATACAAATGAGAATTAAGAGTAACTGTTACAATAATGATGGGGGGAGGGGGAAGAAGTCTCTCTATAAAGCAACTGGCAACAGAGTTAGAGCAACTATTCTGAGAAAAGTATTTATGTTTACAAAAGAAAAATAATTTTTTAAGTATCAAATTAGCACTTTTCATTTTATTGATCAGAATTCAAAAAAGTGGAAGAGACAGCAACAGAAAAATAAAAATCAAAGGTACTTTCCAAGTTTTAATTAACAAAACTAGTCAAGAATATAAGTACAACGACTAAAGCAACTTGCCACATACTAAGCACAAAGTTTACCCATAGCTATGAAAAATGAATGTTATTTATAGCTAAATAACTGGATTTCTCCCTTGTTCTTAAAGAAGACAATCTCTAATTAGAAAAAAAAATGTTATCACAGTTAGATAAAAAGTTGAGGTATCTAAAAAATATAAACCAGAAACAGATTTAAAAAAACAGCTACACACTCTTCATATCATGATGACAAATTATGGGATCATCACAGAAATCTTTTTCCAATGCGTTACTTATAATTTTGCTCAGTCGCTCAGTCACGTCCAACTCTTTGCAATCCCATGCAGCACACCAGGCTTCCCTGTCCTCCATCATCTCCTGGAGCTTGCTCAAACTCATGTTTAGTGAGTTGGTGATGCCATCAAACCACCTCATCTCCTGTTGCTCCCTTCTCCTCCTGCCTTCAATCTTTCCCAGCATAGTGTCTTTTCCAGTGACTCAGCTCTCTGCATCAAGTGGCCAAAGTATTGCATCTTCAGCTTCAGCATCAGTCCTTCCGAATTCAGGGTTGATTTCCTTCAGGACTGATTGGTTTGAGCTCCGGGCTGTCCACGGAACTATCAAGAGTCTTTCTTCCCCTGCACCAGAGTTGAAGGTATCAGTTCTTTGGTGCTCAGCCTTTTTTATTGTCCAGAAAAACCATAGCTTTGACTATACATATCTTTGCAGACAAAGTAATGTCTCTGCTTTTTAATACACTGTCTAGGTTTGTCACAGCTTTACTTTCAAGGAACAAGTGTCTTTCAATTTCATGGCTATAGTCACCATCCACAGTGATTTTGGAGCCCAAGAATATAAAGTCTGTCACTGTTTCCATTGTTTCTCCATCTATGTGCCATGAAGTGATGGGACTGGATGCTGTGATCTTCATACAGTTTACCCAATATTTTAATCTCTTTACTTTTCTAGTGATAGGTCTGCTGATAAACTTAAACTGCAAAGGTATTTTTTCAAGTTTTAATTAACAAATTGATCAGAATTCAAAAAAGTGGAAGAGACAGCAACAGAAAAATAAAAATCAAAGGTACTTTCCAAGTTTTAATTAACAAAACTAGTCAAGAATATAAGTACAACGACTAAAGCAACTTGCCACATACTAAGCACAAAGTTTACCCATAGCTATGAAAAATGAATGTTATTTATAGCTAAATAACTGGATTTCTCCCTTGTTCTTAAAGAAGACAATCTCTAATTAGAAAAAAAAATGTTATCACAGTTAGATAAAAAGTTGAGGTATCTAAAAAATATAAACCAGAAACAGATTTAAAAAAACAGCTACACACTCTTCATATCATGATGACAAATTATGGGATCATCACAGAAATCTTTTTCCAATGCGTTACTTATAATTTTGCTCAGTCGCTCAGTCACGTCCAACTCTTTGCAATCCCATGCAGCACACCAGGCTTCCCTGTCCTCCATCATCTCCTGGAGCTTGCTCAAACTCATGTTTAGTGAGTTGGTGATGCCATCAAACCACCTCATCTCCTGTTGCTCCCTTCTCCTCCTGCCTTCAATCTTTCCCAGCATAGTGTCTTTTCCAGTGACTCAGCTCTCTGCATCAAGTGGCCAAAGTATTGCATCTTCAGCTTCAGCATCAGTCCTTCCGAATTCAGGGTTGATTTCCTTCAGGACTGATTGGTTTGAGCTCCGGGCTGTCCACGGAACTATCAAGAGTCTTTCTTCCCCTGCACCAGAGTTGAAGGTATCAGTTCTTTGGTGCTCAGCCTTTTTTATTGTCCAGAAAAACCATAGCTTTGACTATACATATCTTTGCAGACAAAGTAATGTCTCTGCTTTTTAATACACTGTCTAGGTTTGTCACAGCTTTACTTTCAAGGAACAAGTGTCTTTCAATTTCATGGCTATAGTCACCATCCACAGTGATTTTGGAGCCCAAGAATATAAAGTCTGTCACTGTTTCCATTGTTTCTCCATCTATGTGCCATGAAGTGATGGGACTGGATGCTGTGATCTTCATACAGTTTACCCAATATTTTAATCTCTTTACTTTGCTAGTGATAGGACTGCTGATAAACTTCAACTGCCTAAAACATGGTATGAACCACTTTCTACTAGTATTCCCTAGACTGATCACTGTAACAAAAGAAGCTGCTTGAACTCTTCTATTTTTTTTTTTTTAAAGATTTATTTTATTTATTTATTTTGGGGGAGTGGGGTGGGGAGGGAGGGGAGCAGGCAGGCTACTTCTATTGGTCTTTCACTTGTCTGTTTTCATCCATCTTCGTTCTTTGGCCTGGGTAGGCCTCCCATCGCGGTGGCCTCTGTTGTCGCAGAGCACCGGCTCTGGGCGCATGCGCTCCAGAGCTCCGGCTCAGTAATTGGACACATGGGTCCAGCCGCTCCGTGGCACGTGGGATCTTCCCAGGCCAGGGATCGAATTGGCGCCCCTTGCACTGCAAGGCGGTGTCCTTACCCACTGGACCACCAGGGAAGCCCCGCTTGAACTCTTCTAAACCTTAATTTCCTCACCTGTATTACTGAAACTAAGCAAGACTGGCGTGCTGTTCATGGGGTCGCAAAGATGTGAAAACGAGTGAGCAACTGAACTGAAGCAAGACATTGTACAGGTTCCTGGACCTGGAGAGCCCTTCTGTTCAGCTTTAAGGACATTCCCTGAGCTCCAAAGGGCAGATTCAAACAGTTGGCTAATACAGGAAGGAAAGAAATGCAGAGATAAGGAAGCATCAGTCAAGAAACTATAGTACAGCCTTGGGACAGGGTCCTGGTTCCACCTGGAGGGACACACATATTATCTTTAAATTCTTTTAGAGAATTAAACACTACAAATGGAAGATAGCAGCATTCTCCCTACCAAAGGCCGACCAGATAAAAAAGGGGAAAAAAACACTTCAATACATTTTGTCTCTGCTTTTTAATACACTGTCTAGGTTTGTCACAGCTTTACTTTCAAGGAACAAGTGTCTTTCAATTTCATGGCTATAGTCACCATCCACAGTGATTTTGGAGCCCAAGAATATAAAGTCTGTCACTGTTTCCATTGTTTCTCCATCTATGTGCCATGAAGTGATGGGACTGGATGCTGTGATCTTCATACAGTTTACCCAATATTTTAATCTCTTTACTTTGCTAGTGATAGGACTGCTGATAAACTTCAACTGCCTAAAACATGGTATGAACCACTTTCTACTAGTATTCCCTAGACTGATCACTGTAACAAAAGAAGCTGCTTGAACTCTTCTATTTTTTTTTTTTTAAAGATTTATTTTATTTATTTATTTTGGGGGAGTGGGGTGGGGAGGGAGGGGAGCAGGCAGGCTACTTCTATTGGTCTTTCACTTGTCTGTTTTCATCCATCTTCGTTCTTTGGCCTGGGTAGGCCTCCCATCGCGGTGGCCTCTGTTGTCGCAGAGCACCGGCTCTGGGCGCATGCGCTCCAGAGCTCCGGCTCAGTAATTGGACACATGGGTCCAGCCGCTCCGTGGCACGTGGGATCTTCCCAGGCCAGGGATCGAATTGGCGCCCCTTGCACTGCAAGGCGGTGTCCTTACCCACTGGACCACCAGGGAAGCCCGCTTGAACTCTTCTAAACCTTAATTTCCTCACCTGTATTACTGAAACTAAGCAAGACTGGCGTGCTGTTCATGGGGTCGCAAAGATGTGAAAACGAGTGAGCAACTGAACTGAAGCAAGACATTGTACAGGTTCCTGGACCTGGAGAGCCCTTCTGTTCAGCTTTAAGGACATTCCCTGAGCTCCAAAGGGCAGATTCAAACAGTTGGCTAATACAGGAAGGAAAGAAATGCAGAGATAAGGAAGCATCAGTCAAGAAACTATAGTACAGCCTTGGGACAGGGTCCTGGTTCCACCTGGAGGGACACACATATTATCTTTAAATTCTTTTAGAGAATTAAACACTACAAATGGAAGATAGCAGCATTCTCCCTACCAAAGGCCGCCTGAGGCCAGATAAAAGGAACCAGAGAAGATCTTCAAGATCACCTGGGATGAGATTAATGGAGAAAAGGCCCTACACACACCCTAATCTTACCAGCAACCCCACCTTTGAGCTACTGTGTGTAAAACCCTTCAACAGAGACTCCTGGGTTGGAACACTTCCCCATCTGTTACTGAGGGCAGAAGCCCACTGTGTCCCCCTTTGCCTGGCCAAGCAATAAAGTTTTGCTTTTCTACTTCACTCAAAACCCTCTTTCTGAAATTTGGTTTGTCACCAATGTAAAGAAGGCTGAGCTTTCGGCATTAATATGAGGATGACTCCTCACTGATAATGATTTTTAAAATAATGTATTTACAGTGCTTAGGACTGTACCTGGACTCATCATAGTATAAATATATACAACTGCTATTACAAAGCTCAAGTCCTTTAAACCACTAATCATCTGCCACACAAATCTATGTATTAAATGGTAGGTTGTAAGTAAGCACACTGAAACATTAGAAAGCTAATATAAAATTGTGAGAGGGGCTTCCCCTGGTGGTCCAGTGCGTAAGGACACCGCCTTGCAGTGCAAGGGGCGCCGGTTCGATCCCTGGCCTGGGAAGATCCCACGTGCTGCGAGAGGCTGGACTGATGTGTCCAATTACTGAGCCGGAGCTCTGGGGTGCATGCGCCCAGAGCCGGTGCTCTGTGACAACAGATGCCACTGTGATGGGAGGCCCACAAGAGCCAAAGAACAAAGACGGATGAAAATAGAAAAATGAAGACCAATAGAAGTGGCCCACCCGTCCCCCTCCCTTCTCACCCCACTCCCCAAAAGATAAATAAATAAAATAAATGTTTAAAAAAAATTGTGAGAGGATTTCCCTGGTAGTGTAGTGGAGGAAAATCTGCCAGCCAGTGCAGGAGACATGGGATCCCCGGCCTGGAAGATTCCACGTGCCACAGAGCAACTAAACCCATGTGCCACAACTACTGAAGCCTCCTGCTCTAGAGCCCTTGAGTTGCAGCTGTTGAAGTCCATGTACCTAGACCAATGGTCCACAACAACAGAAGCCACTGCAATGGGAAGCCCGTGTATCACAATGAAGAGTAGCCTCTGCTCACTACAACTAGTGAAACCCTGCAAATAGGAACGAAGACCCAGTGCAATCAAAAATAAAATAAAATAAATAAATGTTTAAAAATTCTAAGAGAATAGTTATTTCAGCACCCCAGCAGGACGTGACATCAGGTTATTACAGTATAATGTAGCTACAATTGTCATAATGAACTTGCATCATCTGATAAAGTTCCAAATCAGTGTTCATGGATTATAATGGCAAGAAATGTGTAAATATTTGAAAAATTCCCATTAGAAATATTCAACGTAAGTTTTACTAATCTATCTATTATATATGATCATTCAACTTAGAACAACTGTTTTACAAAAGTCTTTTTTTGTACATCAACAAACAAGATCATGAAAAATATAAGGAAGTCTCTCTCTTTAAAAATCTGTTCTTCTGGGATTACACCTTTCAAGATGTTACAGAGTTCTACCACAACCACTTCTTCCTTCATTCCAGACCCTTGTCTACACTGATAGGAGGAAACTGGCTATTACCTAAGATATTTGATCTGGCAGAGAGGTCTTTTCTAAGATTCTAAACCTGGGAATATATGAGGAAAAATTCTTGCAGTGCAAGGGGCGCCGGTTCGATCCCTGGCCTGGGAAGATCCCACGTGCTGCGAGAGGCTGGACTGATGTGTCCAATTACTGAGCCGGAGCTCTGGGGTGCATGCGCCCAGAGCCGGTGCTCTGTGACAACAGATGCCACTGTGATGGGAGGCCCACAAGAGCCAAAGAACAAAGACGGATGAAAATAGAAAAATGAAGACCAATAGAAGTGGCCCACCCGTCCCCCTCCCTTCTCACCCCACTCCCCAAAAGATAAATAAATAAAATAAATGTTTAAAAAAAAAAAATTGTGAGAGGATTTCCCTGGTAGTGTAGTGGAGGAAAATCTGCCAGCCAGTGCAGGAGACATGGGATCCCCGGCCTGGAAGATTCCACGTGCCACAGAGCAACTAAACCCATGTGCCACAACTACTGAAGCCTCCTGCTCTAGAGCCCTTGAGTTGCAGCTGTTGAAGTCCATGTACCTAGACCAATGGTCCACAACAACAGAAGCCACTGCAATGGGAAGCCCGTGTATCACAATGAAGAGTAGCCTCTGCTCACTACAACTAGTGAAACCCTGCAAATAGGAACGAAGACCCAGTGCAATCAAAAATAAAATAAAATAAATAAATGTTTAAAAATTCTAAGAGAATAGTTATTTCAGCACCCCAGCAGGACGTGACATCAGGTTATTACAGTATAATGTAGCTACAATTGTCATAATGAACTTGCATCATCTGATAAAGTTCCAAATCAGTGTTCATGGATTATAATGGCAAGAAATGTGTAAATATTTGAAAAATTCCCATTAGAAATATTCAACGTAAGTTTTACTAATCTATCTATTATATATGATCATTCAACTTAGAACAACTGTTTTACAAAAGTCTTTTTTTGTACATCAACAAACAAGATCATGAAAAATATAAGGAAGTCTCTCTCTTTAAAAATCTGTTCTTCTGGGATTACACCTTTCAAGATGTTACAGAGTTCTACCACAACCACTTCTTCCTTCATTCCAGACCCTTGTCTACACTGATAGGAGGAAACTGGCTATTACCTAAGATATTTGATCTGGCAGAGAGGTCTTTTCTAAGATTCTAAACCTGGGAATATATGAGGAAAATCAACTTAGGGCTATAGAAAGAATGACCTTCCTAGATGGTTACCTCTGGATCCTAGGCCTAAACTAAAAGAAACTTATATTTGGAAAACACAACTGCAGCAACGAATCTCAAAATAATAATGGCTACACACTGTTTTTTTCTAAGCCTGTATAAGAATCCTTGCCACTCTAACCCAGAGTGGGGCCTGAGCCCTGACTTAAATTTGTCCAGTATTCATCAGAAGAATCACACCTGCTTAAAAACCTGCCAAAAAGTAAGAGAGAAGCAAAAGCTGGAAAAGACAACTAAAGCAGTAAAATACAGTACTAAGGGCTGACGACATTTGTAGAATTAACCTCAGAAAGGAAAAGGGCCATGCCCCACCCTCAAGAAAAAAAGATTTTAAAGTCCTCGATAAATAAGTTAAAAGATTACTTACCACCAAGGTGGGTGCTGTCAATAATCCCCAAGCAAAAAACTCCAAAAAGATGACGATAACCGCATGATAAACACTAGGAGAACCTATTCCTTGAGGCTGAAAAAAAAAGAGTTTTAAAAGTTAACAGTGCACTCCAGAATTACCGACAATAGCCACAACAGTCAATAGATGTCTATGGAGGACATACAGGTAATGGGTACTCTGCTGACCACCTGGACGCCCACTGTCCCTGTCCTCAAGTGATGAGGGCAGACAGGGAAACAAATGTTAAAACAAAAGGGGGCCGACGATACAAATCAGTGTTCATGGATTATAATGGCAAGAAATGTGTAAATATTTGAAAAATTCCCATTAGAAATATTCAACGTAAGTTTTACTAATCTATCTATTATATATGATCATTCAACTTAGAACAACTGTTTTACAAAAGTCTTTTTTTGTACATCAACAAACAAGATCATGAAAAATATAAGGAAGTCTCTCTCTTTAAAAATCTGTTCTTCTGGGATTACACCTTTCAAGATGTTACAGAGTTCTACCACAACCACTTCTTCCTTCATTCCAGACCCTTGTCTACACTGATAGGAGGAAACTGGCTATTACCTAAGATATTTGATCTGGCAGAGAGGTCTTTTCTAAGATTCTAAACCTGGGAATATATGAGGAAAATCAACTTAGGGCTATAGAAAGAATGACCTTCCTAGATGGTTACCTCTGGATCCTAGGCCTAAACTAAAAGAAACTTATATTTGGAAAACACAACTGCAGCAACGAATCTCAAAATAATAATGGCTACACACTGTTTTTTTCTAAGCCTGTATAAGAATCCTTGCCACTCTAACCCAGAGTGGGGCCTGAGCCCTGACTTAAATTTGTCCAGTATTCATCAGAAGAATCACACCTGCTTAAAAACCTGCCAAAAAGTAAGAGAGAAGCAAAAGCTGGAAAAGACAACTAAAGCAGTAAAATACAGTACTAAGGGCTGACGACATTTGTAGAATTAACCTCAGAAAGGAAAAGGGCCATGCCCCACCCTCAAGAAAAAAAGATTTTAAAGTCCTCGATAAATAAGTTAAAAGATTACTTACCACCAAGGTGGGTGCTGTCAATAATCCCCAAGCAAAAAACTCCAAAAAGATGACGATAACCGCATGATAAACACTAGGAGAACCTATTCCTTGAGGCTGAAAAAAAAAGAGTTTTAAAAGTTAACAGTGCACTCCAGAATTACCGACAATAGCCACAACAGTCAATAGATGTCTATGGAGGACATACAGGTAATGGGTACTCTGCTGACCACCTGGACGCCCACTGTCCCTGTCCTCAAGTGATGAGGGCAGACAGGGAAACAAATGAACACATTATATAAACACCGCGTGCAATGGGACAGAGAGCCCGGGGGGATGGCGATGTCAGGATTCCAGGAGGAAGGCCGAATGGATGTGAAGCAGGTGGGTGAGTGGGAGGGGGCAGGGGGACAGCAGAAGCCCAGGCAGCCTCTCGCACCGTGGCGCCAAGGCCCGAGAGCAGGGGCACCGCAGGACCACCCGGAACAGCCAGAGCACCGCCTGCGCACTCGGAAGCACGGAGCAGTGCGCTCTAGGCACGCGGGGCTCATTGCCAGGCCACGGAGGCCTCCATTCTGAAGGCAATGGGAACCGCTACAGGATGTTAAGTGCGACCTGTGATCAGATGTAACTTTTAAGAAAGATCATCCTGGCAAAGGTATAATAGATTAAAAGAAGGACAAAACTAAGAAGAGTTAAGAGACTATCCCACTGACCCCCAAACATAAATGAATCATGTGGCAGCAATCGTAACAGATACCAACATGGTTCAAAAGCAGAAAAGTCCTGAGTAGACGGTGGAGATCTGGGATTTGATATACACAAGAAAGACAACACAAAATCAACTTTATATTGCTGCTAGAGGTATATTAAGAGTTACTCAGGGCTTCCCTGATGGCTCAGTGATAAAGAATCGGAATGCAGGAGACATGGGTTTGATCCCTGATCCAAGAAGATCCCACATACTGTGGGGCAACTAAGCCCATGTGCCACGATTGAGTCTGTGCTCTGGAGTCCTGGAGCCTCAACTACTGAAGCCTGTGCGCCCTAAGGCCTGTCCTCCACAACAAGAGAAGCTACTGCAATGAGAAGCCTGGAAACTGTACCTAGAGAGTAGCCCCTGCTAGCAGCAACTACAGAAAAGCCAGCACAGCAACGAGGACCCAGCACAGCCAAAAATCAACAAATAAAATTATATATTAAAAAAAATTAGTTTGTTTTGATAGAAGAGTAAATGATCTATAACATTAATTCAGTCTCCATTAATAAGCTTCTGTAACAGAAAGACAAGTTTAATCAATACATATAACAATGTCATACTCAAGTTTTAAAAATATTATTTGTTAGGGAAATACTGACTGACATCAGCCACCCTGCCCAGGCAAGATAGCAGTCACTTGCACAAGTTATCTTAACAAGAGGTCCTGTTGTAAGGAACATAAGCTACCACCAATGGAAAGGATTTGCAAAAAGTCAAAACGCCAGCCCATGTGTCCTACCAATCTCCCAGAATCCTTCTTGCTGGAATCCATGTTGACTGAGCAACGCACATACCACCAAGAAGGACCCTGAGTCAGAATGACTGACGAGAGATGACCCAGAAACAAACCCATCACCATAAAACCCAAGACGGAGAGTCATGTGGCAGAGCAGTTCTTCTGAGCTCTCTGACCCTGCTGGTCTCCACCCAGGCACCCTTTCCCAATAAAGCCTCCTGCTTTGTCAGCACATGTGTCTCCTCAGACAACTCACTTCCACTGTTACACAAGAACCTACTCTTGGGCCCTGGAAAGGGTCCCCATTCCTGAAACATATTCAGCATACTCAAGTCTTATGTGCAAAATATTAATACCATTCAGGTTCTCTATACACTCAAAATTGTGCTACATCATTTTTAAAAAGTAGATGTCTCTCCCAACCTGCAGAATTCGTACCTGAAAACTCCCTTGGTAGAACTTGCAGCTGGGGAATCAGACTCAATGGACGTGGGCTGTGAATTGGGAGACAAGAGCTGAAGGACCGTGACTAGGAATGAATCTGTGTAAGGCCTCATTCATTCAACAAACACAGAGCACTCGAGGTGCTGGGATTACAAAAGCCAGTAAAACACACTCTATGATCCCAAGTTTACAATTTAAAGAGAAAAAAGTCTCATTATAGTCATCTGCTTATATATAACTGCAATAAAAGATATGAATGCATACAAGTTAGGAAGCAAGAAAAGGTTATTACAAGAAAATGAAGTAGTGTGGACAATCATCTCAGAGAAAAGCCAGCACAGCAACGAGGACCCAGCACAGCCAAAAATCAACAAATAAAATTATATATTAAAAAAAATTAGTTTGTTTTGATAGAAGAGTAAATGATCTATAACATTAATTCAGTCTCCATTAATAAGCTTCTGTAACAGAAAGACAAGTTTAATCAATACATATAACAATGTCATACTCAAGTTTTAAAAATATTATTTGTTAGGGAAATACTGACTGACATCAGCCACCCTGCCCAGGCAAGATAGCAGTCACTTGCACAAGTTATCTTAACAAGAGGTCCTGTTGTAAGGAACATAAGCTACCACCAATGGAAAGGATTTGCAAAAAGTCAAAACGCCAGCCCATGTGTCCTACCAATCTCCCAGAATCCTTCTTGCTGGAATCCATGTTGACTGAGCAACGCACATACCACCAAGAAGGACCCTGAGTCAGAATGACTGACGAGAGATGACCCAGAAACAAACCCATCACCATAAAACCCAAGACGGAGAGTCATGTGGCAGAGCAGTTCTTCTGAGCTCTCTGACCCTGCTGGTCTCCACCCAGGCACCCTTTCCCAATAAAGCCTCCTGCTTTGTCAGCACATGTGTCTCCTCAGACAACTCACTTCCACTGTTACACAAGAACCTACTCTTGGGCCCTGGAAAGGGTCCCCATTCCTGAAACATATTCAGCATACTCAAGTCTTATGTGCAAAATATTAATACCATTCAGGTTCTCTATACACTCAAAATTGTGCTACATCATTTTTAAAAAGTAGATGTCTCTCCCAACCTGCAGAATTCGTACCTGAAAACTCCCTTGGTAGAACTTGCAGCTGGGGAATCAGACTCAATGGACGTGGGCTGTGAATTGGGAGACAAGAGCTGAAGGACCGTGACTAGGAATGAATCTGTGTAAGGCCTCATTCATTCAACAAACACAGAGCACTCGAGGTGCTGGGATTACAAAAGCCAGTAAAACACACTCTATGATCCCAAGTTTACAATTTAAAGAGAAAAAAGTCTCATTATAGTCATCTGCTTATATATAACTGCAATAAAAGATATGAATGCATACAAGTTAGGAAGCAAGAAAAGGTTATTACAAGAAAATGAAGTAGTGTGGACAATCATCTCAGAGAAAAAAAACAGATGAAGCAGACCACAACAGTCATGACAGTAAGGCTAAAAGGAAGGCAGAAGGCATCGCTCTACCCTTTGTTAAGGAGTTTCTTCACTCTAGAGAAGGAAAATCAGTGAAGGGTTCTAAGCAAGAGAATGGTGTGATGAGACCTGCGTTCTTTAGTACATCACAGTGATTTCCTAAAGGATGTAACTGAAGAGCAAACTGCATGCAGGCCCAGGCTGTTTGAGATGACAAAGGCATGAAATAGGGGTGTGGTATGGATGGTGGAGGAAGTGGAGTGGATATGAGAATTTAGGATTTGAAACGGAAAGAATCTGACAAATGTGGGAGGGAGAGTCAAGAAGACTTTCAAGTTTTTTAGCTTGGTTGTCTACTAGTGGAAGCTGAAAGCTTCCTAGCTTGTTTTCCCACATAAGACTCAAATTTCCTTCAGATTCTATCTAAGAAATAGCACCTGTAGTTAAACTGTTCCTATCGCCCTCTGAGGGCAGATTAAAACAATTAGCCAGCAGCAAATGTGATGCTTGAAAGAGCAGTGGACTAAACCAGAACCTCAAGAATCACCAACATTTAAGTACAGTTGACCCCTGAACAGTGGTTAGCGGCAGCGAGCCCCACAGTCAAAAAACCATGCATAACTTTACAGTCAGCCCTCTGTCTCCCAGTTCTTCCATATGCAAACCATGTGGCATTATACCATGTATTTATTGAAAAAAATCCACACCTAAGTGGACCCATGCAGTTCAAACCCACATTGTTCATGAGTCAGTTGTACTGGGCAGAGGAAAAGAAACACATGAAGATGAAAGAACCATGAGAGAATTATCAGGAGAATCAAGAGAATACAGTGTCACAGGTGACAAAGGAGAAGATTAGGAAGGAAAGAGTAATCCCTAGTACCAAACAGAGCAAGTATAGTAAGATAAGCTTAAAAAAAAAAAAAGTCCATAGGACTTCATAAGCTCCAGACTAGTTTTGTTCATCACCACATATACTTTACACTTATTAGAATACCAAGTAGAATTTCTTAGGGTCTTTTAATACACTAATGTATATTGTGAATCTCCAAAAAGATACAGTATGCACTGTTTTCCAAATTTGAGCATGAAATCCTTCTGTCACATAAGAGACAGTATCTCATGAACACTTGAGTTTTGGGAAACTCTCTGTGTGAAAGGCCAAATCGTCTACCCTTTGTTAAGGAGTTTCTTCACTCTAGAGAAGGAAAATCAGTGAAGGGTTCTAAGCAAGAGAATGGTGTGATGAGACCTGCGTTCTTTAGTACATCACAGTGATTTCCTAAAGGATGTAACTGAAGAGCAAACTGCATGCAGGCCCAGGCTGTTTGAGATGACAAAGGCATGAAATAGGGGTGTGGTATGGATGGTGGAGGAAGTGGAGTGGATATGAGAATTTAGGATTTGAAACGGAAAGAATCTGACAAATGTGGGAGGGAGAGTCAAGAAGACTTTCAAGTTTTTTAGCTTGGTTGTCTACTAGTGGAAGCTGAAAGCTTCCTAGCTTGTTTTCCCTCATAAGACTCAAATTTCCTTCAGATTCTATCTAAGAAATAGCACCTGTAGTTAAACTGTTCCTATCGCCCTCTGAGGGCAGATTAAAACAATTAGCCAGCAGCAAATGTGATGCTTGAAAGAGCAGTGGACTAAACCAGAACCTCAAGAATCACCAACATTTAAGTACAGTTGACCCCTGAACAGTGGTTAGCGGCAGCGAGCCCCACAGTCAAAAAACCATGCATAACTTTACAGTCAGCCCTCTGTCTCCCAGTTCTTCCATATGCAAACCATGTGGCATTATACCATGTATTTATTGAAAAAAATCCACACCTAAGTGGACCCATGCAGTTCAAACCCACATTGTTCATGAGTCAGTTGTACTGGGCAGAGGAAAAGAAACACATGAAGATGAAAGAACCATGAGAGAATTATCAGGAGAATCAAGAGAATACAGTGTCACAGGTGACAAAGGAGAAGATTAGGAAGGAAAGAGTAATCCCTAGTACCAAACAGAGCAAGTATAGTAAGATAAGCTTAAAAAAAAAAAAAGTCCATAGGACTTCATAAGCTCCAGACTAGTTTTGTTCATCACCACATATACTTTACACTTATTAGAATACCAAGTAGAATTTCTTAGGGTCTTTTAATACACTAATGTATATTGTGAATCTCCAAAAAGATACAGTATGCACTGTTTTCCAAATTTGAGCATGAAATCCTTCTGTCACATAAGAGACAGTATCTCATGAACACTTGAGTTTTTGGGAAACTCTCTGTGTGAAAGGCTGATTAAGAGTAAGATGACAGGGCTTCCCTAGTGGTCCAGTGGGTAAGGACACCGCCTTGCAGTGCAAGGGACGCTGGTTCGATCCCTGGCCTGGGAAGATCCCACGTGCCGCGGAGCAGCTGGACCGATGTGTCCAATGACCGAGCCGGAGCCCTGGAGCGCATGCGCCCAGAGCCGGCGCTCTGTGACAACAGAGGCCGCCGCAATGGGAGGCCCACACGGGTCAAAGAACAAAGACGGATGAAAAGAGATAAAGGAAAGACCAATAGAGTGGCCCGCCCGCCCCCCTCCCTCCCCAACCCGCCCCAAAAGATTTCAGTTTCTGTCTTGTCAGGACAGTGAGGAAAAGGGAAAAAATAAAAGATTAATTTTATTTAGTTTTAGGCATACTGATTTGAGAAAAACATGTACAGCGTTAGTTGAATTTAAAGAAAACAAAGTAAGCTATGTATGAAGTAGCAAAAGATTAATATCTTAACTAGGTAAAACATTCATGAAAACCAATACAAAAGCACTAAGACATTACAAAAATACAAAGAATATAAACAATTTTTTAAAAAAGCTCATAAATTCCTATATTGGAATCAACCATTCAGAAAAGTTCCACCATAAAGATGTTCACAGCAGCATCATTTATAGCAGGAGATATGTGAATCCAAATGTTCAACCTAATTACATCCTATAATCAAATCATGGTACATAAATATGATAGAATAATATACTAAGCTACTTAAGGATAATCTTTAATAGCATGTAAAAATGTTTATGACAATATTAAATAAAAAAAAATCAAAGCAGGATATAAAATTGTATATGTAGAATAATTTCAACTATGGAAAACAAAAAGCAGTGTTAACAGTGTTTATATTAGGCAGTGATTTTAAGTGACAAAAAATTGTTTATTATGCTATTCTGAATTTTCTATATCTTTCCTAATAGGCATGACTATACCTTAAGAGGAAAATGTTTTATTTATCTAAGAGAAAAACTATGTAAAACAGAATGGAAAAAGACAGGTAGTTACATGTGCTTGTCCCTCCTAAGCCATTCTCTATATGTCCCAGGATTGGGAGGTGTATGTGTGTGTGTGTGTGTGTGTTTAAGACAGTAAAGAAAAACCCATAGGAACTTCTTGACCAATCCAATACTTTAATGCAAGTCAGGGGGAGAGATGGCTATAGCTGTTTGTCCTATGGACTGGTAATTTTCAAAGCTGTATTATATATGTTATCTATCTATCCTGTTTTAAATGAATTTAAAAGTAATATAAGACCTTAATAAAACTGACAAATTCTTAAAATATTTTACTAGTCTAGAATTACAAAAACTTCTAGGGTAGGACTTTTGACAAAAGGTTGGTAGGTTTAATGTAATATTGATATATAATCAAGATTCCAACAGGTCTGTGGTCTGTCATGGGAACAGTTCTGCCAATTCAAATGTGACTATGGTATAAACAGTAAAATGATATAAAAATGAGTTGTTCATTTTTTAATGAATTTACTGTTAATAAGTTGTGTTCTTAAATGCCCAGATAGGCACATGGGACTGGCATCTAGAAAGAGCTTTCTCTGCAGACATGTATGAAGTGGGAGTCTCCCCCTATCCTACTCCCTCCTATATCTGTTTTACTAAGAAGCTTACTGAGATGATTGTTGAATTTGGGGATACTGATAAATATATGATTGCCTTTGAGTTAAGACAGCTTAATACTGCTAATCTGAGAAAAATACTAATTCCCATTTGAGAGTAATAAAGTAACTAACTGTCTTAAAAAAAAAAAAATTTTTTTTGGAAAGAATACAAGGGTCATGGCGCGAGCAGAAAGACCAGGAGAAGAGGCTTAACAGACAGGTAGGGGGCAAGTATTTGACCAAGAGTGGTTTATAGCATCAAGAGTAGAAAGTTCAGCATAATGAGATCATATCAACAGACAACATTTGAAAGAAGTCTCCTTTAAGAGGTACAAAGTGAAAAAGTCTGAAGGAGACAAACTGATTTATTTGTTTATTAGGGGGCTATTATCTTTCGAATTTTCTATATCTTTCCTAATAGGCATGACTATACCTTAAGAGGAAAATGTTTTATTTATCTAAGAGAAAAACTATGTAAAACAGAATGGAAAAAGACAGGTAGTTACATGTGCTTGTCCCTCCTAAGCCATTCTCTATATGTCCCAGGATTGGGAGGTGTATGTGTGTGTGTGTGTGTGTGTTTAAGACAGTAAAGAAAAACCCATAGGAACTTCTTGACCAATCCAATACTTTAATGCAAGTCAGGGGGAGAGATGGCTATAGCTGTTTGTCCTATGGACTGGTAATTTTCAAAGCTGTATTATATATGTTATCTATCTATCCTGTTTTAAATGAATTTAAAAGTAATATAAGACCTTAATAAAACTGACAAATTCTTAAAATATTTTACTAGTCTAGAATTACAAAAACTTCTAGGGTAGGACTTTTGACAAAAGGTTGGTAGGTTTAATGTAATATTGATATATAATCAAGATTCCAACAGGTCTGTGGTCTGTCATGGGAACAGTTCTGCCAATTCAAATGTGACTATGGTATAAACAGTAAAATGATATAAAAATGAGTTGTTCATTTTTTAATGAATTTACTGTTAATAAGTTGTGTTCTTAAATGCCCAGATAGGCACATGGGACTGGCATCTAGAAAGAGCTTTCTCTGCAGACATGTATGAAGTGGGAGTCTCCCCCTATCCTACTCCCTCCTATATCTGTTTTACTAAGAAGCTTACTGAGATGATTGTTGAATTTGGGGATACTGATAAATATATGATTGCCTTTGAGTTAAGACAGCTTAATACTGCTAATCTGAGAAAAATACTAATTCCCATTTGAGAGTAATAAAGTAACTAACTGTCTTAAAAAAAAAAAAATTTTTTTTGGAAAGAATACAAGGGTCATGGCGCGAGCAGAAAGACCAGGAGAAGAGGCTTAACAGACAGGTAGGGGGCAAGTATTTGACCAAGAGTGGTTTATAGCATCAAGAGTAGAAAGTTCAGCATAATGAGATCATATCAACAGACAACATTTGAAAGAAGTCTCCTTTAAGAGGTACAAAGTGAAAAAGTCTGAAGGAGACAAATCTGAACATAAACTAACACATATCCAACCCCAAATGCCAAGATATTCCACACAAAAATATATTGATTACTATATCAAAAGTCCATTCAACTGAGTAACTTTTCTCTTATGGAGGCATGAGAGATGGTTCCACGGCAGTCACCTCTAACTTCAACTCAGAAGTCGGGGACAATGCCCTTTAACCTCACAGCCACTTCTCAGTCTAATTCCCATTTTCCCAAAGCATACTTTCCATTGGTAACATATCTGGCTTCATCATCTAGGCTTTTGGCTAAGCCTTTTAAAAATCTACTTATTAATTCTTCTATTCTAAAACACTTGCTAATTTTTACAGTTATATTTTGCTTTGTAAAGTACCCGTTTCATTTTATTTAACCTAAACTTTACCTTTTTCACAGTCATGCTCTAAGGCAGGCCCTATGCTTTATTCTTTTACTACCTACATCATCCAATACATGCACAGCACAAAAATGCTTAATAAGTGTTTGTAGAAATGAAATGAAGTACTCTAGAAGTCTCCCTTACCTATCACTTTAGGTACTCAGTATATGCTTACTGCAGTTAAACATTGTTAAAAGGGCAATACATTAATTAAGAGCCTGGGTCTGAAAGATCCCCTGAAGGAACAAATGGCAGCCCACTCCAGTATTCTTGCCTGGAGAATCCCATGGACAGAGGAGCCTGGCAAGCTACCATCCATGGGATCGCAAAAGGTCAGATACCACTGAGCAAGTGAGCACACACACCCACAACATCCTCTGGCATCCCACTGTTCACTACTGTAGCATCTATCACTTTGGTTTACCATACAGACACATGAGATTAATAAGAATCACTGAAGACTTATAATGGTTTACATTTACAGTCTTAACCCTCCTAACCTTTCAAATTACATGTCATTTATCATTACCTCTACAGTAGTGTCCAATACAGTCAATAAGAGAGCAGTCAATCCAGGCAACTGCAGAGCGCAGGTCTGGAGCTACACTGGTTGCATATACTATTACCACAGACTGTTACTCATTCAGGAGTAGGGATCCAATCTTAACCATTTAAACTCAGAGCACAGCCCAAAGCCTCAGACAGAAAGGGTGTTTCATGCTCATGGATTGGCTAACCCTAGTTGAGACAGTCATTAAGCTATTAAGTAAACTTAAGTCACTTTACCTCTCTTAACAGTTAAGGGTGTACTATTAATTTCCTACCTAAATTGTTATCTAATTCTCAAATTCCAGGTCTATGATTGATCACTCAATAGGAGTTTATGAATCCAGCAGTAGTTATGGGATAATGACTGTAGTATCTTGTATTTCTTTCAATGAATCAGGAGATACGTGTTAGTTGGCCAAAAACTATCTGGCTTCATCATCTAGGCTTTTGGCTAAGCCTTTTAAAAATCTACTTATTAATTCTTCTATTCTAAAACACTTGCTAATTTTTACAGTTATATTTTGCTTTGTAAAGTACCCGTTTCATTTTATTTAACCTAAACTTTACCTTTTTCACAGTCATGCTCTAAGGCAGGCCCTATGCTTTATTCTTTTACTACCTACATCATCCAATACATGCACAGCACAAAAATGCTTAATAAGTGTTTGTAGAAATGAAATGAAGTACTCTAGAAGTCTCCCTTACCTATCACTTTAGGTACTCAGTATATGCTTACTGCAGTTAAACATTGTTAAAAGGGCAATACATTAATTAAGAGCCTGGGTCTGAAAGATCCCCTGAAGGAACAAATGGCAGCCCACTCCAGTATTCTTGCCTGGAGAATCCCATGGACAGAGGAGCCTGGCAAGCTACCATCCATGGGATCGCAAAAGGTCAGATACCACTGAGCAAGTGAGCACACACACCCACAACATCCTCTGGCATCCCACTGTTCACTACTGTAGCATCTATCACTTTGGTTTACCATACAGACACATGAGATTAATAAGAATCACTGAAGACTTATAATGGTTTACATTTACAGTCTTAACCCTCCTAACCTTTCAAATTACATGTCATTTATCATTACCTCTACAGTAGTGTCCAATACAGTCAATAAGAGAGCAGTCAATCCAGGCAACTGCAGAGCGCAGGTCTGGAGCTACACTGGTTGCATATACTATTACCACAGACTGTTACTCATTCAGGAGTAGGGATCCAATCTTAACCATTTAAACTCAGAGCACAGCCCAAAGCCTCAGACAGAAAGGGTGTTTCATGCTCATGGATTGGCTAACCCTAGTTGAGACAGTCATTAAGCTATTAAGTAAACTTAAGTCACTTTACCTCTCTTAACAGTTAAGGGTGTACTATTAATTTCCTACCTAAATTGTTATCTAATTCTCAAATTCCAGGTCTATGATTGATCACTCAATAGGAGTTTATGAATCCAGCAGTAGTTATGGGGGATAATGACTGTAGTATCTTGTATTTCTTTCAATGAATCAGGAACGCATACGTGTTGTTGGCCAGAAGAAAGTAATTCCACTAGTAACTGGCATTACAATCCTATTTGTTAAATAGGATGTTATCATGTGAAAAAACCTGAGCCAAATGAGGCTCATTCTTCAAAACAATGGCCTAAACTACTAAAAAAAAAAAATTTATCTTTTTATGATTAAAAACAAAAAACTATTCTAGACAGAAAGTGCATGGCAACTAAATGTAATAATTAAATTCTGCATCCAAAAAAATGACTATAATAAAGTTATTGGGATTACTGCAGAAATGTGACTATGGACTATATATTATCCAAAAGTAATTTATCAATGTTAAGTTCTCTGAGTGTGGTGATTATATTCTGGTTATGTGGTTGAATATCCTTATTCTTAGGTGATAAATCCTGAACATTTTAAGAATAAAGTGTCATGATGTTTACCACTAACTCAAATGGCTCAGAAAAATTAAAAAAAAAAAACCACAAAAAAAAAACACACAGAGAAAGGGAAAACAAACGTGGCAAAATGTTAACAATTGCTGAATCATGAATCCATGGGTCCGGCAAAAAAAATGTTCATTAAGCTACTTTTGAAAGTTTTCTGCAGCTTTGAAAATTCTCAAAAGTTGACAAAATAAAAAAAGATTACAAAAACCAAAACAAAGTATGAAGGAGAATAATTTTGAACTTCAAATTTAATACTGACAAGTTATTAATCAAGAATGAGGATATATGGGAATTTCCTGGCAGACCAGTGGTTAGGACTCCATGCTTCCATTAAAAAGACTGTTACTCATTCAGGAGTAGGGATCCAATCTTAACCATTTAAACTCAGAGCACAGCCCAAAGCCTCAGACAGAAAGGGTGTTTCATGCTCATGGATTGGCTAACCCTAGTTGAGACAGTCATTAAGCTATTAAGTAAACTTAAGTCACTTTACCTCTCTTAACAGTTAAGGGTGTACTATTAATTTCCTACCTAAATTGTTATCTAATTCTCAAATTCCAGGTCTATGATTGATCACTCAATAGGAGTTTATGAATCCAGCAGTAGTTATGGGGGATAATGACTGTAGTATCTTGTATTTCTTTCAATGAATCAGGAACGCATACGTGTTGTTGGCCAGAAGAAAGTAATTCCACTAGTAACTGGCATTACAATCCTATTTGTTAAATAGGATGTTATCATGTGAAAAAACCTGAGCCAAATGAGGCTCATTCTTCAAAACAATGGCCTAAACTACTAAAAAAAAAAAATTTATCTTTTTATGATTAAAAACAAAAAACTATTCTAGACAGAAAGTGCATGGCAACTAAATGTAATAATTAAATTCTGCATCCAAAAAAATGACTATAATAAAGTTATTGGGATTACTGCAGAAATGTGACTATGGACTATATATTATCCAAAAGTAATTTATCAATGTTAAGTTCTCTGAGTGTGGTGATTATATTCTGGTTATGTGGTTGAATATCCTTATTCTTAGGTGATAAATCCTGAACATTTTAAGAATAAAGTGTCATGATGTTTACCACTAACTCAAATGGCTCAGAAAAAAATGAAAAAAAAAAAAAAAACCACAAAAAAAAAACACACAGAGAAAGGGAAAACAAACGTGGCAAAATGTTAACAATTGCTGAATCATGAATCCATGGGTCCGGCAAAAAAAATGTTCATTAAGCTACTTTTGAAAGTTTTCTGCAGCTTTGAAAATTCTCAAAAGTTGACAAAATAAAAAAAGATTACAAAAACCAAAACAAAGTATGAAGGAGAATAATTTTGAACTTCAAATTTAATACTGACAAGTTATTAATCAAGAATGAGGATATATGGGAATTTCCTGGCAGACCAGTGGTTAGGACTCCATGCTTCCAGTACAGAAAGCATGGGTTTGATCTCTAGTTGGGGAAGTATGATCCTGCACGCCTCTCAGTGTGGCCAAAACAACAAACTATGAAGATAACAAAAATGAAGATAAAACAAATCTTAAGAAAGAAGCACAATAGTTTTCCTGAACAATGCATAAGTTAGTTGACTAAAAATAATTTAATGTAAAAATCTTGCATACACACAAAAAAAGATGCTTAATTATAGACATTTAAAACCTGGAACCTTTCATGGAAGAGCATTAAAGCAAAAATTCCTAACTGCAAAGCTGCTTTCATAGGATCCTGACACATTATGGAATAACTGGAGAAATAAGACTTTAGTGCTAGTATCTACCTCTCTTACCATGTCAGTAGGTGCTTTCTTATTTTCTATGACTTTAAACAGGCAAGGCAAGGTTCACCATACTTGTGACCAAAAAGAAAACTGATCTTTAATTTCCTCAAAGTATGAATCACTATAAACATTTAAAGAGACTATTATACTAATTAAGGGGCTTCTCAGGTGGCACTAGCAGTAAAGAGCCCTCATGTCAATGCAGGAGACATAAGAGATGGGGGTTCAATCCCTGGGTGGGGATAATCCCCTGGAGAAAGGCACAGCAACCCACTCTAGCATTCTTGCCTGGAGAATCCCATGGACAGAGAAGCCCAGTGAGCCACAGTCCACAGGGTCACAAAGAGACTGACATGAATGAAATGACATGGCAAGCATGCATACTAATTAAGTCACTTTGGCTTAATTTGCATAGAGACTTTAGAAATATTTTAGTGATGACATGTATCAATTATAAAGAGATTCAATATTTGTATATTATCACAGAAAAAAAGAGGTATGGGTTAGATTGCTCCTAAATAGAATGAAATACACTTAAAAATATTCAACAAGAGTACAGTGAGATCAAATTTTACTCTTAAATTTTAAGAAGGTCTACAACTTAACATTCTGGAGCCTCTGTGTTGGAAGCACAGAATCTTAACAGCTGGAGCACCAGGGGAAGTCCTAAGACTGCACTACTTTTGAGACAAATTTTGAAAAGATAAGTAACATGACAATAAATTGCATCACTCTCCATTCTTAAGAGGAAAATTTGTGCCTGGCTGTTAAATCAAGCCAAGTCATTATTACATTAAATGCTTATCCCATGAACACTGAATGAGTTACACAGCTGAAATGACTACAAACTAAACTTACTAAAGGAGCCAAAAAAAAAAACAAAAAAAAAACCATTAACACAAAAATCAAACTCAAACTGTTACCAATATCTAGTAGAGAGCCTAAGCTCAAGAATGGTCTTTGTGTGATCTTTAATTACTCAATTTACATTGGTAAGTGATGAAACATCCACCACCTCTTTTCTAAAAAAGACTCCCTAAGAAGTATTTCCTGTGGTAGAATTCTTAACTGTTTATGTATATACCATTGAGAAAATAGACCTATTATTAAGAATAAGCTACTGCAAGCTGGCCCTCAATGAGTCAAACCCATTTCAGGGATCCTGATGTACCCTGACTGAAATGGTCAACTGTGACTTTAACTGACACTTCTAGTTCAAAATAATGCTAAAAGACAACTTAAGCTTTTAAATAATTGAAAAATTTATATCATATATACTTGTCAGAATGGTTTTTCAGAAAAGCTATGTTTTCCTAAATTTCAACACTTCAACTGTAAGTAAATTTCCACATATGATATTGGGAAACAGGGTTTCAAACTACAGCAAGACAAACTGGAACTATAATCTGAGAAAACTGCTTACTCATTTTTCTCCAAACATGCTATCCAAAAGCAAGTGTGTTGACTCACAGAGGTAGGGAGGTAAATCATTCATGGTTCTGCCTGCCACAAGCTTGCCAAGGACCTACATACATCCTGATGTTTCTAAGCAACGGCTAGTGACTTCAAAGAACATCTTTTTGAAAGGCACCTCACAGAAAAAAAGAGGTATGGGTTAGATTGCTCCTAAATAGAATGAAATACACTTAAAAATATTCAACAAGAGTACAGTGAGATCAAATTTTACTCTTAAATTTTAAGAAGGTCTACAACTTAACATTCTGGAGCCTCTGTGTTGGAAGCACAGAATCTTAACAGCTGGAGCACCAGGGGAAGTCCTAAGACTGCACTACTTTTGAGACAAATTTTGAAAAGATAAGTAACATGACAATAAATTGCATCACTCTCCATTCTTAAGAGGAAAATTTGTGCCTGGCTGTTAAATCAAGCCAAGTCATTATTACATTAAATGCTTATCCCATGAACACTGAATGAGTTACACAGCTGAAATGACTACAAACTAAACTTACTAAAGGAGCCAAAAAAAAAAACAAAAAAAAAACCATTAACACAAAAATCAAACTCAAACTGTTACCAATATCTAGTAGAGAGCCTAAGCTCAAGAATGGTCTTTGTGTGATCTTTAATTACTCAATTTACATTGGTAAGTGATGAAACATCCACCACCTCTTTTCTAAAAAAGACTCCCTAAGAAGTATTTCCTGTGGTAGAATTCTTAACTGTTTATGTATATACCATTGAGAAAATAGACCTATTATTAAGAATAAGCTACTGCAAGCTGGCCCTCAATGAGTCAAACCCATTTCAGGGATCCTGATGTACCCTGACTGAAATGGTCAACTGTGACTTTAACTGACACTTCTAGTTCAAAATAATGCTAAAAGACAACTTAAGCTTTTAAATAATTGAAAAATTTATATCATATATACTTGTCAGAATGGTTTTTCAGAAAAGCTATGTTTTCCTAAATTTCAACACTTCAACTGTAAGTAAATTTCCACATATGATATTGGGAAACAGGGTTTCAAACTACAGCAAGACAAACTGGAACTATAATCTGAGAAAACTGCTTACTCATTTTTCTCCAAACATGCTATCCAAAAGCAAGTGTGTTGACTCACAGAGGTAGGGAGGTAAATCATTCATGGTTCTGCCTGCCACAAGCTTGCCAAGGACCTACATACATCCTGATGTTTCTAAGCAACGGCTAGTGACTTCAAAGAACATCTTTTTGAAAGGCACCATGGCCCTCTTTCTGGCTTGCACTCTAGGAACCAGCGTACATGTAGGCTCAATCACTACGGTCATGTTAGTAGGCTCAATTACTACAGTCATGTTAGACTCTTTGCAGTGCTATGGACTGTAGAACACCAGGTTCCTCTGTTCATGGGTTTCTCCAGGCAAGAATACTAGAGTGGGTTGCCATGACCTTTTCTAGGCGATCTTCCGGATCCAGGGATCGAACCTGCATCTCTTACATCTTTTGCACTGGCAGGCGGGTTCTTAACCATTAGTGCCACCTGGGAAGTCCCATGTTTCTAGGCAAGGGCAAGTGATTTCAAAGAGCAGCTGCTTTTTGAAAGGTACCTTGGTCCTCTGCCTCACTCGCACTCTAGGAACCAGAGGCTGCTCTCTTGGGGTTCTAGAGAGACATTCTGCAACTCCTTCAGCAATCCTGGCAGGCGAAGAGTGCAAAGGATCACAGTTTAGGACCAGACTTTTGAAATGGTTTGTGACTCCTATTTATTGTGATTATAATCAGAGATACCAGGTACTCTTCATCTCTGCGCGTATTTTAAATATCAATTTTATTTTTTCCAGGTACTTTTAATAAAGCAATTTACATGTGGCTGGCTTTCTGTATGATCTTTNAAGTCATTTTACCAATTCGCTTCTGGAAAATATGGACGTTTTCACTTTGTCAGAGACGCAGACTCACAACTGTACTCATGAAACAAAGATCAGATTAAAAAACAAGCAGACTTCACAAAATCATACAGAAAATTCTATCTTTGATAATACAAATAACTCATGTGAATAATTATTTGGCCCTTAGCTTCTGCCAAGAATATTTGCTTATAAACAGTCTGGTGGCTCAGTGGTAAAGAATCCACCTGTCAGTGCAGGAGACCCAGGTTCCATGTCTGGGAAATCCCATGGGACAGAGGAGCCTGGCAGGGCTACAGTCCATGGAGTTGCAAAGAGTCTAACACAACTAACAATAATATTTTTCTCCAAACATGCTATCCAAAATCAAGTGTGTTGACTCACAGAGGTAGGGAGGTAAATCATTCATGGTTCTGCCTGCCACAAGCTTGCCAAGGACCTACATACATCCTGATGTTTCTAAGCAACGGCTAGTGACTTCAAAGAACATCTTTTTGAAAGGCACCATGGCCCTCTTTCTGGCTTGCACTCTAGGAACCAGCGTACATGTAGGCTCAATCACTACGGTCATGTTAGTAGGCTCAATTACTACAGTCATGTTAGACTCTTTGCAGTGCTATGGACTGTAGAACACCAGGTTCCTCTGTTCATGGGTTTCTCCAGGCAAGAATACTAGAGTGGGTTGCCATGACCTTTTCTAGGCGATCTTCCGGATCCAGGGATCGAACCTGCATCTCTTACATCTTTTGCACTGGCAGGCGGGTTCTTAACCATTAGTGCCACCTGGGAAGTCCCATGTTTCTAGGCAAGGGCAAGTGATTTCAAAGAGCAGCTGCTTTTTGAAAGGTACCTTGGTCCTCTGCCTCACTCGCACTCTAGGAACCAGAGGCTGCTCTCTTGGGGTTCTAGAGAGACATTCTGCAACTCCTTCAGCAATCCTGGCAGGCGAAGAGTGCAAAGGATCACAGTTTAGGACCAGACTTTTGAAATGGTTTGTGACTCCTATTTATTGTGATTATAATCAGAGATACCAGGTACTCTTCATCTCTGCGCGTATTTTAAATATCAATTTTATTTTTTCCAGGTACTTTTAATAAAGCAATTTACATGTGGCTTGCTTTCTGTATGATCTTTAAAGTCATTTTACCAATTCGCTTCTGGAAAATATGGACGTTTTTCACTTTGTCAGAGACGCAGACTCACAACTGTACTCATGAAACAAAGATCAGATTAAAAAACAAGCAGACTTCACAAAATCATACAGAAAATTCTATCTTTGATAATACAAATAACTCATGTGAATAATTATTTGGCCCTTAGCTTCTGCCAAGAATATTTGCTTATAAACAGTCTGGTGGCTCAGTGGTAAAGAATCCACCTGTCAGTGCAGGAGACCCAGGTTCCATGTCTGGGAAATCCCATGGGACAGAGGAGCCTGGCAGGGCTACAGTCCATGGAGTTGCAAAGAGTCTAACACAACTAACAATAATATGTGGTAATGATTTAAGGACAAAACCAGAAGTATTCTAAAATGTATTTTTCATTTAATTGTCCTAAATGGTCTGCAATGAATAAGAGATATAGCAAAATGTTACATCCTTAAAACATAACTGAACAGAGTAATTCCACGTGTGCAGTGCATGCATGCTCAATCATCACTTCAGTCGTATCTGACTCTTTTACGACCCCATGGACCGTAGACCGCCAGGCTCCTCTGTCCATGAGATTCTCTAGACAGAAATACTGGAACGGACTGCCATGCCCTCCTCCAGATCTTCCTGACTCAGGGACCAAACTTACATTTCCTGCGTCTCCTGCACAGCAGGCAGATTCTTTACCCACTGAACCACCTGGGAAGACCTATCCTATATATAAATGCTTTCAAAAGCAGACTCACTAGTAATGTCACAGTTACTTTTATCAGTGAATTGGTATCAGTAGATTATTAACTGAATATTTATTTAATTTAACCTGCTAATTTAAGGTAGCTATTCTTCAGTCACTCACGTTGTTTTCACATAGAATTTACTGTTCTTAAACTTTCAGGAAGTTTCTGGAAGTCAATCGTTTCTGGAATCTCCCTAGACAGATACACAGTCAAAGAAAATTCTGCAAATAACCTCTGGGTTAACAAACACAAAACACGTGATAAGAGAATCACACACCTTCATGTAATGTACCTTAGCTGCATACTAACCAAATGGACAACATATCAGTCAGTCATAAAGCAATTTACATGTGGCTTGCTTTCTGTATGATCTTTAAAGTCATTTTACCAATTCGCTTCTGGAAAATATGGACGTTTTCACTTTGTCAGAGACGCAGACTCACAACTGTACTCATGAAACAAAGATCAGATTAAAAAACAAGCAGACTTCACAAAATCATACAGAAAATTCTATCTTTGATAATACAAATAACTCATGTGAATAATTATTTGGCCCTTAGCTTCTGCCAAGAATATTTGCTTATAAACAGTCTGGTGGCTCAGTGGTAAAGAATCCACCTGTCAGTGCAGGAGACCCAGGTTCCATGTCTGGGAAATCCCATGGGACAGAGGAGCCTGGCAGGGCTACAGTCCATGGAGTTGCAAAGAGTCTAACACAACTAACAATAATATGTGGTAATGATTTAAGGACAAAA
The DNA here is from genome assembly GCA_022376925.1 of Tragulus kanchil. Lineage (NCBI taxonomy): Eukaryota > Metazoa > Chordata > Mammalia > Artiodactyla > Tragulidae > Tragulus > Tragulus kanchil. Next base: position 150,926,035 of record JAIOJX010000024.1, read on the forward strand.
CCAGAAGTATTCTAAAATGTATTTTTCATTTAATTGTCCTAAATGGTCTGCAATGAATAAGAGATATAGCAAAATGTTACATCCTTAAAACATAACTGAACAGAGTAATTCCACGTGTGCAGTGCATGCATGCTCAATCATCACTTCAGTCGTATCTGACTCTTTTACGACCCCATGGACCGTAGACCGCCAGGCTCCTCTGTCCATGAGATTCTCTAGACAGAAATACTGGAACGGACTGCCATGCCCTCCTCCAGATCTTCCTGACTCAGGGACCAAACTTACATTTCCTGCGTCTCCTGCACAGCAGGCAGATTCTTTACCCACTGAACCACCTGGGAAGACCTATCCTATATATAAATGCTTTCAAAAGCAGACTCACTAGTAATGTCACAGTTACTTTTATCAGTGAATTGGTATCAGTAGATTATTAACTGAATATTTATTTAATTTAACCTGCTAATTTAAGGTAGCTATTCTTCAGTCACTCACGTTGTTTTCACATAGAATTTACTGTTCTTAAACTTTCAGGAAGTTTCTGGAAGTCAATCGTTTCTGGAATCTCCCTAGACAGATACACAGTCAAAGAAAATTCTGCAAATAACCTCTGGGTTAACAAACACAAAACACGTGATAAGAGAATCACACACCTTCATGTAATGTACCTTAGCTGCATACTAACCAAATGGACAACATATCAGTCAGTCTTATCCTGGCTTCAGAGCCAACTGAAGTACAATTTCAAGAAATACCTTTAGTAACTTATCATTAACCTGGCTTGCTTAGAAAAGTTCACTTCTTCAACTGTTAAAAAACTACATAAATATGTGCTAAGTTTTTGACAAATTATTAACAAATCATTACTAATTTTGTTTATGAACATTATAATTGGCTGATCAAGCGTACAAAGATGCCACTCACAGAGAAAAATAATCTTAACGTTGTTGAACACTAGGAAAAAAATGGAAGGGGTCTGGTCAGTACCATTGGCCAGGGATGCGAAATACTGTTCAGAGCCTGTCATGTATGCCCATACAGCCTCAGAGACTGAGGTGTTCATAAGTCATCTGTCAGTTTTAAGTAGGTAAGAAAAGTAAATGTCATTTTAAAAGTATTTTTCTGATTGTAATAATTATATGTACTCTCACGGCTAGAGTAGATTAAAATACAAACCATAAAAATGACCCTGGCACTTCTAGAAATATAAATATCTCCTGATAATGTATAGAATAAGTACAATTACACCAAAAAAAAAAATCATCTTAAGAATGTGCTACTGGGACTTCCCTGGTGGTCCAGTGGTTAAGACTCTGTGTTCCCAACGCAGTGGGGCCTGGGTTCCATCCGTGGTCAGGGAACTACATCCCACATGCTGCAACTAAGACCAAGAGCAGCCAAATTTAAAAAAAGAAAAAGAATGTGCTACTAAACACATTTTAAAAAAGCACTCTAAATGTGTTATCACTTTGAATTCACACAGTAGGCCTTATGGGATTAAAAGATGCATAAACAAAGTCCCTAGTCTAAAGTGGTGTCCAGTGTTCTTAGAATGGAAAGTATACCATAAGGGTACAAAGATGATAAATGATAATACCCCCATACACACATCCCTAAAAGGCAGATTTTGATTATTCTATAGGCTCTGTTAAAAACCTACTGCTGGGAAAAAATTGTATTTTGTGTCCAAAAACAAGCTATGAATTCACTACAACTTTAATAACTACCAAGATTTTAAATAGAACTTTAATACCGAGATTAAAAAAAAAAAACTGTTCCATATTTCACAAGATTTAGTTCCTATAAAACGACTTAAAAAAAAACTTTAGAGGTAACAGAACAGAATTTGACAAGGAAAAAGAAGCTGCTTCTTGAACGCAGCTTCTTTCTTATCTTTTATTAAAAAAATGAATCTTAAATATTACTTGTTTTTACAAAATAATTCTCTGCTGCTTCCATTTTGCTGAATGAAAATATTAAGTCCCTATGACTGACAAAAGTCGCCAGTGTTCTTTCAAGGCATTTCTCTCCCCATATGGGAGTTCAAACCAACCTGGTCAAGAGCCATGACAATTCATAACTGTTTTAATCAAAGTATCGTTCTGATTAATTAAATACAAAAAGATATGAGGACTTGAATTTCAAAAGATTTTTTTTTTCCCCACCACATGTCAAAGCCATGGCACCCTACAGATTTGACAGTTACCTAAAAGTATATTCTGAAATTGTTACATGTGTCCCAAGCTTTCTAAATTTTGGCATACTGACCGGGCTATCCTCTAAAATGTCAAAAGTAAGTTGTCTCTGATTTCAAATGAGTTTAGCAAACCCTGAATGGGGGTCTAAGTACATATTTAGCACTGAGCTAGCAATGAAAGGGCTCCAAACAAATATGGTATAAAAAGGAACCATTTCGGCACATTTCCCGTTAAAGTGAAGGGGCTTTCACTTTTCTATGCTAACTTCAGAACGTGATATCAAAGAATGCAACAAAGACCTAAGAGTGCAGCCACGGAGAATTTCCAGCATGAACAAAGTAGAGGAGAGGCACCGTCAACGAAAAGGCCTACCTCCCCTGCGAGTTAACAGCAGCACAATGCATAAAGTTGATTGTGATGACAACTCTCTCTTAAAAGCCAACAATTTCTCTCGCCCTCAATCTGTCTTCCTTTCAAAGGTCTTCTCGCTCTCAGACCATGATCAACTCTAGTAGATAAAAAAAAACCCAAAATCCCTAAAAGGCAGATTTTGATTATTCTATAGGCTCTGTTAAAAACCTACTGCTGGGAAAAAATTGTATTTTGTGTCCAAAAACAAGCTATGAATTCACTACAACTTTAATAACTACCAAGATTTTAAATAGAACTTTAATACCGAGATTAAAAAAAAAAAACTGTTCCATATTTCACAAGATTTAGTTCCTATAAAACGACTTAAAAAAAAACTTTAGAGGTAACAGAACAGAATTTGACAAGGAAAAAGAAGCTGCTTCTTGAACGCAGCTTCTTTCTTATCTTTTATTAAAAAAATGAATCTTAAATATTACTTGTTTTTACAAAATAATTCTCTGCTGCTTCCATTTTGCTGAATGAAAATATTAAGTCCCTATGACTGACAAAAGTCGCCAGTGTTCTTTCAAGGCATTTCTCTCCCCATATGGGAGTTCAAACCAACCTGGTCAAGAGCCATGACAATTCATAACTGTTTTAATCAAAGTATCGTTCTGATTAATTAAATACAAAAAGATATGAGGACTTGAATTTCAAAAGATTTTTTTTTTCCCCACCACATGTCAAAGCCATGGCACCCTACAGATTTGACAGTTACCTAAAAGTATATTCTGAAATTGTTACATGTGTCCCAAGCTTTCTAAATTTTGGCATACTGACCGGGCTATCCTCTAAAATGTCAAAAGTAAGTTGTCTCTGATTTCAAATGAGTTTAGCAAACCCTGAATGGGGGTCTAAGTACATATTTAGCACTGAGCTAGCAATGAAAGGGCTCCAAACAAATATGGTATAAAAAGGAACCATTTCGGCACATTTCCCGTTAAAGTGAAGGGGCTTTCACTTTTCTATGCTAACTTCAGAACGTGATATCAAAGAATGCAACAAAGACCTAAGAGTGCAGCCACGGAGAATTTCCAGCATGAACAAAGTAGAGGAGAGGCACCGTCAACGAAAAGGCCTACCTCCCCTGCGAGTTAACAGCAGCACAATGCATAAAGTTGATTGTGATGACAACTCTCTCTTAAAAGCCAACAATTTCTCTCGCCCTCAATCTGTCTTCCTTTCAAAGGTCTTCTCGCTCTCAGACCATGATCAACTCTAGTAGTTTTGCTTTAAAATACACCGGGTGGTTTTAAAACAACGGGGTGACGCCTCTTCTCTGAAAAGCAGCAGACTGAAGTCGAGGCCCCAGGTGGCCTCCATCACCGCCCCGCCTGCGGGCGGAGAGGGGCAGAGCCCACCTGACAGCGCCGACCGCTCTGGCAGCAGCCGAGGGCACGAGCAGCGACCCTGAGCGGCGTGGAGGCCGGGCGCGGGCGCACGATGGGGCCCCGGGGGGCCGCCGCGCCGGATGCCACCCGGTTGGCAGCCTCCGGGAGGGCGGGGGGCGCTGCCGCCGCGACCGCGCGGGGCCCCGACCGCGCAGGCGAGGGGCGCGGCGTACCCGCTCCGGCCCGGCCGGCCCAGCGTCGGCTCCCGCCCGCGGCAGCGGCGCGCGTGGGCTCGAGGCCGCGGGGCCTCCAGCGGCGGCCGGAGGGCAGGCCGGCAGGTGCGGGAGAGGCGGGCGCCTTATCTACCCGAGAGGACGCGCCCCGGAGGCCGCAGGCCGGGCCGAAGGAGGACCGCCTCGGGACCCGGGAGGCGCCGGGGCGGGCGGGGGCAGCCCGAGGCCGCTGCAGGCGGCGGCGTCGGGAGCAGAGAGATCCGGGCCCGAAAGACGCTCCCCGGCACGGGAGCCCCGCTCACCGTGCCTCCGTCCTTAATGATGATCTTCTTGGCCAGCATGATACTGCGGTTCGCGGCCCTTTTTTTCTTCTTCCCCTGGGTCATTTTACCATCCTCGATTCCTGGCGCTGCTGCAGCCACTCCCGGGGCGGCCGGCCCCAGCGGCGAGTGCCGTCCCGCCGCTACTGCCGGGCCGAGCCGCTCCGGGCACCCGCCGCCATCTTGAGGGCCCGGCCTGCCTCCGGCGGCGCGTCACATCGTGCGATCGGCCGACGAGCCCGCCCCGCCCCGCCCCGCCCCGCCCCGCCCACGTGACGCGCCCGCCCCGCCCCGCCCCCGTGACGCACCCCGTCCTGCCCCGCCCACGTGACGCGCCCCGCCCGGCCGCGCGGCCGCGGGAGATCGCAGGCAAGCGCGGCAGGGAGAGGCTGCGCGCGGACGGGCCGCCTGCGGGCGGGGGAGAGCGGCTGGGGAGGGAGCCCTGTGCTCGCCTCTCTGTGCTCGTAAGTCCTCACCGCAGCCCTGGCCGCGGGGGACCGCGTTAGACCCCCTTAACAGAGGAAGAATGGTCAGTTTCTAAATGTCACCTGCTCCAGGAAATACAGCTGATCAACAGTTGCACTGGAATTTTAACCAGACGTCCCGCAACTATTAGGACTCACTCCAGCTGTGTTTTAACCAACATTGTAAACGAAGGAGACGTTGAAATAGTTTTCCAGAAATCGTGGGTAACTAGAGGAACGAAGATAAACTGAGTTTTCATTCAGATGCCAGGGGTGGGGGTGAGGGAAGCCGGAGCTGTACCGAATGAAACAAGCCTGTTTCCAGCTGTCCAGGCCCCAGATGGTACCTTTTCCTTATTCCCTGCCAATAAAAACTGATAGAACGTAGGTCGCTCTTTGTAGCCCACTATCTGTTTTACCGGGTTGTTTAAAAATCAATTTAATGGAGAAAATGCCATAAAAGACAGTTATCACAAGTGCAATATGGACTTCAGCTTAAAGTATCACGATGTTAAATAGATTGTGATGACTGTACTGTGTTAGGAAAATATCCTTTTCCTTAAGAAATGTACAGCAAAGTCTTAAGGACTGAGGGGATGTGATGCATGCTACCTACTCTTGAATAGTTAGAAAAAGTAACATCTATGTATATATGACGAGATTTGTGTAACAAGTGATAAAGCAAAATTGCAAGGTGATAAAACAAACAGGGTATTGTGGTTTTAAGGTATGTTCACAAGTTCAGTGATACTCTTTTCTGGAAGAGGTGGCAGCTAATACCCCTCCTCTTGAGTGTGGACTAGGCTTAGTGATTCTCCATTATCAAATAGGATATTGTTGAAGTGACAGCGGTAACTTCCTAGGATAGGTCATAAAAGGCTCTGCATCTTCCAGTTAGCTCTCTTTCATTCACTCAGAGCCCAAGTCTAGTGGAAACCAGCTGCCATGTCATGAAGACACTTAAAACAGCCTGTAGGGACGCCCTGGTGTCCAGGAACTGAGGCCTCTAATTGCGTGAGTCCTCTTGGAAGCCAGTCCTATTCAAGCCTTTGGCTGACAGCAATCCCTGCAAATCAATCCTAAAGGAAATCAACCCTGAATATTCATTGGAAAGACTAGTAAAGGTGAAGCTCCAATATTTTGGGCACCTGATATGCAGAGCCAACTTAATGGAAAAGACCCTGATACTGGGAAAGACTGAGAGAAAAGAGGCAACAGAGGAAGAGAGGGTTGGATGACATCACCAACTCATGGACATGAATTTGAACAAATTCCAGGAGATAGTGAAGGACAGGCGTGCTGCAGTCCATGGGGTCACAATGAGTTGGACGCGACTCAACTCCTGCCAACATCCTGACTGCAACTTCAGGAAACCCTGAGCTAGGACCACCCAGCTTAGCCACTCCCAGTTTCCTGACTCTCAGAAACTGTAAGATAAAAAGTAATTGTTCTAGGCCACTACACTTTGGAATAATTTGGTACACAGCTTTGGTACACAGCTATAGATAACTAATACACAGGGTAAAGAGAATGTGTGTTCTTGGTAGTATTATTACAACACTTTTGTAAGCATGACAGTATAATAAAAAGTAAAAAAGTGGATATGAAAATTCCGCTCTATTTCAAATAACTGACCAGAAAAGGAAAACTAATCAATGCTTATGGAAGGGAGAAGAAAGGCATTTTGGGTGTTTTAAGGAAAAATTGTATATATGACGAGATTTGTGTAACAAGTGATAAAGCAAAATTGCAAGGTGATAAAACAAACAGGGTATTGTGGTTTTAAGGTATGTTCACAAGTTCAGTGATACTCTTTTCTGGAAGAGGTGGCAGCTAATACCCCTCCTCTTGAGTGTGGACTAGGCTTAGTGATTCTCCATTATCAAATAGGATATTGTTGAAGTGACAGCGGTAACTTCCTAGGATAGGTCATAAAAGGCTCTGCATCTTCCAGTTAGCTCTCTTTCATTCACTCAGAGCCCAAGTCTAGTGGAAACCAGCTGCCATGTCATGAAGACACTTAAAACAGCCTGTAGGGACGCCCTGGTGTCCAGGAACTGAGGCCTCTAATTGCGTGAGTCCTCTTGGAAGCCAGTCCTATTCAAGCCTTTGGCTGACAGCAATCCCTGCAAATCAATCCTAAAGGAAATCAACCCTGAATATTCATTGGAAAGACTAGTAAAGGTGAAGCTCCAATATTTTGGGCACCTGATATGCAGAGCCAACTTAATGGAAAAGACCCTGATACTGGGAAAGACTGAGAGAAAAGAGGCAACAGAGGAAGAGAGGGTTGGATGACATCACCAACTCATGGACATGAATTTGAACAAATTCCAGGAGATAGTGAAGGACAGGCGTGCTGCAGTCCATGGGGTCACAATGAGTTGGACGCGACTCAACTCCTGCCAACATCCTGACTGCAACTTCAGGAAACCCTGAGCTAGGACCACCCAGCTTAGCCACTCCCAGTTTCCTGACTCTCAGAAACTGTAAGATAAAAAGTAATTGTTCTAGGCCACTACACTTTGGAATAATTTGGTACACAGCTTTGGTACACAGCTATAGATAACTAATACACAGGGTAAAGAGAATGTGTGTTCTTGGTAGTATTATTACAACACTTTTGTAAGCTTGAAATTATTTTAAAATGTTAAAAAGTGAATCTGAATTTTCCCTTCTATTTCAAATAACTGACTAGAAATGGAAAACAAATCAATTCTTATGGAAGGGAGAAGAAAGGCATTTTGGGCCTACTATGTCAAGTTCTGTGTTTGCATCAATAAGTAAACTCAGTACTTGTTTTAAAATGTTTTCTTGCTGAAATTGACTTGAAACTAATTTAGAGAAAGTAAAATGAGATAGATTTTGTAATTAAGTACCCAGTACCTTGTTTGGGATGGATGGATAGGCCTGGTAACACCATGTATTGCATGGTTACTCTTTTCCCAAAATCATCCTTCATCCAGCCATTCCAATTTTACATCCTTAAGAACTGAATACTGTGCAATAATAATCAAAAAACATTTGAGTACTTCTGTCACTGTTTCACTAGACAGGAGATAGATCAATCAATGACATGGTATTTATCTGCATAGAGCTAATAATTATACTTGGGGACAGAGGTATTAAAACAAACACAAAAGGAATATAATTGCAAACTGTGGTAAGTGTTGTTATAAAAAAATCCCAGGCATTGTGTTAGAAGAGCTGCAATAGTGAACGTGAGAGATAAGTCTCGTTCTAACAGACATACTGTGCATATATAATACTTGAAGCTTTATATGTGATTTGGGGTTGTGAAGATTTACAAACTTTAAGAGGTTGATATGTCAGTTAGGGTTCTTTGGTTGTAATCAAGAGAAACTAGCATTAACTAACAGAAGCAAAAGGGAATGATTTGAAAGGTTATTGGAAGATCCTAAAATAAATGAGAAAGTCAAGAATCAAACTTGAAAATAGGCAAAAAAAACCCCACAATGTTTGAAAAGTTCATTAGAACACTGCATGAGGCACTTTGGAAGGGAGAGAAATCTCTTGTAAAGAAGGCTGAAGTGAAATACTCCCTAGGAAACAAGATGGTATTGCAGAATCCAACCCCCAGATGAGCCACATATTAAACTACACTCTGCCCCGTGAACAGAAGAGGGCCCGCCTACCTGTGCCCTAGTCCCCTATACTCCTTCACCCCCTCCTGTGCAGCTCAAGTGTTCTTGCTGATCTCAGAAAGTGCTACACGTTTCACCAGGAACAGAGAAAGCCACCAAAGCCCCATGAAAGCCTACTCTAAAAACAAAATGAAAACTTTTCAATTGTAATTCGATTCTTACAATAGAAAATACTACTCTCTAAAAAATATGAAGCAGAGGAAAACTACATATTATCACTCCAGTATGAATTAAATATCATTAAATAAGCACTTGCAGATGTGAAAGAATTGAGTTTACAACCTTAACAGGGAGATAAGAGTTGAGCAAACTCAAGCAATATACTGAAGAAATAAAATCATCTAAAATGTGAAACCTAAATTACAGGGTTTCTAAAAATATGAAAGTAAGAAACATGGAAGAGAGGAATAAATCAACTATGAGGGGAAAAAGAGAAACTAAGGATCAGAGAGAAAATGACATGGAAAGAATTATCTGGGCCTCCAGGAAAAAACCAACAACAAATAAAGTTAACATTTTTTCCAAAGGAGGGGGAAAAATCAAGTGGTGCCAGACTTCTTGACAATAACAGCAAGCAACACAACAATAGAGCAACACTTAAAAAAAAAAAAGAAAATTTCAAGGAAAACAGAGTGTGAGCCAAAGATTTTAGAGTTTGTCAAGCTGTACTTAAAAGTGTCTAGGCTTTAGAAACTTTAACATGCTAGAACTTGAGGAAATTAGTGCATATATAATACTTGAAGCTTTATATGTGATTTGGGGTTGTGAAGATTTACAAACTTTAAGAGGTTGATATGTCAGTTAGGGTTCTTTGGTTGTAATCAAGAGAAACTAGCATTAACTAACAGAAGCAAAAGGGAATGATTTGAAAGGTTATTGGAAGATCCTAAAATAAATGAGAAAGTCAAGAATCAAACTTGAAAATAGGCAAAAACACCACAATGTTTGAAAAGTTCATTAGAACACTGCATGAGGCACTTTGGAAGGGAGAGAAATCTCTTGTAAAGAAGGCTGAAGTGAAATACTCCCTAGGAAACAAGATGGTATTGCAGAATCCAACCCCCAGATGAGCCACATATTAAACTACACTCTGCCCCGTGAACAGAAGAGGGCCCGCCTACCTGTGCCCTAGTCCCCTATACTCCTTCACCCCCTCCTGTGCAGCTCAAGTGTTCTTGCTGATCTCAGAAAGTGCTACACGTTTCACCAGGAACAGAGAAAGCCACCAAAGCCCCATGAAAGCCTACTCTAAAAACAAAATGAAAACTTTTCAATTGTAATTCGATTCTTACAATAGAAAATACTACTCTCTAAAAAATATGAAGCAGAGGAAAACTACATATTATCACTCCAGTATGAATTAAATATCATTAAATAAGCACTTGCAGATGTGAAAGAATTGAGTTTACAACCTTAACAGGGAGATAAGAGTTGAGCAAACTCAAGCAATATACTGAAGAAATAAAATCATCTAAAATGTGAAACCTAAATTACAGGGTTTCTAAAAATATGAAAGTAAGAAACATGGAAGAGAGGAATAAATCAACTATGAGGGGAAAAAGAGAAACTAAGGATCAGAGAGAAAATGACATGGAAAGAATTATCTGGGCCTCCAGGAAAAAACCAACAACAAATAAAGTTAACATTTTTTCCAAAGGAGGGGGAAAAATCAAGTGGTGCCAGACTTCTTGACAATAACAGCAAGCAACACAACAATAGAGCAACACTTAAAAAAAAAAAAGAAAGAAAATTTCAAGGAAAACAGAGTGTGAGCCAAAGATTTTAGAGTTTGTCAAGCTGTACTTAAAAGTGTCTAGGCTTTAGAAACTTTAACATGCTAGAACTTGAGGAATATTGTACTTATGAGCCCTCCTTGAGTACTTAACTAGAAGAGCTTCATCCAGTTTCAAAGAGGTGATTGAGGAGCCTTCAGCTAAAGTACTGGTGAAGAGTATTAAATATACTTTATAAATACACTTAATATACTAAAATATATTTAATTTTATAACAAATACAGGGAATAGAATGAGAGAATAGTGTTTAAATGTTTTATGTTCTAAAACATTGCAAATTGAAGTAAGGCAACTAAATAAATATGGGATACTGACAGAAAGAAGTAGAATAAGTTTGTTGGTTGTCACAAATGCAATAAAATGGGAGTCAAAGTACATAATTTAAAACGGCAACAGGATCTACCCTGGTGGTCCCATGGTTAAGACTCCACTTTCCAATGTGGGGTCTCGGGCTCCACCCCTCGTTGGGGAACTAAGATCCCACACATTCTGCCATGCAGTCAAAAAAATAAATACATAGGATGGCAAACAATAGTAGAAGCCTGGACAAGAAAAAAGCGGTCTTTTACAGCATTACATAAAATGTTAGGATAAATGTAAACTATTAGAACATAAAAACCTTTATAAAAAGAAATTTTAAAAGCGAGGAACACACTTCACATAGTGAAAGAGACAGTAAATACAGCAATATATATGCTCATTTATTTTTTAAAAAGAAATGAAAGATAAACTAGGCACTAATGAAAATAATTACCTATAGGAAGGGGTTAGGAACTGAGTAGAAGCACAAGCATGACAGCTTTGAGTGTACTTTTTAAATAGTTTTAACTCTGAACCATGTAAATGCTTCACGTATTCAAAAGCAATAACAATTTCTTAAATGAATACAAAATTGAATACAAACAAAACCAAATGAAACTAGTTATATCACATTGATAGCATAACCGTGTAGAGAAAAGAGTAATTTCCATTAACTTTTGAACACTGTACTCTGACTACACTTCCTTAGTGAGCTGTTATTCTAAAGACAGAGAATACAGAGCTCTTAAATTTTATTCTGTATGTTTACTGTTAGTAATATACTGTAATGCTGAAACATAAGCTATAAGTAAAATGTATATGCAAATACAGTTACTCAGAACCAGTACTTTCACTGAAAGAGAAAAGAGGCAAATAGAAAATAAGGAAAAACCCTATAATGTTTAATTTTAATGGTTAACATCAGTTTGACTTTATGAACTGTTAAAGATGTTATTTCCCACTGAAATATGGCCTAGAAGCAAATGGGAGTTAAAATTCCATTCCCCTCTAAAAAGGATAGGGCTTCTTGAAGAAACAGCTGATACGCTGTTGTATCTGAAGCAAGGAAGAACTCAAAGACTAATATGGTCATGTCTAGAAGATACAGAAGCTAGTATTGCAGTGACTTCCACTGGCTGCTGAATCACAAAAGCAACATTAAAAAGAACTATGACTGTAACTGACTATAATATACTAAAGACCAAAAACAGTGATATTAGAAAAAAATAAAAGAGGCGGCTTTGGGATAAAGGAAGGAGGGAAGATAGTCTTTTTAAAATAGAAGAATAGAAACTAATAAGAATACCAGTTACTAAGGGGGGAAATAATGACTTTTACAATGGTAGTCATCACCTTGATCAAACTATTATCATCAATAATGAGATAATCTAGAATTACATGTCTTATATGATACAAGATAAAGCTTACAAGATAATCTATGAAATATTCTTTCCAAAAACATTTAACCTGAAGTTAATCAAACCTATAGACTTCCACTTTGAAGGAAATGCAAAGAACAAAGAAAACAGATCAAGTATATAGACCAATCAATGATAGCCACCAGGTGACTTAGATTCTTCAAAAAGTCATGTCATGGGGGGAGAAAGCTACCACGGTACATGGAAAGGCTAAAAGAGACAATCAAATAGAAAGTATGGACTTCAATTCAATCCTAGATCAAAACAAACAAACAAAAAACCTGTTAAAGTTTATTTTTGAGACAACTGGAATTATGTGAATGTGAATGTATATGATACAATCAATATAAATTTTCTTAAGTGTGATAATGGGATTGAATTTAATTACAAAAAGTCCTTATTTTTTAGGAATATTGTCTCCTGATAAAGCTAGTGTGGCAAAATATTAATAACTGTTGAATTCAGGTGGAGGGCAAATGGATGTACCATTATTTCAAGTTTCATATACTTTAACATTTTTTCAAAATGAGAAGCTGGAAAAATTTTAAATATACAAAAAAAAGGTCTTTAACAATGCTTACTTTCTGAGTACCTAGAGATCACCCAGGGTTTCCCCTTTTGGCTCAGATGGTAAAGAATCTGCAGGCTTTGAAAGCTAGTGGAGGTGATGGAATTCCAGCTGAGCTATTTAAAATCCTAAAAGATGAGGCTATTAAAGTACTGCACTCAATACGTCAGCAAATTTGGAAAACTCATCAATGACCACAGAAGTGGAAAAGGTCAGTTTTCATTCCAGTCCCAAAGAAGCGCAGTGCCAAAGACTGTTCAAACTACTACTGTACATTTGTGCTCATTTCACATGCTAGTAAGATTATGCTCAAAATCCTTCAAGCTAGGTTTCAACAGTACATGAACCTAGAACTTTCTAATGTACAAGCTGGATTTATAAAAGGCAGAGGAACCAGAGTCCTAATTGTATTGGATCATAGAGAAAGCAAGAGAATTCCAGAAAAACATTCTACTTCAGCTTCATTGACTACTTGAAAGCCTTTGACTTTGTGGGTCACAACAAACTGTGGAAAATTCTCAAAGAGACTGGAATACCAGACCACCTTACCTGTTTCCTGAGAAGCCTGTATACAAGCCAAGAAGAAACAGTTTAACCTGAAGTTAATCAAACCTATAGACTTCCACTTTGAAGGAAATGCAAAGAACAAAGAAAACAGATCAAGTATATAGACCAATCAATGATAGCCACCAGGTGACTTAGATTCTTCAAAAAGTCATGTCATGGGGGGAGAAAGCTACCACGGTACATGGAAAGGCTAAAAGAGACAATCAAATAGAAAGTATGGACTTCAATTCAATCCTAGATCAAAACAAACAAACAAAAAACCTGTTAAAGTTTATTTTTGAGACAACTGGAATTATGTGAATGTGAATGTATATGATACAATCAATATAAATTTTCTTAAGTGTGATAATGGGATTGAATTTAATTACAAAAAGTCCTTATTTTTTAGGAATATTGTCTCCTGATAAAGCTAGTGTGGCAAAATATTAATAACTGTTGAATTCAGGTGGAGGGCAAATGGATGTACCATTATTTCAAGTTTCATATACTTTAACATTTTTTCAAAATGAGAAGCTGGAAAAATTTTAAATATACAAAAAAAAGGTCTTTAACAATGCTTACTTTCTGAGTACCTAGAGATCACCCAGGGTTTCCCTTGTGGCTCAGATGGTAAAGAATCTGCAGGCTTTGAAAGCTAGTGGAGGTGATGGAATTCCAGCTGAGCTATTTAAAATCCTAAAAGATGAGGCTATTAAAGTACTGCACTCAATACGTCAGCAAATTTGGAAAACTCATCAATGACCACAGAAGTGGAAAAGGTCAGTTTTCATTCCAGTCCCAAAGAAGCGCAGTGCCAAAGACTGTTCAAACTACTACTGTACATTTGTGCTCATTTCACATGCTAGTAAGATTATGCTCAAAATCCTTCAAGCTAGGTTTCAACAGTACATGAACCTAGAACTTTCTAATGTACAAGCTGGATTTATAAAAGGCAGAGGAACCAGAGTCCTAATTGTATTGGATCATAGAGAAAGCAAGAGAATTCCAGAAAAACATTCTACTTCAGCTTCATTGACTACTTGAAAGCCTTTGACTTTGTGGGTCACAACAAACTGTGGAAAATTCTCAAAGAGACTGGAATACCAGACCACCTTACCTGTTTCCTGAGAAGCCTGTATACAAGCCAAGAAGAAACAGTTGGAACCTTATATGGACCAATGGACTGGTTCAAATTGGGAAAGGAGTAAGAGAAGGCTGTACATTGTTACCCTGTTTGTTTAACTCCTGTGCAGAGTACATCATGTGAAATGCCCAGCTGGATGAATCACAGATAAGCAAATACCATTCTAATGGCAAAAAACAAAGAGGAACTAAAGAGCTGTTTTGTCTTTGTTCTTTGGCCCGTGTGGGTCTCCCATTGCAGTGGCCTCTCTCGGTGCAGAGCACCAGCTCTGGGTGCATGTGCTCCAGAGCTCCAGCTCAAGAGTTGGACACATCGCTCCAGCCACTCCACGATACGTGGGATCTTCCCAGGACAGGGATAGAACTGGCGCCCCTTGCACTGCAAGGTGGTGTCCTTACCCACTGGACCACAAGGGAAGCCCCAGAGCCTCTTAATAAGGGTGAAAAGAAGAGTGAAAAAGCTGACTTAAAATTCAACATGCAAAGGGGAGCCATCCAGCTTCTGCGGATCAGCTTACAGGATATTCAAGAGAGACTCTAATAACTGAACTTGAGGAGTAACTGACATCATCCAAAGATCATTCTCTTTTTGTGGAAAAGAAAACTGCAATTTTCCCTGTGTGAAGTTGGACCTGGCTATGTTACTGGATTCAGCAAATGAAATATAAACAGCAGCGCATGTGTCACTTCCAAGGAGAAGCCTTCAAGAAACAATACACAAATTACAACATCCCCTTTCCCTCCCTTGTGATGGTGAAAACATGTATCAAGGTGAGATTACAAGTCTCTGTCATCCCAAGACATGAAATGAGAGTAAGAAATAAAGACTTTTATGTAAAAGGGAATTTAATAAAAGGCCTAGAACTTTCTAATGTACAAGCTGGATTTATAAAAGGCAGAGGAACCAGAGTCCTAATTGTATTGGATCATAGAGAAAGCAAGAGAATTCCAGAAAAACATTCTACTTCAGCTTCATTGACTACTTGAAAGCCTTTGACTTTGTGGGTCACAACAAACTGTGGAAAATTCTCAAAGAGACTGGAATACCAGACCACCTTACCTGTTTCCTGAGAAGCCTGTATACAAGCCAAGAAGAAACAGTTGGAACCTTATATGGACCAATGGACTGGTTCAAATTGGGAAAGGAGTAAGAGAAGGCTGTACATTGTTACCCTGTTTGTTTAACTCCTGTGCAGAGTACATCATGTGAAATGCCCAGCTGGATGAATCACAGATAAGCAAATACCATTCTAATGGCAAAAAACAAAGAGGAACTAAAGAGCTGTTTTGTCTTTGTTCTTTGGCCCGTGTGGGTCTCCCATTGCAGTGGCCTCTCTCGGTGCAGAGCACCAGCTCTGGGTGCATGTGCTCCAGAGCTCCAGCTCAAGAGTTGGACACATCGCTCCAGCCACTCCACGATACGTGGGATCTTCCCAGGACAGGGATAGAACTGGCGCCCCTTGCACTGCAAGGTGGTGTCCTTACCCACTGGACCACAAGGGAAGCCCCAGAGCCTCTTAATAAGGGTGAAAAGAAGAGTGAAAAAGCTGACTTAAAATTCAACATGCAAAGGGGAGCCATCCAGCTTCTGCGGATCAGCTTACAGGATATTCAAGAGAGACTCTAATAACTGAACTTGAGGAGTAACTGACATCATCCAAAGATCATTCTCTTTTTGTGGAAAAGAAAACTGCAATTTTCCCTGTGTGAAGTTGGACCTGGCTATGTTACTGGATTCAGCAAATGAAATATAAACAGCAGCGCATGTGTCACTTCCAAGGAGAAGCCTTCAAGAAACAATACACAAATTACAACATCCCCTTTCCCTCCCTTGTGATGGTGAAAACATGTATCAAGGTGGGAGCCTCCATCAGCTCAGATTCCTGTGTGATTGATGAAAAAGTCTCTGTCATCCCAAGACATGAAATGAGAGTAAGAAATAAAGACTTTTATGAAAAATCAAAAAAAAGAAAAATTCAGCATGGAAAAAATGAAGATCATGGCATCTGATCCCATCACTTCATGGCAAATAGATGGGCAAACAATGGGACTGCAGCCATAAAATTAAAAGACGCTTGTTCCTTGGAAGGAAAGCTATGAGAAACCTAGACAGTGTATTCAAAAGCAGATACATCACTTTGCCAACAAAGGTCTGTACAGTCAAAGCTATGGTTTTTCCAGTAGTCATGTACAGCTGTGAGAAGACCATAAAGAAGGCTGACTGCTGAAGGACTGATGCTTTTGAATCGTAGTGCTGAAGAACACTCTTGAGAGTCCTTTGGACAACAAGGAGATCAAACCAGTCAATTCTAAAGGAAACCAACCCTGAATATTCATTGGAAGGACTATGCTGAAGCTCCAATAGTTTGGCTACCTGATGCAAAGAGCTGATTCACTGGAAAAGACCTGATGCTGGGAGAAATTGAGAGCAGGAGGAGAAGGGAGCAACAAGAGATGAGATGGCTGGACGGCATCACTGACTCGATGGACATAAGTTTGAGCAGATTCTGGAAAACAATGAAGGACAAGGAAGCCTGGTGTGCTGCAATCCATGGGGGCATAAAGAGCTGACAGAACTGAGCAACTGAACAACAACAAAAAGGTAGTTCTGTGACTTGTCGATGGGTCACAAAGAGTCAAACACAACTGAGCGACTTTCCCACACACACACCCCTTATCTAAAAAACTGAAAATCAAATCCAAATCCATTCACCTTCTTCCTTAATAACTGAACTTGAGGAGTAACTGACATCATCCAAAGATCATTCTCTTTTTGTGGAAAAGAAAACTGCAATTTTCCCTGTGTGAAGTTGGACCTGGCTATGTTACTGGATTCAGCAAATGAAATATAAACAGCAGCGCATGTGTCACTTCCAAGGAGAAGCCTTCAAGAAACAATACACAAATTACAACATCCCCTTTCCCTCCCTTGTGATGGTGAAAACATGTATCAAGGTGGGAGCCTCCATCAGCTCAGATTCCTGTGTGATTGATGAAAAAGTCTCTGTCATCCCAAGACATGAAATGAGAGTAAGAAATAAAGACTTTTATGAAAAATCAAAAAAAAGAAAAATTCAGCATGGAAAAAATGAAGATCATGGCATCTGATCCCATCACTTCATGGCAAATAGATGGGCAAACAATGGGACTGCAGCCATAAAATTAAAAGACGCTTGTTCCTTGGAAGGAAAGCTATGAGAAACCTAGACAGTGTATTCAAAAGCAGATACATCACTTTGCCAACAAAGGTCTGTACAGTCAAAGCTATGGTTTTTCCAGTAGTCATGTACAGCTGTGAGAAGACCATAAAGAAGGCTGACTGCTGAAGGACTGATGCTTTTGAATCGTAGTGCTGAAGAACACTCTTGAGAGTCCTTTGGACAACAAGGAGATCAAACCAGTCAATTCTAAAGGAAACCAACCCTGAATATTCATTGGAAGGACTATGCTGAAGCTCCAATAGTTTGGCTACCTGATGCAAAGAGCTGATTCACTGGAAAAGACCTGATGCTGGGAGAAATTGAGAGCAGGAGGAGAAGGGAGCAACAAGAGATGAGATGGCTGGACGGCATCACTGACTCGATGGACATAAGTTTGAGCAGATTCTGGAAAACAATGAAGGACAAGGAAGCCTGGTGTGCTGCAATCCATGGGGGCATAAAGAGCTGACAGAACTGAGCAACTGAACAACAACAAAAAGGTAGTTCTGTGACTTGTCGATGGGTCACAAAGAGTCAAACACAACTGAGCGACTTTCCCACACACACACCCCTTATCTGACTCTTTTGCAATCCTACGGACTGTAGCCTACCAGGTTCCTCTGTCCGTGGGATTTTCCAGGCAAGGATGGAAATGGGTTGCCACTTCCCTCTCCAGGGGATTTTTCCATTTCAGGGTTGGCACCCACATCTCTTGCATTGGCAGGCGGATTCTATACCACTGAGCCACCGGGGAACCCTATACACACACAAATATCCAAATAGACTTCAGATTTTAAAAATTTTAGAATTCATAGCAATATTCAGAAAGTCAGAAAAGGAAGCATTAAACTCACCTGGCTGGTTTTCTATAATCCTAACATCTCCCAAGAAATGTTACTCTGTTGTTGCTATAATATTTAAAAACCAACTGAAGCAGCTTGCACTTATTAGAAAAAGCACTTAGCATCATAAATTTAAAAAAAAATTAGCATTATAAATTTTTAATTGCTACATTTACTATCCAAGCAGAATAAAATGAAACATAATAAAACTTCAGCCCTGGGGGCTTTCCTAGTGGTCCACTGGCTTAGACTCTGTGCTCCCAATGCAGGAAGCCCAGGTTCAATCCTTGGTCAGGAAACAATATCCCACAAGCCACAAGTAAGAGTTCACATGCTGTAACTAAGACCTAGAGCAGTCAAATAAATATTAAAAAAGCAAAACCCAAGAAACTTCAACCTAAGGATAAAACTTAAATCCTCAGTTATTAGAAACTGTTTTTGTACATACAACATCTTATAAAAAAGAACAAACACATAAATACAAACCCACAGACTTTGTTTAAAATATACAAGTCTGATTTAACACATTGGACTAAGCCTTTTAAATAGTTTATGTTTACAGTACATCATAACAAGAGTGCATTTTCAGAAGCTTATCCCAAAACACTGTAAAAGCATTCATGATTTTTTTAAATCCTCAGTGAGTTCAATTTAAAAGGATGAATGTGTGTATTTCAAGGAAACTATTTTCAAAGGAGTATCATTACTGCTTGTTTTAAAGAAGCTATTTTAACATGTCAGAAACCCTAAATAAATAAATGTATAAATGAAAAACACCTGGTTAGATCCAATGGTGGGTTGGCACTTAATCCCAATAAGGGATGACTGGAAATGTGGAGCTATCAGCTAACAGGAAAGGCCTATTATGAGTCAACCTAACAATCAATATCAGTTTTATTCCATGAACTCTTCCTCAGAATAGTGATGGCTAATAGTAATTTAAAATTAGCCTCAAGGAACACTCTTCTAGTTGCTAGATGAGATGCTGTATAATCCATGAATCACCAAGACAACTGGATCATCAAAATAAACATATAAATAAAGCTAGCTCAACATTATAATATTAACATACAGCATACATTAAGTCTATAAATAATTTTACATGTGTCTTAAATATCCTAGCATTTAATATAACTGTCATTAAGTATCAGAACTGAAAACTATATAATTTCTACATAGGCTACTTTAATACTGCATCTGATTATGTTTTTCTGCCCTTGAGTCATATGTTCAGGATCATTTGACAAAATTTCTGAAATTAAAAATGACAATGTATAAAAATCTCTATAAATAACTGCCATTGTATGTGTCATCCTCATCAATTCAGAAGAATATATTAGAGATGAATGGTAAGGAATTTGGTCTTACCGAAAAGAAGTTCTGGCCTACATCTTCAGGAGGTCCCAGTAGCCGACGTGTCTTTTTTATTCATGTTGGGTTTCTGAAATCACACCAGCTAATTTATCCTACCATGAAGCCCTGGAGTCTGTCAGCTAGTTCTCCAGGGAGGGTCAGGGCTGGAGAATGAATTCAACCATGTGAGCAAAGAATCAATCAATCATACTTAATAATAAAAACTTCAGTAAAAATCTGAAAACCAAAGCATGGGTGAATTTTCCAGTTGGCAGTGATACTCTGTGTGGAGTATTACAGATTGTAATCAGGAGTATGTAACACTGTCCAAGATTTAAAAGGAGTGGACAGCTGGAAAGGATGACTGGAGTTTAGACCCCTCCAAGTCTCTGTCCAGTGTGTCTTTTCCTTTGTCTTGTTCTAATTTGTACCCATTTCTGGAATGACTATGCTTGTGAGTATAACAGCTTTCAGTGAGTTGTCTTTATAGTGCATTATTGAACCTGAAGGTGAATTTGAGAAACCTCTAAATTTATAGTTACCAACATACTCTACAATCGTAGAATTTCAAATCTTTGGGATCTGAGGGCATTTTATTTCATCTGATATTCTCTCTCCTGCAATGTGTATGTAATCAGTCCCACTTTGAAAAACAGTTATCTTTTTAAGAACAATAAGAAAGACAATTATGATTACCAATGCTGGTCACTATCTGACTCTGCTGAATGACTGTTGTATCTATAAGATTTAGATTATGAGGCATATTTATATGTTATAGGATTAAAGGATTTTGATATACTTTCAACAAAACTATTCCAATACAAAAAAAAAAAAAAAAACTATAGATTTTCCGTTGGTGTTTCTCATGTGAAACAAAGAAAAGTATACATTTTTAAAACATTGTTATTATTTTTGTAAAATTTATAACAGTATTTTATGCAAGGTTACTTCAGTTAATAAAGGTGGGAATAAAATCCTATATATTGCTCATCATTTGATCTCTATGCATTGAAATGACAGTCATAATAGAAGCAATTATATTTCAACTATGAAGAGTATCAGGAATTCCCTGGCAGTGCAGTGGCTAGGACCCCACACTTCCATTGCAGGAGGGCAGAGGTTTGATCCCTGGTTGGCGAACTAGGATCCTGCAAACCATGTAACACAGCAAAAAAAAAAAAAGTTATGAAGAAAAATATATAGCAATTACTGTAATTTCTTAACTTTAAAGTTAGCAAAAGAGATCATTTATTTAAAGCCAAAAAATTTTAGACTGTTATCTAAACTTGGAAAAATTAAAGTTGAAAAATTCTAATTCATTTAAAGAAGATTCAGTCTTTCCTGCTAGAGCACAGGCTGGTAAAAAGGAAGATCATACACATGATAAAGGTAACTAGAGTGGTAGCGAATGGCTCAGAGGGTCATTTTTGATACATGGAAAGACTAATTCATGGTGAAGTCCGACACAGGTGAATAGGGAAACAAGGAAATATAGGAAAAACTTACATAGTTATAAAAATAATCTCTTTTCATAAATCTAGAGAAAAGATGATAACTAGATACCCCAAAAAATGACAAAGAGAAATTTATCGATTAAAAAGTCATATAACAAAAGACCAATTGATACATTCCTTTGAATTATGTCCATAAAAAAATCTGAATATACAAATCACAACCCCAAACCCAAAAGAATCTTTCTAAACAAATGAAATACACATAATGACAAATTCGGAATCCAAATCATTAAAAAAAATTTTTTTTAAATCACAGTAAATTATATCTTATTATAATAAGAAATAAAAAACCAAAATAGTAGTTACATACAACTGTTAAAGTTTCAAAATGTCAATGATAGAGCAATGGTACCATAATTTATTTAAATAAGTTCTATTCACTAATACTTGTACAATATAACTATTTTAATATTCTGTTAGATAATAATTTTAAATAGAAAATGTTGAAACAATGAAAAAATTGAATTACAGTTATTCTCAAAACATTGTAATTTTGCCTATGTGTCCAAAATTGTGAATTACAGTAATATTCTCAAGAAAAGCCAGGTATTTGGTAAAGCAAGGCACATAGGACCAGATTTTGACAAAGGTGCTTTTTCTTTGGTCCTATAATTTAAATATGCTACATATCTGGGAGATTCTTAAGATGACTTTTAATATAGTATAAATAACTTCTATAAACTTTTTATTATGTAGAGCATATGTTCACATGTAATTAAATATTATAACAACGAATGTGTAAATAAAATGAGTAATGCTAACCCCTGTTTTTGAAAACAAAACAAAACTTGAGTGACTGACTAGACAGTAACATGTTAAAGTTTAATAATTTGATATGTAGGAAAAGTGTATCAGTTCTTAAGAACAGTCTTATTACACTAAGTCTTCTAAGCCCAAGGTCAATTAGTCTCCACTCAGATTCTGTCTCCTTATAATCTAGTTTAAATATCAAACCACCTTTCCTTCTATCAAATTGTGACATTCAATATAAATTGATGCAAACATTTAAGTTCTGCATCTCTAAGCTACATTTTCCACCATAAAGGCAGTCTACAACTTCTCTAAAAATCACTTGTTAATGAATTGATAATATTACTGTGTTGATTACATTTACATGTTGCATTTCAAACTTTTCTTGCAAAATATCATATTCTTAAAGTTCTGTAGAACTATCAGTTGGCACTTCTCCCATAAGTTAGCACTTTTTAAAAAATGGACAGTTGAGAGATAACATGCAAACTTTAAAAAAGTATAAGAATTTAAATAATCAGGGGATCATCATTATAGAAGATTGATACAACAAGGTTCTGGAGGTCATCAAAACACATGCCACACACAGAAGAAAATGGAATTATCCGTATGTATGGTATGATCTAGGACACCCGTCCACCCTCTCAAATATTTCTTTATAAATCAAAAACTATAGGCTATACAACCAAATCTCTAATAACATTTTCGAATCTACTAGAAAAGCAAAATACAAATCATGCTTGTCTAGTAAAAGTTTGCTTTGAGAATATACCTTATTTTGCCTATTCTCAGAATTCTTGATTACATTTTATAAACTTTGGAGTAAGTAGTAAGCTGTAAGCATGAATGTTGTTATAGTCTAAAAAAGACCATTCTCGAATTGTAATAAAGTTATCATATAAATACTTCAAAAGGTAGTCACTGAAAAACATGTCAGAGTTCCAGAAAGTTTGCTTAGTGCCAATTTGGAATTACCAGCAAATTAATTTTTTTCTATTATAATTATTTTTATTTTACTTCTTACTTTTATAGAGTTTTGTTTTTTTTGAGTAATGAAAAACAACGAATGTGTAAATAAAATGAGTAATGCTAACCCCTGTTTTTGAAAACAAAACAAAACTTGAGTGACTGACTAGACAGTAACATGTTAAAGTTTAATAATTTGATATGTAGGAAAAGTGTATCAGTTCTTAAGAACAGTCTTATTACACTAAGTCTTCTAAGCCCAAGGTCAATTAGTCTCCACTCAGATTCTGTCTCCTTATAATCTAGTTTAAATATCAAACCACCTTTCCTTCTATCAAATTGTGACATTCAATATAAATTGATGCAAACATTTAAGTTCTGCATCTCTAAGCTACATTTTCCACCATAAAGGCAGTCTACAACTTCTCTAAAAATCACTTGTTAATGAATTGATAATATTACTGTGTTGATTACATTTACATGTTGCATTTCAAACTTTTCTTGCAAAATATCATATTCTTAAAGTTCTGTAGAACTATCAGTTGGCACTTCTCCCATAAGTTAGCACTTTTTAAAAAATGGACAGTTGAGAGATAACATGCAAACTTTAAAAAAGTATAAGAATTTAAATAATCAGGGGATCATCATTATAGAAGATTGATACAACAAGGTTCTGGAGGTCATCAAAACACATGCCACACACAGAAGAAAATGGAATTATCCGTATGTATGGTATGATCTAGGACACCCGTCCACCCTCTCAAATATTTCTTTATAAATCAAAAACTATAGGCTATACAACCAAATCTCTAATAACATTTTCGAATCTACTAGAAAAGCAAAATACAAATCATGCTTGTCTAGTAAAAGCTTGCTTTGAGAATATACCTTATTTTGCCTATTCTCAGAATTCTTGATTACATTTTATAAACTTTGGAGTAAGTAGTAAGCTGTAAGCATGAATGTTGTTATAGTCTAAAAAAGACCATTCTCGAATTGTAATAAAGTTATCATATAAATACTTCAAAAGGTAGTCACTGAAAAACATGTCAGAGTTCCAGAAAGTTTGCTTAGTGCCAATTTGGAATTACCAGCAAATTAATTTTTTTCTATTATAATTATTTTTATTTTACTTCTTACTTTTATAGAGTTTTGTTGTTTACAGATCAGCAAGTTAATTTAAAAATAAATTTGTAATTTTAAGCATTTTTAAAAACTCTGTGTGAAATATATTAGGCCTGTGTCTTGTACAGAATAGGTTTGCCTTGACAAAGTCCTAATTAGCCAAGACTAGCCAATAGATTGTAACATAGTATTTTCAGTCAAATTTTGCTTAATGAAATCCATTAGAATTATATAAAAAAATTTATTTTTTACAGCTTTTATATGATTAGAACAGAAGACTTTTAAAAATATATAATGTATGAAGGAAAAAAAATAAAGTATAATACTTCTATGCACAACAGATAATTCTTTCTTTAGTCAATAATAAATTAAACCCATATTTCAATTTTAAACTTTTTGTACCCACCAATTCATTTGAATTTCTGCTATATTTTCTCTCCCTGAATCAATTTATTAAATAACTCATGTAATTTGCAATGCTAATTAAATGGAAAAGAACTAAGCAACTCCAGTGCTAATGAAAAGGAAAATAAATCACTATTATAAAGCAAAGTTGGGGCGCTTTCTTGGCACCTTTTGTAGGGCTACAGAAAGGGAGTTGAGAATTTGGCTGCATCTCTCAGACATTTGATTAGAGTATTCTTAGGAATGGTGGGTTTATGAGAGGCCTAGAAAGGTCTTCTGAACAGTCTGAATTTATAGTTATAGTGCCATTTAAAATAATATCACAGCAATCTGGAATGTTTCCAAGAAAAGTCATTTTGGTCTGTTTGGTTTCAGACATCTATACTGTTATATATTTGGTGGTTGTTCTGTCATCAGTTCTAGATTAAAAGTAGCTTTTATAGATCAATGGGAAAACAATCATAGATCAATGAGGAAAACAAGCATCTAAAATTGCTTTAGTTGTATACAGTGTATGCTTTGATAGTTTAAAATTCTCCAAATGGAGACATTAGACAATAATTATTATTTTAAATTATTAAATGAGTATTTAAACCCCTTAAATTACATTTTAAAACTTTAATGAGTATTAACACAGACAAATTTATTTTAAAGTAATATTAAGGATTTATATGATTTACAGAAAAGAAAGCCAATTAAGAGATTAAGGACAAAAACCCTTTAGTGTAAAAGTCACTGGCTACTATCTAGCACAGGAACAACTGGATTGCATTCAGCAGTTTCAAAACACTAAAATATCTTAAAGTTTAAATGGAGAAATAGATGTGTATTATTTCTTTACATTAAATTTAAATATGAATTTTACTCTCAGACAAATCAGTCTCAGAAAGTTACTTTATCAACTTTTGTGCATTGAACATTTGCAACATATAGCAATCCTTTGTTTAGTAATCTTTTGTATAAATATAAAATCTGAAATACATGAAAATGTTTTTCAAATTATACTTCTATTTCTTCACAGCTTTATAGATAATTACAACGTTCAGACTTTGTATATCCATGTTATCTGATATATCTGTACAGAAAGAAAAAGATAAAAATACTCAATAAAATTAAATATATCTAATTTGCAAAACTGATGTCTGACACTTGTTGTGTGCTGTTGCAAAGAGTGCATTTCTGCTATATTTTCTCTCCCTGAATCAATTTATTAAATAACTCATGTAATTTGCAATGCTAATTAAATGGAAAAGAACTAAGCAACTCCAGTGCTAATGAAAAGGAAAATAAATCACTATTATAAAGCAAAGTTGGGGCGCTTTCTTGGCACCTTTTGTAGGGCTACAGAAAGGGAGTTGAGAATTTGGCTGCATCTCTCAGACATTTGATTAGAGTATTCTTAGGAATGGTGGGTTTATGAGAGGCCTAGAAAGGTCTTCTGAACAGTCTGAATTTATAGTTATAGTGCCATTTAAAATAATATCACAGCAATCTGGAATGTTTCCAAGAAAAGTCATTTTGGTCTGTTTGGTTTCAGACATCTATACTGTTATATATTTGGTGGTTGTTCTGTCATCAGTTCTAGATTAAAAGTAGCTTTTATAGATCAATGGGGAAAACAATCATAGATCAATGAGGAAAACAAGCATCTAAAATTGCTTTAGTTGTATACAGTGTATGCTTTGATAGTTTAAAATTCTCCAAATGGAGACATTAGACAATAATTATTATTTTAAATTATTAAATGAGTATTTAAACCCCTTAAATTACATTTTAAAACTTTAATGAGTATTAACACAGACAAATTTATTTTAAAGTAATATTAAGGATTTATATGATTTACAGAAAAGAAAGCCAATTAAGAGATTAAGGACAAAAACCCTTTAGTGTAAAAGTCACTGGCTACTATCTAGCACAGGAACAACTGGATTGCATTCAGCAGTTTCAAAACACTAAAATATCTTAAAGTTTAAATGGAGAAATAGATGTGTATTATTTCTTTACATTAAATTTAAATATGAATTTTACTCTCAGACAAATCAGTCTCAGAAAGTTACTTTATCAACTTTTGTGCATTGAACATTTGCAACATATAGCAATCCTTTGTTTAGTAATCTTTTGTATAAATATAAAAATCTGAAATACATGAAAATGTTTTTCAAATTATACTTCTATTTCTTCACAGCTTTATAGATAATTACAACGTTCAGACTTTGTATATCCATGTTATCTGATATATCTGTACAGAAAGAAAAAGATAAAAATACTCAATAAAATTAAATATATCTAATTTGCAAAACTGATGTCTGACACTTGTTGTGTGCTGTTGCAAAGAGTGCATAGGATATTTCTGCAGCAATCAAAAACATAGAATCTTTTTAAACTCAGATTTTAAGTTTCCTCCAATAATTATTCTAATCCCTGGAAATGCTTTCGAGTTTTGATTTTTAGATGCAATAGGCATTTTATTACATATACACATATTTTATCCTTGCACTTTTATATTTTCAAACCGTTTGAACATTATGGTCAGATTCAGCATGGTGATTTTCTCTTAGAATCTGTAGAAGTCCTCTGTGCAGGATGAATGTTGAGACTCCCAGCGCACCATTGTGAAAAACCAGATAAAGACAGTATTATCACTATGCTTTAGTGGGATTTCCTGCAGGTTTGGGATCATAACCATATAGGAAAGTAGCTGTAATTACAAGGATGGCTCCAAGGAAAAAGACACTAAATGGATAGAAAAAAAAAAATGAAAAAGAGAAAAATCAGATTAAGAACAACACAAATTATATTTCTTTACTATAAAAAAAACTATAATTTGGGACAAAATGTTCCTGTAACATGACTAACAAATACTAAGTACTTACTACATTCCAGATATTCAGCTAAGTGTTTTATACTCATTATCTCATTTAGTTCTCACAACAACCTTATGAAAGACTAGCATTACCCTTATTTGTTTAAATATGAAGAAAACTTTTAGAGGATTTAAATAATTTGCTTAAAGTCCAACAGCTTGAAACAGAAGATGGGATTCAAACTTGGGAATGTCTGACTTCAGAGCCAAGCCTACACTTTCATTCACTGTGCGACACTGTAGTCTCCCAAAGCAAAGATTATAAAAATGTTGTATTTCATCATTCTTTAAAGTCATTTTTAAAAACTGAATTAATCTATAATGTTGTCCTAGCTTTGGGTATACAGCAAAGTTATTCAGTTATACTTACATGTATATAAAGTATTTTATCGTAATATGCCTTGAGTCTATAATATATTGAACACAAAGAGATTGCAATTTCCTAAAATATTTTTGAAAATATATAGGGAAAACTACATTCTTTTCAAACCAAAGTAAAGTTCTGTTTAAAATTCAAGGTAGGGCTTCCCTGGTGGTCCAGTGGGTAACGACACCACCTTGCAGTGCAAGGGGCGCTGGTTCGATCCCTAGCCGGGGAAGATCTCACGTGCTGTGGAGCAGCTGGACCGATGTGTCCAATCACCGAGCCGGAGCTCTAGAGCGCATGCGCCCAGAGCCGGTGCTCTGCGTCAACAGAGGCCACCGTGATGGGAGGCCCACAGGGGCCAAAGAACAAAGATGGATGAAAATGGAGAAATGAAAGACCAATAGAAGTGGCCCGCCCGCTCCCCTCCCTCCCCAACCCGCCCCAAAATAAATAAAGTGCACGTGCTTCTTAAAAAAAAAAAAAATCCAAGGTAGTAATAAACAAAACTCAGCGGTAATTTTTACAGAATGCTTTACAAATGGAAATTAGATTAAATACAAGAAGACTTGGTTTCTTCATCTGTCCATATAAACAATATACCTTACTATAAACTAGAAATGAATAGAAACTGGTACTGGAACTTAAACTGATTGTAAACTAGAATATCAGTCTTAACGTTTAACATGTATATTCTCTCAAGTGCTATAGGGATATGAATTAGTCTTGTTTTTAAAGTTTTTATTAACAGTTATGATTTAAAGGGCCCTTCGTAATATAGTCCTACTAACCTAATCTCCCACATTCCACCCCACACCATCAATAACTCAGCCACTTCATTTAAGGAACACAACATGACTTTCAGGACAATGTCCTTGTAGATGCTNTTTAAATATGAAGAAAACTTTTAGAGGATTTAAATAATTTGCTTAAAGTCCAACAGCTTGAAACAGAAGATGGGATTCAAACTTGGGAATGTCTGACTTCAGAGCCAAGCCTACACTTTCATTCACTGTGCGACACTGTAGTCTCCCAAAGCAAAGATTATAAAAATGTTGTATTTCATCATTCTTTAAAGTCATTTTTAAAAACTGAATTAATCTATAATGTTGTCCTAGCTTTGGGTATACAGCAAAGTTATTCAGTTATACATACATGTATATAAAGTATTTTATCGTAATATGCCTTGAGTCTATAATATATTGAACACAAAGAGATTTCAATTTCCTAAAATATTTTTGAAAATATATAGGGAAAACTACATTCTTTTCAAACCAAAGTAAAGTTCTGTTTAAAATTCAAGGTAGGGCTTCCCTGGTGGTCCAGTGGGTAACGACACCACCTTGCAGTGCAAGGGGCGCTGGTTCGATCCCTAGCCGGGGAAGATCTCACGTGCTGTGGAGCAGCTGGACCGATGTGTCCAATCACCGAGCCGGAGCTCTAGAGCGCATGCGCCCAGAGCCGGTGCTCTGCGTCAACAGAGGCCACCGTGATGGGAGGCCCACAGGGGCCAAAGAACAAAGATGGATGAAAATGGAGAAATGAAAGACCAATAGAAGTGGCCCGCCCACCCCACCCCCCCCCAAAATAAATAAAGTGCACGTGCTTCTTAAAAAAAAAAAAAAAAATCCAAGGTAGTAATAAACAAAACTCAGCGGTAATTTTTACAGAATGCTTTACAAATGGAAATTAGATTAAATACAAGAAGACTTGGTTTCTTCATCTGTCCATATAAACAATATACCTTACTATAAACTAGAAATGAATAGAAACTGGTACTGGAACTTAAACTGATTGTAAACTAGAATATCAGTCTTAACGTTTAACATGTATATTCTCTCAAGTGCTATAGGGATATGAATTAGTCTTGTTTTTAAAGTTTTTATTAACAGTTATGATTTAAAGGGCCCTTCGTAATATAGTCCTACTAACCTAATCTCCCACATTCCACCCCACACCATCAATAACTCAGCCACTTCATTTAAGGAACACAACATGACTTTCAGGACAATGTCCTTGTAGATGCTATTCCTCTGTTTGCAATGTCCCTTCCAAGAAAACCTCTTATTGGTAACAACTCAGATCTAAATTCTCTATAGACAAACTCCCCTAAGCAGAGTTACTCTATGGTAACACTTTATCACACTACAGTAAATAATGTGACATCTACACTCTGCTCCTCTGTTCAATCATGTGTTCCTCATTCACCATTATTATCCCTAAGATCCTAGCATATATAGGGAACTTCGTCCTTATCTGTTATGATATGTCTATTTGACTTGCTGCAGATGGGCAACTTTTCATAAGCCTTAAATACAGATATACATATAAGAGTATGAGAACATAAAACTTCCTATAACGTATCTTGAAGAAAATTACTACCACAGGAATATTTGATAACTACTCAGGCTTTGCATAAGTAGCTTCTGACCAAGCACTTTCTTGGTCAATCATAATGAGCTTCTCCTAGTTTTCCAGAAACCAGGAATTATATATAAAATCATATGCTTAGTTGGAAAGTTATCTGATCGAACTGTCTATCCACTGTAGGAATTCATCCTATGATATCTCTAATAGAATCTACTAGAATATCTATTACTGTCATGAAACCCCTGCTTTCCCAATCCAGATATTTTTAGATGGTTCTGAGAGAAAAAAAATTTAATGAAAAAGCTTTCAGACATTAATATTTCAAGGATTTGCACTCCCTTTTTCTGATGGATTGTGTATTGCTGCATTGATCACAGTTATAATTTATTCTCATGTCTGTCTCTCCAACCACTGTGACCTCCTTGAAGACAGAAAATCATATCTTATTCATGCATTCCTGTTTCTTCAGGATCTAGTACACTGACAGGCAGACACACAGTGGAAACAATAAATTTTCTGGGGGGGCCACCTCTATTGGTCTTTAATTTATCTATTTTCATCCGTCTTTGTTCTTTGGCCCATGTGGGCCTCCCATTGCAGTGGCCTCTGTTGTCACAGAGCACCGGCTCTGGGCGCATGCGCTCCAGAGCTCCGGCTCAGTGATTGGACACATCGGTCCAGCCGCTCCATGGCACGCGGGATCCTCCCAGGCCAGGAATCGAACTGGTGCCCCGTGCACTGCAAGGTGGTGTCCTTACCCACTGGACCACCAGGGAAGCCCAATAAATTTTTTTTTCCTCCCTCCCCTCCCCCCAATAAATTTTTAATAAAAGTATAAGCAAATCTAAATACAAGGATGGTAATTCCAATAAGCAAAATAATGAGCCCACACACACAAAAGGAAAGGGAATATTGCTGATAAGATGTCAGTAGAGAGGTTCAGTCGTCAGCTGGAAACAGGAATCTAGAGTAAAGGTGAAATGGGGACTCATCTTCACAGAGAGGACAGCTAAGACATGGGAGTGGATGAGATGGATAAAAAACAGAGTGAGGACTGAGAGGTGACCAAAGGAACACATAGAAAGGCAGTACGGGGGTCAGAGGTACAACTGCTTCTGAGAAACCAAAAAACAGTTTCAGGAGGTGAAATGGGGATAACAAAGGGAAATATAATATTCAGAATATAGATCATTGCATTTATTGGATAATGGAAGTTCTCCACAAAAGTAAAAATGCATAACAATGAAGGGCTTAGCTATCTGTTTTAGGAAAAATAACCTGTCGCCTCCATCTAACTTGGTGCCCTATGCACATTCTCAAAACATTCCTTTATTCAGTAATAGTATCATTGTCTTTTCTCTTTTTATCTTCATCCTAACATACTTCACACACTCTTAATATTTCAAGGATTTGAAAACTTTCAGACATTAATATTTCAAGGATTTGCACTTTTTCTGATGGATTGTGTATTGCTGCATTGATCACAGTTATAATTTATTCTCATGTCTGTCTCTCCAACCACTGTGACCTCCTTGAAGACAGAAAATCATATCTTATTCATGCATTCCTGTTTCTTCAGGATCTAGTACACTGACAGGCAGACACACAGTGGAAACAATAAATTTTCTGGGGGGGCCACCTCTATTGGTCTTTAATTTATCTATTTTCATCCGTCTTTGTTCTTTGGCCCATGTGGGCCTCCCATTGCAGTGGCCTCTGTTGTCACAGAGCACCGGCTCTGGGCGCATGCGCTCCAGAGCTCCGGCTCAGTGATTGGACACATCGGTCCAGCCGCTCCATGGCACGCGGGATCCTCCCAGGCCAGGAATCGAACTGGTGCCCCGTGCACTGCAAGGTGGTGTCCTTACCCACTGGACCACCAGGGAAGCCCAATAAATTTTTTTTTCCTCCCTCCCCTCCCCCCAATAAATTTTTAATAAAAGTATAAGCAAATCTAAATACAAGGATGGTAATTCCAATAAGCAAAATAATGAGCCCACACACACAAAAGGAAAGGGAATATTGCTGATAAGATGTCAGTAGAGAGGTTCAGTCGTCAGCTGGAAACAGGAATCTAGAGTAAAGGTGAAATGGGGACTCATCTTCACAGAGAGGACAGCTAAGACATGGGAGTGGATGAGATGGATAAAAAACAGAGTGAGGACTGAGAGGTGACCAAAGGAACACATAGAAAGGCAGTACGGGGGTCAGAGGTACAACTGCTTCTGAGAAACCAAAAAACAGTTTCAGGAGGTGAAATGGGGATAACAAAGGGAAATATAATATTCAGAATATAGATCATTGCATTTATTGGATAATGGAAGTTCTCCACAAAAGTAAAAATGCATAACAATGAAGGGCTTAGCTATCTGTTTTAGGAAAAATAACCTGTCGCCTCCATCTAACTTGGTGCCCTATGCACATTCTCAAAACATTCCTTTATTCAGTAATAGTATCATTGTCTTTTCTCTTTTTATCTTCATCCTAACATACTTCACACACTCCCTCAGAAACATGGATTTATACATGCAAGTATGACTACTGGAAAAATGCCTACTCTTTTTTTTTTTAATTTTATTTATTTATTTTTGGCTATTCTGGGTTTTCACTGCTGCCACTGGCTCTTCTCTAGTTGCAGGGAGTGGGAGCTGCTCTCTAGTGGAGGTGAGCAGGCTTCTTCTTGTGGTGACTTCTGTTGTGGAACTCGGGCTCTAGGGCACACGGGCTTCAGCAGTTGTGGCACATGGACTCAATAGTTGCGGCTCCGAGGCTCTAGAGCACAGGCTCAATAGTTGTCGCTCATGGGCTTAGTTGCTCCACAGCATGTAGGATCTTCTCGGATCAGGGACTGAACCCGTGTCTCCTGCATTGGCAGGTAGATTCTTCACCACTGAGCCACCAGGGAAGCCCCTCCTACTCTTTTGTCTCTTTGATGGTTTACTTGTTCATTTACTTATTTTATTTCCTGCATAATTCAAAGATTTAAAGTTATCACCTTGGCCTTATATGAGGCTTTTTTTTTTTTAAGGTATTTCTTTTTAAGTTACTCTTAAAATCTACAAGATTTCCCCCAGTTTAATAGGCAAGGAATTTGTTGTTTAGTCACTAAGTCATGTCCAACTCTTTTGCAATGTCCATGTCCATAGGATTTCCCAGAATACTTGAGTGGGTTGCCATTTCCTTCCCCAGGGGATCTTTTGATGCAGGGACTGAACCCACGTCTCCCACACTGAAGGCAGATTCTTCACCACTGAGCCATGTGGGAAGCCCTTTAGGTGGTAGGTAGGGAATAAAGCATCATTAAGATGGAAGTGTTAATTATTAGGGTAGTTGCACTAGTAAGTCAGTCATTCTCATACCAAGCTAAAAAATAGTGACACTTTTAAATCCACACTTCAGAAAATTTACAAATTTCAACATGCATGGCACAGACCTCCTGTCCAAATTATGAGAACAGAACCAAACCATAAATGTTCAATACATAAATATAACTAGTATATTACATTTTTTACTACCAAATGACACCCATAATCCTATCTCACTCTTACTAACTCAGATAAATTTTACTAACTGCATTAAAATTTTAAGATCTTAAACATTCATTCAACAAACTGAGTATCTATTATCCGCCAAGTTCTAGCCTTGCTTATTTATTACCAGATGGTGATAAGTCTTCTGAGGACAGGTGGAAAGAATGTTGAAAGAGGGGTTGTCTCTTTTTTTAGAGAGATTTCTTGATAAAGGGATATTGGAAGCAAGATCTAAGGACATAAGGGAGTGTGCCATGTGAACATGTAGGGGATGAGCGTTCCAAGAAGAATAAAGGGCAAATCAAAGCCCATAGCAAAAGGTTAAAAGGCAAAAAAAGAAAGAAGAAAAAAAAAAGATAAGAGGAAAGATAGTATCAGATGAGGATAGAAAGAGAGCTAAAGCCAAAGCAAATAGGCCACTGATGGTGCCAAGTTTTGAGTGACATGGGAAGCAATCAGAAGGTTCCTGAAAAGAATCATTCTAGTTACTGAATGGGAAAATTCTGAGACATGGGTAAAAAGAAGCAAGGAGGCATGTCAGGAGACAGTTCCTTAAGCTAAATGACAGATGCGGGTGACTTGGATCATGGTGGTGGCAGCAGAGAATGTGAGAAATGGTCAGACTCTGGAGACACTAAAAAGGAAGAGTTAACAGGATATGTCTCTGGGTTAAAAAGACATGTGAGAGAAGAGTAAAGAGAAGCTGATGCTGTTACTTTACCGAGAAAATAAAAAATTTCCATATATTTGAACTTCTTCTTATAAACCTATCTATGTCCATATCTATAGCCTCTGCCTTCTCTTCCCTTGCTCTGGGTAAACTGTGTTCCTAAGTCAAAAAGGATTTTTCCCTAAGCAATTGAAAGAATGAAGGCTAAGTGGGAAGCCCTTTAGGTGGTAGGTAGGGAATAAAGCATCATTAAGATGGAAGTGTTAATTATTAGGGTAGTTGCACTAGTAAGTCAGTCATTCTCATACCAAGCTAAAAAATAGTGACACTTTTAAATCCACACTTCAGAAAATTTACAAATTTCAACATGCATGGCACAGACCTCCTGTCCAAATTATGAGAACAGAACCAAACCATAAATGTTCAATACATAAATATAACTAGTATATTACATTTTTTACTACCAAATGACACCCATAATCCTATCTCACTCTTACTAACTCAGATAAATTTTACTAACTGCATTAAAATTTTAAGATCTTAAACATTCATTCAACAAACTGAGTATCTATTATCCGCCAAGTTCTAGCCTTGCTTATTTATTACCAGATGGTGATAAGTCTTCTGAGGACAGGTGGAAAGAATGTTGAAAGAGGGGTTGTCTCTTTTTTTAGAGAGATTTCTTGATAAAGGGATATTGGAAGCAAGATCTAAGGACATAAGGGAGTGTGCCATGTGAACATGTAGGGGATGAGCGTTCCAAGAAGAATAAAGGGCAAATCAAAGCCCATAGCAAAAGGTTAAAAGGCAAAAAAAGAAAGAAGAAAAAAAAAAGATAAGAGGAAAGATAGTATCAGATGAGGATAGAAAGAGAGCTAAAGCCAAAGCAAATAGGCCACTGATGGTGCCAAGTTTTGAGTGACATGGGAAGCAATCAGAAGGTTCCTGAAAAGAATCATTCTAGTTACTGAATGGGAAAATTCTGAGACATGGGTAAAAAGAAGCAAGGAGGCATGTCAGGAGACAGTTCCTTAAGCTAAATGACAGATGCGGGTGACTTGGATCATGGTGGTGGCAGCAGAGAATGTGAGAAATGGTCAGACTCTGGAGACACTAAAAAGGAAGAGTTAACAGGATATGTCTCTGGGTTAAAAAGACATGTGAGAGAAGAGTAAAGAGAAGCTGATGCTGTTACTTTACCGAGAAAATAAAAAATTTCCATATATTTGAACTTCTTCTTATAAACCTATCTATGTCCATATCTATAGCCTCTGCCTTCTCTTCCCTTGCTCTGGGTAAACTGTGTTCCTAAGTCAAAAAGGATTTTTCCCTAAGCAATTGAAAGAATGAAGGTACATACAACAAACTGGGAACTCTGACAGAGATGGGGAGTGCGGTATCTACTAGACACTGAAGAGAAAATAAACAAATAGACAATTAGATATAAAAGCCTGGAATTCAAATTTAAGGGTTACTAGCCTATAGATGGTATATAAAGTCCTAAGAATAAAGATCATCAAGGGAGTGGGTGCAGATATAAGTCCAAGGACAGATGAAGACAGTGTTCCAAAGTGTAGAAAATGAGGACATGAAGAACAGACTGAAGTCAGAGGAGTCAAGAATGGTATCCTAGAATCCATTATAATCTCACTACTCTGGGATTATAAATTAATAATTATAAAAAAATAGAACTTTGTTACCCATTATTCTTCCTCACTCTGTCTTTTCTCTTGGCCTCCATGACACGACACGGTCCCGGGTCTTTTGCCTCACCCTTTGTTCCTTCTGCACTTCTCCTCCAGACTATCCTTCCTGCCACCACTTAATAGAATTTTCTCATGAGCCACCTTCTCTATATAAACAAATCATCCTCTTCAAGAATGTTTAGCCTTTTTTGGCTAAAACCTGTCTGGTTGATTTAGATTTTCCCTTCATACATTTAGTTTGAAACCTTTTTAAAAAGATAGCTAATGAGGGCTTCCCTGGTGGTCCAGTGGGTAAGGACACCACCTTGCAGTGCACGGGGCGCCGGTTCGATCCCTGGCCTGGGAAGATCCCACGTGCCGCGGAGCGGCTGGGCCGATGTGTCCAATTACCGAGCCGGAGCTCTGGAGCGCATGCGCCCAGAACCGGTGCTCTGCGATGACAGATGCCACCGCGATGGGAGGCCCACAGGGGCCAAAGAACAAAGACGGATGAAAATAGAGAAACGAAAGACCAATAGAAGTGGCCTGCCCGCTCCCCTCCCTCCCCAACCCGACCCCTGCCCAAAATAAATAAATAAATCTTTAAAAAAAAAAAAAACCTACCATGCAATAAAAAGATAGCTAATGAATCTTACTGTATTTCTTCGACAGTTGTAATACAGCAAAATTTTTCAGATCAGATCATATGGAGAACTCTTATTTTTCTAAATAAGATTTTAAGAAATAAAAAAGAATACACTACCTGGTTGGTACAAAGTCTTGAAGCCAAAAATAAGATATCAGTGTTGATAAGATTATGGACAAAGAGGTTGCAAATCCTTTCAAAATGTTATCCGCATACTTAATAACAGCAGCTATTACAAGGCCTCCTAGTGCCTGCAGAAGTTTAAAAAATAAACATACATAATACTGCTTTTCAAAGCACTCAATGAAGCTTTAGGCTTCTGTCCTATATTCTAATTCCATTAAATAAGTGATTTTTATTAAAATTTTATAACAAATGGGTTTTTGTTCAATAGCCCCTTATTTCAAAAGATATCTCATAAAATAATGACCAGCAGAATCTGCAATCTGTTATAATGGAGTTTGACCATATTATGAATAAAATGTCTATCTTCATAAAAAGTAGTAATTAAACATTACTTGTTCAGACAAATGTGGGAAGACTGAACACTCTGGTTAGTGAAATATATTTAGATTAAAAATTATATGTAATTTGAAAGTTATTTTACTAACCGTTTAATAGCCTAATTTGGTTTTCTTCCTCTAGTTTCTTCCTATTCTATTCTACCTTTCATTGCTGTCAGATTATTCTTCCTAAAAAACTTTAATCGTTCTCTTTAAGAGTACGGAAAGAACTTTCTGCCAAATCCCTGTTAAATTCCAAATTGTGATTACTTAAATAATGAACTGTATCTCATAGTTTTGTTTTCTACCAAACACTAGGCATCAGCTCCCAAATCTGTTTATCCACTTTCACTGCACCCTCTTCAAATGGTAGAAGCTTTAAGAGAGAAAGTCACAAAGTATGCCAAGTGAGCTCACTACACACTGACGTTTGAATTCGGTTATTTCTTGGCAATGTTCTCATTCTGTACCAAACCTTTTTAATTCTTCTGAAGTCTTTAGTCCCTTCTTAAGGAAAGAGGGCTTTCTTTCTTGACAAATAAAAGACATCGAAAACTGCTGACTTATTCTACCTAAAATTTTCTCTGAATTTTCACTTATCCTTGTCTCCTATCTTAAAAACAGAAGTATGCTTCTTGCTTTCAAAACACAACTATTCTGTGCTACCTTGACTCATTTTCCCTGAGGGACATGCAGCTTCAAATACCTCTTTGAAGGCAGAAACTGGTATCTTCATTTCTATCCTCTGGAGTACACAATAAGTATTTTCTGAAGATGAAATTACTCAACCCTGGAATAACTTCAAGTTATAAACTGAGGTAACCTGAAAGGAATACTGCAATATATAACCACAATATAAACTAAATTGCTATGGATTTAAATATCTAGATCTGCCTCTTGAACTTGAATGAGCTGACAGCAGACTTTTTGTAATATGTATTTGTCCTCAGCTTCAACTCTTTTATTCTTAATCTTGCATTTTCACTATATCAAATTTAAATACCATAAAGTTCATTCATGATCCACTTTCAAATAAGCTTTCGTTATGGGATTTAGATCAGTTCTATTTTAACTTTCTTGAATAAACTACACATAATGAAAGCACTAATAGGAGGGACCTCTTTTTCCTCATATCAGTACATTGTAGTTATTCTGATTTTCTATATTAAAATAAAATTTATTAGCATTAATATAAGAATTTAAATATTTTACCTGAAGTACAACAACTATCCAGGTCAGCTGGTTATATCCCTGAAAAAATCCATTCTTTGATACCAGTTCTCCATCATAAACATATACACCCATTAATCCAAATAGACTCCCAAAGAAACCTAAAAAAAAGTAAAGTTTATGTTACATGTCATTTAGCTTGTCTAGAGAGATATTTTTCCATTAACATTACAAATAAATTGAAACCACTTTTCTTTTTTGATAAAATTTGACTAAAATTTTTTTAGTTGTGCAATTATATAAACTTATGAAAATATACTTAGTACCATATTATGACTATAAGAAAAAAAATAGGTTTTCATATATTCACACTCATACTTGCAGATATAATAGCTCAGGTGGCAAAGCATTTTCCTTTATTTAGAAATTTTGGATGTATGATAAGTAATATCTAAAAAATTAGAACTAAGTAAGAAACAGTCAGTCACAGGCAACATCAGATTATTGTTTTCAAAGTCTCGCTGTTTGGGAATGTCCACTCAGTGAGAACAGGAAATGTGTCTTATTCACTGCTGAATCTCTTCCTTCTACCACACGGCTAGTGGTAGACTTATGACTACTAAAACTAAGATTTCTTGGAGCAATCCTAAACTATGAATAAAGAAATGTATACCACAGGGGTCACCCATTTGGGGCAGTCTGTGGTAACATAAGCAAAGAGTGAAGGGTAAACCAACTGTTTAAATAAAGCTACAACTAACCAAAGTATTTCAAAATGAAAAGTAACTAAAAGGGAGGTAAAATGTTCTAAAAAATTTTTAAGCCAACTCTATCATTTTTACATGTCTAATTGAGAACATGAAAATAATTCTGGTGTAATAAAAAAAATAAACCCAATCTTGCATTTTCACTATATCAAATTTAAATACCATAAAGTTCATTCATGATCCACTTTCAAATAAGCTTTCGTTATGGGATTTAGATCAGTTCTATTTTAACTTTCTTGAATAAACTACACATAATGAAAGCACTAATAGGAGGGACCTCTTTTTCCTCATATCAGTACATTGTAGTTATTCTGATTTTCTATATTAAAATAAAATTTATTAGCATTAATATAAGAATTTAAATATTTTACCTGAAGTACAACAACTATCCAGGTCAGCTGGTTATATCCCTGAAAAAATCCATTCTTTGATACCAGTTCTCCATCATAAACATATACACCCATTAATCCAAATAGACTCCCAAAGAAACCTAAAAAAAAGTAAAGTTTATGTTACATGTCATTTAGCTTGTCTAGAGAGATATTTTTCCATTAACATTACAAATAAATTGAAACCACTTTTCTTTTTTGATAAAATTTGACTAAAATTTTTTTAGTTGTGCAATTATATAAACTTATGAAAATATACTTAGTACCATATTATGACTATAAGAAAAAAAATAGGTTTTCATATATTCACACTCATACTTGCAGATATAATAGCTCAGGTGGCAAAGCATTTTCCTTTATTTAGAAATTTTGGATGTATGATAAGTAATATCTAAAAAATTAGAACTAAGTAAGAAACAGTCAGTCACAGGCAACATCAGATTATTGTTTTCAAAGTCTCGCTGTTTGGGAATGTCCACTCAGTGAGAACAGGAAATGTGTCTTATTCACTGCTGAATCTCTTCCTTCTACCACACGGCTAGTGGTAGACTTATGACTACTAAAACTAAGATTTCTTGGAGCAATCCTAAACTATGAATAAAGAAATGTATACCACAGGGGTCACCCATTTGGGGCAGTCTGTGGTAACATAAGCAAAGAGTGAAGGGTAAACCAACTGTTTAAATAAAGCTACAACTAACCAAAGTATTTCAAAATGAAAAGTAACTAAAAGGGAGGTAAAATGTTCTAAAAAATTTTTAAGCCAACTCTATCATTTTTACATGTCTAATTGAGAACATGAAAATAATTCTGGTGTAATATAAAATACAAATAAACACTGCCAAGGGTATTTGTTTCTTAACACTTCTGATAACTCCAAAAAATGTAATCAGTATAGAAAAGTACACATGTCAGTATGTATAGATCTACTGTATCCTATCAGTTACATAATATTCTACCACATGGATAATAAATATGAAATACGTATGTAATGCCACATGCTACTAAATGTACTGAGTGTTTTATGTATGTTAACTCATAACAACCCTATGAGGTAGGGACACTTTTAGTTCATTTTATAGATGAAGAAACTGAAGCAAAGGGAAATTAAATAGACCTGCCCAAATTCATATTACTGATTAGTGATGGATTCGTGATTTTAATTCAGGCGGAGTGATTTTGAAGTCTATGATCTTAACCACTACACCATTTAATCATATTGATAATTTAGTTAACCAATATTTTAAATGTTTTCCATTTTTTACAATTGTAGCCAATGCTGAAAGGAATAAATATGGACGTTTATCTTTGTGCTCTTTTGTATATGTAGGATCAATTCTTTTTCTAAAACAATGTTTTTTATTTTTGGTTACACTGGGTGTTCATCGCTGCATGTTGGCTTTCTCCAGTTGCAGAGAGCAGGGATTACTCTCTGTGGAATCTCCATGCACCAGGGTTGAACCCATGTCCCCTGCATTGCAAGGTGGATTCTTAACCGCTGGACACCAGGAAAGTTCTGTAGGATAAATTCTTATCTAGACATGGAAAAAAAAATGTGTCTTATTCACTGCTGAATCTCTTCCTTCTACCACACGGCTGGTAGACTTATGACTACTAAAACTAAGATTTCTTGGAGCAATCCTAAACTATGAATAAAGAAATGTATACCACAGGGGTCACCCATTTGGGGCAGTCTGTGGTAACATAAGCAAAGAGTGAAGGGTAAACCAACTGTTTAAATAAAGCTACAACTAACCAAAGTATTTCAAAATGAAAAGTAACTAAAAGGGAGGTAAAATGTTCTAAAAAATTTTTAAGCCAACTCTATCATTTTTACATGTCTAATTGAGAACATGAAAATAATTCTGGTGTAATATAAAATACAAATAAACACTGCCAAGGGTATTTGTTTCTTAACACTTCTGATAACTCCAAAAAATGTAATCAGTATAGAAAAGTACACATGTCAGTATGTATAGATCTACTGTATCCTATCAGTTACATAATATTCTACCACATGGATAATAAATATGAAATACGTATGTAATGCCACATGCTACTAAATGTACTGAGTGTTTTATGTATGTTAACTCATAACAACCCTATGAGGTAGGGACACTTTTAGTTCATTTTATAGATGAAGAAACTGAAGCAAAGGGAAATTAAATAGACCTGCCCAAATTCATATTACTGATTAGTGATGGATTCGTGATTTTAATTCAGGCGGAGTGATTTTGAAGTCTATGATCTTAACCACTACACCATTTAATCATATTGATAATTTAGTTAACCAATATTTTAAATGTTTTCCATTTTTTACAATTGTAGCCAATGCTGAAAGGAATAAATATGGACGTTTATCTTTGTGCTCTTTTGTATATGTAGGATCAATTCTTTTTCTAAAACAATGTTTTTTATTTTTGGTTACACTGGGTGTTCATCGCTGCATGTTGGCTTTCTCCAGTTGCAGAGAGCAGGGATTACTCTCTGTGGAATCTCCATGCACCAGGGTTGAACCCATGTCCCCTGCATTGCAAGGTGGATTCTTAACCGCTGGACACCAGGAAAGTTCTGTAGGATAAATTCTTATCTAGACATGGAAATTTTTTGCATTAAATTATTTATTTAAAATTTTATTATAGGGCTTCCCTGGTGGTTCAGTGGGTAAGGACACCGCCTTGCAGTGCAAGGGGCGCCGGTTCGTTCCCTGGCCTGGGAAAGATCCCACGTGCCGCGGAGCGGCTGGACCGATGTGTCCAATTACAGAGCTGGAGCTCTGAAGCGCATGCGCTCAGAGCCGGCGCTCTGCGACAACAGAGGCCACCGCGATGGGAGGCCCACAGGAGCCAAAGGACAAAGACGGATGAAAACAGAGAAATGAAAGACCAATAGAAGTGGCCCGCCTGTCCCCCACCCTACCCCCCAAAAAAGATAAATAAATAAAATAAATGTTTTTTTTTAAAAAAAAATTATTATATATTTCCAAATCAAGGTCCAATAAGATTGTATCAATCTACCAGTTGATCCTCCATATTTGTAGACTTTATAGTCATAAATTCAACCATCTGTGAATCAAAAATACTAAAATATAATTCCAGAAAGTTCCAAAAAGCAAAAACTTGAATCTGCTCACACAGCAACTTATTTACAAAGCATTTACAGTATATTAGGTATTATAAATAATCTATAGATGATTCAAAGTATATGGGATGATTGTATAGGTTATATGTAAACACTGGACACCATTTTACACAAGGGACTTGATCATGCACAGAGGTCCTAGAAGCAAGCCTCCACAGATATCAAGGAATGACTCCTAGAAATCTTAGGTAACAAAAGTTCCTGTTTCTCCACTCTGTGGCTAATGTTGGATCTTATACATTAGTTAATCTTTAACTGTTGATATTTGAAAAATTCTATACATTGTTTTGTTTTGGTAATATTAAGTTATGCATAACTTATTTAAAATGGACACTTTGTGCTCTTTTGTATATGTAGGATCAATTCTTTTTCTAAAACAATGTTTTTTATTTTTGGTTACACTGGGTGTTCATCGCTGCATGTTGGCTTTCTCCAGTTGCAGAGAGCAGGGATTACTCTCTGTGGAATCTCCATGCACCAGGGTTGAACCCATGTCCCCTGCATTGCAAGGTGGATTCTTAACCGCTGGACACCAGGAAAGTTCTGTAGGATAAATTCTTATCTAGACATGGAAATTTTTTGCATTAAATTATTTATTTAAAATTTTATTATAGGGCTTCCCTGGTGGTTCAGTGGGTAAGGACACCGCCTTGCAGTGCAAGGGGCGCCGGTTCGTTCCCTGGCCTGGGAAAGATCCCACGTGCCGCGGAGCGGCTGGACTGATGTGTCCAATTACCAAGCTGGAGCTCTGGGGCGCATGCGCTCAGAGCCGGCGCTCTGCGACAACAGACGCCACCGCGATGGGAGGCCCACAGGAGCCAAAGGACAAAGACGGATGAAAACAGAGAAATGAAAGACCAATAGAAGTGGCCCGCCTGTCCCCCACCCTACCCCCCAAAAAAGATAAATAAATAAAATAAATGTTTTTTTTTAAAAAAAAATTATTATATATTTCCAAATCAAGGTCCAATAAGATTGTATCAATCTACCAGTTGATCCTCCATATTTGTAGACTTTATAGTCATAAATTCAACCATCTGTGAATCAAAAATACTAAAATATAATTCCAGAAAGTTCCAAAAAGCAAAAACTTGAATCTGCTCACACAGCAACTTATTTACAAAGCATTTACAGTATATTAGGTATTATAAATAATCTATAGATGATTCAAAGTATATGGGATGATTGTATAGGTTATATGTAAACACTGGACACCATTTTACACAAGGGACTTGATCATGCACAGAGGTCCTAGAAGCAAGCCTCCACAGATATCAAGGAATGACTCCTAGAAATCTTAGGTAACAAAAGTTCCTGTTTCTCCACTCTGTGGCTAATGTTGGATCTTATACATTAGTTAATCTTTAACTGTTGATATTTGAAAAATTCTATACATTGTTTTGTTTTGGTAATATTAAGTTATGCATAACTTATTTATGTGCCCTTTCCAAAACTTTGAGTTACTACCATTATCATCAGATTGTACGATAAGGTCAAACCAAAGAATAGGAAATTCACAAAATACCATGAATTTAATTCATAAAATCAAATAAACTCAATTTTAATTAAACTTAATTAAATAAAACTAATTATATAAAATTAAAGTGGGGCAAATTTTTTTTGGCCAGTTTGTTTGCTTGTTCAGAATAATGAATTCTGACTTTTCAATTCTACCTTATAACTTC
This sequence comes from Tragulus kanchil, assembly GCA_022376925.1. Taxonomy (NCBI): domain Eukaryota; kingdom Metazoa; phylum Chordata; class Mammalia; order Artiodactyla; family Tragulidae; genus Tragulus; species Tragulus kanchil. The sequence goes on from JAIOJX010000024.1 coordinate 150,970,360, forward strand.
AGAAAATTTGGGGCAACTCATACAAAACTGGATATTTCTTTCTTTTTTGATATTTGCAGATTAATGCAAATAGCTGACATTTATAAATAGCTGTGCTTATTATATGCAAGGCACTGCATTTAAACACTTTATATGTATTAAATCATTTAATCTTCATAGCAACATATGAAGTACATACCATAGTTAAGTACATTTTATAGATAAAGAATGTGAAGCAGAGGAAGGTTAAATAAGTTCTGTAATGTAATAAAATCAGGATTTGAGGGGTCAGACTACACAGCCAAGTTTTCTCTCAATATATATATATTTTTTCATTTGGCAATACTGTAAATTTTCTTTACTTATGGCTGTGCTGGGTTTCTGTTGCTGTGAGGGCTGTCTCTAGTTGTGGTGAACAGAGGCTACTCTTTCTAATGAGGCACGAGCTTCTCTTGTGGAGGAGCATGGGCTCCAGGGCACAAGGGCTTCAGTAGTTGTGAGGTCTAGAGCACAGTTTCAGTAGTTGTGGCACACAGGCCTAAGTGGTCCATGGTATATGGAATCTTCCCAGACCCTGGATCAAACCTACATTGGCAGGCAGATTCTTTACCACTGAGTCACCAGGAAAGGCCTGAAACCAAGTATTTTTAACCACTGTGCTACAGATATAATCTTTCTAAAATGGTAAATGCTTTTCAAGTCTGAACTTGCTTTCTAGACAAACTGAACAAAGAGAAGCTAATTTGACTTTGTCTTTAAAAATATTTACCTTGACAGTATTTTATTTTTTTTAAATTGTGGCCTCTTTTATTGGTCCTTCATTTATTTATTTTCATCCATCTTAATTCTTCGGCCTGTGGGGGACCCCAGGGGCCTCTCTTCTTGCAGAGCACCGGCTCTGGGTGCATGTGCTGCAGAGCGCCAGCTCGTAATTGGACACACGAGTCCAGCCGCGGAGCGGCACGTGGGATCTTCCCAGGCCAGGGATCGAACTGGCGCCCCTTGCACTGCAAGGCGGTGTCCTTACCCAGTGGACCACCTGGGAAATCCCCTCAGTTCTTTTAAAATAGATATATTTCTACAAATTTTGCCAAGAAACAAATAAATACTATGTGATTAAACAGAAGTTCCGTCGGTTTGTTATCATATTACAGGAAAACTGAAAAGATGGACTTTAACCAAATTTGGAAGGTTTGTTTGAGATGGATTGACTTAAAACACAGGCCATTAGGATTACAAACAACCCACTGTATAGGGCCTGGAAAGGCCTGTTATGACTAATATCATGAAACATGGTATACCTATTAAGCTGATGTGAAGAAAAAACAGTGGCTTCAGAGAGAAAAGCAGTGGTTTCAAAGATAAGCTCCAAAATTACAGGGACAGAAGCTTAAACTATTACGTGTTGATTTGTAACTGAACTGCTTCTCGCATGCAGCATCTTCCAAAATGAATATATAATACTAAATTCTATACTAAATTATAAAATCTTTGTATGGGCATGTTACAATACTGTATATAAACAGTTCAAATATCTGTTCAAAGGCAATCTCTCAATCTCTTTTAAACCATTCACCTTCAGTTAGGAAAATGTTATTGTATTTAAAAGCAAAAATGTAAAAATGTGAAGTAAAAAAGCATAGTAGATTTTAAAACGGAGACAAAAATGTCTTCATTTCAAACTTCCACCATTTAACTATCTTGTTAGCTTTACTGATGTATAATTGGTAAATAAAATTCTAAGATATCTATAGTGTACATTAATGTGCTGTTCTAATCTCTTTGCAGTATTTTCTGTGCAAAACACAGCAACCAGAGACAAAGGCTCTAAATGTAAAAAACAGGCTACACACTTGATGTTTACAATGAACAAAGAGAAGCTAATTTGACTTTGTCTTTAAAAATATTTACCTTGACAGTATTTTATTTTTTTTAAATTGTGGCCTCTTTTATTGGTCCTTCATTTATTTATTTTCATCCATCTTAATTCTTCGGCCTGTGGGGGACCCCAGGGGCCTCTCTTCTTGCAGAGCACCGGCTCTGGGTGCATGTGCTGCAGAGCGCCAGCTCGTAATTGGACACACGAGTCCAGCCGCGGAGCGGCACGTGGGATCTTCCCAGGCCAGGGATCGAACTGGCGCCCCTTGCACTGCAAGGCGGTGTCCTTACCCAGTGGACCACCTGGGAAATCCCCTCAGTTCTTTTAAAATAGATATATTTCTACAAATTTTGCCAAGAAACAAATAAATACTATGTGATTAAACAGAAGTTCCGTCGGTTTGTTATCATATTACAGGAAAACTGAAAAGATGGACTTTAACCAAATTTGGAAGGTTTGTTTGAGATGGATTGACTTAAAACACAGGCCATTAGGATTACAAACAACCCACTGTATAGGGCCTGGAAAGGCCTGTTATGACTAATATCATGAAACATGGTATACCTATTAAGCTGATGTGAAGAAAAAACAGTGGCTTCAGAGAGAAAAGCAGTGGTTTCAAAGATAAGCTCCAAAATTACAGGGACAGAAGCTTAAACTATTACGTGTTGATTTGTAACTGAACTGCTTCTCGCATGCAGCATCTTCCAAAATGAATATATAATACTAAATTCTATACTAAATTATAAAATCTTTGTATGGGCATGTTACAATACTGTATATAAACAGTTCAAATATCTGTTCAAAGGCAATCTCTCAATCTCTTTTAAACCATTCACCTTCAGTTAGGAATATGTTATTGTATTTAAAAGCTAAAATGTAAAATGTGAAGTAAAAAAGCATAGTAGATTTTAAAACGGAGACAAAAATGTCTTCATTTCAAACTTCCACCATTTAACTATCTTGTTAGCTTTACTGATGTATAATTGGTAAATAAAATTCTAAGATATCTATAGTGTACATTAATGTGCTGTTCTAATCTCTTTGCAGTATTTTCTGTGCAAAACACAGCAACCAGAGACAAAGGCTCTAAATGATGAGGACAGAAACAGGCTACACACATTGTTATGATCACAGATCCAAAATTTTATATTCTTGATTAAAAGATACTCATTTAAAATAGTTTTTTGAAAGGCAAAATCCTTGTCAGAAATGTGCATCAACTAGCAGCTTTTATAAAAGGTCTATTTAATTAAACATATATAGAAATCATTACATAGAACAAAATAATCACTTTAAAAGTAATGTTAGAAAACATGTAAAACTTACCAAGTTGAATGTTTCTTATCCACACTGATTGTTTGGTTTCTTTTAAGATTTTCTCAAAGTAAACCCCAGCAAAGCCACTTGAAAAACATGCTGTGAGAACCGCCATGAGGCCTACAAATTGTGAGCCAGCTGAAAGTTCCCGAGAATTAAGCTCTTGAGAATCTGAGGGCCACTGAACAAAAAGAACAGAACATTAAAGTTTAATTCCTATAATATTTCATAAAGTACATATTTAGAGTTCTCAAAAAAATGCAAGCATTTCCATTCCTGAAGTTTGCAGAAGAGTTTTTGAAAAAACCCGTAGAAACATTTTTTTTTTCCCATAGTAATATTACTGTTACACTGTAAAAGCTGCTATCTGCAGTTAGTTAGTCTCTAAGTTGAGTCCAACTCTTTATGACTTCGTGGGCTGTAGTGCACCAGGCTGCTCTGTCCCTGGTATTTCCAAGCCAAGAATATTGAACTTGGGTTGCTATTTCCTCCTTCCTAAAAAAGAGAGGGCGAATGGGGCTTCCCTGGTAGCTCAGTGGTAAAGAGTTCGCCTGCCAATGCAGGAGACACGGGTTCAGTCCCTGATCCGGGAAAATCCCACATACTGCAGAACAACTAAGCCCATGAGGTACAACTACTAAGCCTGTGCTCTAGAGCCTTGGAGCCGCAACTATGGAGCCCATGGGCCACAACTACTGAAGCCTGTGTGCTCTAGAGCCTGAGCTTCACAACAGAAGTCACCACAAGAAGAAGCCTGCTCACCTCCACTAGAGAGCAGCTCCCACTCCCTGCAACGAGAGAAGAGCCAGTGGCAGCAGTGAAAGCCCAGAATAGGCAAAACTAAATAAATAACTAAAATTTTTTAAAAAGAGAGAGAAGGAGAATGAATGAACGCAGAAGTACAAAATACCCTCTCTAAGCAGATCAGTTGTAGAAATTCAGTGTGTGAAGTGCTGGAGCAGCAAAAGAATCTGGAGTGGTTCCTTTATTATGGAAGGCCCATATCATGCTAACCTTTCTAAACTTTATCCTGTAGATCAGTGTTTCTAAAACTTCACATATTTCTCTACCATCCTCATGGTTTTTGTTTACCTGAACTACTACCTACTTGATATTTTAGTTAAAATACTTCACTTTTAAAAACTGAACACCAACTTACCTTAAGCAGGATTTATGAAAATATGGACTTGAAATAATGTCTATTTAAATAAATGTTAGAAATATTTATTCAAAATATACAATACATAACACACTCTGAGGAAAGCGACTGGGGGAAAATGAGGGCTTTGAATGCCAGGAAACTGACATGATTCGATTTGTTTTCTAGATAGCCAACAGTGGTGACTAAGTGGAGGCTGAGATTTTGGGTGATGAGTAAGACAGAAGTAAAAGAAAAAATCAATTAGGAGGCAAAGATTACATGAGACACAAAGAAGGCATGAAATGGGCCATCTTAGAGACAGATAAGGACAGAATCAAGAAGTATTAGAAAGCAAAATCAGAAAGTCTTAGTAATTGGATGTATAGGCTGAGAAGAGCCTAGGACAACTCTCAGGCTGAGTTAATAATGACTGGCAAAACATAGAAATAACAGGTTTGGTGGGGAAAAGGTAAAGTTTAGTTTTGGATACAATGACTTTATAAGGTCCACTGAACAACCAAACAAAGTATATAATGGGCTTTTTAGAGATACAAATCTGAAACTAGAGGTGAGAACCAGAGCTGACAACACCCTCAAGAAACTATCAGTACATGTGCTGATAAAAACTTTCAGAAAGAATGAAATCTCCAAAATTAAGGACATAATTTGAGAGAAATAATGCTACACTAAACCCCAATATCTAATGGGTATATGAAGGAAGAGGATGCCTAGAAGAAAACCAGTAAGGGATCATTAGAAAGATGTGAAAAGAACCAAGAACAAATAGTATCAGGGAAGCTGGTAGACAGGAAGGGAGTGATTAAAAAACACCTTTGAGGGGCTTCCCTGGTGGTCCAGTGGTTAAGACTCTGGCTCCCAATGCAAGGGGTCTAGGTTCAATCCCTACTCAAGGAACTAGATCCCACATGCCAAAACTAACAGTTCACATGCTGCAACTATCACCCAGTTCAGCCAATTACATAAGTAAAAACAACAACAACAAAAAAAGCTTTGTTTTACATACAGTATCTTGTTTCCCTAAATAGACTGCTCATTTCTTTGCCTCAGATAACTTGACTTTCATTGTTATCATTTACAGTCCCAATGTGGTATCTTCTTCAAAGGAAGCCCTCAAAAAATATGTCAGTTGAAAATATAAGCATTCATTTGCATCAACAAGTAACAGAACCAAAATCTCCAAAATGAGATTTTGAAACTGTGATAAAAATGAACAGTATATTTATCTTGAATAGTTACCTGTACGAAAGCAACTCCTGTCATCAGAATTACTGAGACTGGTACACGAAAAGCACGTGAAAGGGCTTTGAATGCCAGGAAACTGACATGATTCGATTTGTTTTCTAGATAGCCAACAGTGGTGACTAAGTGGAGGCTGAGATTTTGGGTGATGAGTAAGACAGAAGTAAAAGAAAAAATCAATTAGGAGGCAAAGATTACATGAGACACAAAGAAGGCATGAAATGGGCCATCTTAGAGACAGATAAGGACAGAATCAAGAAGTATTAGAAAGCAAAATCAGAAAGTCTTAGTAATTGGATGTATAGGCTGAGAAGAGCCTAGGACAACTCTCAGGCTGAGTTAATAATGACTGGCAAAACATAGAAATAACAGGTTTGGTGGGGAAAAGGTAAAGTTTAGTTTTGGATACAATGACTTTATAAGGTCCACTGAACAACCAAACAAAGTATATAATGGGCTTTTTTTTAGAGATACAAATCTGAAACTAGAGGTGAGAACCAGAGCTGACAACACCCTCAAGAAACTATCAGTACATGTGCTGATAAAAACTTTCAGAAAGAATGAAATCTCCAAAATTAAGGACATAATTTGAGAGAAATAATGCTACACTAAACCCCAATATCTAATGGGTATATGAAGGAAGAGGATGCCTAGAAGAAAACCAGTAAGGGATCATTAGAAAGATGTGAAAAGAACCAAGAACAAATAGTATCAGGGAAGCTGGTAGACAGGAAGGGAGTGATTAAAAAACACCTTTGAGGGGCTTCCCTGGTGGTCCAGTGGTTAAGACTCTGGCTCCCAATGCAAGGGGTCTAGGTTCAATCCCTACTCAAGGAACTAGATCCCACATGCCAAAACTAACAGTTCACATGCTGCAACTATCACCCAGTTCAGCCAATTACATAAGTAAAAACAACAACAACAAAAAAAGCTTTGTTTTACATACAGTATCTTGTTTCCCTAAATAGACTGCTCATTTCTTTGCCTCAGATAACTTGACTTTCATTGTTATCATTTACAGTCCCAATGTGGTATCTTCTTCAAAGGAAGCCCTCAAAAAATATGTCAGTTGAAAATATAAGCATTCATTTGCATCAACAAGTAACAGAACCAAAATCTCCAAAATGAGATTTTGAAACTGTGATAAAAATGAACAGTATATTTATCTTGAATAGTTACCTGTACGAAAGCAACTCCTGTCATCAGAATTACTAGTGAGAGCCACTGGTACACACCTAATTTTTTACCAAGCATTGACACGGAAAATAATGCAGTCGTGAGAATTTTCAACTGATATGTGACCTGGAAAGGAAAACAGCTGATATTACTGTTTGTTTGTTTGTTTCTTAAAGGGACTACTAGAAATGTGTTTTAGGTACCTGGTAAGTAGCTGCATCTAGATTTGACAGTGCCACATAGAGTAAGTTATTCTGAAGAGTGTATATTCCTGATGGAATAGCAAGCTTAAGTGTCTCCATAGGTTTATTAAGGATTTCATCGTGTAGTATGCGATTCAGTGCTCTTAGACTGCATTCTAGGAAAAAACACAAAATGGACAGAATCAGTAGGTAAGCAACTCTGAATCAGTTCCATACTCTCTCTCAAGCTTTCAGTTTTTTCACCTGTAGAAAAAATTCAGCCACCTGTTACGAAACTTTGAGGTCTAAGGTTTACAGACATACCTCAGAGAGACTGCAGGTTCAATTCCACACCACTGCCATAAAGTGAATACCATAATAAGGTTAAGTCACAGACTTTTTTTCTTTCAGTGCATATAAAGTTATGTGTACATTGTACACATAGGACAATGTCCAGATCCTGTTAACTGCAATACGATTATGTCTAAAAAATGCCCATACCTTAATTGAAAAATACTTTATTGCTAAAAAATGCTCGCCATCATTTGACAACGCAGGGTTGCCACAAATCTTCAATTTGTCAAAAATAAAAACACAGGGGATTCCCTGGTGGTCCAGTGGGTAAAGGAGTCTGCCTTGTAGTGCAAGGGGCAACGGTTCCATCCCTGGCCAGGGAAGATCCCACATGCTGAGGAGCAGCTGGGTGGGTGTGTCCAATTATGAGCCAGCGCTCTGGAGCACATGTGCCCAGAGCTGGTGCTCTGCAACGAGGGAGGCCACTGCGATGGGAGGGCACACATGCCAAAGAATAAAGATCGATAAAAAATACATGATGACTTAGAGGCAAAAATAAAAAAGCCAAAAAAAAACCCAATCTGCAATAAAATAAGGCATACCTATACCTTCAGTGATACTAATATTTCAAATGCTAACTCTTATAAGTAGGCATATTAAGAAGCACATTATCTCTCTGTATGTATATATATATACTGGGAAATAAATCAAATTGATATGTAAACATATTATTTATAATAACGCAAACCTCACAGTATCATTTGTCAACCAAGTATTCTTACTTTATTATAGCAACATTATAATACTTTGTATTTTATAATGTATTTTATCATCATTCATTCCAATTAATAATTATGAAGACTTTAATCACAAAAGAGTATCAGTTAGGAAGTGGGTTTAGTTCCAGCAACAGTAAATTCAACCAACTGGCTCTCACCCATAGGTATTTGTCTCACATACCATGAGTTTACATCCAAAGCTGCCACAGCAGCTCAGTAAACATATTAAGGACCTAAATTCTCTCTCTCTCTATATATATATACATATACACTGGCATTTTAATTGCATTCTTTTCATCTACTGTCTGTGTGATTTTTGCAATAGGTTACCAAATGACTGACGCACCTCTAGTTCTTCTTTTTGGCAACAAAAAAGAAGAGGAAACAGTGGCCTTGCAGGCACCTTCTTCTCTCTCATTGATTAAGACTGTGTCTGCAATAACTACCCCCTGGCGTAAAGCAACTGGAAAATCTTTTCTTTTATATTCTCCATATTAGAGATAACAAGGGGAGAAAGGAGTTAACAGTGGACTCTGAGCTAGCCAATACACAGTATTAGTCACAAAAATGTCCAAAGAACTTTAAGAGATACATAAATTCCCAAAGAAAGGAGGAACTCCACGGAACTCTACCACTTTACCAACAATGACACTTTACAAGTGATTTTTCTCTCCCAACACAAAACCTGAAAACTTTGATTATGAAAACTATTTTAAAATGAAAAGAACTTTTTAAGATCAACTTTATTGGAGTATAGTTGACTTACAGTGCTATATAAGTTTCCAAGATGAGAGTAACTTTAAAAAATGCTACCATACATTCATTCTTTCCTGATCTAAAATGAGTCAAAAAATTAAGAAAGTAAATTAAGGATTACCAAAAGATTTTCTTATTTTTAGCCAAAAAAATCTAAAACATTAGCTCATTTTAAAAGTTAAATATTTAAATAATTAATGCTATCACATACTTCTCTCCTTAGCAGTCTGAGGGTAGTGAAATTGAGTCCTGTGGCTTTAATTTGATTTCTCTGATTGCTAGAGAGGTGGAGCACCTTTTTAAACATTTAGTTTTCTGAATACAAATGCAATCTCTTTGTGCCTCCAAAATCAGTATGCCCCAGCTATACTGGCCAACATACACAAATTTACAAGCAACCCAATTCAAAAATGGGCAACAGATTTGAGCAGACATTTCTCTAAAGATACACAAATGGCCAATAAGCACATGAAAAGATGCTCAACATTATTAGTCATCAGGGAAATGCAAATCAAAACAACAACGGGATACTACTTTACATGTACTAGAATGGCTAAATTTTTTTTAAATGTAAAATAGTAAGTGCTAGTGAGGATGTGGAAAAATTGGAACTCTTATACATTGCTGGTAGGAATCCAAAATGGTACAGTTGTTGTGGAAAAGTTTCACAGTTCTTCAAAATGTTAAACACAGAATTACCATATGATTCAGCCATTCTACCTCGAAGCATATATTCAACAGAAATGAAAGCAGAGACTTGAAAAGAGACTTGTATGTCTATTGCAGGATAATTGATTGTTCATTTCAGCATTATTTACAATAGCCAAAGAGTGGAACAATTTAAGTGTCTATCAATATAGGAATGGATAAAATGTTACACAGATCTTCCTTGACTTACAATACGGTTTCATCCCAACAAAACCATAGTAACTTGAAAATATCGTAAGTCAAAAATGCATTTAATACACTTAACCTACCAAACCTCACAACTTAGCCTAGACTGCCTTAAATATGCTCAGAAGCCTTAAACATTATCCTAATGTTAGGCAAAATCACCTATCACAAAGCCTATTTCATAATAAAGTATTGACTATCTCATGTAATTTACTGAATACTGTACAGAAAGTGAAACCCAGATGGGTTATATGGGTACAGAATGGCTATGAGTGCATTGGTTGTTTATCCTGGTGATCATGTAGCTGACTGGGAGCTAGTTTGCTGGCTGCCTAGCACACTCAGAGTACCATATCACTAGCCTAGAACAAGATCAAAATTCAAAGCACTGTTTCTACTCAATGCATATCACTTTAACACCATAGTAAAGTTAAAATAATCATGAAGTCAAACCACCATTAAGCTGGAGACTTCCAGTGTGTACACACACACACACACACACAATGGAATACTATTTAGTCATGTAAAGAAATAAATTCTATGACGTACTACAATATAAATAAACCTTGAAAACATTATACTGAAACAAACCAAACACAAAAGAACAAATATTGTATGATTCTACTCAGATGAAATATCTAGACTAGGCCAATGTATAGATACAGAAAGTAGATTAGAGGTTCCCAGGTGCTTAAAGGAGAATGGGGAGTTATTGTTTAATGGTTAGTCTCTGGTTGAGGTGATGAAAAGTTTTAGAAAGACAGTGATGATGGTTGCACAATACTGTTAATGTAGTTAATGCTACTGAATTATACACTTAGAAATTATTAAAGTTGCAAATTTTATAAGATATGTGTATGAGCATATATACATAAATATCAAGCTACATAAAGGTACAACTTCAAAGAACAAAATACCACAAAAAAATGCACATTTTAAAATCAGTGAATTGTATGGTACGTGAATTATATCTGAATATAAATCTTTTGCTTTTTTTTGGCTGTGCCATGCAGCTTATGGGATTTTAGTTCCCCAACCAGGATTAAACCTGAATCCTCGGCAAAGAGTTTCCTCAAAAGATTTAAATTAAAAAAAGAAAAACTATATTAAATTAGTCACTGCTTAGGCTCTCCCGGTGGTCCAGTGGGTAAAGAGTCCACCTTGCAGTGCAAGCGGCGCCAGGTTCAATCCCTGGCCGGGGAAGATCCCATGTGCCGCGGAGCAGCTGGACCAGTGTGTCCAATTACAAGTCAGTACCCTGGAGCACATGCGCCCAGAGCCAGTACTCTGCAACCAGAGATGCCACTGCGATGGGGGGCCCACGAACGAAGAATAAAGATGGATCAAAATAAATAAATTTTTAAAAAAATCAATAAATGAGGCCAAAATTTTAAAATCCTTTAAAAAAATAATTAGGTGCTGCTGAACTAATCATGCAGCAAATAAAATAAAAAGCCAAGACTTAAGTAAAAAATTATGACTCCTCTAAAGTTACTCTTATTCTCAAATTACTGTAAATGTAAGAAATCATGGTTCATATTTACAGCATTAGCCACAGGACATGAATCACAATATAGACTAGAATAAGACACCTTTATTACTAGACTAAAACTATCATAATAAAATGAAAATTGAAATGTTCTTAAATAATGCAACAGTGTTCAAATGTGTAGTTATCTGTACGTACATAAATACATAGGTACCTACATATACATAGCCCTGGGTCAGGAAGATCCCCTGGAGTAGGTAATGCCAACCCAATGCCTGCAAAATTCCATGGACAGAGAAGCCTGGTGATCTATAGTCCATGGGATTGCAAAGAGTTGTACACAACTGAGCATATATATATATATATATATATATATAATATGTGAATAACTCGAAAACAATAAAACCTAGATACCTACTACTGTCTTTGTAGACTAATAAAATGCAGGCCATTATCTTCAAAAGTTCAGCAACAACCACAGCTGTAGATGATAGATAACGAGGCCCTTCCTCTTTCAAAGTCCTAGAATAACGCATCGTTAGAACCAAACTGGTAGTCTGAAAGACCAGAATTCCCAAGGAAAGGTATTTTAGGTTGGATGACATTGTTTTATCTTCATTTGCCTGAAAAACAAAATACACAAGGCAAATAAACAAAGTTAGAAAACACAGCAATCAAAGATATATTAAAAACCAGTAAGAGGGGCTTCCCCTGGTGGTCCAGTGGGTAAGGACAATGCCTTGCAATGCAAGGGGCGCTGGTTTGATCCCTGGCCTGGGAAGATCCCACGTGCCGTAGAGCACTGGACCAATGTGTCCAATTACCGAGCCGCAGCTCTGGGGCACCTCTGCCCAGAGCCGGCGCTCTGCGACGACAGAGGCCACCACGATGGGAGGCCCACAGGAGCCAAAAGAACAAAGATGGATGAAAATAGAGAAATGAAAGACCAATAGAAGTGGCTCGCCCGTCCCACTCCCTCCCCACCCCACCCCACAAAAAGATTAAAAAAAAAAAAAAAAAAAAAACCAGTAAGAGATGTCTCATTCCAAACAAGACACAGTGCATTTCATCCTATTCTTCCTGCTAGTTACAACTATAATCCTTGGACCAAGGACAAAGCAACTATAAGCAGACTGAAAAAGTGATAAAAATAAGACAGATTCGCTAGTGACTATAGATCTTGAGTGACGAAGAAATGAATTCCCTGGAGATTTTTTTGTCACTCAGGAATTTCACCCTGGGTGTTACAGAAGTTTACAACCTGGAGCCAACAAGTGTAGATCAAAACAAAATCGCCATAAGAAAAAACCCACTGTCTCCAACCAAAGGACTGGGACAATAGCAGCCCTATAGGATATAATTGCGTACTGTGTAATGTGTGGACAGAGCCTTGCTGACCAACCCTCCCCTGAACAAATGACACCTGAGGTGGTGGCCCTCCCGTCCCCTACCAGGGGTTGCAGTCACAAAGCTTATGGAGGCAGAGCTCTGCCAACCATTCCTGCCTTATATAAGGAGAATATCAGTGAAGATGCAGCACCATTCATCCCTCTTCAGCGACTGTCTACTAATATAGAAGATTTAAGTAGGAACCAAGGTCTCATAACACTCAAAATGTCCAGGATACAATCCAAAATGAGTGCACTCATTTTGATGGAAAAAAAAATCTCAACTAGGATGAATAAGGACAATCAACAGACAACAAAACAGTGTTGATGCTGGAATTACCAGTCAAGAATTTTAAAGAAATCACTACAAAAATACACCATCAACAAGCAATTATAAACATTCCTGAAATAATTTTATACTTACATAGCTGAAAAAATAGTACAGGAGTTATGATGTGCCTTACACCCCCTCTCTTCCAAAAATAAAAGTAGCAAAGTTCCTATATTTATCCTAAAGTAATATTAACTCTAAGAGGCTCACTTTAAATATGAAGATATAATATATTACAAAGTAAAAGGACTGGAAAAAAATTGGCCATGATAAAAGGTAAAAGGATTGGAAAAATAAAAGCCATGAGAAAATTGGAGGGGTTAGATTACTATCAGATAAAACAGATTACATAATAATTATTATTAGAATTAAAGGATACTTCATAATGATAATACAGTCCACACATCAGGAAGATATAATAATTATAAATGTACATGTGCTAATAACAAGGCTTTGATACACAAAGCAAAATCTGACAGAACTAAAACGAAGAGCAGGTAATCTACAGTCAGAATGTGATATATTAACCCATCTTTCTCAGTAATTGATAGAACACACACATACACACACACAAAACCCAGTAAGAATAGAGAAGATCTTAATAACACCATCAACCACTAAAACTCTGTAGACTTGGAGAAGGTCCACTAAGATTCTCCTTCAGTGAGAATGAAAGTAGCTCAGTTGTGTCTGATTCTTTGTAACTCATGGAGAAGCCATGGAATTCTCCAGGCAAGAATACTGGAGTGGGTAGCCTTTCCCTTCTCCAGGGGATCTTCCCAACCCAGGGATCAAACCCAGGTCTCCCACACTGCAGGTGGATTCTTTACCATCTGAGCCACCAGGGAAGCCTAGGAGGGACAGTGTCCATGGTCAGTCAACTGCCTCTCTGCCCTCAGGTCACATCCTTTGCTTCAAATTCATCTAAAGATTCAATTTTTTTATTTTTTATTTTTTACATGTATGTTCCCAGATCATTCATATGCATATCCCTGGACCCTCCCCCCACCCAGTTCCCCCGCTCCCATCCCTCCAGACCATCGCTCCAAGTGGTTGTAGGTACTCCTATTCCCCTAGCACAATGACAATAGCTATCTTTTCCACACATGACAGTATAGGTTTCCATGTTACTCCCTCCATGCCTCCCTCCCACTGTTTGGTCTCCACAATGTCTTTATGTCTATTCTCTGTTTTTTCATGAGTTCACTTCATGTGTTATCATGACCATCTTACTAGATCCCATATATATGAGTTAGTATACTATACTTGTCTTTCTCTTTTTGACTTACTTCACTTTTTATGATAGGTTCTAGAGCCAGCCACCTCATTAGGACTGAGTCTTCTGCATTTCTTTTAACAGCTGAGTAGTATTCCATTGTATATATGTACCAGAGCTTCTGGATCCATTCATTTGTCGATGGACATCTAGGTTGCTTCCATGTTTTGGCTATTGTATAGAGAGCTGCAATGAACATTGGGGTACAGGTGCCTCTTTCAGTTTTGATTTCATCAGGATACAGGCCTAATAGTGGGATTGCTGGGTCATAGGGTGCTTCTCTTTTTAGTTTTTTAAGGAATCTCCAGACTATCTTCCATAGAGGCTGTATCAATTTACATTCCCACAATGCAAGAGGGTTCCCTTTTCTCCGCACCCTCTCTAGCATTTGTTGTCTGTCGATTTGTTGATGATGGCCATTCTGACAGGTGTGAGGTGGTATCTCATTGTGGTTTTAATTTGCATTTCTCTGATAATAAGCGAGGTTGAGCATCGTTTCATGTACTTTGGGGCCATCTGTATGTCCTCTTTGGAGAGGCGTCTCTTTAGATCTTTTTCCCATTTTTTGATTGGGCTGCTCATTTTCCCTGTGCTGAGTTGTCTGAGTTGCTTGTAGATTTTGGAGATTAATTCTTTGTCTGTTGTTTCATTTGCTATGATTTTCTCCCACTCTGTGGGGTGTCTGTTCAACTTTTTGGTGATTTCTTTTGCTGTACAAAAGCTTTTAAGTTTTATGAGGTCCCACGTGTTGACTTTTCTTTTCAGTTCCACTATTTTAGTAGGTGGGTCAGAGAAGATCTTGCTTTGATGGATGTCCTTGAGGGTTTTGCCTATATTCTCCTCTAAGACTTTGATGGTTTCTGGTCTTACATTTAGGTCTTTAATCCATTTTGAGTTGATCTTTGTGTATGGGGTCAGGGAATGTTCCAACTTCATTTTTTTGCATGTAGCTGTCCAATTTTCCCAGGACCATTTGTTGAAGAGGCTATCTTTCTCCCATTTTATAGTTTCTCCTCCTTTGTCAAAAATAAGGTACCCATAGGTGCGTGGGTTGATCTCTGGGTTCTCAATCTTGTTCCATTGATCTATAGTTCTGTTTTTGTGCCAGTACCATACTGTCTTGATGACTGTTGCTTTGTAGTAGAGTCTGAAGTTAGGGAGGCTGATCCTCCAACTCCATTCTTCTTCCTCAGGATTGCTTTGGCTATTCGAGGTCTTCTGTGTTCCATATGAACTGTATTATTATTTGGTCTAGTTCTGTGAAAAATGTCAATGGTAGTTGGATAGGTATTGCATTGAATCTATAGATGATATTTGGTAGTATGGTCATTTTCACAATATTGATTCTTCTGATCCAGGAACATGGAATATCTTTCCATCTGTTGAAGTCTTCTTTAATACTTCTCATGAGTGTCTTGTAATTTTCTGTGTACAATTCTTTTCTCCACACCCTCTCTAGCATTTGTTGTCTGTCGATTTGTTGATGATGGCCATTCTGACAGGTGTGAGGTGGTATCTCATTGTGGTTTTAATTTGCATTTCTCTGATAATAAGCGAGGTTGAGCATCGTTTCATGTACTTTGGGGCCATCTGTATGTCCTCTTTGGAGAGGCGTCTCTTTAGATCTTTTTCCCATTTTTTGATTGGGCTGCTCATTTTCCCTGTGCTGAGTTGTCTGAGTTGCTTGTAGATTTTGGAGATTAATTCTTTGTCTGTTGTTTCATTTGCTATGATTTTCTCCCACTCTGTGGGGTGTCTGTTCAACTTTTTGGTGATTTCTTTTGCTGTACAAAAGCTTTTAAGTTTTATGAGGTCCCACGTGTTGACTTTTCTTTTCAGTTCCACTATTTTAGTAGGTGGGTCAGAGAAGATCTTGCTTTGATGGATGTCCTTGAGGGTTTTGCCTATATTCTCCTCTAAGACTTTGATGGTTTCTGGTCTTACATTTAGGTCTTTAATCCATTTTGAGTTGATCTTTGTGTATGGGGTCAGGGAATGTTCCAACTTCATTTTTTTGCATGTAGCTGTCCAATTTTCCCAGGACCATTTGTTGAAGAGGCTATCTTTCTCCCATTTTATAGTTTCTCCTCCTTTGTCAAAAATAAGGTACCCATAGGTGCGTGGGTTGATCTCTGGGTTCTCAATCTTGTTCCATTGATCTATAGTTCTGTTTTTGTGCCAGTACCATACTGTCTTGATGACTGTTGCTTTGTAGTAGAGTCTGAAGTTAGGGAGGCTGATCCCTCCAACTCCATTCTTCTTCCTCAGGATTGCTTTGGCTATTCGAGGTCTTCTGTGTTTCCATATGAACTGTATTATTATTTGGTCTAGTTCTGTGAAAAATGTCAATGGTAGTTGGATAGGTATTGCATTGAATCTATAGATGATATTTGGTAGTATGGTCATTTTCACAATATTGATTCTTCTGATCCAGGAACATGGAATATCTTTCCATCTGTTGAAGTCTTCTTTAATACTTCTCATGAGTGTCTTGTAATTTTCTGTGTACAATTCTTTTGTTTCTTTGGGCAGGTTTATTCCTAGATATTTGATTCTTTTGGTTGCAATGGTGAAGGGGATTGCCTCTTTGATTTCATTTTCTGATTTTTCATTGTTTGTGTATAGGAATGCCAGTGATTTCTGTGTGTTGACTTTGTATCCTGCGACTTGGCTGAATTCACTGATTAGCTCTAGTAGCTTTGTAACCGTGTCTTTGGGATTTTCTATGTATAATATCACGTCGTCTGCAAAAAGAGAGAGCTTGACTTCTTCCTTTCCAATCTGGATTCCTTTGATTTCTTTCCCTTCTCTTATTGCTGTTGCTAGGACTTCCAGGACTATGTTGAATAGTAGTGGTAAAAGTGGGCACCCCTGTCTTGTTCCTGATCTTAGAGGGAATGCTTTCAGTTTTTCACCATTAACAATAATGTTCGCTGTAGGCTTCTCATAGATGGCTTTTATTATGTTGAGATAGGTTCCTTCTATGCCCATTTTCTGAAGAGCTTTTATCATAAATGGATGTTGTACTTTGTCGAAGGCTTTTTCTGCATCTATTGAAATGATCATGTGATTTTTGTCTTTCAATTTGTTGATATGGTGTATCACATTGATTGATTTGCGGATGTTGAAGAAGCCTTGCATGCCTGGGATGAACTCGACTTGATCATAATGTATGAGTTTTTTGACGTGTCGTTGAATTCTGTTTGCTAGGATTTTGTTGAGGATCTTGGCATCTAAGTTCATCAGTGAAATTGGTCTGTAATTTTCCTTTTTTGTGTTGTCTTTACCTGGTTTGTGTATCAGGCTGATGGTGGCCTCGTAGAATGTGTTTGGAAGTGTTCCTTCCTGTGCAATTTTTTGGAAGAGTTTTATAAGGACAGGCATTAGCTTTTCTTTAAATGTTTGGTAGAATTCGCCTGTGAAGCCATCTGGCCCTGGGCTTTTATTTTTGGGTAGATTTTTAATGATAAATTCGATTTCTGAGCTTGTGATTGGGTTGTTCAAAGTTTCTGTTTCTTCCTGGCTCAGTCTTGGGAGATTAATCCTGTCCAAGAAACTGTCCATTTCTTCCAGGTTGTCCAGTTTGTTGCCATAGAGTTGCTCATAGTAGTCTCTTAGAATCCTTTGGATTTCTGCATTATCTGTTGTAATCTCTCCTTTTTCGGTTTTGATGTTGTTGATCTGGTTCTTCTCTCTCTTTTTCTTAATGAGTCTGGCCAGTGGCTTGTCAATTTTGTTTACCTTTTCAAAGAACCAGCTTTTTGTTTTATTTATCTTTACTATTGTTTCTCTTGTTTCTTTCTCATTTATTTCTGCTCTGATCTTTATGATTTCTCTTCTTCTGCTGGCTTTGGGATGTTTTTGTTCTTCTTTCTCCAACTGTTTTAAGCGGAGGGTTAGGTCATCTGCTTCATATTTTCCTAGTTTCTTGAGGTGGGATTGTATTGCTATAAATTTCCCTCTTAGAACTGCTTTTGCAGTATCCCATAGGTTTTGCACTGTCGTGTGTTCATTGTCATTTTCTTCTAGGAATTGTTAAATTTCTCCTTTGATTTCCTCAATGATCAGTTGGTTTTTTAGGTATGTATTGTTTAATCTCCATGTGTTTGTGTCTTTAGGGTTTTTTTTCTGGTAGTTGATCTCCAGTCTCATTGCATTGTGGTCCGAGAAGATGGTTGATATAATTTCGGTTTTCTTGAACTGACTGAGGTTAGATTTGTGGCCCAAGATGTGGTCTATCCTGGAGAATGTTCCGTGAGCACTTGAGAAGAAAGTGTATTCTTCTGCTTTTGGATGGAACGTCCTAAAGATATCGATGAGGTCCATCTTTTCCAGTGTGGCATTTAAGGCTTGTGTTTCTTTATTAATTTTCTGTTTTGTTGATCTGTCCATTGGTGTGAGAGGAGTGTTAATGTCTCCTACTATTACTGTGTTATTGTTGATTTCTTCTTTTATGTCTGAAAGTACCTGTCTTATGTATTGAGGTGCCCCTGTGTTGGGTGCGTAGATATTCATCACTGTTACGTCTTCCTCTTGGATAGATCCCTTAATCATGATGTAGTGACCTGCCTTGTCTCTTAGAATCTTCTTTACTTTAAAGTCTATTTTGTCTGATATAAGGATTGCTACTCCAGCTTTCTTTTGATTTCCATTTGCATGGAATATCTTTTTCCAGCCTTTCACTTTCAGTCTATGAGTGTCCATAGGTCTGAAGTGGGTCTCTTGTAAACAGCATATATATGGGTCTTGCTTCTGGATCCATTCAGCCAGCCTGTGTCGTTTGGTTGGAGCATTTAGTCCATTTACGTTCAAAGTAATTATTGATACGAATGTTCCTATTGTCATCTTCTTAGAAATTTGGGGTTTGATTTGTAAGGCTTCTCCTACTCTTGTATTTATTGGCTATATCAGGCCCTTTAACACTTGTTGTAGGGCTGGTTTTGTGGTACAGAATTCTTTTAGTTTTTGCTTGTCTGTGAAGCTTTTGACTTTACCATCGATTTTGAATGAGATTCTTGCTGGGTAGAGAATTCTTGGTTGGAGGTTGTTCTCTTTTAGCCGTTTAAATGTATCTTGCAATTCTCTTCTGGCCTGTAGGGTTTCTGTTGAGAGATCCGCAGTTAGCCGGGTTTTTTTTTAGCTGCTTTTGCAGTATCCCATAGGTTTTGCACTGTCGTGTGTTCATTGTCATTTTCTTCTAGGAATTGTTAAATTTCTCCTTTGATTTCCTCAATGATCAGTTGGTTTTTTAGGTATGTATTGTTTAATCTCCATGTGTTTGTGTCTTTAGGGTTTTTTTTCTGGTAGTTGATCTCCAGTCTCATTGCATTGTGGTCCGAGAAGATGGTTGATATAATTTCGGTTTTCTTGAACTGACTGAGGTTAGATTTGTGGCCCAAGATGTGGTCTATCCTGGAGAATGTTCCGTGAGCACTTGAGAAGAAAGTGTATTCTTCTGCTTTTGGATGGAACGTCCTAAAGATATCGATGAGGTCCATCTTTTCCAGTGTGGCATTTAAGGCTTGTGTTTCTTTATTAATTTTCTGTTTTGTTGATCTGTCCATTGGTGTGAGAGGAGTGTTAATGTCTCCTACTATTACTGTGTTATTGTTGATTTCTTCTTTTATGTCTGAAAGTACCTGTCTTATGTATTGAGGTGCCCCTGTGTTGGGTGCGTAGATATTCATCACTGTTACGTCTTCCTCTTGGATAGATCCCTTAATCATGATGTAGTGACCTGCCTTGTCTCTTAGAATCTTCTTTACTTTAAAGTCTATTTTGTCTGATATAAGGATTGCTACTCCAGCTTTCTTTTGATTTCCATTTGCATGGAATATCTTTTTCCAGCCTTTCACTTTCAGTCTATGAGTGTCCATAGGTCTGAAGTGGGTCTCTTGTAAACAGCATATATATGGGTCTTGCTTCTGGATCCATTCAGCCAGCCTGTGTCGTTTGGTTGGAGCATTTAGTCCATTTACGTTCAAAGTAATTATTGATACGAATGTTCCTATTGTCATCTTCTTAGAAATTTGGGGTTTGATTTGTAAGGCTTCTCCTACTCTTGTATTTATTGGCTATATCAGGCCCTTTAACACTTGTTGTAGGGCTGGTTTTGTGGTACAGAATTCTTTTAGTTTTTGCTTGTCTGTGAAGCTTTTGACTTTACCATCGATTTTGAATGAGATTCTTGCTGGGTAGAGAATTCTTGGTTGGAGGTTGTTCTCTTTTAGCCGTTTAAATGTATCTTGCAATTCTCTTCTGGCCTGTAGGGTTTCTGTTGAGAGATCCGCAGTTAGACGTATGGGGTTTCCTTTATATGTTATTTGTTGTTTGCTCCTAGCTGCTTTTAGTAATCTGTCTTTATATTTAGTCTGTGTTAGTTTGATTAGAATGTGCCTTGGTGTGTTTCTTCTGGGGTTTCTCCTGTATGGAACTCCTTGTGCTTCCTGGACTTGGTTGACTATCTCCTTTCCCATGCTGGGGAAGTTTTCAACTATAACCTCTTCAAGAATTTTTTCATAGTCTTTCTTCTCTTCTTCTTCTTCTGGAACTCCTATAATTCTAATGTTGGTGCGTTTGATATTGTCCCAGAGGTCTCTGAGGCTATCCTCAGTTCTTTTAATTCTTTGGGCTTTGTTCTGTTCTTCAGCACTTATTTCCACCATTCTGTCTTCCAGCTCACTTATCCGTTCTTCAGCCTCTGATACTCTACTGTTGAGACCTTCTATAGTATTTTTGAGTTCAGCAATTGAGTTAGTTGTCTCCATTTGCTTATTTTTCATTTCTTGCATGTCTCTTCTCAATGCACTAATTTCCTCTAATATTCTGTTTTCGGTGTTTTGCATCCTCATTAGTATAGCTTTTCTGAATTCTCTTTCAGATAGTTTGTCTATCTCCTCCTCTGTCATTTGAAGCTGTGTTTCTCTAGCTTGGTCCTTCATTTGTGCAGTGTTTCTCTGACGTTTCATTATTAGGTTAATTTTTGTTTCTTTGTGTGTGTCTGTGTGTATGGAGTTCTTATTCCCACCAGGCTTCTTGGTTGAATTCTCCCTTCCTTTGGGTTTCTGTTCTTGTAGAAGGGTTCAGTGGTTTGTGTCTTGGGTGGTGTTAGACCTTGTTTACAGGTGAATAATCTGTAGTGTTGTATGTTCTTTGATAGTGTGGGTTCCTGGAATCAGGGCTTCCGCTCCGAGGATCCTTGGTTTGATGATTGGTCAGGGGGTGTAGGCTCTATGTCTGGTTTGCTACGGTGTTCCGTGATATTAGTTCACATACTAGCATCCGCGCTGCGGCTCCTCGCGCCGGGGCTCCTCGCGGCGCCCGGTTCCGGCGGCTCCTCGCGGAGGCGGGTTCCGGCCAAGATTCAATTTTGGAAAAAAAAAATCCCTGAATGTTTTTTTTCGATAGAAACTGACAAGTTGATTTTTAAATTTATAGAAAAACACAAAGGACATAGACAACCAAATCAATTTTGAAAAGGAAGAATAAAGTGGAAAGAGTCAAACTACTGTAATTCTACACCTATATTAAGACTGGTATTAACATAAGGAGAGAAGAATAGGTCAATGGAATAGAATAAAATCTAGAACAATATCCATACATATTTGGTCAAAAAATTTTTGACAAAGGTGCCAAAAAGAAAGCACAGTCTTTTTAACAAATAACTCTGGAACAATGAGCTATCTGTATTTATTTTAATGAACTACTATATATATCTGTCTCATGCCAAAATTAAATAAAAACTTATTTCCTTTTAATTCTTTGGGCTTTGTTCTGTTCTTCAGCACTTATTTCCACCATTCTGTCTTCCAGCTCACTTATCCGTTCTTCAGCCTCTGATACTCTACTGTTGAGACCTTCTATAGTATTTTTGAGTTCAGCAATTGAGTTAGTTGTCTCCATTTGCTTATTTTTCATTTCTTGCATGTCTCTTCTCAATGCACTAATTTCCTCTAATATTCTGTTTTCGGTGTTTTGCATCCTCATTAGTATAGCTTTTCTGAATTCTCTTTCAGATAGTTTGTCTATCTCCTCCTCTGTCATTTGAAGCTGTGTTTCTCTAGCTTGGTCCTTCATTTGTGCAGTGTTTCTCTGACGTTTCATTATTAGGTTAATTTTTGTTTCTTTGTGTGTGTCTGTGTGTATGGAGTTCTTATTCCCACCAGGCTTCTTGGTTGAATTCTCCCTTCCTTTGGGTTTCTGTTCTTGTAGAAGGGTTCAGTGGTTTGTGTCTTGGGTGGTGTTAGACCTTGTTTACAGGTGAATAATCTGTAGTGTTGTATGTTCTTTGATAGTGTGGGTTCCTGGAATCAGGGCTTCCGCTCCGAGGATCCTTGGTTTGATGATTGGTCAGGGGGTGTAGGCTCTATGTCTGGTTTGCTACGGTGTTCCGTGATATTAGTTCACATACTAGCATCCGCGCTGCGGCTCCTCGCCGGGGCTCCTCGCGGCGCCCGGTTCCGGCGGCTCCTCGCGGAGGCGGGTTCCGGCCAAGATTCAATTTTGGAAAAAAAAAATCCCTGAATGTTTTTTTTCGATAGAAACTGACAAGTTGATTTTTAAATTTATAGAAAAACACAAAGGACATAGACAACCAAATCAATTTTGAAAAGGAAGAATAAAGTGGAAAGAGTCAAACTACTGTAATTCTACACCTATATTAAGACTGGTATTAACATAAGGAGAGAAGAATAGGTCAATGGAATAGAATAAAATCTAGAACAATATCCATACATATTTGGTCAAAAAATTTTTGACAAAGGTGCCAAAAAGAAAGCACAGTCTTTTTAACAAATAACTCTGGAACAATGAGCTATCTGTATTTATTTTTAATGAACTACTATATATATCTGTCTCATGCCAAATATTAACTAGAAATGAAGCTGTTATAAAAGCTAAAACTACAAACATTCAAGATGAAAACACAGGAGAAAAATCATAGCCACGTTCTGAAAAGGCAAAGATTTCTTAGGATACAAAAAGCACAAACCATGAAAGAAAAACATGAAAAAATTGGACATCATCAAAATTTAAATATGCTCTTCCAAAGACACTGTAAAAATAACGAAAGGCAAACCACATCATGGGGGAAAATATTCTCAACACAAAAACCTTACCATAGTCTTGTATCAAGAATGTATACAGAGCTCTTATAACTCTTACTCTCACAGCGAGTAGAAAACAAATAGCCCAAATGAAAATGGACAAAAGATTGAATAAACATTTCACCACCAAAAAAATGAATGGCTAATATGCCCATGAAAAGATGTTCAACACCAGAGTCTTTAGGGAAATACAAATTAAAGCCACAAAGAGATAACATTATATACATATTAGAATAGCCGAAGTTTTAAAAATTGATGCTACCAAGTGGTAAAGAGGATTGACAGAACTCTCAGTTTTGCTAGGGGGAATATAAAGAGGCACAACCTCTTTATCACCCATCTATCTGATTTTTTTTTTTTATATCTGATTTTTATAAACCTGTATTGGCAAAAGAATCCTAATGTGAAATAGAATTACAGCATTTTAGAGGTGGAAGATGTTTTATAAATCATCAATCTCTTCATCTTAAAGAAAATAGTGAAAAGAGAAGTTAGATGACTTGTTCAAGGTCTTCTAACTACTAACTGGGAATAGCAGTTATACAGTTAAACATCAGGTTCTCTAGATCCCATTACATGCTGCTGTAGAACTTCAAAAGACTTCCTGGTGGCCTTTATCTCTGTATAAAAGGAGACAAGTTGTCAGCAACCTACACTTGGCAAAGGCCTTTAATTTTCCTGGAAAATGTCAAACAATTACTTCAAACATGTTCTTTTGTTTATTCTGTACAACTAAGACCATAATGTATACGTTATAACAGCAATACTCTGATTTCTTTTCAAATAAAAACTTAAAGGTCAGATTCTAAGCCAGTTACACTTCTACAATTTGGCTTTTCGATTTGTTTTTTATACCACAATCTGTATTTATTTAATGAACTACTATATATATCTGTCTCATGCCAAATATTAACTAGAAATGAAGCTGTTATAAAAGCTAAAACTACAAACATTCAAGATGAAAACACAGGAGAAAAATCATAGCCACGTTCTGAAAAGGCAAAGATTTCTTAGGATACAAAAAGCACAAACCATGAAAGAAAAACATGAAAAAATTGGACATCATCAAAATTTAAATATGCTCTTCCAAAGACACTGTAAAAATAACGAAAGGCAAACCACATCATGGGGGAAAATATTCTCAACACAAAAACCTTACCATAGTCTTGTATCAAGAATGTATACAGAGCTCTTATAACTCTTACTCTCACAGCGAGTAGAAAACAAATAGCCCAAATGAAAATGGACAAAAGATTGAATAAACATTTCACCACCAAAAAAATGAATGGCTAATATGCCCATGAAAAGATGTTCAACACCAGAGTCTTTAGGGAAATACAAATTAAAGCCACAAAGAGATAACATTATATACATATTAGAATAGCCGAAGTTTTAAAAATTGATGCTACCAAGTGGTAAAGAGGATTGACAGAACTCTCAGTTTTGCTAGGGGGAATATAAAGAGGCACAACCTCTTTATCACCCATCTATCTGATTTTTTTTTTTTATATCTGATTTTTATAAACCTGTATTGGCAAAAGAATCCTAATGTGAAATAGAATTACAGCATTTTAGAGGTGGAAGATGTTTTATAAATCATCAATCTCTTCATCTTAAAGAAAATAGTGAAAAGAGAAGTTAGATGACTTGTTCAAGGTCTTCTAACTACTAACTGGGAATAGCAGTTATACAGTTAAACATCAGGTTCTCTAGATCCCATTACATGCTGCTGTAGAACTTCAAAAGACTTCCTGGTGGCCTTTATCTCTGTATAAAAGGAGACAAGTTGTCAGCAACCTACACTTGGCAAAGGCCTTTAATTTTCCTGGAAAATGTCAAACAATTACTTCAAACATGTTCTTTTGTTTATTCTGTACAACTAAGACCATAATGTATACGTTATAACAGCAATACTCTGATTTCTTTTCAAATAAAAACTTAAAGGTCAGATTCTAAGCCAGTTACACTTCTACAATTTGGCTTTTCGATTTGCAAGTATACACAACATAATATAAACATTCACTTTGATAACAGTTCTTAATATTCTTAGTCTCTCACAATGTTCTGTTTTGTTTTTTAAAGTCAGTGAGATAACAGTAAAAATATTTACATACAGTCTCTGTCCCTGACTTCTACAACCCTTGTAATTCCCTAACTGGTAAAAGCACCAGGAGCATCTTTTATTCTAAAGTTTAGACTTGACCCCAGTTCCTGACACAGGGATCCTGAAATCCTTGTAATTTTCTGGGTGATAGAAGTGTCTTTTGTTCTAATAAGGCAAATTTGGGTGGGCTTCTGGATGACTCCTGAATAAGAGCTGCTCAGCAGAAAAAACAAGCCATGATTAGAAGCTTGGAATTTTCCACTCCATCTGTGAGCTCCCCACTTCCCCACTGTCTTAAGAAGGCAGAAGGGCTGAAAATGGAGTTAATGACTGATCATGCCTACCTGATGAAGCCTCCATAAAATCCCAACAGTACAAGGTACAGCAGAGGGCCTCCAGGCTGGTGAACACACATAGGGAAGGTGAGGCATCCCAACTCCAAGGGTCCAGAAGCTCTTCTGCTGGTCACCCTCCCAGGCTTTGCCCTATGTATCACTGCATCTGGTAGCTCCTCCGAATCCTTTACCATATCCTTTAATAAACTGGTAAACATAAATGTTTCCCTGAGCTCTATGAGCCACTCTAGCAATTTAATCAACCCTGAGGAGGTCATGAGAACCTCTGATCGGCAGCTAAGTCCAAGTCAGACAGAAGTTGGGGGCAACCCGGGGACCCAGGCTGTGATCAGCATATGAAGTATGCGGCAGCCCTAACTTAGCATGTGGGATCCAACACCATCTCCAGACAGACAGTGTGAAAACTGAAGTAGGACACCCAGCAGGTGATGTGGAAGATTGCTTGGTGGAGGAAAAACCTCCATAGATTTGACGTCCAGAAGTGTCAGAAGTGAAGCATTCTATATGAGGAGCCGAGGAGACACATAGGAGGAAAGAGTTGTTTTTTCTAATATAAAGTCAAGAAGTAAAACACATGCAAACACATGGTCATTTGCACTACATCACCAGTAAATAATTACAGTTGACTTTACAATTAAGCCTAAGGGAAGAAAAAAACTCAAAATGAAAAAATCAAGAAGTACTTCTAAGACATACAGTTTGGTTTTAGAGTACAATATAGGCAGAAATAAGTACTTTCACTTAATACAATTCCTGTATGCAAAGCAAATATATAAAAATGAAATAGATGAAAAAAGGATCACATTCCACCTCTATAAAATAAATATTCCAAGTCTTGTTTCTTGCAAGTATACAATATTTTTCCATTATAATTGAAAACAAACATTTAACAATGTCAAGATTAAGATTTAATTTCAGTCTCTCTTACGTTGTTTTCTCTCACTGCCTAATTCCCCTTCTTTTATCCTTTCAGGTAATGTCGATCCTATAGTTTTCAGATTATTCTTGGTTTCATAAAAATTTCCTATCCAAGGCTTTCCTGGTGGTCCAGTGGGTGGTGAGCCCACCTTGCAGTGCCAGGAGCACCTGTTCGATCCCTGCCCCCAGGAAGATCCCTGATCCCATGGAGCGGCTGGACCGGAGTGTCCAATTGCAAGCCAGTGCTCTGGAGCGCATGGGTCCAGAGCCGGTGCTCTGCAACGAGAGGCCATTGCAATGGGAGGCCCACACACATCAAAGAATAAATAAATTAAAAAAATGGATGAGGACAAAATGACGACTTAGAGAGGCAAAAAAAATTTCCTATCTAAGAAGTTTACATATCAGTAATCAATAAACTGTTAAGTTCTTTTCCAAACATAGCCTTATTCAGTTTACTATGAAAACCCTCATGCACCAGGCTTCCCTGGTGGTCCAGTGGGTAAAGAGTCCACCTTGCAGTGCAAGGGGCCTTGGTTTGATCCCTGGCCCATAAAAACTGACAGAATCTATATCAGAATATCTTTAGATGTCTTTGAGTAATGGAATTGGTTCAGATTTTCACTTATTTATATAATTTTTTAAGTTTCTACATTTTTCTCACAATAAATTACTTTTTAAAGTAAACAAAATAATAAATGCTTTTTTTTTTTAGATAAATCATAACAAATCAAACCAAAAACAGTCATCAGAATGAAATAGTACTGTTCACTCTATTGATCAGAAACAATACGTTTTCCATGTCTTAGCTTTAAGGTAAAAGTGGAGCAGCTAAGCATCCTGACCCTTCTAATACTGCTGTAAATCTGAGAGCCTCACTGAATTTCAAGTGGGTTTGGAAGTTTAGTAATTAGGGTCTTTAAAGGAACATGAGTAGAAATTTTTTGACTGGTGCATGAGGGTTTTTTTTTTTTTCTATTTTGGCTTCTTTTATTGGTTCTCTATCTATTTTTGATCCATCTTTATTCTTTGGCCTGGGTGGGCCTCCCATTACAGTGGCCTCTCTCGGTGCAGAGCACCAGCTCTGGGCACATGCGCTCCAGAGCACTGGCTCATAATTGGACACACTGGTCCAGTCGCTCCACAGCACCTGGATCTTCCTGGGCCAGGGATCAAACCAGGGCCCCTTGCATTTCAGGGTGGACTCTTTACCCACTGGACCACCAGGGAAGCCCAACTTTGAGGAATTATTAATCACATAGAAAATAAAGTTCTGTAATTGCAAAGTGCTAAATTCTCCTAAAAAATAATAGAACTTTCTTGAAGGGAAAAAAATGTGAATTTTAAAAATACAATAAAATACAGAGAATACAACAAAATAGCCACAATTCCTTCACTGAGAACACATTTGCTTATCTTTCCTCTTTTAAAGGAATAAAACATTATAGTTAAAGTCAAAGTTCCCTCTAAGTCACAATTCTCAAGTCCTATTCCTTCCCCTGCTCCCATTATCATGTTCTTGGAGTATGTATTTCAGTGTACTTTTAAAATTTGATATACCTATACAGAAATATTTATAAGCCTAAATATTTTAATATACATACATGGCACCAAACTTTTATATTATTTAAATATAATTATGTCTATATAGAACATGTAATATGCAGTATATTGATACAATTATATTAACTATTAAAATGTTTATATTTAATATATATTTAATGTTTTATATTAAATATTTTCATATAAACATATACAAACATAGTATACATTATTCAGCATCTTCCTTACTCTATTCAGCATTGTTTTGCCTTCTAGCTGATATGCAGACCTAGTTCATTGCTTAGTTCATTGCACTAGGTAGGCATTAACCAGATTCAGCATCTTCCTTACTTTCTATTCAGATTCTTGTTGGGGGCAGATAGAATAGTATTGCATCGCCTTCTAATACTGCTGTAAATCTGAGAGCCTCACTGAATTTCAAGTGGGTTTGGAAGTTTAGTAATTAGGGTCTTTAAAGGAACATGAGTAGAAATTTTTTGACTGGTGCATGAGGGTTTTTTTTTTTTTCTATTTTGGCTTCTTTTATTGGTTCTCTATCTATTTTTGATCCATCTTTATTCTTTGGCCTGGGTGGGCCTCCCATTACAGTGGCCTCTCTCGGTGCAGAGCACCAGCTCTGGGCACATGCGCTCCAGAGCACTGGCTCATAATTGGACACACTGGTCCAGTCGCTCCACAGCACCTGGATCTTCCTGGGCCAGGGATCAAACCAGGGCCCCTTGCATTTCAGGGTGGACTCTTTACCCACTGGACCACCAGGGAAGCCCAACTTTGAGGAATTATTAATCACATAGAAAATAAAGTTCTGTAATTGCAAAGTGCTAAATTCTCCTAAAAAATAATAGAACTTTCTTGAAGGGAAAAAAATGTGAATTTTAAAAATACAATAAAATACAGAGAATACAACAAAATAGCCACAATTCCTTCACTGAGAACACATTTGCTTATCTTTCCTCTTTTAAAGGAATAAAACATTATAGTTAAAGTCAAAGTTCCCTCTAAGTCACAATTCTCAAGTCCTATTCCTTCCCCTGCTCCCATTATCATGTTCTTGGAGTATGTATTTCAGTGTACTTTTAAAATTTGATATACCTATACAGAAATATTTATAAGCCTAAATATTTTAATATACATACATGGCACCAAACTTTTATATTATTTAAATATAATTATGTCTATATAGAACATGTAATATGCAGTATATTGATACAATTATATTAACTATTAAAATGTTTATATTTAATATATATTTAATGTTTTATATTAAATATTTTCATATAAACATATACAAACATAGTATACATTATTCAGCATCTTCCTTACTCTATTCAGCATTGTTTTGCCTTCTAGCTGATATGCAGACCTAGTTCATTGCTTAGTTCATTGCACTAGGTAGGCATTAACCAGATTCAAGTCTATACTCGTGCTTCTTTTCAAATTGAATCTTTTGCCTTTAATGACTACAGATTCTTGTTGGGGGGCAGATAGAATGAGTATTGCTTCAATTGTTTGAGGCCTTGTGAGATAAATAAGACTGGGGGAAAAAAAGGAAAACACTATATACTAATAATTTCTATTTATCTTTTACTTGTAGATAAACCTGAAAATCAGCCTGGCTACAAAGTTATTACCAATGCCTTACATGTCTGTGCATGAAGCTAATTATTCTTCTGAGACAATAATATCTGTATTTTGCTATTATGTCTCCACCCACTAAAAGTCCTGCAAAACTAAATGTCTAATTAAGATTTTTAAATTTACTAGTGCTTAAATACACTTCATAAGTGTAATATATTAGACATTAATGCATAATAGAATATATATGAAAACACATTATAAAAGTGCTATGCAAATATAAATTCAGTGTAGTCATAAACAGCTATTGGTATAAAAACAAACTTTTTAAGGTTTTCCAATTAAAAAGCAAAAAAGCAAATACATACAGAAATGCTGACTTCAGGTGTAATTTTTTGTCCATTATCTTCCATAATGCAGAAACATTAAAACTACAGCCTATAAATGTATGCTAAAAATGCTTAACAAAATTAATAACAACTGGTTTTCTTTCTGACACTGGCATTTATATATCTTCTCTCCAAACTATGTCACTAGAGACAATATTCCTCCCAAGTAGCAACAATATGTTTTACTTGAAGTTCATAATAATCCTAAAAATCCAAAAATCTTCTCTTTTATAAAAGTGAAAAGAAACACAAGTTAAAGTTACTTTACATTATTGATATAGTCAATTTTGTTTTCTACGGTAGAAATAATAACCTCCACGAAATTAGTGAACTTAAGTTCACTCTTGAGTACTTAAGAAAAGCAAAATCCTGTTCAGTAACACTTACCAACTGACTCTATAGTCTATGGTTCCTATTACATTCTAAGTTTCACAACTTTTCATTGTTTCTCCTCCCTTTTCTTCCTCAAGGTGCCAGGTTTCTGTTTACATAAGATAATATAACCTGCATGTAAGTTAGAGTACTGCCAATTTTTAACTTGTTCTTTCACAGACTACAGAA
This sequence comes from Tragulus kanchil, assembly GCA_022376925.1. Classification (NCBI taxonomy): domain Eukaryota; kingdom Metazoa; phylum Chordata; class Mammalia; order Artiodactyla; family Tragulidae; genus Tragulus; species Tragulus kanchil. Next base: position 151,001,074 of record JAIOJX010000024.1, read on the forward strand.
TTTCCATTCCTACATTCAGATAAAATCAATAGTACTGAAATATTTCTTCAACTTCACAAATGTAAAACCTATTTGCATACTAACTCTTACATTAAAAATTGTTCAATATTATCATACTCTTTTCATATGTTAATGATTTTGGAAACATAAAGACCTAATAAATTTAGCTCTAAGATCTCCTTCTACTGTGAGGTAGGTGCCATGCGAAAAGGTACTTCTTTCTCATTCTCCTGTTTCCCTACCACTTTGCTATTCTGTTCTACCACATTCTGCTGTGGTCACATCCCACCATTTACAGTTTAACGTTGAAGTCAGAGATATTCTACAAAGAATAGACTAGCGAACTATCCAGGCAGGGTCTATAGTGTGGCAAAACTCACCACCCCAAAATATTGGGATGCAGATTACTTTAAGCTGGAAACAATGAAAGTCCTAAAGACTCAGCAAGAAACTCTGACCTTTTCCCTAACTGATCAAAAAAAAAAAAATTTAGACAGAGGACCTGTTCCCAGAATATTACCAAAGATATCTGCAAGGAATATGGGCTATGTGTGTGGAGGGAAGCACTAGGCAGAGCCTAGAGATCACAGTACACTCTGTGTCCCATTGTCTCTGCGTGGCCCAGCCAATATTTATTTAGCAAACTTTTGCTTTTCCACCCATGTCAACTGCTTTCTCCCTCTTTGAAGTCTCAAACAACACCCTTTTGTCTTTAGCTGCAGTGGATATTTAAGGTGAGTGTTTCCGTCATTTTGACAAGTTAGTTTTCTTGGGTCTCTATGTATAACTCTTGATAAACTTTTGTGCGATTTCCCCCCCCCCACAATCCATCTCATGTCAATTTAATTCATAGACAAACCAGAAGAACCTAGAAGGGTAGAGGAAAAATTCCTGCTCCACAATAGGTCCATAGGCACTAACCAGTGGTAAAGTTTCAAGACTCAGGGGATTGGGGTCAGAAGTAGAAAATAAAGGTATCATAGGTGGTTCGGTGGTAAAGAATCTACCTGCCAATTCAGGAGATGCAGGTTTGATCCCTGGGTCAGGACAAGAAATGGCAACCCATTCCAGTATTCTTGACTGGGAAATCCCATGAACAGAGAAGCCTAGCTGGCTATGGGGTCGTAAGAGTCAAACACAACTTAGCCACTAAACAACAACAATAACATAAAGTTATAAACTGCTATGACATAATATATAATAGGAAAATACCACTGGGAAATAATAGTCCTTGTATTATTACTGTATCAGCTTGGTTAAATTCAAACACATTTCCCCAAACCCCCTTCTCTATATGGTACTGGGTAAGAACTAACTAAACACAAAACCTGCACAAGATTTGGAAGGCAGAGTGACAAGAGACATTACTACAGAAGATTCTCAGGGTTAAATGTGGTGAAACAGAAACAAACGAGCTGGAAAGTTCTACTCATCCTTTCTTCCCTGCTCTAGATCAGCTTTTCCTAACTGCTGACCTGATGGAGCAACAGTTCCTAATCCTTTAGAACCTGTAAATGCTACTTTATTTGGAAAAGGGAATTTTGCAGATGATTTGAAGTTAAAGATCTTTAGGTGGGAAAATTATTCTGGATTAGCTAAGTGAATCCTAAATACCAACACAAATGCCCTCATAAAAGACAAAAGAGAAAATACAGATATCCAAGAGAAGAAGGAGGGCTTTCCTGATGATTCTGCGGATAAAGAATTCAACTGCAGTGCAGGAAAACCAAGAGACACAAGTTTGATCCTTATCTTGGGAATATCCCATGGAAGAGGAAATGGCAACTCAGTATTCTTACCTAAAAAATTACACAGACACAGGAGCCTGGAGGGCTACAGTCCAGAGAGTTGCAAAGAGTCAGACATGACTGAACATGCATGCATGAAAGAGAAAGCACTGTAAAGATGGAGCACAGTGATTTGAATAGGCTGGCCTTGAGCACTTGGGAGTGAGGCAGTCACAAATCAATGAATGTCGGCACCCACCAAAAGCTGGAAGAGAAAAAGGAGTGGATTCTCCCCTATTACCAGTATTCTTGACTGGGAAATAAACCAATGAGATTCATAGGTGGTTCGGTGGTAAAGAATCTACCTGCCAATTCAGGAGATGCAGGTTTGATCCCTGGGTCAGGACAAGAAATGGCAACCCATTCCAGTATTCTTGACTGGGAAATCCCATGAACAGAGAAGCCTAGCTGGCTATGGGGTCGTAAGAGTCAAACACAACTTAGCCACTAAACAACAACAATAACATAAAGTTATAAACTGCTATGACATAATATATAATAGGAAAATACCACTGGGAAATAATAGTCCTTGTATTATTACTGTATCAGCTTGGTTAAATTCAAACACATTTCCCCAAACCCCCTTCTCTATATGGTACTGGGTAAGAACTAACTAAACACAAAACCTGCACAAGATTTGGAAGGCAGAGTGACAAGAGACATTACTACAGAAGATTCTCAGGGTTAAATGTGGTGAAACAGAAACAAACGAGCTGGAAAGTTCTACTCATCCTTTCTTCCCTGCTCTAGATCAGCTTTTCCTAACTGCTGACCTGATGGAGCAACAGTTCCTAATCCTTTAGAACCTGTAAATGCTACTTTATTTGGAAAAGGGAATTTTGCAGATGATTTGAAGTTAAAGATCTTTAGGTGGGAAAATTATTCTGGATTAGCTAAGTGAATCCTAAATACCAACACAAATGCCCTCATAAAAGACAAAAGAGAAAATACAGATATCCAAGAGAAGAAGGAGGGCTTTCCTGATGATTCTGCGGATAAAGAATTCAACTGCAGTGCAGGAAAACCAAGAGACACAAGTTTGATCCTTATCTTGGGAATATCCCATGGAAGAGGAAATGGCAACTCAGTATTCTTACCTAAAAAATTACACAGACACAGGAGCCTGGAGGGCTACAGTCCAGAGAGTTGCAAAGAGTCAGACATGACTGAACATGCATGCATGAAAGAGAAAGCACTGTAAAGATGGAGCACAGTGATTTGAATAGGCTGGCCTTGAGCACTTGGGAGTGAGGCAGTCACAAATCAATGAATGTCGGCACCCACCAAAAGCTGGAAGAGAAAAAGGAGTGGATTCTCCCCTATAACCTCAAGAGGCAGTATAGTTCCTTCGGCACTTTAGTATCAGCCCAAGGATACTGCTTTTGGATTTCTTGCCTCCAGAACTGTGGGAGAATACATTCTTCTTATTTTAAGCAATCGAATCTGTGATAATTTGTTACAGCAGCCCCAGGAAACCAAAACAAGCATATGAGTCTATAATGAAAAACATGTAATTTGTTCTCCAGTCCATGTCTAGTCAGAAAGAATGCATTTAATATGTGTGGGAAGAAGACTGGTTAAAATTAAGTTTTCAGTACTCAAAAGAGTCAATAAGTAATCAGGGAAATTGGATTATACTGAAAAGTGCATAGAACAGTTCCTGGCACATAGTATGTGCTCAATAAATATTTTTTAAAAAAAAGTGCTGAACTCATCAACAAATTAAGGATAACAAAAAAATGAGACATTAGTGAACAGCCATCATAGAAAATCTGAAGCCCATCCATTTGGCTGACAAAACTAAAGATTAATAATATCACTTCTAGGGGGCTTCTCTGGTGGTCCAGTGGGTAAAGAGTCCACCTTGCAGTGCAAGGGGTGTTGGTTCAATCCCTGGCCTGGGAAGATCCCACATGCCACAGAGCGGCTGAACCAGGCTGGACCGGTGTGTCCAATTATGAGACAAGGCTCTGGAGCGCATGTGCCCAGAGCCAATGCTCTGCAACAAGAGAGGCCACTACAATGGGAGGCCCACACAGGCCAAAGAACAAAGGTGGATGAAAATAAATAAATGAAAGACCAATAAAAGAGGACAAAATTTAAAATAATAATAATAATATCATTTCTAAAATACAATAATAATAATATCATTTCTGTAGGAAAGTTACAGACTTGATCAACATTACAAAGTAATTCTAAAATACAGCTAATTTTATAAAACACCAATTTCTTTTCTATTTAAAGAACATAAAGGTAAAGAAAGTATAGATTGCATTTTTAGCAGTCTGTATTTATAACATGAGATATTAATAATGGGTAATCAGAGATAAAGGTATACACTAGAGGGATAATTAATAATCTTTTAATCAGCTCAGAATGTCGGCACACCAAAGCTGGAAGAAAAGGAGTGGATTCTCCTATAACCTCAAGAGGCAGTATAGTTCCTTGGCACTTTAGTATCAGCCCAAGGATACTGCTTTTGGATTTCTTGCCTCCAGAACTGTGGGAGAATACATTCTTCTTATTTTAAGCAATCGAATCTGTGATAATTTGTTACAGCAGCCCCAGGAAACCAAAACAAGCATATGAGTCTATAATGAAAAACATGTAATTTGTTCTCCAGTCCATGTCTAGTCAGAAAGAATGCATTTAATATGTGTGGGAAGAAGACTGGTTAAAATTAAGTTTTCAGTACTCAAAAGAGTCAATAAGTAATCAGGGAAATTGGATTATACTGAAAAGTGCATAGAACAGTTCCTGGCACATAGTATGTGCTCAATAAATATTTTTTAAAAAAATAAGTGCTGAACTCATCAACAAATTAAGGATAACAAAAAAATGAGACATTAGTGAACAGCCATCATAGAAAATCTGAAGCCCATCCATTTGGCTGACAAAACTAAAGATTAATAATATCACTTCTAGGGGGCTTCTCTGGTGGTCCAGTGGGTAAAGAGTCCACCTTGCAGTGCAAGGGGTGTTGGTTCAATCCCTGGCCTGGGAAGATCCCACATGCCACAGAGCGGCTGAACCAGGCTGGACCGGTGTGTCCAATTATGAGACAAGGCTCTGGAGCGCATGTGCCCAGAGCCAATGCTCTGCAACAAGAGAGGCCACTACAATGGGAGGCCCACACAGGCCAAAGAACAAAGGTGGATGAAAATAAATAAATGAAAGACCAATAAAAGAGGACAAAATTTAAAATAATAATAATAATATCATTTCTAAAATACAATAATAATAATATCATTTCTGTAGGAAAGTTACAGACTTGATCAACATTACAAAGTAATTCTAAAATACAGCTAATTTTATAAAACACCAATTTCTTTTCTATTTAAAGAACATAAAGGTAAAGAAAGTATAGATTGCATTTTTAGCAGTCTGTATTTATAACATGAGATATTAATAATGGGTAATCAGAGATAAAGGTATACACTAGAAAACAATTTTCCAATTTTAGGTTTTCTGTTGATACTCAATTACATTCCAATTAACTCTTTTAACATGATTTACTACCCAATTTCAGGTATACTATATGTGTCAAAATATACCATCTGAAATCTATCTATCTATATGCAGACAGTCACACAGAAATCATTCTATTAAGATAGGTTTGATTAACACAGGAATTGCTCCTGATTGTTTATGGCTTGACAAACTGTCAAAGACTTTAAAGCTTTTAAAAATCCTAAGCTGTTAATTTGTGCTTGGGTAATTAATAAAAGATTACCATACTTCCATAAGGACAAAATTCCAATATTAAAATTCAGAGTCATTCTAAATCTGACAATGCAACCACTCCCAAGTAAACTATAGTCTTAGAAGTTCTACATCCTATGGGCATATTAACTAAATAGAATATAAAAAGATGTATTTATTTTTGTTTCCAAATTAAAAAAAATTTTTACTGAAGTACTGTATAGTTGACTTAAAATATGTTAGCTTCTGGTATACAGGAAAGTGATTCAGCTACATATACATTATTTTTCATTATAGGTTATAACATACTGAATATAGGTCCCTGTGTTACACAGCAGGATCTTGCTTGTTTATTTTATATATAGAAGTTACTATCTGCTAATCTCAAACTCCTAGTTTACCCCTCCTCCTGCCTTTCCCCCTTGGTAATCATAACTTTGTTTTCTATGTGTGTGAGTGTGTTTTTGTTTATAAATACATTATGAATCTATCTTATGGCTTGCTTCATAACTGATGGGAACAGCCTTCAGACTTTTTCAGCTCTAAATCTCCCATGCATATAGCAGACATTTTAATAAAATGTAGATCTAATCACATGCCTTTCCTATTTGTGAAGTTTAACTGACTCCCTACCAAATAGAAGATACAGTACAAACTCCTTCACATAAGACAATCCCTCATAATTTGTCCCTAACCTAAATTTTCTGTCATAAAATATTAACTTAACTCAAACACTTTACGCATTCTTTGAACAAATGTCCCTCTTAAAAAAACCAAAAAACAAAAACTCTTCCCTCTTCTTTATCTGTAGCACTTCTATGTATGTCCTACAAACCTTACAATGTAAGACTCCTCTCAGTGAAGTTTTGCTAAGTCTTCCAAGTAAACTGAAGTAATCTCTACTATATCCCCATGCCATTTGGCAGATGTTTCATAATGCCATTCATAAATCCTATTAAATGAATTTCCTGATACTCAACAGGAAATACTGGACCTGTCAAATATTAGTAATTTACTTTATGTTGGATTTATAAAAGAACAAATAAATTTGCTCCATTATAGGTAAATTCACAGAAGGGAAGAACGATCTTGTGAAGTAAGCCTCTCTGTATATACATAAAAAACAAACACACACTGAAACTGGTTTTCATTAAGTATTTTATAACAGTTGCAACTTCACAAGAGAAGTTAAATTAATGAAATAACATATACTGAGCACCTACAACCAATCAGACCTTGTGCTAGGTGATTTACAGGCATCATCTCACTTAAAGCTCACTTAATTTGTAAAAGGAGGTACCACTCATTTTACAGACTTAAAAACTGGAGTTCTTAAATATCATGTCTATAACTTCCTCTGCATAATATGCCAGAATTCAGATACAAAGCATGATTTCTCTCAGTCAATGCGACCAATTCACAGTTCATGAATTTTTGCAAGGCGTCCATTGCATGGTCTTTGCAGTAACGCCTAAGTGTTGAAACATGCCTAAGTTTTTAGAGGGTCAGTCAGCATAACATATTAAGAGTATGCCTCTAGACCAGATTGTATAACTTTGCATTCGGTCTCCAAATTCATAAATCAGAGCAACTTAACCTCTGTTCCTCCTTTCCCTTATTTATAAAATGGGAATAAACAATAGTATGTACCTCATAGGATGGTTTAAAGGACATACATTACAAAAAAGTGATTATAAACTACATTGCTTCACTTGAGTGTACAATAACTTTGTAAGACTCATGTTACAAAATGCCACCAGTAACGCTGTTCAAAACTGGCTTTTATATCCATTTCAAATACTAACTGAGGCAGCCCAAACAGCATATGTACGACACAGGGTTTGATCTGTCTGCCTTTGAATATTCTCATTTAAAAGGCAATGATGGGAATATGCCATCTCCAAAACAGGCAACTGTGATGTATTACTTTGAGTTGTAGATAGAAAAACTCAGGGAGGCCTTCTCTGAATTTTCCTTATTTACTTAAAGATAAACCCTCTAAAAGGAAGTCAATAGTCATAAATCTACTCCCCAAAGGAGTTTCATCAACCAAGGAGGAATGACTATCAATCACAGTAGAAGACGGCTTCAACTAGAGAGTAGCTCCTACTTTCTGCAACTAGAGAAGAGCCTGTGGCATCAGTGGAAACCCAGAATAGCCAAAAATAAATAAATAAAAAGTGACTGAGAAAATTACTTTAAAAAAAAAAATCACAGTAGAGGAGACTTAAAGAGAGGAAGGTAAATTTTCATGTTGTCCCTTTCTCTTTACAAATGTCAGATAAGCAGGAGAGAGCATTTGTAAAAATTGGTTCTCTGAGTTGCAACTTTTGTAAAGTGGTTTCAGTGTGATCATTTTAAAAAATTATTTATTTATTTACTTTTGGCTGCACTGGGTCTTCATTGCTATGCGAACTTTTCTCTGATTGCAGTGAGCTGGGGCTATTCTCTAGTTGTGATGAGAGGTCATCTCATTGCAATGGCTTCCTTATTGTGGAGCATGGGCTCTAGGGTGCATTGGGCTCAGTAGTTGTGGTTCTCTGGCTCTGGAGCACAAGCTCAGTAGTTGTGGTGCATGGGTTTAGCTGCTCCGTGGCACTGTGATCCTCCTGAACCTGGGATCACACAATTCCCTGCGCTGTTCAGTTGCTTACTTACATCTGTCTCTTTGTGACCCCATGGCCTGCAGCACTCCAGGCTTCCCTGTCCTTTACTATCTCCCAGAGTTTCTCAAACTCATGTTCATTGAGTCAGTGATGTCATCCATCCTCTTTCGCCCCCTTCTCCTGATCTCAATCTTCCAGCATTAGAGTCTTCACCAGTGGCCAAAGTAGTAGAGTTTTAACTTCAGCATCAGTCCTTCCAATGAATATTCAGGATTGATTTCCTTTAGGATTGACTGGTTGGATCTCCTTGCAGTCCAAGGGCCTCTCAAGAGTCTTTTCCAGTACCACTATTTGAAAGCGTCAGTTTTTCAGCACTCAGCCTTCTTTATGGTCCAACTCTCACATCCATATACGGCTACTGGAAAAGCCATGGCTTTTACTATACAGACCTCTGACAGCAAAGTGATGTCTCTGCATTTTTTTTTTTTAAAGACTCCCACCACCTTCTCATCTTTTTTTTTTTTTTTTTTTTAATTTTGGCCTCTTTTTTCTTCATTGATTTTTTTATTCATTTATTTTTCATCCATCCTTATTCTTCAGCCTGTATGGGCCTCCCATTACAGTGGCCTCTTGCTGCAAAGCACTGGCTCTGGGCACATGGGCTCCAGAGCCCTGGCTCATAACTGGACACACCAGTCCAGCCACTCTGCAGCACGTGGGATCTTCCCGGGCCAGGGACTGAACCGGTGCCCCTGCACTGCAAGGCAGACTCTTTATCCACTGGACCACCAGGGAAGCCCTGTCTCTGCTTTTTAATACACTGCCTAGGTTTGTCATAGCTTTGCTTAAAAGGAGCAAGCATCTTTTAATTTCAGGGCTTCACTTACTGTCCAGTGATTCTAGCGCCAAGGAAAATAAAGGTTATCAGTGTTTCTATGTTTTCCTCTTCTATTTGCTATGAAGTGACAGGATTGGATGCCATGATTTTCTCAATGTCGAGTTTTAAGCCAGCTTTTTCATCCTCATCAAGAGACTCTTCAGTTCCTCTTCACTTCCTGACACTAGAATGGTATCATCTGCATATCTGAGGTTGATATTTCTCTCAACAATCTTGATTTCAGCTTGTGATTCATCCAGCCGAGCATTTTGCATGATGTACTTTGCATATAAGTTAAAGAATCAGGGTGACAATACACAGCCTTGACATAGTCCTTTCCCAATTTTGAACCAGTTCATTGTTCCAAGTCTGCTTCTGTTGTTTCTTGACCCGCATACAGGTTTCTCAGGAGACAGGTAAGGTGGTCTGGTATTCTCTTCTCTTTAAGAATTTTCCCTCCTCTTTCGCCCCCTTCTCCTGATCTCAATCTTCCAGCATTAGAGTCTTCACCAGTGGCCAAAGTAGTAGAGTTTTAACTTCAGCATCAGTCCTTCCAATGAATATTCAGGATTGATTTCCTTTAGGATTGACTGGTTGGATCTCCTTGCAGTCCAAGGGCCTCTCAAGAGTCTTTTCCAGTACCACTATTTGAAAGCGTCAGTTTTTCAGCACTCAGCCTTCTTTATGGTCCAACTCTCACATCCATATACGGCTACTGGAAAAGCCATGGCTTTTACTATACAGACCTCTGACAGCAAAGTGATGTCTCTGCATTTTTTTTTTTTAAAGACTCCCACCACCTTCTCATCTTTTTTTTTTTTTTTTTTTAATTTTGGCCTCTTTTTTCTTCATTGATTTTTTTATTCATTTATTTTTCATCCATCCTTATTCTTCAGCCTGTATGGGCCTCCCATTACAGTGGCCTCTTGCTGCAAAGCACTGGCTCTGGGCACATGGGCTCCAGAGCCCTGGCTCATAACTGGACACACCAGTCCAGCCACTCTGCAGCACGTGGGATCTTCCCGGGCCAGGGACTGAACCGGTGCCCCTGCACTGCAAGGCAGACTCTTTATCCACTGGACCACCAGGGAAGCCCTGTCTCTGTTTTTTAATATGCTGCCAAGGTTTGTCATGACTTTTCTTCTAAGGAGCAAGCATCTTTTAATTTCAGGGCTTCACTTACTGTCCAGTGATTCTAGCGCCAAGGAAAATAAAGGTTATCAGTGTTTCTATGTTTTCCTCTTCTATTTGCTATGAAGTGACAGGATTGGATGCCATGATTTTCTCAATGTCGAGTTTTAAGCCAGCTTTTTCATCCTCATCAAGAGACTCTTCAGTTCCTCTTCACTTCCTGACACTAGAATGGTATCATCTGCATATCTGAGGTTGATATTTCTCTCAACAATCTTGATTTCAGCTTGTGATTCATCCAGCCGAGCATTTTGCATGATGTACTTTGCATATAAGTTAAAGAATCAGGGTGACAATACACAGCCTTGACATAGTCCTTTCCCAATTTTGAACCAGTTCATTGTTCCAAGTCTGCTTCTGTTGTTTCTTGACCCGCATACAGGTTTCTCAGGAGACAGGTAAGGTGGTCTGGTATTCTCTTCTCTTTAAGAATTTTCCATAGTTTGTTGTGACCTATAAAGTCAAAGGTTTTAGTGTACTCAATGAACAGAAACATGTTTTTCTGGAATTCTCTTGCTTTTTCTACGATCCAAAGGACGTTGGCAACTTGATCTCTGGTTCCTTTCCCTTTTCTAAATCCAGCTTGTACATCTGAAAATACTCAGTTCATGTACTGCTGAGGCCTAGCTTGAAGGATTTTGAGCATTGCCTTGCTAGCATGTGAAATGAGTGCAATTGTTCAGTGGTTTGAACATTCTTTGACATCTCCCTTCTTTGGGATTGGAATGAAAACTGACCTTTTCCAGTCCTGTGGCCACTGCTGCATTTTCCAGACTTGCTGACAGGTGGAGTCTTTACTCCTGAGTCACCTGGGAGGCACTCACTGGTTTGATCCTTCTGAGGGACAGCTGTTACTTTCCTATTTGTCCAATTCTGTGTTCTGAAAAACTGGGTTGGTTTTCTGCATGCCTATGCATGTAGGTTATTGATTCTTGTATATGCTAGCAGCTCAACTGTAAGGTTGGGGGCCAAAAGAATATGGCCAGACAGAAATGTGGGTTGCATCTCATCTGCAGCTAGTGTCCTACTGACCACCGCTAGCTTGGGGTGGGGATGGGGGTTATGATCTTAAAATTTTGTGTATCACAGAAATAACCAAATTTCCTTATCCACTGCCTTAGAATGAACTCTCACTAGGTCCTTAACCATGACCATCTTTAAGTCTTTTATCATTTACAAATCAGTTACTGTTTTATTCCAACACTTAGGAAAGCATCAGAAACTTGGAAAAAGTTTTTCCAAGACACTTGCCTTCAAAGATTCCGGGAAAATGACACTGATAATTACACTCTAGAATGCAGATTTCTAAACAACTATAGGATCATACCATTGAACTAGGTAATAATTTCCAGAACTCTAGATGGTTCTAACAAACTTATTATTAGATTTGATATAAGTTAAAGAATCAGGGTGACAATACACAGCCTTGACATAGTCCTTTCCCAATTTTGAACCAGTTCATTGTTCCAAGTCTGCTTCTGTTGTTTCTTGACCCGCATACAGGTTTCTCAGGAGACAGGTAAGGTGGTCTGGTATTCTCTTCTCTTTAAGAATTTTCCATAGTTTGTTGTGACCTATAAAGTCAAAGGTTTTAGTGTACTCAATGAACAGAAACATGTTTTTCTGGAATTCTCTTGCTTTTTCTACGATCCAAAGGACGTTGGCAACTTGATCTCTGGTTCCTTTCCCTTTTCTAAATCCAGCTTGTACATCTGAAAATACTCAGTTCATGTACTGCTGAGGCCTAGCTTGAAGGATTTTGAGCATTGCCTTGCTAGCATGTGAAATGAGTGCAATTGTTCAGTGGTTTGAACATTCTTTGGCACTGCCCTTCTTTGGGATTGGAATGAAAACTGACCTTTTCCAGTCCTGTGGCCACTGCTGCATTTTCCAGACTTGCTGACAGGTGGAGTCTTTACTCCTGAGTCACCTGGGAGGCACTCACTGGTTTGATCCTTCTGAGGGACAGCTGTTACTTTCCTATTTGTCCAATTCTGTGTTCTGAAAAACTGGGTTGGTTTTCTGCATGCCTATGCATGTAGGTTATTGATTCTTGTATATGCTAGCAGCTCAACTGTAAGGTTGGGGGCCAAAAGAATATGGCCAGACAGAAATGTGGGTTGCATCTCATCTGCAGCTAGTGTCCTACTGACCACCGCTAGCTTGGGGTGGGGATGGGGGTTATGATCTTAAAATTTTGTGTATCACAGAAATAACCAAATTTCCTTATCCACTGCCTTAGAATGAACTCTCACTAGGTCCTTAACCATGACCATCTTTAAGTCTTTTATCATTTACAAATCAGTTACTGTTTTATTCCAACACTTAGGAAAGCATCAGAAACTTGGAAAAAGTTTTTCCAAGACACTTGCCTTCAAAGATTCCGGGAAAATGACACTGATAATTACACTCTAGAATGCAGATTTCTAAACAACTATAGGATCATACCATTGAACTAGGTAATAATTTCCAGAACTCTAATGGAAAGAATTAATGGATTCATAAAACTACTAACTTTAGATCAAGCAAAACAAGAACAATTACATGGGACTGAGAAAAATGATGAGAATGATTTTAATTTTTATGAGTTTTTGTAAAAAACATTGCTGGCTCTTTAACACTTTAACAGATTTAAGGAAATCTTTTTCCCTTAAACTTTCTAGAGGCTTAAAGCAATTTGGTAAACTATATTTTTGTAAATAGAATTGAAATATTTCCCTGTTTCTCCCTATCTGATCCCTCTAGAAATAGAACTCATAGTGAGTGTTCTTAATTTTATGATAATATAGTTACTTGTATAAATTCAGTAAGAATCAGTTTTCCTTGCAATAGGATACAATTGGAAACATTGGCTATTCTGCCAAAGTTTTTACTGGGATGTCATATTTGAGGAAAATGCCACCTTTAGGCATTAAAGTTGACTATAGAAGGCCAATGAAGCCCCTCCCGGAAAAACAAAAACAAACCAAAAAAAAAAAACCCTTGGTATCTTGCTTTCAGAGTTTCCATCGTTACCATGTGAGTAAGGAAGGTCATTTTCAGGCAGGTCCAAGAACTTTAGCATTTCTTAGGGACCTCAAGAATGAAAAAGAGAGAAATTCACTCAAATCTGAGTATTGCATGAGAAATCTGATGGTGAGATTGGCTTGACTTCCTGTGCTTGAGATGCTTTCAGTAGTATGACATTTCTAGTGAAAAGTTCCAGCAAAGCAGATTTTAAAAGACCCTATATGGGAGCTGGGGCTTCCCTGGTGGTCCAGTGGGTAAAGAGTCTGCCTTGCAGTACAAGGGACACCTGTTCGTTCCCTGACACAGGAAGATCCCACATGCTGCAGAGTGACTGGACCAGTGTGTCCAATTCTGAGCCAGTGCTCTGGAGTGCATGCGCCCAGAGCCAGTGCTCTGCTATGGGAGAGGCCACTGCAATGGGAGGCCCACACAGGCCAAAGAACAAAGATAGATGAAAATAAATAAATGAAAGACCAATAAAAAAACAAAGTGGCCAAAAATTAAAAAAAAAAAAAATGACCCTATATAGTCAATTACTATTCTTAATGCATTTAAGTAAATAATCAGGCCAAGTTTAATGAGACTAGACTTATTTTGCAAACAAATTAGCATTACTGCGATTATCTTTGGAAGAAGTGGAGAGGACCATAGAGAGAACATTTATGTTTCAGTAACACACTTCTGTGGATATCAAATTCTAGTGCAGTCCATTGTCATTGAGGTTTTGTTATCTATTTGTAAACTGGACTGGATCATGAATTCTTCTAGTTTCCTCCAATATCTATCTGTAACTCTCTAAACTAACAATTCCAAAATTCTCTCAACCTGACTTGGAATCACAAAAAATAAAACCTGTCCTTATAAATGAAGTTGGAACACTCCCTAACACCTTACACAAAGTTAAACTCAAAATGGATTAAATACCTAAATGTAACACCAGAAACCATAAAACTCTTAGAGGAAAACATAGGAAGAACACTTGATGACATAAATCAAAGTAAGATCTTCTATGACCCTCCCTCTAGAGTAACTGAAATAAAAACAAAAATAAACCAGTGGGACCCAATTAAACTCAAAAGCTTTTGCACAGCAAAAGAAACTATAGAAGTAACTGCTACAACTCAACACTAAAAAAACAAATCACCCAGTCAAAAAATGGGAAAAAGACCTAAACAGACATCTCTCCAAAGAAAACATACAGATGGCCCAAAAACACGTGAAAAGATGCTCAACGTCGCTCATTATTAGAGAAATGCAAATCAAAACTACAGTGAGATACCATCTCACACCAGTCAAAATGGCCATCATCAAAAAATTCACAGACAATAAATGCTGGAGAGGGTGTGGAGAAAAAGGAACACTCTTGCACTGTTGGTGGGAATGTAAATTGATACAGCCACTATGGCAGACGGTATGGAGATTTCTTAAAAAGCTAGGAATAGAAGCACTATATGACCCAGCAATTCCAGTATTAGGCATATAGTCAGAGGAAATCAAAACTGAAAGAGACACATGTACCCAAATGTTCATTGCAGCACTTTTTATAATAGCTAGAACATGGAAACAACCTAGATGTCCATCAACAAATGAATGGATAAGGAAGCTATGGTGTATATACACAATGGAATATTCCTCAGTCGTAAAAATAAATGCATCTGAATCAGCCCTAATTAGGTGGATGAATCTAGAACCTATTATACAAAGTGAAGTCAAAAAGAGAAGGACAAATATAGTATGCTAACACATATATATGGAATCTAGAAAGATGGTACTGATAAACGGATATGCAGAGCAGCAGTGGAGAAACAGACATACAGAATAGACTTATGATCATTGTGGGGAGGGAGAAGTGGATGAGAAGTATGGAAAAAGTAACATGGAAACCTACACTAACATATGTAAAAGAGACAACCACTGCGAATATGCTGTAAGACTCAGGGAACGTACGTGGGAGCTACGCAACAACCTGGAGGGGTGGGAGAGGGAGGGACTGGGAGGGGGCTCAGGTGGGAGGGGTCAAGGGTATACCTGTGACTGATTTAGATTTATGTATAACTGTAAATAACAAAAGTCTGTAACTGTAAAATTAAAAAAAATTATATAAATAAACAAAACAAAACAAAAAAACATGTCCTTTTCCAAAAGTTCTACAAGCTGAAACTAGATAATATAAACTTCAGAGAAGTCTCCAGTGCTCCTGGAGACGAGGATGACTTACTTTTTCTTTCAGGTTTATAAAGCTATAATTGACGTACAGCACTGCATAATTTTATGTTGTATAGCATAATGACTTGACTTACATACATTATGAAATGATTATCACTGCAAATTTAGTGAATGCCCATCTTCTCACATAAATATAAGATTAAAGAAATAGAAAAATATATACTGATATATTTTTCCTTATGATGAGAATGTTTATGATTTACTCTGAACAACTTTGATACATAAAGCACAGCCATAATACTTATATTTATCACACTGTGCATTGCATCCCTAGTACTTATTAATCTTATAACTGGAAGTTTTTCCCTTTTGACTACCTCATCCAATTCCACCCTCCCTTCCACCCTGCTACCTTCTGGTAACCACAAACCTGATGTCTTTTTCTGAGTTTGTTTTGAAGTATAATTGACATACAACACTATGTAAAGTTTCTGGTATACAACATAATGTTTAGCTATTCCAGTCAGTAAAAATAAAGGGCATACCCAAATGTTCATTGCAGCACTTTTATAATAGCTAGAACATGGAAACAACCTAGATGTCCATCAACAAATGAATGGATAAGGAAGCTATGGTGTATATACACAATGGAATATTCCTCAGTCGTAAAATAAATGCATCTGAATCAGCCCTAATTAGGTGGATGAATCTAGAACCTATTATACAAAGTGAAGTCAAAAAGAGAAGGACAAATATAGTATGCTAACACATATATATGGAATCTAGAAAGATGGTACTGATAAACGGATATGCAGAGCAGCAGTGGAGAAACAGACATACAGAATAGACTTATGATCATTGTGGGGAGGGAGAAGTGGATGAGAAGTATGGAAAAAGTAACATGGAAACCTACACTAACATATGTAAAAGAGACAACCACTGCGAATATGCTGTAAGACTCAGGGAACGTACGTGGGAGCTACGCAACAACCTGGAGGGGTGGGAGAGGGAGGGACTGGGAGGGGGCTCAGGTGGGAGGGGTCAAGGGTATACCTGTGACTGATTTAGATTTATGTATAACTGTAAATAACAAAAGTCTGTAACTGTAAAATTAAAAAAAATTATATAAATAAACAAAACAAAACAAAAAAACATGTCCTTTTCCAAAAGTTCTACAAGCTGAAACTAGATAATATAAACTTCAGAGAAGTCTCCAGTGCTCCTGGAGACGAGGATGACTTACTTTTTCTTTCAGGTTTATAAAGCTATAATTGACGTACAGCACTGCATAATTTTATGTTGTATAGCATAATGACTTGACTTACATACATTATGAAATGATTATCACTGCAAATTTAGTGAATGCCCATCTTCTCACATAAATATAAGATTAAAGAAATAGAAAAATATATACTGATATATTTTTCCTTATGATGAGAATGTTTATGATTTACTCTGAACAACTTTGATACATAAAGCACAGCCATAATACTTATATTTATCACACTGTGCATTGCATCCCTAGTACTTATTAATCTTATAACTGGAAGTTTTTCCCTTTTGACTACCTCATCCAATTCCACCCTCCCTTCCACCCTGCTACCTTCTGGTAACCACAAACCTGATGTCTTTTTCTGAGTTTGTTTTTGAAGTATAATTGACATACAACACTATGTAAAGTTTCTGGTATACAACATAATGTTTAGCTATTTCTATATTTTTCCAAAATGATCACCATGATAAGTATAGTCACTATCTGTCACCAAAGACTTATATATTTATTGACTATATTCCTCATACTGTACATTTTCTACTTGTGATTCATTCATTTTGTTTCTGAAAGTTTGCACCTTTTAATCTCCTTCACTTATTTCTCCTCTCCCTCCATCCCTGTCTCTTCAGATAATCACTTGCTTGTTCTCTGAATCTGTGACTGTTTCTGTTTAGAATGATCACTCCTATGTTGTAGTATAACCTCATTTTAGATTTGTATTAATAAAATATTTTAAAATGCTCTCCTGGTCTACGTTTTAGTACTTTATTTGATCCTAGTAATAAATCTTTGAGGTAGGATAAATTTCTCAAAAAAACATAGTAAAATGCTAGTTTAATAAATATTATAAAATACTTGTTACGGGTTTCCCTGGTAGCTCAGTGGTAAAGAGTTCGCCTGCCAATACAGGAGACACGGGTTCGATCCCTGATCAGGGAAGATCCCACATGCTGTGGAACAACTGAGCCTGTGAACCATGGCTCTAGATCCTCAGAGCCACAACTATTGAGTCCATGTGCCACAACTACTGAAACCCGTGAGCCTGAGAGTCTGAGTTCCACAATAAGAGAAGTCACCGCAACAAGAAGCCTCACCTCAACTAGAGAGTAGCCCCCACTCCCTGCAACTAGAGAAAAGCCTGCAGCAGCAGTGAAAACCCAGAATAGCCAAAAATAAATAAACAAATTTAAAAGATGTGCTAAAAAAATAAATAAATTCCTACAGGCCCTTGGATTCTCTAAATAGTCTGATCATTGAAGAAAAAAAAAAAAAAAACTTGTAAAGTTCAGCACACAAGAGAAAAAAAAATGGTTTGGACTAAAGTCAGACTTTAGAGAGCTTTATAAGAAGAATGTAGCAACTTCCAGTTAGAAAAGAAGTCCCAAAAATAGTATAGCATTATATTGTCTATTTGAATGTTGCAAAGAGAGTAAACTTAAAATCTTAAAAGTTGTCATCACAAGAAAAAAAATTACTGTATCTAGGTGTGTGGATGTTTAGATTTGTGGTGATAATTTTGCAGTATATGCAAATATCAAATCATTATGTTGTACACTGGAAACTAATATGAAGTTATATGCCAATTGTATCTCAATTTTTTAAAAAATTGCAAGAATGAGGTGGTATTGAAGAATAAGTTTTGTAAAGATGAATAGAATAATTTCTACAAAGATGCAAAAGAAGGCCTTCCTTGTAGGAAGAAAGGATGTAAGCAAAAACAAAGGTGGGTAGGCATTGCACATGTTCAGAAATTACATTTCAAAGTAACTATAATGATTTCGCTAAAAACCAGAGCACCTGGGATAAAGTAATGAAAGGGGCATGTTGATCTGATAGGAGCCATGGACAGCTACACATTTTTTAAGAGCTTTGGATAATACCCAAAATAATTGTAAGCTTATTTAGAGCGTCATTAAGTATTTCTAAAGAGTTACCAAGGATTGCAGAAGAGTTCTGGTTTAAGCTTTGGATGATACCCTAAGTAACTGTAAACTTATTCTAGATCTATTAGAGCATCACTGAGTATTTCTGAAGAGTAACCAAGGAATACAGAAGACTTCTGGTTTTAAATAGTTTCGAGGGGACTTACTGGAAGGGAAACAGGCAAAGGGCAGCAAACCCAGCCACTGCGATATTGCAAGTCAGAGGAAAAGAGAAGCCAAGTTTAGCATAGGGATGAAAAAGAGAACAAGCAAACAGAGATGCTGAAAAAGCAGAATCAATACTTGGGATGAAAGTAAGGACCAGAAATGTAAATTTACAAGTTACACCCTTAAAGGAAACAACCGTGAAAATGAGTAAGTGCACCAAGTGAGGAACTACCAAATTTCATCTTTAGCTACCAAAGTTGAATGTTGATCGAAAACAAAACTCTCTGGTTCCTTTTTCAAATACTGCTTGCAACAGAACACCAATAAACGATTCAGCCTTCTACTATAAAGTAATGAAACGTGTTTTACTGATCAAGGCTCAGTAGTACATTTAACAGTATCCTTTAAGTCATTTGAACCAGCGATCCCCGGAGTTTAGTAGGTTTACATAAATGTTAATTAAAATCTCCCGTTCCTAAACACGCTGCACCCTCTCCCAAGGTACACACCTGTTCTGATAGGAACCCCACCTGGCCTCAGACAGCTCTTGCCTGAGAACTAGCCTTACCAAGGACAACCTTTCCATTTCTTGAAGTCCCTGCGGCATCTTCAGCACAGGGTCCCCAGGGTCCCGGTCTCGTGGCTCATCAGCCCCAGGGCCACTCACCGGGCGGGACGCTCCAGGGCAGCTGGCAGACGGAACGACCGCCAGGCTGGCCCTCCGGCCACCGGGCTCCGCGCGCTCCAGACTCAAGCCACGCACTGCCATTCTCACTTGCTTGACACACCCCTTTCCTGGGGCCCTCTTTCCTCCTCCACCCAGCACACTCCTCACGTCGTCCCTCGTACTTACAACGTGTCACTCCATCCAATCCCAGCCCCTACTCAACTAGTGCTCCAGGTATTCCACACCGTCCCCAGCGCTCAGCCTTCTAGCAGCCCGCGCCCGCTGCCTCCTCCCGGAGCTGCCCGTGCGCGCCGCCGCCCAGCAGCGCCCCCGGCTCACCTTCCGCGCAGCCCGGCCGGCCGCGCGCCCTGGAAGCAGCGGTTCCGCTCCGCCGGGCGCCCCAGGCTGCGGCGCCCGCCGGGGCCCCCGCGACCCTCGCAGCGCTGCGCCGCCCGCTCCCGCAGCCGTCCCTGCCGCCGGCCCGGTGCGGCCCAGGCGTTTCCGGGTGCCCGCGGTCCCGTCCCCCAAACGCTCCGGCTTCCGCCCGGGCCCGGGTGAACGCCGTTCCCGGCTCGGCGCTGCAGGTCCCGGTTGGGCCCTCGCCAGCTCCATCCCGAAGACGAGCCCCTGGGGACGCTCGGCGGGCAGCCCCCGTTGCCGGCTTCACGGTCGTGTCCTCGCCCAGAGGAGTACCTCCGGCTAGTGGTTTCCTAAAGGGACCTGGCGGACAGAGTGACTCGCGCGGCGGGCCTCTGTCGGACTGCCAGGTGGCAAAGGGCGCCAGGGCGTCAGGCTACGAAAGTCAAGGCAAAGTCCTTTGAGGGCAAAGGACCCTGAGAGGGAGTGAGAAGGTGCATCCAGGAACAAACAAACTCGTTTCTAGAAATGACTCTCAGTGACAGTGGAAACTAACGAGATTCGCTCTGGCGCTGACAGCTATTCGTTCGTCTGGAGGGCTAGATCGGTTGGAAATAAACACTTCTCCCACCCTGGGTTAGACCCTGAGGCTGAACTGAGCCCAAAGCCACCAGATAGTAGGGTAGGATTATCCCATTCAGTTTAACACTACACCAGTATGAATTAAGCCTGTGTCTCCTTATATTGCAAATGATTAAAACTACCTTCAAGAAAGACAAATGGGGGACTTTCCTGGTGGTCCATTGGTTTAGACTTAGTGTTCCCCATGCAGGAGGCTCGAGTTCCATCCCTGGTCAGGGAACCAGATCCCACATGCCACAACTAAGACGCAGTGGAGCCAAATAAATAATTAAAAAAAAAAAAAAATGGAGAAAGAGACAGAGAAACAAAATCAAAAAACTGTTTTAGGGTAGAATAACTGGCTTTAAAAATTTCTATAACATGATCTTGAGAAATTGCCTGGGTGGTGGATAATATCTTAGATTTTAATGTTTGTTCCAAGAAGCCTGACGCATAATAATTCCCTTGTGTCTCAAACGGTAAAGAATCTGCCTGCAATGCTGGAGACCAGGGTTCAATCCCTAAGTGGGGAAGATCCCCTGGAGGAGAACATGGCAACCCACTCCAGTATTCTTGCCTGGAGAATTCCATGGACAGAGGAGCCTGGTGGACTACAGGTTCCGTGGGGTTGCAAAGAGTTAGACACGACTGAGAAACTAACAAATATATAATCCAAGACTAAGATAGAGATTGATAGAGATAATATATAATGAGCATATTTTGTTAAAGTAATAATTATGTATGGTTGTAAGCGGGGAAAGATTTAAAGTATTTAAAAATACACCAGAAAGGAAAAATACACCTTATGACATAAATATTCTGTTTGTAAAGACTTTTTAGTCTGTTCAAAAAGCTTTAAAATGAAAAAAGACAACTGGAGGCACTTATTAACTACGAAATAGTAACTTGTGCTTTGGCATCTTAGAAGGGCACCAAAACTCTAAACAGACAGAAACAACAATGCAAATAGAGGGTTAAATATATTCATGAGATCCACAACTGAAAGATAAAGATATGGATCCCCAAACCGATGACCAAAAGAAAGTAATGCTTTCATTAGCCTCTAATGATATAGCAGATTTAGTTGAGGCTAATGAAGAACAGATGTGACCATGAAGGAAGAGAGAAAAACAGCAATCTAGCGGTATCAGGGTAGAGGACTGGTTTTAGCATTTCTATAACAGATCTGAAAGGCAAAATTTTGACACCTTAAATACAGACAAATGAGAATAACATATCAGTCCAAGGGCAGCCAGAGTGAAACAGAACTATGTACCTCACTGGCACTAGATTAGGGGTGCCAGATAAAATACACACCAGTTAAACTTGAATTTCAAATAAACAAGGAATAATTGTTTAGTATTAATATGTACAGTATGCGGTGCTTCCAAAGTGGTTATAAATAAATAATTGGAGAAAGAGACAGAGAAACAAAATCAAAAAACTGTTTTAGGGTAGAATAACTGGCTTTAAAAATTTCTATAACATGATCTTGAGAAATTGCCTGGGTGGTGGATAATATCTTAGATTTTAATGTTTGTTCCAAGAAGCCTGACGATAATAATTCCCTTGTGTCTCAAACGGTAAAGAATCTGCCTGCAATGCTGGAGACCAGGGTTCAATCCCTAAGTGGGGAAGATCCCCTGGAGGAGAACATGGCAACCCACTCCAGTATTCTTGCCTGGAGAATTCCATGGACAGAGGAGCCTGGTGGACTACAGGTTCCGTGGGGTTGCAAAGAGTTAGACACGACTGAGAAACTAACAAATATATAATCCAAGACTAAGATAGAGATTGATAGAGATAATATATAATGAGCATATTTTGTTAAAGTAATAATTATGTATGGTTGTAAGCGGGGAAAGATTTAAAGTATTTAAAAATACACCAGAAAGGAAAAATACACCTTATGACATAAATATTCTGTTTGTAAAGACTTTTTAGTCTGTTCAAAAAGCTTTAAAATGAAAAAAGACAACTGGAGGCACTTATTAACTACGAAATAGTAACTTGTGCTTTGGCATCTTAGAAGGGCACCAAAACTCTAAACAGACAGAAACAACAATGCAAATAGAGGGTTAAATATATTCATGAGATCCACAACTGAAAGATAAAGATATGGATCCCCAAACCGATGACCAAAAGAAAGTAATGCTTTCATTAGCCTCTAATGATATAGCAGATTTAGTTGAGGCTAATGAAGAACAGATGTGACCATGAAGGAAGAGAGAAAAACAGCAATCTAGCGGTATCAGGGTAGAGGACTGGTTTTAGCATTTCTATAACAGATCTGAAAGGCAAAATTTTGACACCTTAAATACAGACAAATGAGAATAACATATCAGTCCAAGGGCAGCCAGAGTGAAACAGAACTATGTACCTCACTGGCACTAGATTAGGGGTGCCAGATAAAATACACACCAGTTAAACTTGAATTTCAAATAAACAAGGAATAATTGTTTAGTATTAATATGTACAGTATGCGGTGCTTCCAAAGTGGTTCAGTGGTAAAGAATTGGTTTGCCAGGGCAGGAGACCCAGCTTCTGTCCTTAAATCAGGAAGATCCCCTGGATGAGGAAATGGCAACCCACTCCACTATCCTTGCCTGGGAGATCCCATGGACAGAGGAGCCTGGCGGGCTGCAGTCCATGGAGCTGAAAAGACTCTGGGTGCGACTGAGAGACTGAGCACATTGTCTGCCATTTCAGAATGTTCCCAGCCATTCTGTTTCCACAAGGATCAAGCTACCAGCCAATGCAGCATACCCCATCCCATGCACTCTGCGGGGAATGAAGGATGGAGAAAGACAGGAAGTAGTCTATGTTTCTGGATGGTGGTGATAAATAGCTGAGATGTATAGCTAAGGAATAATTTCAGTGGAGTGGTCCATACACAGAAAGGCAGTAACATCATTAACTTCTGATATCTGTCGCTTGTGATTAGCACTAAACTCTTGATGCTAGACTGCATGTTTTGTACTGTTTTCAGCAAAAACCTCCTGTGCATCTTGGTTCCTCCCTTAATTTTTTGAATCAATTAACCACAGCTGTCTGAGAGGCTGTTTCCTTCAGTAAAATCTCCAAATAAAACTTAACTTGCAACATTTTGGTTGTGTGTTTTTCTTTAGTCGACAGTACTTAAGCTGAAAACGTATTTATTGTTTTATCAGAAATTCAAATTTAACTGGGTAGCCTATGCTTTTATTTTCTAAATCTGGCAACCCTATTGACAGCATGAATGTTAACAACGTTGCAAATAACTGCTGCTTCCAAGGGTGGCCCAGAGAAATTAAGACCTAATTAAATTATATTTGGTGACAATGCAAGCCTTAGTGACACAAAGCGACACTCCCGCCAGCGTCATGAAGAGAGAAAAACAGCAATCTAGCGGTATCAGGGTAGAGGACTGGTTTTAGCATTTCTATAACAGATCTGAAAGGCAAAATTTTGACACCTTAAATACAGACAAATGAGAATAACATATCAGTCCAAGGGCAGCCAGAGTGAAACAGAACTATGTACCTCACTGGCACTAGATTAGGGGTGCCAGATAAAATACACACCAGTTAAACTTGAATTTCAAATAAACAAGGAATAATTGTTTAGTATTAATATGTACAGTATGCGGTGCTTCCAAAGTGGTTCAGTGGTAAAGAATTGGTTTGCCAGGGCAGGAGACCCAGCTTCTGTCCTTAAATCAGGAAGATCCCCTGGATGAGGAAATGGCAACCCACTCCACTATCCTTGCCTGGGAGATCCCATGGACAGAGGAGCCTGGCGGGCTGCAGTCCATGGAGCTGAAAAGACTCTGGGTGCGACTGAGAGACTGAGCACATTGTCTGCCATTTCAGAATGTTCCCAGCCATTCTGTTTCCACAAGGATCAAGCTACCAGCCAATGCAGCATACCCCATCCCATGCACTCTGCGGGGAATGAAGGATGGAGAAAGACAGGAAGTAGTCTATGTTTCTGGATGGTGGTGATAAATAGCTGAGATGTATAGCTAAGGAATAATTTCAGTGGAGTGGTCCATACACAGAAAGGCAGTAACATCATTAACTTCTGATATCTGTCGCTTGTGATTAGCACTAAACTCTTGATGCTAGACTGCATGTTTTGTACTGTTTTCAGCAAAAACCTCCTGTGCATCTTGGTTCCTCCCTTAATTTTTTGAATCAATTAACCACAGCTGTCTGAGAGGCTGTTTCCTTCAGTAAAATCTCCAAATAAAACTTAACTTGCAACATTTTGGTTGTGTGTTTTTCTTTAGTCGACAGTACTTAAGCTGAAAACGTATTTATTGTTTTATCAGAAATTCAAATTTAACTGGGTAGCCTATGCTTTTATTTTCTAAATCTGGCAACCCTATTGACAGCATGAATGTTAACAACGTTGCAAATAACTGCTGCTTCCAAGGGTGGCCCAGAGAAATTAAGACCTAATTAAATTATATTTGGTGACACTGCAAGCCTTAGTGACACAAAGCGACACTCCCCCGCCAGCGTCTTCAGGCAGAGTCAAGACTGGTGGTTTATGAACTTTAATGGTTAAAGATTCCATAGGAACAAAAGACAACCAATAAGAAAGTAAGTGAGCAGGGACTGTGGCGATTTATTTTTATTTATTTATTTTTGGTTATTCTGGGTTTTCACTGCTGTTGCAGGCTCTTCTCTAGTTGCAGGGAACGGGGGCTACTCTCTAGTTGAGGTGAGCAGACTTCTTGTTGCGGTGACTTCTCTTATTGTGAAACTTGGGCTCTAGGGCACACGGGCTTCAATAGTTGCAGCCCATGCGTTCAATTGTTGCAGCTCTGAGACTCTAGAGCACAGACTCAATAGTTGTGGCCCACGGCCTTAGTTGCTCTGCAGCATGTGGGATCGCCCCAGATCAGGTATCAAACCCTTGTCTCCTGCATTGGCAGGTGAACTCTTAAAGCCACTGAGTTAGCAGGGAAGCCTGGACTGTGGCGATTTATATTTTTAAGGAATTTCTTTTTTTTTTTTTTTTCAGGAAAAAAGATCTTTCTAAAACAGTTAAAATATAAAAAATTCAGTGCTTGGGGAATTAAACCTCAGGTTTCCAGGTGTCACTTCTACTTTGTTCCTATACTATTATAGTTCTTAAAACTATGCAACTGAATATGTAGCTCACGAACAGGAAAAACCAGTTCTTCCCTCAAGCTACCAAATAAGCTGAATCTGACATGTTCTTGTTATCTAGGGCAAAGAACCTGTATGGAAAGAATAGCCAATGCTAAGGTTCCTTTTTGAATCAATTAACCACAGCTGTCTGAGAGGCTGTTTCCTTCAGTAAAATCTCCAAATAAAACTTAACTTGCAACATTTTGGTTGTGTGTTTTTCTTTAGTCGACAGTACTTAAGCTGAAAACGTATTTATTGTTTTATCAGAAATTCAAATTTAACTGGGTAGCCTATGCTTTTATTTTCTAAATCTGGCAACCCTATTGACAGCATGAATGTTAACAACGTTGCAAATAACTGCTGCTTCCAAGGGTGGCCCAGAGAAATTAAGACCTAATTAAATTATATTTGGTGACACTGCAAGCCTTAGTGACACAAAGCGACACTCCCCCGCCAGCGTCTTCAGGCAGAGTCAAGACTGGTGGTTTATGAACTTTAATGGTTAAAGATTCCATAGGAACAAAAGACAACCAATAAGAAAGTAAGTGAGCAGGGACTGTGGCGATTTATTTTTATTTATTTATTTTTGGTTATTCTGGGTTTTCACTGCTGTTGCAGGCTCTTCTCTAGTTGCAGGGAACGGGGGCTACTCTCTAGTTGAGGTGAGCAGACTTCTTGTTGCGGTGACTTCTCTTATTGTGAAACTTGGGCTCTAGGGCACACGGGCTTCAATAGTTGCAGCCCATGCGTTCAATTGTTGCAGCTCTGAGACTCTAGAGCACAGACTCAATAGTTGTGGCCCACGGCCTTAGTTGCTCTGCAGCATGTGGGATCGCCCCAGATCAGGTATCAAACCCTTGTCTCCTGCATTGGCAGGTGAACTCTTAAAGCCACTGAGTTAGCAGGGAAGCCTGGACTGTGGCGATTTATATTTTTAAGGAATTTCTTTTTTTTTTTTTTTTCAGGAAAAAAGATCTTTCTAAAACAGTTAAAATATAAAAAATTCAGTGCTTGGGGAATTAAACCTCAGGTTTCCAGGTGTCACTTCTACTTTGTTCCTATACTATTATAGTTCTTAAAACTATGCAACTGAATATGTAGCTCACGAACAGGAAAAACCAGTTCTTCCCTCAAGCTACCAAATAAGCTGAATCTGACATGTTCTTGTTATCTAGGGCAAAGAACCTGTATGGAAAGAATAGCCAATGGTGATTTACTTGTCTATCATTTACCTCTAAAAGAAATGAATGAGGTCACTTGCTTATCATCAGCAGCTCAACAGTGACTCATTTGCTTTTATGATAGATCTATGGAGTTTAACACTCCTTTAAACAGCTACATCACAAGTTTGAAAGGAAATTACTTTTTATTTCCTTCCTTACCATGGAGGGGGTTCTGTTTGGCTTTTCCTATTATAACATTCCTACTCTTGGGGATGATTAGGAGGTTGTTTTGGCTTCCCAAGAGGCACTAGCGGGGACTTCCCTGGTGGTCCAGTGGGTAAAAAGTCCGCCTTGCAGTGCAAGGGGCACCAGTTCAATCCTTGGCCCGGGAAGATCCCAGGTGCCTCAGAGCAGCTGGACCAGTGTGTCCATTTATGAGCCAGCACGCTGGAGCACATGAGCCCAGAGCCGGTGCTCTGCAATGAGAGAAGCCACTGCAATGGGAGACCCACACAGGCCAAAGAATAAAAATGGGTGAAAATAAATAAATAAGAAACCAATAAAAGAGGCCAAATTTTTAAAAAATTAAAAAAAAAAAAAGGCACTAGCAGTAAAGAATCCACTTGCCAATGCAGGAGATTTAAGAGATGCGGGTTCAAGCCCTGGGTTGAGAAGATCCCTTGGAGGAAGGCATGGCAACCCACTCCAGTATTCTTGCCTGGAGAATCCCATGGGTGGAGAAGCCTGGCAGGCTACAGTCCATAGGGTCACAAAGAGACATGACTGAAGCAACTTAGCAGCAGCAGGAGGAGGTTGTTTAACAGAAGTAATGCCATTTGCTCTATTTGTGTGTTTAGAAATGGGGGAAATTACCCTGGATGATTGCTGTGCCATGGAATTTGTTGATTCTGGTCAAAGAATCTGTCATTACCTGATGTTCTTTTAGCTCACTGATTGGTAGATTCAGTGCTTGGGGAATTAAACCTCAGGTTTCCAGGTGTCACTTCTACTTTGTTCCTATACTATTATAGTTCTTAAAACTATGCAACTGAATATGTAGCTCACGAACAGGAAAAACCAGTTCTTCCCTCAAGCTACCAAATAAGCTGAATCTGACATGTTCTTGTTATCTAGGGCAAAGAACCTGTATGGAAAGAATAGCCAATGGTGATTTACTTGTCTATCATTTACCTCTAAAAGAAATGAATGAGGTCACTTGCTTATCATCAGCAGCTCAACAGTGACTCATTTGCTTTTATGATAGATCTATGGAGTTTAACACTCCTTTAAACAGCTACATCACAAGTTTGAAAGGAAATTACTTTTTATTTCCTTCCTTACCATGGAGGGGGTTCTGTTTGGCTTTTCCTATTATAACATTCCTACTCTTGGGGATGATTAGGAGGTTGTTTTGGCTTCCCAAGAGGCACTAGCGGGGACTTCCCTGGTGGTCCAGTGGGTAAAAAGTCCGCCTTGCAGTGCAAGGGGCACCAGTTCAATCCTTGGCCCGGGAAGATCCCAGGTGCCTCAGAGCAGCTGGACCAGTGTGTCCATTTATGAGCCAGCACGCTGGAGCACATGAGCCCAGAGCCGGTGCTCTGCAATGAGAGAAGCCACTGCAATGGGAGACCCACACAGGCCAAAGAATAAAAATGGGTGAAAATAAATAAATAAGAAACCAATAAAAGAGGCCAAATTTTTAAAAAATTAAAAAAAAAAAAAGGCACTAGCAGTAAAGAATCCACTTGCCAATGCAGGAGATTTAAGAGATGCGGGTTCAAGCCCTGGGTTGAGAAGATCCCTTGGAGGAAGGCATGGCAACCCACTCCAGTATTCTTGCCTGGAGAATCCCATGGGTGGAGAAGCCTGGCAGGCTACAGTCCATAGGGTCACAAAGAGACATGACTGAAGCAACTTAGCAGCAGCAGGAGGAGGTTGTTTAACAGAAGTAATGCCATTTGCTCTATTTGTGTGTTTAGAAATGGGGGAAATTACCCTGGATGATTGCTGTGCCATGGAATTTGTTGATTCTGGTCAAAGAATCTGTCATTACCTGATGTTCTTTTAGCTCACTGATTGGTAGATGAACATGGTAGTCAGGACATCAAGGAACTGCTTTTATCTCAGTCAGGGGATTCCCTTTTACCTGGCATAGATAGTCACCTGACGAAATCACCACAAATCCCTTTGTGGAAATCTAGGAAAAAGATACATAGTATTTACTTGTGCTGTTAAAACTGGTCAGGGACCCCTGAAGTCTGAGAATGGATGAGGGATTGCAGTTTACTGAAGTTGGTCCTCTATACAGTCCTAGAGTTCATTTGGGGGCTTCCCTAGTGGTTCAGTGATAAAGAATCTGGCTTCAATGCAGTAGACCTGGGCTTGATCCCTGGATCAGAAGATCCCTGGAGAAGGAAATGGTATCCCACTCCAATATTCTTTCCCAGAGAATCCCATGGACAGAGGAGGAGCCTGCTCATATGCAGTTGGATTATTTCTGTTCACAAATTCTTGCTCTTCTCCATCTTCAAAACACATGGTAGGTCATAATTTCTGACTCTTGTGGTTGAATGGGACCACATGACTAGTTCTAACTGTGGGGGAACAAAATTTACCACCCCCCAAATTTTTCTTTGGTATGTAGATTGTTTCAAGTTATCACAGCCCAAAAGACTCAAGAAGAAACTTTAACCTACCTACTAGCGGCCTAAGGAATGTAGATACAAAGGCCTGTTCTAGGAAAGAGGTCATCTCCAAAGATAACTGTATTATGACCTAGGTGTATAGACAGGGAGGAACCTAAAAAGGTTTGTTTGTTTAAATTCCTCTCTGTGTCCCATTGTCTCTGCATGTTCCAGCAGCTTTTGCTTACCAAACATTTGCTTCTCTATCTCCCTGGCAATCACTTTCCTCCCAAGGTTTGAAGTCCCAAACCATCTTTTGTTTTTAGATAAAGATGATATTTAATGGAAGGATTTCAACCATTTTGGTGAGTTACTCAGTTTTCCTGGGTCTCTCCCATGTATACATGTTATTAAATTTTGTTTGATTTTATTCTTTTCATATGTCTCATGTCAGTTTTAATTCTTAGACAAGCCAGAAGAAATGAAAGAGTAAAGTTTATTTCTCCTTGATATGGCCAATCAGTTGAAGGTAGATTATGTGTGTCATAATCACATAAGGGCCATAGCCTTGAATTGCTATCCAGTGATTGCCTGGAACTCTTTCTCTCTGTTTTGAGTCTGGTAGTGTTCATGATCACAAATCATGTCATCTACAATAACCCGAAAGGTAAATAATGAGCTTATTTAATAGACTTTCAACTCTGGAAAAGAAGCTAGAAAACAAATGCTAATTGTATATGTTGATTAGTGTTAGCTATATTTGACAAGATGCTTCACAAAAGACAATCACTCAAAAAGTAACTGACTTTTTTTTTATAAGTAGAAATGGAAAGGAATGAACAGAACAGGGAAGTTTAAGAACTCTTAGAGTTGCACAAAATTGCATAGAAGTTTTGCTCCTAATTGGCAAACTATAAAACTGAGTAGACTTTTAAAACAAGACCAAAAAAAGGCTACAAAAAATAGGCCATTAGTTAAGGATCAAGTTAAGCATATCTTTGTCATGTGTGCGTGCCTGCTCATTCACTCAGTTGAGTCAGACTCTTTGGGACCCCATGTACTGTAGCCCACCAGGCTCCTCTATCCATGAATTCTCCAAGCAAGAATACTGGAGTGGGGCTGCCCTGGTGGTCCAGTGGGAAAGAACACCACCTTGCAGTGCAAGGGGCGCCAGTTTGATCCCTGGCTCGGGAAGATCCCACGTGCCGTGGAGCGGCTGGACCAATGTGTCCAATTACCGAGCCGGAGCTCTGGAGTGCATGCGGCCAGAGCCAGCGCTCTGCACCGCTGCGGACAAAAAAGAGCCTCTCTGTGTCCCATTGTCTCTGCATGTTCCAGCAGCTTTTGCTTACCAAACATTTGCTTCTCTATCTCCCTGGCAATCACTTTCCTCCCAAGGTTTGAAGTCCCAAACCATCTTTTGTTTTTAGATAAAGATGATATTTAATGGAAGGATTTCAACCATTTTGGTGAGTTACTCAGTTTTCCTGGGTCTCTCCCATGTATACATGTTATTAAATTTTGTTTGATTTTATTCTTTTCATATGTCTCATGTCAGTTTTAATTCTTAGACAAGCCAGAAGAAATGAAAGAGTAAAGTTTATTTCTCCTTGATATGGCCAATCAGTTGAAGGTAGATTATGTGTGTCATAATCACATAAGGGCCATAGCCTTGAATTGCTATCCAGTGATTGCCTGGAACTCTTTCTCTCTGTTTTGAGTCTGGTAGTGTTCATGATCACAAATCATGTCATCTACAATAACCCGAAAGGTAAATAATGAGCTTATTTAATAGACTTTCAACTCTGGAAAAGAAGCTAGAAAACAAATGCTAATTGTATATGTTGATTAGTGTTAGCTATATTTGACAAGATGCTTCACAAAAGACAATCACTCAAAAAGTAACTGACTTTTTTTTTATAAGTAGAAATGGAAAGGAATGAACAGAACAGGGAAGTTTAAGAACTCTTAGAGTTGCACAAAATTGCATAGAAGTTTTGCTCCTAATTGGCAAACTATAAAACTGAGTAGACTTTTAAAACAAGACCAAAAAAAGGCTACAAAAAATAGGCCATTAGTTAAGGATCAAGTTAAGCATATCTTTGTCATGTGTGCGTGCCTGCTCATTCACTCAGTTGAGTCAGACTCTTTGGGACCCCATGTACTGTAGCCCACCAGGCTCCTCTATCCATGAATTCTCCAAGCAAGAATACTGGAGTGGGGCTGCCCTGGTGGTCCAGTGGGAAAGAACACCACCTTGCAGTGCAAGGGGCGCCAGTTTGATCCCTGGCTCGGGAAGATCCCACGTGCCGTGGAGCGGCTGGACCAATGTGTCCAATTACCGAGCCGGAGCTCTGGAGTGCATGCGGCCAGAGCCAGCGCTCTGCGACAACAGAGGCCACCGCGATGGGAGGCCCACAGGAGCCAAAGAACAAAAATGGATGCAAATAGACAAATGAAAGACCAACAGAAGCGGCCCGCCCGCCCCCCTCCCTGCCCCCAAAAAAGAATACTGGAGTGAGTTGCCATTTCCTCCTCCAGGGGATCTTCCCAACCCAGGGATTGAACCAGGGTCTCCTTCATTCTTTACCTTCTGAATCACGAGGGAAGCCCTTGTCGTACCCATATTTAACGTATCTGCCTGCTGCTATGTCCCACAAGTTTCAAGTCTATGTTTAATACAGAAAGGATATCTACTCATGTGACTAAGCATTGCCATAATCTGTGAAAAGGCAAATTTAAAATAAGACCTGTGAGAATGAAAGTGTCTGTTAACACAAAAGATACTACTTTTAAGCTAGGAGAATTCTAATTCAAATACATTTAAAGCTTCACAGCCTGCATGCTCAGTCGCTTTAGCTGTGTCTGACTCTTTGCAACCCCATGGGCTATAGTCCACCAGGTTCCTTTGTCCATGGAATTTTCCAGGCAAGAATACTGGAGCAAGTTGCTATGCCCTCCTCCAAGGAATCTTCCCAACCCAGGGACCAAATCAGCATCTCCGTCAACTCTTGCACTGCAGGCAGATTCTTTACCTCTGAGCCTCCTGGGAAACAACACAGTTTAACTAACATAAACTATACCTATGAGAGTATGTTTCAATAGGTCATATGCAGAGAGCAAAATTTCTTGAATTATTATTAAAAGTATAGTTTTCAGTTGTAGTTAAATCACATAAGCATACTCTATTTTATTTCTCCCAATGACTATAACGAAAATCCTGAACAGAATACATAAAACACCAAGGATTCTGAAAAGTAAATAATAGCAGACAAATTAGGGAGGAAATCAAAACTCAAAAGAAGATAACAAATGGTGAGTTCCAAACATGTGCCCTCTATTATTTCCTGGTTTAGTCTCAATGCAACCTAAATTCTAGAACACTGGAATGGGTACAGACAAGAGAAAATAACTCTCTCAGATAAGAAGAATGGGAATAGGACTCCCAAAAGAATGGAAAGAATGGGGAAGTATCCTGGTTTTGTTTCTCTCTATTGGCTCTAAAGGGCTCCAGCTCCAACGCTGCACTCTCTCTGGGCATTGGCTTAAGGCAGTGAGTGCATTGGCACCTGAGCTGGCAGAGTGCCTTGAAGGCAGATCAAGTTATGGGAGGTGTCTGTCTGACAGGAGAGGAGCCAGAAAATCAGAAATTCTGGCCAGTGGGCCAGGGGAAAAAGCTGAGAGCCAGAGAACATGGTGAAGATTTTGGAAGGGAGAGAGCTCAAAAAAAGGAATCCTATAGATATACATGTGTATAGTTTTAGGATCACCCCCAGGAGCTCATGTGTGAAACTAACCTGATACAGAGAGAACAAAAAGCTGTGAACACTAGTCTATGGCATAGGCCACTACTCAAGCCCCTGGGAAAGACACACATAGAACAGATTCATATACGACTGCAAATATTTGAAAACTGAAATTACATTGGAACCCTGGCCCAGGTTAAAACCTTTGGCCTGAACCTAACTTGGAGTAGGAAATGGCAATCCCTTCCAGTACTCTTGCCAGGAAAATCCCATTAACAGAGGAGCCTGGTGGACTGCACATGGGGTCACACAGAATCGGACTGGACTGGAGACGATGGGCATAACTGGGACAACTAACCGCTAAAACAAAACAAAGAAAAATTCAACATTCTCCAGAGGTTTTCTATTTATTTATTTATTTTGGGCGGGGGTCGGGTTGGGGAGGGAGGGGAGCGGGCAGGCCACTTCTATTGGTCTTTCATTTCTCTATTTTCATCCGTCTTTGTTCTTTGGCTCCTGTGGGCCTCCCATCGCGGTGGTGTCTGTCGTTGCAGAGCGCCGGCTCTGGGCGCATGCGCTCCAGAGCTCCGGCTTGGTGATTGGACACATCAGTCCAGCCGCTCCGCGGCACGTGGGATCTTCCCAGACCAGGGCTCGAACCGGCGCCCCTTGCACTGCAAGGCGGTGTCCTTACCACTGGACCACCAGGGGAAGCCCTCCAGAGGTTTTCTAACAGATAGTAGAGTGTCATAACGTAGCGATTAAAACATTCAGGATATAACGCCAAATTACTCAATGTTAAAATAAATAAAACCAAAAAAAAGCAAAACCAAGGAAAATTTTATTTCTGTCTCACACAATTTGTTTTACAATAGGTAATAAGAAATCACATTTAACCATCTATACAGTCATCCAAAGTTCATATTTAAAAGTAATCGACTTTAATCACCTGATTTACAAGTTGAGGATTTTTGCTTTCTGTTTTCAAGTTTTACAGAAAGTGTGGGGGTGGTGCGCAGGGATAGGGTAAGGAAGAAGACAGCAAGCACAGAAGAAACCCTAGGGACATTTTGCATATTGAAATCATCCCACTGGAATCGTTTCTTACCCTCTTTTTTTATCCTTTGTTAGATGTAAAAATAATGAAAAAAATTCTTTCAAGAAACAGAGCCGGGCTTCCCTGGTGGTCCAGTGGGTAAGGACACCACCTTGCAGTGCAAGGGGCGCCAGTTTGATCCCTGGCCTGGGAAGATCCCACGTGCCACGGAGCGGCTGGATTGATGTGTCCAAATACCGAGCGCGAGCTCTGAAGCGCACGCGCCCAGAGCCAGTGCTCTGCAATGAGAGAGGCCATTGCGATGGGAGGCCCACACAGGCCAAAAGAACAAAGATGGATGAAAACAAATAAATGAAAGACCAATATAAGTGACCAGGAAAAAAAAAAAAAGAAACGAAACAGAACCATAATATATAATACATGAATTTAGCAGCTGTCCCTGTATATTTTGAAAAATTCATTTTTCTCTCTACATGTATAAACTACTTTAATATTAAAACCAAGAAATTGTAACAACCCACAAGAGAACACACAAATCCCAGTGTGAGAATTACCAGAATAAGACTCTGCTCAATCGCAGAATGAAAAAAAGGAATTGTCTGTGAACCTGACGATCAATAGAAATCTTCCAGTCTGAACCACAAAGAGAAAATATTGGGAAAAAATTGACCAGAGCATCAGGGAACTATAGGATGATATCAAATAGTCTAATACTTATGCATTTAAGAGATAGGAGGAAAGAAAAATGAAATTAGTGCAGAAAAAATACTTGAAGAACAAAATTAGAAGATGCATACTACCCACTTTTAAAGCTACAGTAATTGACACAATGTGATCGTGGTAAAGGTGTACACATGTGGTTATTTCAACAGATGAGAGTCCAGAAATAGGCACAAATATAGTCAGCTGCTTTTTGACAAAGGTACAAAGTCAATTTAATGAATAAAGGATGTTCTTTTTAGAAAACGGTAGATAAAAACAACTGTATATACACACTCAAAAAATAAATAAACAAACCCCTACCTTAACCCTCGCAGAACACCCTGAACTATAAAACATTTAGAAGAAAACATAGGGCTTCCCAGGTGGCACTAGTGGTAAAGAACCTTCCTACCAATGCAGGATAAGGTTTCAGACCTGGGTTGGGAGGATCCCCTGGAGGAGGAAATGTCAATCTACTCCAGTATTCTTGCCTGGAAAATTCCACAGACAGGCTACAGTCCCTGGGGCCTCAAAGAACTGGACAAGAACACGCACACACACACAGAGAGAGAGAGAAGGAAATTTCTGTGACCTTGAGTTAGACAAACTGTTTTTAGTTATGATACCAAAAATATAATCCATTCAAAAAATACGAATTGGACTTCATCAAAACTTCGAAAATTTTTTTTTTTTGCTGAAGACACTAAGAGAATTAAAATACAAATTGTAGGACTGATAGACAATATTTTTAAATCTCCTGATAAAAACTTGTATGCAGAATTTACAAAGAATTCTCAAAAATTAATAATAAGAAAAAAAGCCCAACTTATAAGTGGGCAAAGGATTTGAAAGGACACTTTCTTAGAGAAGATATGCAGATGACAAGTAAGCACAGGAATGGATGGTCAACATTTGCAGCCATTGTTGTTGTCTAGTCACTAAATCGCGTCCAGCTCATTGTGACCCTGTGACTGTAGCACACCAGATTCCTCTGTCCTCCACTATCAGGGCTTGCTCAATTTCATGTCCATTGAGTTGGTGATGCTAGCTAACCATCTCACCTTGGAAATGCAAATTAAAATCGCAATAAGATACTATTACACACCAATTAGAATTTCTAAATAAGCAAACAAAAAGTTGGCTATAAGTGCTGACAAGCATGTGAAGCAAGAAACTATTATACATGGTTGGTGCGAATACAATATCATGTAGCTATTTTGGAAAAAAAATTTAGTTTCTTATTAAGTTAGATATAAACTTATATGACCCAGCAATTCTGCTCCTAGATATTTATTTACTCAAGAGAATTGAAAACCTGCTTTTACACAAAATCCTGTATGTGAATGTCTATACTAACATTATTCATAGTTGCTCAGACTTGAAAATGTCTCATGTGTTTTTGGATGGGTATGTTTTTTTTACGCAGAACACCCTGAACTATAAAACATTTAGAAGAAAACATAGGGCTTCCCAGGTGGCACTAGTGGTAAAGAACCTTCCTACCAATGCAGGATAAGGTTTCAGACCTGGGTTGGGAGGATCCCCTGGAGGAGGAAATGTCAATCTACTCCAGTATTCTTGCCTGGAAAATTCCACAGACAGGCTACAGTCCCTGGGGCCTCAAAGAACTGGACAAGAACACGCACACACACACAGAGAGAGAGAGAAGGAAATTTCTGTGACCTTGAGTTAGACAAACTGTTTTTAGTTATGATACCAAAAATATAATCCATTCAAAAAATACGAATTGGACTTCATCAAAACTTCGAAAATTTTTTTTTTTTGCTGAAGACACTAAGAGAATTAAAATACAAATTGTAGGACTGATAGACAATATTTTTAAATCTCCTGATAAAAACTTGTATGCAGAATTTACAAAGAATTCTCAAAAATTAATAATAAGAAAAAAAGCCCAACTTATAAGTGGGCAAAGGATTTGAAAGGACACTTTCTTAGAGAAGATATGCAGATGACAAGTAAGCACAGGAATGGATGGTCAACATTTGCAGCCATTGTTGTTGTCTAGTCACTAAATCGCGTCCAGCTCATTGTGACCCTGTGACTGTAGCACACCAGATTCCTCTGTCCTCCACTATCAGGGCTTGCTCAATTTCATGTCCATTGAGTTGGTGATGCTAGCTAACCATCTCACCTTGGAAATGCAAATTAAAATCGCAATAAGATACTATTACACACCAATTAGAATTTCTAAATAAGCAAACAAAAAGTTGGCTATAAGTGCTGACAAGCATGTGAAGCAAGAAACTATTATACATGGTTGGTGCGAATACAATATCATGTAGCTATTTTGGAAAAAAAATTTAGTTTCTTATTAAGTTAGATATAAACTTATATGACCCAGCAATTCTGCTCCTAGATATTTATTTACTCAAGAGAATTGAAAACCTGCTTTTACACAAAATCCTGTATGTGAATGTCTATACTAACATTATTCATAGTTGCTCAGACTTGAAAATGTCTCATGTGTTTTTGGATGGGTACTTCAGTACCATTCTATTATATGATATCTAGGGATTATAGGGGCCAATAAGAAGGGATTGATAGTTGTCAGGGATTTGAGGTGGGGAGAAATTTTGACTACAAAGAAACAACATAAGGAAATCTGGGGAATGATGGAAATCTCCTGTATTTGATTTCAGTGGTGGTTGCATGAATCTATATATGTGTTAAATCTAAGAGAATTAAACACATTTTTTTAAAAAAATTTCAGTCTCTTTTATTGGTTTTTTATTTATTTATTTTCATCCAGCTTTATTCTTTGGCCTGTGTGGGCCTCTGCATTGCAGTGGCCTCTCTCATTGCAGAGCACCGGCTCCAGGCACATGCGCTCCAGAGAGCTGACCTGTAATTGGACACACCGGTCTAGCCGCTCTGCAGTATGTGGGACCTAACAGGACCAGGGATCGAACCGGTGCCCCCTGTACTGCAAGGCAGCCTCTTTACCCACTGGACCACCAGGGAAGCCCTAAACACAATTTTTAAAAATAAATAAATAAATTATAATTGTTTTTCTCTCTCTCTTTCTCTTTCTCTCTCTTTAAAGGTTGTACCTTTGCCAACAGTATAATTTTATCTTGGCAGTAGGTTATTTTGACAGTATTTCCAGCAGATTAGCAATTGACAAAAATATAAGTACTATGCTACTATTTTTTTAAATTACGGGTAGCTTGGAAATGTGCAAGTCAGCAAAGTACCTTCATCCCACCCTCTTAAATCCTGTGCTAGGAAGGCTGCTTACCCGATTAAACAGCTGCTCTGGATCTGGAAGATTATGCTGTCATTTTTCTAGCTCCTCACTACTACTTTTAAAACATTATTTCCTCATTGACAAAGAACAAAAATTCTCCTTGGCCATTTTTATTCTCCCTCTTTATTCCTGACATCTGCTTGCCACATCTCCACATTTCTCAAGAGCATTACCACATAATTTACAGGCTATCTGTTTGCTGTACTTTAGCCACCTATGCCCACGGCTACATTTTAGACTTTATCACCATGATCTTTTATTTCTGAAATAAATAACCCCAATAGTCCAGCGTTTATCCAGAACTTTCTTTCATTTCAACCGTGTCATTTCTTTATTCCCACTATACCTATTTATTTGAACTCTTCAGGATTTTTAGTCACTTTGTTTCCCTCATTTGCCTTATTCTACCTGCTCTTGTTTTCTGTCTTCTTGTTCAACTGAGCTTTGACTCTCAGTGTCCCAACATCTTCCTATTACAATCCATTGCCATGTTCTTTTTTTTGACCTTATCATGGCAGCATGCAAAACTTCCCCAACCAGGGATTGAACCCATGCCCCATGCAGTGAAAGCTGGAATCCTAACCACTGGACCACCAAGGAAGTCCAGCTGTGTCCTTTAGTACTTCTATTCCATTCACCCAGAACTGCTTACCTTGAACCAGTCCACAGATCTTTTCCACTCATACACTCAGTTGAAAAATATACCAGAGATTCTGGAGAAAACTACACAACCGCATAACTTAATGGATTAGCACCATTAGAGATTTATAGTCTTTGATACTAATTAACATGTCTACTCATGTTGATCTTCAGTATTTTCCACTGACTCACTTTGTGTTTCACCATAGTGATTTCAAACTGTCACAGCTCTCTAGACAGCCTCCTCTTTATGTCAACCCTCACACACATACTTCAAAGAGAAAATAGACATCATTAGGCAACTTTCTTGACAACTTTCTCAGCTTCTCAAACCACCCCAGTGGTAAACAGAATTCTAAAATGGCCTCCATGATCTCTGTCCCCAGTGTCCCACCCATGATTAGATTGTCTTATATAGTGTCCATGTTAAACTCTACTTGAGCCTGGAAAATAGTGGTGTTTAAGAAAACCCCATCAGCTCTTTGTTTGCCCAAATTCCTCTACTCTTTCATGTTCTGAAAAACAGCTTACTATGAAGAACCACTTCTCCCAATATAACTTAAATCATATTTACTATCCAATTTTCTCATAGTTCCCATAATTTACAGGCTATCTGTTTGCTGTACTTTAGCCACCTATGCCCACGGCTACATTTTAGACTTTATCACCATGATCTTTTATTTCTGAAATAAATAACCCCAATAGTCCAGCGTTTATCCAGAACTTTCTTTCATTTCAACCGTGTCATTTCTTTATTCCCACTATACCTATTTATTTGAACTCTTCAGGATTTTTAGTCACTTTGTTTCCCTCATTTGCCTTATTCTACCTGCTCTTGTTTTCTGTCTTCTTGTTCAACTGAGCTTTGACTCTCAGTGTCCCAACATCTTCCTATTACAATCCATTGCCATGTTCTTTTTTTTGACCTTATCATGGCAGCATGCAAAACTTCCCCAACCAGGGATTGAACCCATGCCCCATGCAGTGAAAGCTGGAATCCTAACCACTGGACCACCAAGGAAGTCCAGCTGTGTCCTTTAGTACTTCTATTCCATTCACCCAGAACTGCTTACCTTGAACCAGTCCACAGATCTTTTCCACTCATACACTCAGTTGAAAA
The DNA here is from genome assembly GCA_022376925.1 of Tragulus kanchil. Classification (NCBI taxonomy): domain Eukaryota; kingdom Metazoa; phylum Chordata; class Mammalia; order Artiodactyla; family Tragulidae; genus Tragulus; species Tragulus kanchil. The sequence continues at coordinate 151,040,880 of JAIOJX010000024.1, forward strand.
ATATACCAGAGATTCTGGAGAAAACTACACAACCGCATAACTTAATGGATTAGCACCATTAGAGATTTATAGTCTTTGATACTAATTAACATGTCTACTCATGTTGATCTTCAGTATTTTCCACTGACTCACTTTGTGTTTCACCATAGTGATTTCAAACTGTCACAGCTCTCTAGACAGCCTCCTCTTTATGTCAACCCTCACACACATACTTCAAAGAGAAAATAGACATCATTAGGCAACTTTCTTGACAACTTTCTCAGCTTCTCAAACCACCCCAGTGGTAAACAGAATTCTAAAATGGCCTCCATGATCTCTGTCCCCAGTGTCCCACCCATGATTAGATTGTCTTATATAGTGTCCATGTTAAACTCTACTTGAGCCTGGAAAATAGTGGTGTTTAAGAAAACCCCATCAGCTCTTTGTTTGCCCAAATTCCTCTACTCTTTCATGTTCTGAAAAACAGCTTACTATGAAGAACCACTTCTCCCAATATAACTTAAATCATATTTACTATCCAATTTTCTCATAGTTCCCATAAGACTTACAGATGACTCCATGGTTTATCTATGATAAGTTCTTTTTACGTGGATTCTCTGTCATGGGCAGACTCAGAATGTTCATGATCAATTAGCTGAGGTTAGAACTGTTTGGTCCACCTCAAACTAGCTATCCACAGGGGAAAACATTTCCTGCCCAGCTAACTAACTGAGACTCGCCTGCTTGGCAAAACAATTCCAGCTGTAAATCACTCCATCTGTAACTTGTTGATCCTTCTTTTTTTAGTTCAGATTGCTATGACAAAATACCAGACTGGGTGGCTGATAAACAACAGAAATGTATTTCTCACAGTTCTGGAGGCTGGGAAGTCTGTGCTGGCAGATTAGTCGTTTGGTGAGAGCCTGCTTTTTGATTCACAGGCAGCACCTTCTAGCTGTTCCCTCACATGGCAGAAGGAGCTAGGGAGCTCTGTGGAGTCTCCTTTACAAGAACACTAACCTCATTCATGAGGGCTCAATCCTCAGGACCTAGGCACCTCCAAAGGCTCCATCTCAAAGCCATCACATTGGACATTAAGATTTCAATAAAAATTTTGGGGGAGGACACAAGCATTCAGACCATAGCATTTCTCTATGAAACTCTAAGGCAAAACCATCTGCTGAGATACTCTAGTCAGCTTTCCCTAATAGATTGAATAAAATCGGTATCCTGACTGGTCTGGTTTTTGTCTTGGACAGTGTGGTGCCATGAATCAGGCAAGGAGAGCTCCTCAGGCCCTTTGTGTTCCATCCTAGTGATTTCAAACTGTCACAGCTCTCTAGACAGCCTCCTCTTTATGTCAACCCTCACACACATACTTCAAAGAGAAAATAGACATCATTAGGCAACTTTCTTGACAACTTTCTCAGCTTCTCAAACCACCCCAGTGGTAAACAGAATTCTAAAATGGCCTCCATGATCTCTGTCCCCAGTGTCCCACCCATGATTAGATTGTCTTATATAGTGTCCATGTTAAACTCTACTTGAGCCTGGAAAATAGTGGTGTTTAAGAAAACCCCATCAGCTCTTTGTTTGCCCAAATTCCTCTACTCTTTCATGTTCTGAAAAACAGCTTACTATGAAGAACCACTTCTCCCAATATAACTTAAATCATATTTACTATCCAATTTTCTCATAGTTCCCATAAGACTTACAGATGACTCCATGGTTTATCTATGATAAGTTCTTTTTACGTGGATTCTCTGTCATGGGCAGACTCAGAATGTTCATGATCAATTAGCTGAGGTTAGAACTGTTTGGTCCACCTCAAACTAGCTATCCACAGGGGAAAACATTTCCTGCCCAGCTAACTAACTGAGACTCGCCTGCTTGGCAAAACAATTCCAGCTGTAAATCACTCCATCTGTAACTTGTTGATCCTTCTTTTTTTAGTTCAGATTGCTATGACAAAATACCAGACTGGGTGGCTGATAAACAACAGAAATGTATTTCTCACAGTTCTGGAGGCTGGGAAGTCTGTGCTGGCAGATTAGTCGTTTGGTGAGAGCCTGCTTTTTGATTCACAGGCAGCACCTTCTAGCTGTTCCCTCACATGGCAGAAGGAGCTAGGGAGCTCTGTGGAGTCTCCTTTACAAGAACACTAACCTCATTCATGAGGGCTCAATCCTCAGGACCTAGGCACCTCCAAAGGCTCCATCTCAAAGCCATCACATTGGACATTAAGATTTCAATAAAAATTTTGGGGGAGGACACAAGCATTCAGACCATAGCATTTCTCTATGAAACTCTAAGGCAAAACCATCTGCTGAGATACTCTAGTCAGCTTTCCCTAATAGATTGAATAAAATCGGTATCCTGACTGGTCTGGTTTTTGTCTTGGACAGTGTGGTGCCATGAATCAGGCAAGGAGAGCTCCTCAGGCCCTTTGTGTTCCCCTTGACTGAGGATCCAGAGATTCACAGCAAGTCCAACTTAAAAAAAATTTTTTTTTTTAATTTTGGCCTTCTTTGTATTGATTCTCTATTTATTTTTCATTCATCTTTATTCTTCGGCCTCTGCGGGCCTCCCATTGCAGTGGCCTCTCTCGCTGCAGAGCACCGGCTCTAGGCGCATGCGCTCCAGAGTGCTAGCTCGTAATTGGATACACCCGTCCAGCCTCTCTGCAGCATATGGGATCTGCCGAGACCAGGGATCGAACCGGTGCCCCTTGCACTGCAAGGCAGACTCTTTACCCACTGGACCACCAGGGAAGCCTGCAAATCCAACTTTTGATGCTGTGTTCCAGACTCCAGTACATCAGTGGCACAGCAAGGACTTGACTTTTATTCCATTTTTATTCCTGTTGTGGTCTGAACATTTAATGACTTCTGCAGAGGTCTTAAATGGTTTATAGAAACCTGGCCTCTATGGGTGAGGGACAGCAGAGAATTTGGTTTATTACTCTTTGTTTTCTTATTTGTTTAAAACTCAAGGTCAATAAAAATTTTGTAACTAATGAGAACAAAACCCTTCTTTTTTTCCTACTTGACAGAAATACAAAACTGACTGAGATTTTAAAACTGGAGCTGTAAGTTCTGTTTGGGCCTGTGATGCATGCTTATGCATCTGTGAGCATGTAGTATTTTCCTTACTTCGTGGTATTACAAGACTATAAAATCTCTTAGAAGAATGAGATTTGGAGTGATTTAGAGATAAATTAGTCTTACCTAATTCTGAAATTCCCAGAAATTAAGGACATTGAACTTCTAATTATATAATAATATTATTTATATATATTATAATATAAAAATATAAATATCATATATGTTATGTATTACATTATAATATAAACTGTCTATTATGAATTATATTTATATTTAATATTCATACATTATATTTATATTGTACAAATATTATAGTATATAGTTCTAACATATATAAGATATATAATATTCTAACATATATAACATTGTAATATGTATATGACATAAATATGATAATATATTATACTATATATAAATGTAATATATAATAATCATAATATATAATATATATGATATACATTATAATACATATATGTTATATATATGTACTATTACATATCAATAATATATAATATACAACACATATTGTATATAATATATAAAATATTATATGTGTTATATATTATATGTGACAGGTATGCAATATAATATATATCATATATTAATAATATATAACTTAGGTTATATATTAATAATATATAATATTTTATATATTTATATGTAACATGTGTTACATATATTTCATATTATATTATATTACATATTTTATGCATATTATATTTATATCTATTATATTATGTATATATGTGATATATATTGTATATAAACAATATATATCACATATATAATATACATGAGATATATATTATAATATAATACATATATTACATATAATATATATTTTACAATAAAATGTATTATATATTTTTATAATATATAGATATATATTATATATTATATATATTATGTTAATGCAAAAGGCTTAGGCATTTGAGTTCACACTAATTAGGCAAATCTTTGGCAAATAAGAATAACTTAATACTGTTGGTTTAATAAAAAGTTGTATATTTTCTGAGTGTTATTATTAAGCATGATATGTTTGATATGTATTTTTAAAAGTACATCAAAAACTATACTTTCTTTTCCAAAACATGTATGTTTCCTGATCAAATAAGCTAGCGTATATCAACTAGATGTTTAAAATTATAAAAAAAGTAAGTTTGTGTTTAAGCAAATTGAATTGTTATTCTGGCAAACTTTATTTCAGTAGTAATTGTCCTCTTGGAAATAAATTCAGATATCCCTGTGTGAATTAAACTCTTGGAAAAATGTTAAATTGAGCCAATTCCTAGATTCCTAGATCATTGCTAAATGTAGGATAAATAGGACACCAAAGCATTAATTGCAAAGCATAATATTTGGTTTATATAATTTTTATACACTTTTTACCTCTCATTTTTATTGATAAATAGAGTCTATATATTGGTTCTATTAATGAATGGGTTCATTTTTGCAACTTTGAGAATGTATAGCTATAAATAGTTATGAGATATATATTCATAAGCTCTGCTGAACTGCTAAAAATTCTTTTGTATTACAGACAGTCATAATTATCTAACTTCTTAGTTTTCTCTGTACAAAGGTGCAACTGAGGTTAAAAGTTATAATCAATATATGTAAATGAGTCTCAGAGCAATAGTGGGACAGTGGAACTTTTATACAAGTTATGTAGAACGTGATTTTGTTTAGCAAAAGAGGTAGTTTTCTGCTAAAGTAAACTATTCTAGGGATGAGAAGAAGGAAAGGTGCCGGAAAAACTTGGAATGAATAAAGAAAGTTGTAGCAGGTTCTTAGAAAGGAAATTTTAATTGTTGTGGTCCAAGGTGGCTAAAGTTTAATGGATTTATTTATGAGATTGTCAGAAGTGTTTTAGCAACAGATGTACTCATGAAGTATAACAAACATTCTGTCTTATCAGAATTACTTTCTGTTCTCTATGTTGATTTTATCATGTCCTTAGTTACTTAAGAGTACAAAGTTTTCCTCCTTTTTTTTTTTTTTTAACGTGTTTTAATTTCATGGCTGTAGTCACCATACACAGTGATTTTGGAGCCCAAGAAAATCGTCTGTCACTGTCCGCATTGTTTGCCCATCTATTTCCCATGAAGTGAGTTTTCCTACTTTTGAAAGAGCTAGGTTCTTTACAATCATGTCATTCCCCACGTACATTTTTAAAATATATATTTTAAAGAATTTGGCCTCTTTTATTTATGTTATTTATTTATTTTTATCCATCTTTACTCTTTGGCATATGTGGGCCATTGCAGTGGCCTTCCTCATTGCAAAGCACCAGCTCTGGGTGCATGCGCTGCAGAGCGCTGGCTCCTAATTGTACACACCTGCCCAGCCGCTCTGCGGCAAGTGGGGTCTTCCCGGGCCAAGGATCAAACCGGTGCCCCTTGCACTGCAAGGCAGACTCTTGACCCATTGGACCACTGGGAAGCCCCCTGTGTACACTTTTAAAGTATTTTATTGTCATTTTGGATATATAGGTTGTCAAGTATTGTTACATATTAACCCATGATCCTATTTAAGCAAGTGTTCACACCTAACAAATTTTGATATTTTGCATTTCAAGTATCAAATCCAAAATGATGCATTTTGCATTTAAAATGGATTTTCCAGAAGGCTCTTGAAAAATCACAATGAATTTGCTATTTTTTCTGATAAAAAGAGAGGCTCTAGAAATAATTAGGTTTATTTGATATGTTAATACAAATGTGTTACACAGGAAGAGTTGTCAAATCAGAAGACATGACTAACCTTCCATAAGCTAATTTTGTAGCAGTAACATATTATTAATATAAATGTTTCAAAAATTGTTATCTGAGAAGTTCCTAAAGATCTGTCAGTTTACACTGTCTGTGGTATGTTTCCATTTATCAGTATTGGGCGCTGCTTTACCTGATATTAGACAACAAAGGTACAATGAATATAATCATAATTTCAGTATTTCTTTAAAATGTTAAATTTTTTTCCTCTTTCTATTTTTCTTTTTTGGGGGGGGGGGGGGGGGGGGGAGCAGGCGGGCCACTTCTATTGGTCTTTCATCTGTCCATTTTCATCCATCTTTGTTCTTCGGCCCATGTGGGCCTCCCATCATGGTGGTCTCTGTTGTCGCAGAGCGCCTGCTCCGGGGGCATGCGCCCAGAGCTCCGGCTCAGTAATTGGACACATCAGTCCAGCCGCTCCGCGGCACGTGGGATCTTCCCAGGCCAGGGATCGAACCGGCGCCCCTTGCACTATAAGGCGGTGTCCTCACCCGCTGGACCACCAGGGAAGCCCTCCTCTTTCTTTAATTCGAACATTGCTTCTTCTAGTACAGTGGTTTTAAACTGGAAGTTCATATCACTTAACTATGGAGTTTTATGAATACACAAATGTTAAAGTCTTACTCTGTTCTACTGAATCTCTTTATTTGATAAGTTTGATATATTCTTGCTATATTCTAATTATGTGCTTGGGATATCCATAGTATATTATGTCTCAGGATTATTGTATGTGAAACCTAAAGATTTTTTTTCTCTGTGAAGATTATATGTATTCATTTCCATAAAGTAAATTTAATACACACTAGTCTTTGAATATAGGATTGTTCTGTTTATAGATATTTTGTCTAAAACTTCTTTAGGATTGACTTTTGTTTTGCATATCCAGAAACAATCTTCCTTACCAGTTTCTATAGAAAGTTAAATTAACCCATGATCCTATTTAAGCAAGTGTTCACACCTAACAAATTTTGATATTTTGCATTTCAAGTATCAAATCCAAAATGATGCATTTTGCATTTAAAATGGATTTTCCAGAAGGCTCTTGAAAAATCACAATGAATTTGCTATTTTTTCTGATAAAAAGAGAGGCTCTAGAAATAATTAGGTTTATTTGATATGTTAATACAAATGTGTTACACAGGAAGAGTTGTCAAATCAGAAGACATGACTAACCTTCCATAAGCTAATTTTGTAGCAGTAACATATTATTAATATAAATGTTTCAAAAATTGTTATCTGAGAAGTTCCTAAAGATCTGTCAGTTTACACTGTCTGTGGTATGTTTCCATTTATCAGTATTGGGCGCTGCTTTACCTGATATTAGACAACAAAGGTACAATGAATATAATCATAATTTCAGTATTTCTTTAAAATGTTAAATTTTTTTCCTCTTTCTTTTTTTTTTTTTTTTTGGGGGGGGGGGGGGGGGGGGGGGGGAGCAGGCGGGCCACTTGTATTGGTCTTTCATCTGTCCATTTTCATCCATCTTTGTTCTTCGGCCCATGTGGGCCTCCCATCATGGTGGTCTCTGTTGTCGCAGAGCGCCGGCTCCGGGCGCATGCGCTCCAGAGCTCCGGCTCAGTAATTGGACACATCAGTCCAGCCGCTCCGCGGCACGTGGGATCTTCCCAGGCCAGGGATCGAACCGGCGCCCCTTGCACTATAAGGCGGTGTCCTCACCCGCTGGACCACCAGGGAAGCCCTCCTCTTTCTTTAATTCGAACATTGCTTCTTCTAGTACAGTGGTTTTAAACTGGAAGTTCATATCACTTAACTATGGAGTTTTATGAATACACAAATGTTAAAGTCTTACTCTGTTCTACTGAATCTCTTTATTTGATAAGTTTGATATATTCTTGCTATATTCTAATTATGTGCTTGGGATATCCATAGTATATTATGTCTCAGGATTATTGTATGTGAAACCTAAAGATTTTTTTTCTCTGTGAAGATTATATGTATTCATTTCCATAAAGTAAATTTAATACACACTAGTCTTTGAATATAGGATTGTTCTGTTTATAGATATTTTGTCTAAAACTTCTTTAGGATTGACTTTTGTTTTGCATATCCAGAAACAATCTTCCTTACCAGTTTCACTCTTCTGATAAGAAAGGGTCATCAGATATTTCATTTTTGAAAATTATTAGTAATAAGCTAATTGCAGCCATTTTGCCTTTTGTCAGCTACAGGTAGCTTTTTTGTCCTACTCTGGTGCTTCCATGAAAGGACCTGCAATTGACCACAGGCCATAGTATGTCAACAAAGCAAATGGACTTTGTCAGAATACTCTTCCCAATTACTCTGGGGCACAGGCTTCTGTTGGCATTGCAGCTTTGAGTCCATACCAGTAGATAGAGACAAGCTTCCCAGGACTCTAGTCTAAAAGCAGATGAGTTCCTGAGACTGCCAACCCAAGATAGAGTGGAATAAAATTTAATTACATTGGAGAAGGGAATAACAACCCATTCCAGTATTCTTTCCTGGTAAATTCCATGGACAGAGAATCCTGGCAGGCTACAGTCCATGGGGTCACAAAGAGTCACACACGACTTAGAGGCTAAACAATGACAAACACAGCTTGCAGAACTGGGAGAAATAACTTGTTCTTCCTAAGATAAAAAAAATTAATTACACAGGACTGAATAAACTAATAAGGGTTGATCATAGATTTTATTTAGAATATAGCTTATGTTAATGTCACATTTCCTAGGTATAAGGAACCACTTCTCTTTTTTCTTAAGCTATCTATGTTGTATTGTTTAGTTGCGTCCAACTCTTTTGTGACTTTATGGACTGTAGGGTGCCAGTCCATGGGATTTCCCAAGCAAGAATACTAGAGTGGGTTGCCATTTCCTTCTCCAGGGGATCTTCCTGACCCAGGGATTGAACCTGCGTCTCCCACGCTGCAGGTTCTTTACCACTGAGCCACCAAGGAAGTTCCTAAGCTATCCACAACTCATAATAATTTAGTAAACTCTGCTTTTGTAAACAGGAAATGAGACATTTATCCTTTTCTCTCTTCTTCAGAATTTGCAAACTCTTACTGAGTGTGCTTATTTATGTTCATGGCAATATAATTATTTTCATAATTTCAATAAGAGTCTGCCCTCCTTGTTAACAAGACTTAATTGAAAGCACTGGTTGTGCAGTCAAGGCCTTGCCTGCAATGCGTAATTGAGAATAATGCCGAATTTAATCAGATATGACTGGATGTTTTTAAGGAACTACAGTTAACTTTATAATACTAATGCTTACACAACATGCTTAGGAAGACTGAATTGTTATCTGGTTTACAGAGTGAGTAACAAAAGTCCTTTTTCTGTCAGGGCTATGAATCTTAGGATGTTTCAGGGAATTGGAGAAGAGAGGAATTTACCCAAATTTATAGATATTACAAGTGAAATCTGACTTCTTGGCTCAAATGAGTTCTTGGCTCAAAATGCTTTCAAAAATCCAATCTGACATTTCTTATTAAACTTCAGGCAAAGCAAACTTATGAAATACTATATGATAAATGCCATTTTTGCTGTATCTATGCAAATATTCAGGATAAATCTGATGAGATCAGTTTTCTTTTATGATCAAAAATAATCTTTCTATGAGATTATCTTGGATTAACAAGGGAGTGACTATAGAGAAAAGTTTTTTCAGTGGAAAATAATAGCACATTCTTCTGACTCTAGCCCCAAGGTAGTAATAGTTGGGGTTGTCAGACTCCAGCCTTTTTCATTCTTTGAGTTCTTTGCACACTTAGTAAATTACAGGCAATTGATGAAAATGCAAACTGCATCTTCTCTGGTAGAGATTTAAAGTGACTTCCTCCCTTTGCTTGTGGAAAAAACAGTTAAGGAAGCTACCTATAATTTTACCTGGACCTATTCCTTTTCACAAATCATTGAAACCTATTGAATGCTCAGTACTTCCATATTCTTCTCTTTTTTTTTTTTTGGGCGGGGGTCGGGTTGGGGAGGGAGGGGAGCCGGCGGGCCACTTATATTGGTCTTTCATTTTTCTATTTTCATCCGTCTTTGTTCTTTGGCTCCTGCGGGCCTCCCATCGCGGTGGCGTCTGTTGTTGCAGAGCACCGGCTCTGGGCGCATGCGCCCCAGAGCTCCGGCTCGGTGATTGGACACATCAGTCCAGTCACTCCACGGCACGTGGGATCCTCCCAGGCCAGGGATTGAACCGGCGCCCCTTGCACTGCAAGGAGGTGTCCTTACCCACTGGACCACCAGGGAAGCCCTCCATATTCTTTTCATGTCTGCCTACAACCCTGTAAACTAAGTTTTCCAAATTCTGTCTGTTCCATATTCAGTAACTAAAATCTAACCACCCAGGTTTTTTCTGCTGCACTGGCCCTTTCCACCAAGATCGAAAGACACCCTGTGAACTAGGACATGATCACTTCATATAAACCTTGAAGGACTCAAGGACTCATAACCATAACAGACTATGTACACATTGGCTGTTTCCCTGGACAAACCACTGCCTGGACCACTAAGGAATTTGACAAGATACTGAGTCATGCATGCCCTTACATGGGAAATTACCAAGACTGTAGACAGTATCACTAAGAACATCACTATCTTAGCTTCAAGGTACTCAACTTCTAGGAATCCGCTGGACTGGTTACTTTCAGTTCAGCTCTTGAGGCTATTTGCTTTAGTACAAACTTCATATTACTGCTCCTTATTTTTATTTGAGGCATTCCTTTTAAGATATCTGATGCCTAGGAGTCTAAAACAACTGACCTTTTCCGTCACCTTTCCATCAATGGTTCAACTGATTTTAAAGAAACACTGTCAAAAATAAATAAATAAATAAATAAATAAACAGTGTCAGAAAGAGATCTCAAGGGATTATTTCTTAGACTCCAGTTCTCTTGCCTGCTACTCCCCTCACCCCCATTCCTCTGATTAGTTTTTTGCTTTTTCTCAGTCTTTATGGGGAACCTCTTCCTCTGCCCATCCCACATATTAATACCTTAATAGCTCAAGTTTCTAGGGGTTTTGCCAGGCCTGCAGACACCGACAAATCTCAAACACACATACACATACACCCTGGGTTTTACTGGGATTCACTTCTCATGGACAAGTTCACTTCACTGGTTCCTGCAGTTTCTCTGCTGTGTGATCTCCTTCCAATCAGCTCTCATGCTCTCAGTTGCACATGAGCCTCCCAGCAGTGACTGTCCTGCTCTACCAAACACCACACCCTCTTTCAATGTTGCTACCTCCTTGCAGCAAATAGAAACAGCAACCAGGAGCTCCAGCCCCTCCACTTCCTATTCAAATTGGGCAGGTGCCAGGAGCAAACTGAGCATGAGGGGTGCAATGCCTCTTTCCCTTTTATTCAAAAAGGTTTTTTTCTTTGATGTGGACTGTTTCAAAAGTCCTTTAAATTTACAATATTTAATAATACTATTTTATTATAATAATAATTAGTATTTTTAATAATAACAGCAACAACAAATTACAATTATTCTTTTGTTTTATGTTTTGGTTTTTTGGCCACAAAGCATGTGGGATATTAGCTCCCCCATCAGGGAACGTTTATCCCCTACACTGGAAGGCAAAGTCTTAGCCATTGGACTGGCAGGGAAGTCCCTCTCCCTTTTATTTTATCTGCAGTTAGAGGAAGTCTCTAGCTAGTGCTGCTTGTTTCCCGCTTGAAAACATTTAGGGAAAATTTTTCTGCATTTCTTGTGGTTTTTTTCCCCCTCCGGAACTGTGACTTACATATGCATGGGGGAAAATGGAAATAGAGTTGAATTGACAACCATTGAAATGTTGTCAAAATGCTTTTCTCCTCTATGATAAAGGTGTTCTCACTGAGTCGAGTTCATTAACCTAGTCCCTCCATCTGAGGAAGAGTTTGCTCTAGGAAGCTCCTGAGACCATGGAGGCCAAAGCTGTTGGGCCTCTCGCACTAGCATCAGATAAGCCTTGACACATTTGAATCTCTTTTCAGTGGTGACTAGGGCAGAGTTTCTCAATTATCCCAGTTTTAAAGACCTACTCTTTTCTTCTCATTCATTTTGGATTGATATCTTGGTAAAATACAGTAAAAGGAGCTACTCTCGGTGTCTATCCTTCTCTAGTTGCAGACCTACGACACACAGTCCATTGCCCGGCACTGGCTCACAGAACAGAGCATTCTGAGTAGGATGGGTCTATCCTGTGAAGGCAAACCAAGTCCTGACTGTTTTTCCTGTCATCTTAAACTGTGTCCTAGTTACTATTTTTCAGGATTTATTTTTTCTTCCAGCTTCATGGACAAGTTCACTTCACTGGTTCCTGCAGTTTCTCTGCTGTGTGATCTCCTTCCAATCAGCTCTCATGCTCTCAGTTGCACATGAGCCTCCCAGCAGTGACTGTCCTGCTCTACCAAACACCACCCTCTTTCAATGTTGCTACCTCCTTGCAGCAAATAGAAACAGCAACCAGGAGCTCCAGCCCCTCCACTTCCTATTCAAATTGGGCAGGTGCCAGGAGCAAACTGAGCATGAGGGGTGCAATGCCTCTTTCCCTTTTATTCAAAAAGGTTTTTTTCTTTGATGTGGACTGTTTCAAAAGTCCTTTAAATTTACAATATTTAATAATACTATTTTATTATAATAATAATTAGTATTTTTAATAATAACAGCAACAACAAATTACAATTATTCTTTTGTTTTATGTTTTGGTTTTTTGGCCACAAAGCATGTGGGATATTAGCTCCCCCATCAGGGAACGTTTATCCCCTACACTGGAAGGCAAAGTCTTAGCCATTGGACTGGCAGGAAGTCCCTCTCCCTTTTATTTTATCTGCAGTTAGAGGAAGTCTCTAGCTAGTGCTGCTTGTTTCCCGCTTGAAAACATTTAGGGAAAATTTTTCTGCATTTCTTGTGGTTTTTTTCCCCCTCCGGAACTGTGACTTACATATGCATGGGGGAAAATGGAAATAGAGTTGAATTGACAACCATTGAAATGTTGTCAAAATGCTTTTCTCCTCTATGATAAAGGTGTTCTCACTGAGTCGAGTTCATTAACCTAGTCCCTCCATCTGAGGAAGAGTTTGCTCTAGGAAGCTCCTGAGACCATGGAGGCCAAAGCTGTTGGGCCTCTCGCACTAGCATCAGATAAGCCTTGACACATTTGAATCTCTTTTCAGTGGTGACTAGGGCAGAGTTTCTCAATTATCCCAGTTTTAAAGACCTACTCTTTTCTTCTCATTCATTTTGGATTGATATCTTGGTAAAATACAGTAAAAAGGAGCTACTCTCGGTGTCTATCCTTCTCTAGTTGCAGACCTACGACACACAGTCCATTGCCCGGCACTGGCTCACAGAACAGAGCATTCTGAGTAGGATGGGTCTATCCTGTGAAGGCAAACCAAGTCCTGACTGTTTTTCCTGTCATCTTAAACTGTGTCCTAGTTACTATTTTTCAGGATTTATTTTTTCTTCCAGCTTCTGGCAAACTGCATAGATGATGACTGACCATCTTTCCTTCATTTGAACTCTCAGTTCTCAATTTGTTGGCGCCAAATTTTCTACTTTCTGAATACTTAATTCTAGTTAATCATAAACATTCCCTTATGTCTCCTCTCTCTTTATTGCTTTTTTGGTAACGTTAACATCTCCACCAGAGAGTATAAGGGGTATCTTACAGGAAATCAAAATGAATTGTTATAGAGAACAGACTTCTGGTTTCCAAGGGGGTGTGAGGTGGGGGAGGGTAGGAGAAGGAAGGACTAAGAGTGTGGAAGTAGCAGATGTAAACTATTACATATAGAATGGATAAACAATAAGGTCCTTCTATATAGCACAGGGAACTGTATTCAGTATCCTGTGATAAAGCATAATGGAAAAGACATGTAAATAAAAGTCTGTAGGGGCTTCCCTGGTGGTCCAGTGGGTAGAGTCTGCCTTGCAGCGCGGGGAGCACCAGTTCGATCCACGTGCCACGGAGCGGCTGGGCCAGTGTGTCCAATTACAAGCACCACTCTGGGGCACATGCACCAGAGCAGTTGCTCTGCCTTGAGGTAGGTCACTGCAATGGGAAGCCCACACATGCCGAAGAATAAAGATGCGTGAAAATAAATGATGATGAATGATGACTTAGAAGCAAAAAAAAAAAAAAAAAAAATATCAACTTTAAAAAAAGTCTGTATACGTATAACTGAGTTACTTTGCTGTACAACAGAGATTGATATCACATTGTAAATGGGTCTTCATTGCTGTGCATGATCTTTCTCTAGTTGTCTCGAGCAGGGGCTACTCTTCATTGTGGTGAACAGGCTTTTCATTGTGGTGGGTTCTCTTGCTATGAGAAGAACCCAGGCTCAGTAGCTGTGGGTTCTCTTGTTACGAGAAGAACCAAGGCTCAGTAGCCGTGGCGCACCAGCTTAGTTGGCTCTGAGGCGTGTGGAATCTTCCTGTGTGGACTGAACCTGTGTCCCCTGCACTGGCAGGCAAATTCTTTATCACTGGCCCACCAGGGAAGTCTATGAGTAGCATCTCTTGCTAAAGCTTAAACAGATGTTTGAACACTATTTGTGAATTTCATTCTACTTCAGAAAAATTTCCCTCTACATTTGATCGGAAGGGTATTCCTTCTCACCAAGATTCAGAGTTGAGAAAACACAGAAATATTTGTCGACTCAGGTGTTGAATGCAGAGAGGGGATTGAACTCAGTTACATCACTGTTTTCATCTAAATTTCCAATTCCCTTTCCTTTCCCAATTTTTTTCAGCTGTTTATTGTGTAGATCAACTTAACCTCTAAAGCTTCTCTCTTTTTCAGGCTCTGGATTTGAAATCATAACGACCTGAATCATAAAGTTGGGGACCTGGGTTGTTGTTTAGTGGCTAAGTTATCTCTGGCTCTTTGTAATCCCATGAGCTGTAGCATGCCTGGCTTTCTTGTCCTAACCTTCTGGGGTTTGCTCAAACATATCCATTGAGTCAGTGATGCCATCTAACCATTTCATCCTCTGTGGAGCTTCTACTTTTGCCCTCAATCTTTCCCAGCATCAAGGTCTTTTCCAATGAACCAACTCTTTGAATCAGGTGGCCAAAGTATTGGACCAGGGTTATACACCCCAAAATGCGCCTCAGTGGCACACTGATTATTTTGAATTAAAGTTTCTTAAAAGATAGCCAATGCAAGAGGAATATGCTGACCCTCCTCTCTGTCTCCCTGAAGGCAGGAAATAAATCTTTTCTGTGAAAGGTGCATTTCCTGCATCTAGAGGTAGAAGGACACCCTTACCACCTGAGACAGGGAATTCCGAGCCAAGAAACCTGTACTTATACTTCTTATTTCTAAAATTTTATATTAGAAATATACTTTATTATCAAGTTATTGTAGATCTCAACTCACTGTCTTTAATTGTATCTACCTGGGAATAGTGCTATGAATATGCACACCTGTGCTGTCCTTGGCCACAAAAATTTGAAACTCCATTCTAGGCTAGGTGCCTTCTGCCTAGGACACACATTCATCAATATCTTTTTGCCTCTCTTCTGTGTTTGTGTACTTTGTTTCCTGTATTGCAATCATTCCTCTGTTGATAACATTTTCTCCTTTTGATATAGCACATCTTCTAGTAGCTTCTCAAGAAACCATGGGAGCAAAACTTTTGCCAGTCTGAAAACTTATTTATTCCCCCCTTTTTCTTTGATTGATTGCACTTGTATTTCTTTAATTTATTACCCAAATCCCAAACTCTGTTTGGAGTCTTCATTCACTGGACATCTAAAAATTTAAGAGTTTTTTTTATCCTATAAATTTCTTACAAATGTATTGTTTGTCTAAAAAGTATAAACAGCTGACTGCTTTGGCCACTTCTTAGTTCCTATTTCTATGAGATCTCCATGCTCATGAATTAAATTTGTGTCTTTCTCTCCTGTTAATCTGTCTTGTCAATGTTATGATCAGTTCAGCCACAAGAACTTAAGATGAGTAGAGGGGGCAATTTCTCTCTCTCTGACAGTTGGTGAGTCAGGCAGGAGGCTGGCTGGACCTCACTTTTTGCCCTGAAGCTGCTGCAGCTGAGAAATCCTGAGACATTTGACAAAGGTTGGCAGAAGGTAAGGCTTCTTACCATGTCTGTCTCCCAGATCTCTGCCTGCAAGGTCTGCTGCAAAGGAAAATGGTGAGAGTCTGTTTTCTTTTCTCTTTCAATTTAGATTCACAGGAGAAAATATTAGTGGACCTAGTTCCTTGGACTTAGTGACCCTTGGGGATTCTTTTCCTCCCAAAGATGGTCACTTTTTCTCTGTCTATTGTGTTCTTTGTCATAATGAGGAAGAACCCCAGGGCAGACTGCAGGCATGGGCCCTATAAACCTGCTTCCAAGTCGGCCATATAGACTGGTGAGTTCATGGTTCTCACTAGACTGGTATGTATTCGATAGACTTTGCTCTGGGTCCTCTATATGAAAACCAGATGAGGTTTTTCCTTTGGTCTGTTCTATGTCTTGAGAGTTGGCTTTGTAACCAGTGAGAACATTCTGTCTGGTTTCCACCATCCAGAGGGGTACTTACTGATGTCCCATTGAATAGACTGGAGTTCTCAGATATGAAGTCACAATCAGCATTCTCTTTGTTCGGCCATGCCAGATCTTAGGAGATTTTGTCATAAGCCATCTCAGTTTGTAAGGGGCCTTTGTCATCTCATCTTGCTGCTTGTGAATGCTGGAAAAGTCCCATTACAGAGACACCTGCCTGATGACATAAATGACATAAATTAGCAGGTCTATGGCTATGAGGAATACCACATTTTTGTGGGACACCAGAGACTGTTTTCACAACATTGTTCTTACTGCCTAGAGCAATGGAGGGCTTTTACTTTTGTAGACTATCTCTGAGAGTGAGCTTTCTGGATCTTGTGAGGGCTACATATTTTCTTGTGAGATGCCTCACAAGAAATTTGGTTAAACCTTAAAAGAAAAAGGGCTAACTGGTTTGAGTTGCTATTTGAAATTAATATGTTATTCTTTGTCGATAGCCCGACAAAGGATCCTTTAAATTGGCTATATTCAGAAGGAAACGTTTTTGTGAGAGCTGTCATCATGAACAGCTGCTATACTGGTTATTATGGGAGGATCAAATTAGAAGTAGAAAAAGAAATGTATAATGACTGGCTATAAGGAATCCCTTGTTAAGAGGAAAGAACAAAAATCAGACTTAAAAATCCAATTAAGTTCCCCATAAAAACTGCCCTGTCTCCTCAGCAATTCCCAGGCCCTCCTCTAAATAATCTGGAAATAAATCAGCTGGAGTCCAGTATTCAAGGACTAATAGAAACAACTCTCTTTGTTCTGCAAGTCTCTACAAAACCAGAAGTATAAGAGAAGAAACAAGTCAAGGCCCATCTAACTTTACAGTCACAAGGCCTTGCCTATTTCTCTCAAAACACTTGTAGAGATTATAAAAGGTGAAGGTACTGGAACAAAATTGTCCTGTTAAGAAAAAAATTACTCTAAAACTTATAATAATAGATATACTACATACAGATATACTACAAATATACTATAAAGTTAGAACTAACTTTGTGATATAAGATATTTCATAGAGTTCCTAAGAGCTCAAGGATTTGCTCTTTCTCCTTATAAAATATATTAAGCTAATTAGGCATATTTGATCATGTTAAATGACATAGGGAGCATTGTCAAGAAATAAGGTTAAGCCTTCTTTATGTCGAGTTTGTGTAGGTATTGTAATATGGGTGTTCTGGAAACTGTGTGGAATTCCTGGAAGTCTTCTATGTCTTGGCATAAAATGTCTGTCATCAAAATCAGGGCTCACACTTAAAGGACTGAACCTAAATTTTAAGGAAATGCTTTGATCTTCATGAGAAGGCCGCAGCAACAGAACCTGTAAAGATTATGGCAAATGCAGATGAAGTCTGTTCTGTTTCTGCCAAAAAAAAAAAAAAGTTGACCTCTTATTGCCAGACTCCTGCCATCCTGATGTCCTTATAACATGGTGACAGTCTGCTCCTGAATCAGAGAAAGAAGGTGGGGAAACAATAGCTGTCAAGTAACAACAGTCAGGGCTATAGGAAACCCAGGATAGCTGCTTGGCTCTTCGTCTTCCTGACAAATCTCTCTCTCTCTTTTTTTATGATCCTTCACCCAATGTAGTGCATTTAAAATGACTCTGACAGTAAAGAGACATTGGTGGGAGGGTTTGTATAAAAATTGCAAAACATCTACCAGCAATGTCTGATCTATCAGGTCCATAACCCTGGAGAAAAAAAACAGGCTATTTCTGTCCTCAGAAGCCTGACCTCCTCCCTCTGACTGTATGTCATCTGCAACTAGACTTCATTCAACTGACACTTAGTATTGGCTATCACAATATTCTTGTTATGGAGTATACATTTTGTACGTGGGTTAAAACCTTCCCTTGCTGCAAGTCTGATGCCTTCATAAAGGCAAAAAATAGAAAAAAAATGTGCTTGCCACTTAGGATATACCAGTCACAATTTATGGCAATCAAGGCTTCTACTTCCCTGGGCAAGTTGTATGAGTCTTAACAAAATCCTTGCTGACTTCTCAGAATTATCACCATCCCCATCATCTTTAGTCCTCAGGCAAGGCTGACAGAACTGATGGAAAAACTAGATTCAAGCAGAACAAGCACTCACTATGTGAGACTGAACAAACCGATGAACATGATTGTACTTTTATGACTTTTTGTCTCAAATACTATTGGTTTTTAAATCTTTTGTTTTCCAGATACAAGGAATTTTTTTTCAAGACTTAAAGCAACTTGATAAATTATGCCTTTGTTATCAGAATTGAAATATTTTTCTTTTTCTTTTTACCTGATCCCTCCAGAATTCTTGTTTCTTGGCAATATAGTTATTGCTTAAGTTCGATAAGACTCTGTTCTCCTTACGACAGGACACAATTGGAAACACTGGTCATATTACCAATGCTTTGACTAGAATGTCATATGTGAAACTTAGACAGAGATGTAGACTCAGACATGACCAGACAGTCTGAAGGAGCTAAGATTGGTACTATGGAGCCAATAAAGCCCCTTGGAAAACCAGCCTGGTACCTTACTTACAGGATTCCCAGCAGCATTACAAAATGAATAAGGAAGGACACCTCCTGGCAGGTGCAGGAACCTCAGGATATTTTGGGGTCCTCAAGTGCTTCCAGGCATTGAGAGAAGTTTAGTCTGGAGATTCATTATGAAAAGGTTCTAGCAAAGCAGAACCTCTATGGCCAATCACTATTCTTGATGGATTTATATAGACAGTTGGGCCAAACTTATTGAATCTAAACTTACTTTGCAAACAAATTAGTCGTAATTTCTCTATCTTTGATAGAAATGAGGGTGATTTTAGAAAAAAAAATTGTTTCAATAGAAACTCTAATGCATAATTGTGGATATTAACATTCTAGTGCTATTAATATTCCTTAAGGTTTTGTTATTTCCTGAAAACTGGACTGGGCCCTAAATTTTTTTAGTTTCCTCCCCAAATGGGCTGTAATTCTTCTGCCAGCCCCCTTTTTGGCCACTGCTGTTGGTCTTTCATTTATCCATCTTCATTCTTTGGCCCGTGTGGGCCTCCCATCACAGTGGCCTTTGTTGTCGAGAGCACCGGCTTCTACTTCCCTGGGCAAGTTGTATGAGTCTTAACAAAATCCTTGCTGACTTCTCAGAATTATCACCATCCCCATCATCTTTAGTCCTCAGGCAAGGCTGACAGAACTGATGGAAAAACTAGATTCAAGCAGAACAAGCACTCACTATGTGAGACTGAACAAACCGATGAACATGATTGTACTTTTATGACTTTTGTCTCAAATACTATTGGTTTTTAAATCTTTTGTTTTCCAGATACAAGGAATTTTTTTTCAAGACTTAAAGCAACTTGATAAATTATGCCTTTGTTATCAGAATTGAAATATTTTTCTTTTTCTTTTTACCTGATCCCTCCAGAATTCTTGTTTCTTGGCAATATAGTTATTGCTTAAGTTCGATAAGACTCTGTTCTCCTTACGACAGGACACAATTGGAAACACTGGTCATATTACCAATGCTTTGACTAGAATGTCATATGTGAAACTTAGACAGAGATGTAGACTCAGACATGACCAGACAGTCTGAAGGAGCTAAGATTGGTACTATGGAGCCAATAAAGCCCCTTGGAAAACCAGCCTGGTACCTTACTTACAGGATTCCCAGCAGCATTACAAAATGAATAAGGAAGGACACCTCCTGGCAGGTGCAGGAACCTCAGGATATTTTGGGGTCCTCAAGTGCTTCCAGGCATTGAGAGAAGTTTAGTCTGGAGATTCATTATGAAAAGGTTCTAGCAAAGCAGAACCTCTATGGCCAATCACTATTCTTGATGGATTTATATAGACAGTTGGGCCAAACTTATTGAATCTAAACTTACTTTGCAAACAAATTAGTCGTAATTTCTCTATCTTTGATAGAAATGAGGGTGATTTTAGAAAAAAAAATTGTTTCAATAGAAACTCTAATGCATAATTGTGGATATTAACATTCTAGTGCTATTAATATTCCTTAAGGTTTTGTTATTTCCTGAAAACTGGACTGGGCCCTAAATTTTTTTAGTTTCCTCCCCAAATGGGCTGTAATTCTTCTGCCAGCCCCCTTTTTTTTTTGGCCACTGCTGTTGGTCTTTCATTTATCCATCTTCATTCTTTGGCCCGTGTGGGCCTCCCATCACAGTGGCCTTTGTTGTCGCAGAGCACCGGCTCTGGACACATGCGCTCCAGAGCTCCGACTCGGTAATTGGACACATCGGTCCAGCCACTCCACGGCACATGGGATCTTCCTAGGCCAGGGATCGAACTGGCGCCCCTTGCACTGCAAGGTGGTGTCCTTACCCACTGGACCACCAGGGAAGCCCTCTTCCAGCCTTTTGATTTGGAATCATGAAGAAGTAAAACTGTCCGCTTCCTGAAATCCTGTAACCTGAAGCTAGACAATTTGATATAAAAGTTCAGAGAAATGATCATAACAGCTCGCATTTAAACAATGCCTGTGCCTGTGTGAGTCACTTAGAAAGTTTATCTGAATACCCAATGACATCATCAAAGACATTTTGAACTGCAAAAGATGTTTTGACCCCGACATTTAGAAATCTTTATGACCAACTGTCCCTGGGCTCAGAAACTGGCTTATAAGCTGCCCCAATCATTAACTGGATTTTTCCTTTTGTTTCCGGACAAATGCCTCTTATTAAAACCTGATTGTCTGGACCTTAAGACGGCTTTGGGAACCCATCTGCATCACTGCCTTCTGAAATGAGATATAATTTTTTAACTGAACTGACCTATTCTCGGAACTGAGAAACTTAGTCAGTAAAATGGAGGACCTGGTAACACTTTTCCCCTCTCTGCTGTCAGCAACTCAGCTTTAATATGTGAGACTTTCAGTGACATTTCAATTAAGGGAATGGTTGGGGTCCAGGGTGTATGTGTGCTCAGTTGTGTCTAACTTTTTGTGACGCCATGGACTGTATCCCTCTAGGCTCCTCTGTCCATGGAATTTTCCAGGCAAGAATGCCAGAGTGGGTTGCCATTTCCTCCTCTAGGGGATCTTCCTGCCCCAGGGATTGAACCCATGAATCCTGCACTGGCAGGTGGATTCTTAACCACTGTGCCACTTGGGAAGCCCTGTGCCTTCCTAAAAGCAGGAAATAAATCTCTTACGAAAAGGTATGCTCCCTGCATCTGGAGGGAGGAGAACACATGATTCCCAATATATAAAATTTTAAGGCCAAAAAACTTGTATAAAAAAATCTTGTTACTTTTTAAATTTGCTACCCCAACCCAAACTCTATATAGATTCGTCACTCATTGGGCACCCAAAACTTAAGGGTTTTTTTTGTCCTACCAATTCTTCATAGATTTGTTGTTATTGTTGTTCTTGTCTAAAAAGTATAAAAGCTGTTTGCCCTGGCCACTTCTTAGTTCTCATTTTTATGAGGTTTCCATGCGCACGAATTAAAATTTTTCTTTTTCTCCTGTTTATCTGTCTTGTGTCGATATTATTAGGTCAGCCACAGAACCCAGGAGGAACCCTATCTTCATGATAAGCTTTATTTACAACTGTTAGTCTGTGTGTCATAAATGGGAACGTCATGCTGGACCTCAAGTTTCTTCACATTTATTATTCAAAAACATTAACTTTGACTAGAAATGACTTGCACAAGTAAGTTTTGATCATTTGAAGGTGAAAACAAACAAAATCCTTTCAAACATCCAGGATGTTTTCCTTTTCTCCCAGTACCAAACAGAAACTTATGGTAACTTAATTCACTACTTACAACTTGTTTAATAAGGTTTTAAATGCCAGTCTCAAGAATTCATCGAGGAAGAAGGACCAGGATTATGAATCTCTCTTCTTAAACTATCATATTTTAAATACAATCAAGTCTTGTGTTTCTAAAAATTTTTCCAGACATATGTGCCCTGATAGACACTGAGTAGGAGCAATTCTCTCCCCCAATTGGCTGCGAACAAAGTGTGAAATGATTGAGTGACTTTGTTAACTAAAGGGAAAAGGTTAAACTGATAAAGATTGTCAAAATGCTGAGTCATTTTAAAGAGTCCTGAGTAGGCAGAGCTTACCAGTAGCTGATATTTTGCAATGAAGAAGTCTCTCTCGTTTTACTCAAATACCAAACTACCCTTAACTATAGGAAAGTATTTGAGGGCAGTGGGAATATTATCTTCTTGATCCAACTGGCTGAACAGTATTAAATGACAAAAATTCAACTGAGTCATGAATTGGGCAGCACCCCATCGATCAAATAGAAAAGACCTCCCCTAAGCTGTAGAAAAGGAAAAGTTTTTAAAGATGGAAAGGGTGTGAGATAAAGAAATTATTAGCAAAGGTCACCCTCCTTCAGAATAGCTCGGGACCTTGACTGCTTTGCACCTGGCACTGCTGGCAAGTCTGTTGGGTAGGGGCGGAGAAGCACCCAGTCTGCGCAGCCTGAGATTCTCCTCGTGGTCAGATGGGTTTGTATGGACAGGCTTGTCCATCAGTAGCTTCATTAAGTCTTGTAGGCTGTCATGAGTGCTCCCTCTTGGCAGAGGCTTATAGGAAATCCACTGGCAAAACAGAAATGTGGTTTGCAGAGCCCCACATCCTACATCATTCAGGCAGATTGGGAAGAAGAGATGCTGGTCTGGCACTGAGGGTCAGTAATGTAATAACATGTTCCAGCAAACTACTAAGAAATATGATGTTAAATAATGTTTCTCAGATCTGTTTTGCAGCTAGTGTTTATATGATTTTAATAGGGTACTTGAGTGTTGCTAAAACATACTAATTTTATAAATCATGTGATACTACATATTACGTAAGATTCACAGGTATTCCTTGCTATCTGGATCTATTGCATTCACATCCTGAGATTGGATAGTAGGAGTATGGATAGTGAATACTGGGTAATCTACAGTTAATCTAGTTAATTTCTGAGTTTTGGATAGCAAGAGTGAGAGTTCAGATACTGATGGATATAGTTTCTGTCAGACAATAGAATCTTAAAAATTTAGCAAAATCTGTTTAGTTACTGAGTTTATATAAGATGGATTCGAATCCTGAGGTGTACCTGCATTTTATTTCCAGATACAGACTTAGTAATAGCAAAAGTTTAATGAAAAAGTGTAAGTTTTCCTTGAACATTTGTTTATGTAGACAGGCAAACACATAAACATAAAACATACTTCCTTCACATATCATAGCATTAGACTAGTTTTATAATTTGGGTTTGTTTTTTTTTTTTTTTTGCTTTAATACTGGAGTGGGTTGCCATGCCCTTCTCCAGGGCATGTTTCTGACCCAGGGATAGAACCTGTGTCTTACATCTTCTGCATTGGGAGGCAGGTTTCTTAAATGCTAGTGCCACCTGGGAAGCTCCCTATAATTTGGTTTGATTAAAGCAAAATAAATTTGATATTGCTTTGGACTTGTTAAAATTGGGGCCTTTCTGCATTTCTGAATTGCCTAGTATTTATGAGGACTGATTTTATGGTTCACATGTGTATTTAGTCTAGGTCACTGGGTTATCAGTAGTACTTTAAGTATCTTCCATTCATTATCTTTATCTATTTTTATGGTTCACACTTACCTTTTTCTTTTTGTATGCTTCTTCCTTAAAGATCCCTTTGATTGTTGCTCCAGTCTGTTTGTAGCTCAGCCGGCAAAGGATCCACCTGTAATGTGGGAGACCTGGGTTCAATCCTTGGGTTGGGAAGATATTCTGAAGAAAGGAAAGGCTACTCACTCCAACGTTCTTGCCTGGAGAATCCCATGGCTCGTCCATGGGTCACAAAGAATCAGACACGACTGAGCAACTTTCGCTTTCTACCTCCTTCAGTTTCATGTTAGAGAAGACATAGGGATTTTTAGCACTAGAGAAAGCTTGTGTGTTAGTGTCCCAAATGAATTTCCTGTCCATCTTTTCCTCATTTCCCTCCATTTGATGTTATTAACTATGCTATTTAGAATGACTAGAGAAGGGTAGATTTATTTTAAGGCTTCTTGCTGTCTGGTTTCTAGAAGCAGGCTTGGTATTGTTAAGGCAGCTCTGGTATATAGATTATGATACATGTTCAGATCTCTGCCACATATTGTTCGTGTGATCTTGGGTAAGTTACTTCACTTTTCCTAAATTTTTTATAATAGAGTTGTTAACGTTTACCTCACAGGTCTGCTGGATTCATGGGAGACATACATAAGCCATCTGGCATAATTTTTCCTCTTTGGCATTTTCTAGTAGTAAAAGCAGTGGTGAAGAATCCATCTGCCAATGCAGGAGATGTGGGTTTGGTCCCTGGGTTAGGAAGATCCCTTGGAGAATGGAATGGCAACCCATTCCAGTATTCTTGACTGGAAAATTTTATGGACAGAGGAGCCTGGTGGGCTACAGTCCATGCGGTCAGAAAGAGTCCAGTATGACTGAGTGACTAAGCGCACACTCTCCTAAGGGTAACAGGAGGGCCTATGGGGGTTATCTCCCCTAGTGCTGACTAGAGGAGCTTTCATTTCTGGGAGGTGAGACTGCAATTAGGTCTAGGAATAAATTGGTTTGGTTACAGTGACGTAGGCTTAGCACAAGTGACTCCAGAGCATGTTGTTTCTTTTTAATAATAGAAATACCACAGCTTTTTAATAGTAGGCACTGTTATCCAAATAGGCTTTATGCAAAAATGTTTTTTTCCCCCTCTCATACTATTACTAAACTGAAATTAAAATCTCTTTACCTGTTGGAAAAAATAAGACAAGAAAAATAAATAAGTCATTTCCCTCCCCGCCGCCGCCCCCAAAAGTCACCTCATTTCTTTTTTTTTTTTTCAGAATTGGTTAACTCTACTTAAAGGGAAGCAACCGATTGCGTTAGGTTATTGGGAAGTCTGTTACTGGATATTAGGAAAAGCTATGTAAAGGGTAACAAGGCAGAGCATATAAAATTATTTTCAATACTGATCTGAAAGGAAGGGAAAGTTTCCTTTATGAGAGTTTAAAAAGTAAGTTCCTATCTTATAATTTATATGAGGGTTAAACTTACCCTCAAGTTAGATTTATTATAAAATCTGAGCAAACATACGTGCACTGATTTCACCTGGCAAAGTCCTTCGTTAACTCTGTTGATTCCCCCAACTGGAGAATCTGTCCAAGGGTGGGTCAGAGACGTGAGCTAAGCACACACCGCCCTCTGGTGGCGCTTTCTCGCGCTCCGCCAACTTCGAAGCAGAGCTGGGCCAGCAGCTTAGCAGGCTCTTGAGAGGGTGTGCTTCTGAATTAGTTCTAGTGCTGATTTCAGTGAGCCTGCCGAATGGCTCTTAGAAGGCCTTCTTTGCAAAATTCATCATAAGTTTAAGAATGAATAAAATAAGGCTTAATTATATCTAAGTTTTCAAAGGTGGCTTTTTGTCCCATTTTAGAAATAATGACTAGATGCTATTTTGAGTCGTTCTGTTTAGAATACAAAAATAATTACCATGTTCCCTAGAAGTCAAATACTGTAACTAAATATTGATATCATTTTGATATGAATTCTAATTTTCTTGAATTCTCTGAGCTCTCCAACATAGAGTCAATTTGATATCTGGGTTCAAATGACTGGAGTGCCTGTGTCGTCACAAGGTGGCCATGGTGTCACTTTCATCAGGGATGTCCCCCAGAGACCCCCAGCTCTTGTCTTCCACCATGGTGAGACAAGGAGAAGACTGCTGAGCTGGCCATCAGGATACCTGCATCTAAAATCTATGTAGTACTATGTATGTAGGCTTTGCATTTTATGTGAAATGATGTGTGTGACAGAAAAGAGACAAATGATATATAAATAAAAAGATATGAGGTAAACCAGGCTCATTATATAAATCTAATTAGGATAAACACAGGTTGACTGAAACAACTGAGTAAAAATTCTGAAGGGATCCCTGGTGACTCAGATAGTAAACAATCTGCCTTGCAATGCAGGAGACCCAGGTTTGATCCTTGCGTCAAGAAGAGCCCCTGGAGAGGGGAATGGCAACCCAATTCCAGCATTCTTGCCTGGATAATTCCATGGACAGAGGAACCTGGTGGGTTATAGTCCCCAGGGCCATAAAGAGATGGACACAGTTGAGTGACTAACACTTCACTTTCATACCTAGCTAAATTTAAAAAATGGACTACTCCACCAACTTTAAATAGGAAACTTTAAAAATCTGAAGTGATAAATCACAAAACATAGTCTAACTACTACTAAAATCATACAAGGGCTCTGTGACAGGTTTTAATGGCAAGACTAGGGTGACATTTTAAATCTTCAGACAGAACAGTGCACAAATTTTAAGTGTGCAGCTTAAGGATTTTCTATAAACTGACCTCATACATATAAATAGCAGCTGATCAGTGAGAATTCCTAATTGTCCTGTGGTTAGGACTCCATGTATCCACAGACCTGGGTTTGATACCTGGTCAGGGAACTAAGATCCTGCAAGAAAGGCATGCTGTGCAGCCAAACCAAACAAACAAACAACTAACAAACAAATAAATAAATGGCAGCTTATGAGGACACAAAATATTGTCAGTTCCCAGAAGCCTTTCTCATGTCCTTCCATAAGCGCTGAACATACCCACTCTCCGGACTTCCAGTAGCATAAGTTAGTTTTGTTCATTTGTATATTTTATGTAACTGGAGTCATCTAATATTACTCTACTGCATCTGACGCAACACTACTTGTGAACTTGTGAGATTTATCTTCATAGTTTCTCTAGATGTATTTAATTCTTCTCATTACTGTATATCCCACTGTGCAAATTTCTGTATCTATTTTTCAGGAAGACTCTTGTCTTCCACCATGGTGAGACAAGGAGAAGACTGCTGAGCTGGCCATCAGGATACCTGCATCTAAAATCTATGTAGTACTATGTATGTAGGCTTTGCATTTTATGTGAAATGATGTGTGTGACAGAAAAGAGACAAATGATATATAAATAAAAAGATATGAGGTAAACCAGGCTCATTATATAAATCTAATTAGGATAAACACAGGTTGACTGAAACAACTGAGTAAAAATTCTGAAGGGATCCCTGGTGACTCAGATAGTAAACAATCTGCCTTGCAATGCAGGAGACCCAGGTTTGATCCTTGCGTCAAGAAGAGCCCCTGGAGAGGGGAATGGCAACCCAATTCCAGCATTCTTGCCTGGATAATTCCATGGACAGAGGAACCTGGTGGGTTATAGTCCCCAGGGCCATAAAGAGATGGACACAGTTGAGTGACTAACACTTCACTTTCATACCTAGCTAAATTTAAAAAATGGACTACTCCACCAACTTTAAATAGGAAACTTTAAAAATCTGAAGTGATAAATCACAAA
This sequence comes from Tragulus kanchil, assembly GCA_022376925.1. NCBI lineage: Eukaryota > Metazoa > Chordata > Mammalia > Artiodactyla > Tragulidae > Tragulus > Tragulus kanchil. The sequence continues at coordinate 151,068,602 of JAIOJX010000024.1, forward strand.
ACATAGTCTAACTACTACTAAAATCATACAAGGGCTCTGTGACAGGTTTTAATGGCAAGACTAGGGTGACATTTTAAATCTTCAGACAGAACAGTGCACAAATTTTAAGTGTGCAGCTTAAGGATTTTCTATAAACTGACCTCATACATATAAATAGCAGCTGATCAGTGAGAATTCCTAATTGTCCTGTGGTTAGGACTCCATGTATCCACAGACCTGGGTTTGATACCTGGTCAGGGAACTAAGATCCTGCAAGAAAGGCATGCTGTGCAGCCAAACCAAACAAACAAACAACTAACAAACAAATAAATAAATGGCAGCTTATGAGGACACAAAATATTGTCAGTTCCCAGAAGCCTTTCTCATGTCCTTCCATAAGCGCTGAACATACCCACTCTCCGGACTTCCAGTAGCATAAGTTAGTTTTGTTCATTTGTATATTTTATGTAACTGGAGTCATCTAATATTACTCTACTGCATCTGACGCAACACTACTTGTGAACTTGTGAGATTTATCTTCATAGTTTCTCTAGATGTATTTAATTCTTCTCATTACTGTATATCCCACTGTGCAAATATACTAGAATTTATCTATTTTTCTGTTGTTGGGAAGTTCCAAGTTTGGTCTATCAAACTGTGTTTCTTTGAACATTCTTGTGTCTGTGTTCTGTTGAACATACGAACATATTTCTCTTAGGTATATGCCAAAAATGGAACTTGGGTATGTTTAAGCTCATTGTGTGAGTGTGTGAGAGGTTGCTTCAGTCGCGTGTGACTGTGTGACCCTATGGATTATAGCCTGAGAAGCTCCTCAGTTCATGGGATTTTGCAGGCAAGAATACTGGAGTGGGTTGCCATTTCCTTCTCCAGGCAGTCTTCCCGACCCAGGGATCAAACCCAGGTTTCATATGCCTCCTGCAATGGCAGGTGGGTTCTTTCCTTCTAGTGTTACCTAGGAAGCCCCTTAAGCTCATTAGGTGTTGCCAAATAGGTTTCCAAAGCAGTTGGGCCAGTTTACACTCCCACAGGCAGGGTACAAGAGTTCTAGTCACTCCATCTTCATGTCATTGCTTGGTATTTTCTCTCTTTTTTAAATTTATTTTCATAAAGCTTTGCTTTTTTTTTTTGGCTTCTAGGTCATAATTTATTTTCACCCATCCTTATTCTTCCGCCTGTGTGGGCCTCCCATTACAGTGGCCTCTCTCGTTGCAGAGCACTGGCTCTGCGCGCATGTGCTGCGGAGCGCTGGCTCGTAATTGGACACACGGGCCTAGCCGCTCGCACGTGGGATCTTCCCGGGCCAAGGATCAAACCGGTACCCCTTGCATTGCAAGGCGGACTCATTACCAACTGGACCACCAGGGAAGCCCCCCTTTTTTGTTTTAAACATTCTGGTGGGTGTAGTTGATTTGTACTTATTTCTAGTTTGCTTTTCAAGGCCTTATCCTGTATCTTGTAATTCGTGTTGCTTACATCTCACAGGCGTTCGACACTCATTCTCACCTCTCGCTCTCTGCTTGATACAGACAGAAGCTTGTGTAGAGCCCCACAATTTTCCAAATCTCAGTTTTTTTGGGGGCGGGACACTTCTATTGGTCTTTCACTTATTTATTTCCATCCGTCTTTGTTCTTTGATCTGTGTGGGCACCAGCTCTGGGCGCATGCGCTCCAGAGCTCCCGCTCGGTAGTTGGACCAATCGGTCCAGCCGCTCCGCGGCACGTGGAATCTTCCCAGGCGATCGAACTGGCGCGCCCCTTGCACTGCAAGGCGGTGTCCTTACCCACTGGACCACCTGGGAAACCCCAAATCTCAATTTTCAATGCACTCTTCAATAAAGAACTCCCATAAGTTCAATGTGAGCTCAAAATCTTACCTGCTTCCTATGTACTTGTATCAGATTGCCAGTTGTAGCTCCTGGGAGCTAGAAAAAAATATTTAGCTGTTCAGTCACATTTCAGTTCAGTTTTAGATGTTTCCCAGTCACTGTGCTCCTCACTTGTTAGTCCAGAGCAAATGAAATACAGTCATTAATTTGCTGAGCATCTGCTATATGTGAGGCTGGAATATACAAGGGTGAACAGGACTCATGGAACCCCTTGCAAAACCCTGCAACAATTCTTTTTGAAAATGCCAGTTTACACTCCACAGGCAGGGTACAAGAGTTCTAGTCACTCCATCTTCATGTCATTGCTTGGTATTTTCTCTCTTTTTTAAATTTATTTTCATAAAGCTTTGCTTTTTTTTTTTGGCTTCTAGGTCATAATTTATTTTCACCCATCCTTATTCTTCCGCCTGTGTGGGCCTCCCATTACAGTGGCCTCTCTCGTTGCAGAGCACTGGCTCTGCGCGCATGTGCTGCGGAGCGCTGGCTCGTAATTGGACACACGGGCCTAGCCGCTCGCACGTGGGATCTTCCCGGGCCAAGGATCAAACCGGTACCCCTTGCATTGCAAGGCGGACTCATTACCAACTGGACCACCAGGGAAGCCCCCCTTTTTTGTTTTAAACATTCTGGTGGGTGTAGTTGATTTGTACTTATTTCTAGTTTGCTTTTCAAGGCCTTATCCTGTATCTTGTAATTCGTGTTGCTTACATCTCACAGGCGTTCGACACTCATTCTCACCTCTCGCTCTCTGCTTGATACAGACAGAAGCTTGTGTAGAGCCCCACAATTTTCCAAATCTCAGTTTTTTTGGGGGCGGGACACTTCTATTGGTCTTTCACTTATTTATTTCCATCCGTCTTTGTTCTTTGATCTGTGTGGGCACCAGCTCTGGGCGCATGCGCTCCAGAGCTCCCGCTCGGTAGTTGGACCAATCGGTCCAGCCGCTCCGCGGCACGTGGAATCTTCCCAGGCGATCGAACTGGCGCGCCCCTTGCACTGCAAGGCGGTGTCCTTACCCACTGGACCACCTGGGAAACCCCAAATCTCAATTTTCAATGCACTCTTCAATAAAGAACTCCCATAAGTTCAATGTGAGCTCAAAATCTTACCTGCTTCCTATGTACTTGTATCAGATTGCCAGTTGTAGCTCCTGGGAGCTAGAAAAAAATATTTAGCTGTTCAGTCACATTTCAGTTCAGTTTTAGATGTTTCCCAGTCACTGTGCTCCTCACTTGTTAGTCCAGAGCAAATGAAATACAGTCATTAATTTGCTGAGCATCTGCTATATGTGAGGCTGGAATATACAAGGGTGAACAGGACTCATGGAACCCCTTGCAAAACCCCTGCAACAATTCTGAAAAGGTTTTATGAAATAAAGGCTATACATTTAGAAACAAAAAATTAAAAATACCCAATATGTTAAGGTGCCATATTTGGGGCGTAGTGTGTCCTGAACCCTATCACACTGTTCTAGGCACTGGACCCCATGCTCCATTCTGTTTTTACAGTTAGAAATATCAATCCAGCAAAGAACCTATCTTTTTTAATTTTTATTTTACTTTTTACTTTTACAGAGTTTTGTTGTTTACAGATAGTCATATGCATACCCCTGACCCCTTCCCTCCCTTCTCCACCTCCCTCCTAGTCCCCACCATCCCACCCCTACAGATAGATCATCACACAGCGCCCCTGCAGGATCCCCTACTCCCACAGTGCAATGACAATAGCTCTTTTTTCCAAATATGATAGTATAGGTTTCCATGTTACTCCCTCTATGCCTCCCACACCCTGTTCATTCCCCTCAATGTCCGTATGTCTGTTTTCCATTGCTTCACTATGTGTGTTATCATTACCATCTTACTAGATTCCATATATATGTGTTAGTATACTGTACTTGTCTTTCTCTTTTTGACTTACTTCACTTTTTATGATAGGTTCTAGATCCATCCACCTCATTAGGATTGATTCTTCTGCATTTCTTTTTACAGCTGAGAAATACTCCATTGTATATATGTACCAGAGCTTTTGTATCCATTCATTCGTCGATGGACATGTAGGTTGCTTCTGTGTTCTAGCAATTGCATAGAGAGCTGCAATGAACATTGGGGTACAGGTGCCTCTTTCAATTTCGATTTCATCAGGGTATAAGCCTAAGAGTGGGATTGCTGGGTCATATAGTGCTTCTATTTTTACTTTTTTAAAGACTCTCCAGACTGTCTTCCATAGCGGCTGTAAAAATGTTTCATGAATTTGCATGTCATTCTTGTGCAGGGGCCATGCTAATCTTCTCTGTATCATTCCAATTTTACTATATGTGTTGCTGAAGCGAGCACACATCTAACTTAGTTAAATAATTAATACTTAATACAGAATTATAACTATTTAAATATTGCAAAGAAATTTCAGAGTCCTATGGCAAAATATAATAAAATCTATAGGGCCAGGGGTGGTCAATTTAATAGTGGAAAAACGATATAGAATATAATTTTTTTAAAGTTTAAGTAGGGTTTGAATTTGTAGCATATAAAAAGAATTAGTGATTTTCCTAAGCATCTTTTTATAAATAGCAAAGAACTTAGTTTCTGCTGCTTTATAGTGACTAAAATTTTCAAATGACTGGTTGTAATACTCCAACACTTGACAGTGCCTTGATAGTTTTCAGCTTTTACAGAAATAAATGACATGGTCTTTGACAACTGCATGATCAATACTGGTGAGAGAAAGTGTTTTACCTGTTTGTTGTGTCTTCATCAAAACCTGAAAGATAGAACCACGTAGAACAGCCTACTTCAGCTTGCTTCACTTAAGTGACCCACCTACCCTCTCAGTTATTAAAGTCCCACAGTGCATTTTTTTTTTCCCCATGTTACTCCTCTATGCCTCCCACACCCTGTTCATTCCCCTCAATGTCCGTATGTCTGTTTTCCATTGCTTCACTATGTGTGTTATCATTACCATCTTACTAGATTCCATATATATGTGTTAGTATACTGTACTTGTCTTTCTCTTTTTGACTTACTTCACTTTTTATGATAGGTTCTAGATCCATCCACCTCATTAGGATTGATTCTTCTGCATTTCTTTTTACAGCTGAGAAATACTCCATTGTATATATGTACCAGAGCTTTTGTATCCATTCATTCGTCGATGGACATGTAGGTTGCTTCTGTGTTCTAGCAATTGCATAGAGAGCTGCAATGAACATTGGGGTACAGGTGCCTCTTTCAATTTCGATTTCATCAGGGTATAAGCCTAAGAGTGGGATTGCTGGGTCATATAGTGCTTCTATTTTTACTTTTTTAAAGACTCTCCAGACTGTCTTCCATAGCGGCTGTAAAAATGTTTCATGAATTTGCATGTCATTCTTGTGCAGGGGCCATGCTAATCTTCTCTGTATCATTCCAATTTTACTATATGTGTTGCTGAAGCGAGCACACATCTAACTTAGTTAAATAATTAATACTTAATACAGAATTATAACTATTTAAATATTGCAAAGAAATTTCAGAGTCCTATGGCAAAATATAATAAAATCTATAGGGCCAGGGGTGGTCAATTTAATAGTGGAAAAACGATATAGAATATAATTTTTTTAAAGTTTAAGTAGGGTTTGAATTTGTAGCATATAAAAAGAATTAGTGATTTTCCTAAGCATCTTTTTATAAATAGCAAAGAACTTAGTTTCTGCTGCTTTATAGTGACTAAAATTTTCAAATGACTGGTTGTAATACTCCAACACTTGACAGTGCCTTGATAGTTTTCAGCTTTTACAGAAATAAATGACATGGTCTTTGACAACTGCATGATCAATACTGGTGAGAGAAAGTGTTTTACCTGTTTGTTGTGTCTTCATCAAAACCTGAAAGATAGAACCACGTAGAACAGCCTACTTCAGCTTGCTTCACTTAAGTGACCCACCTACCCTCTCAGTTATTAAAGCTCATCATTACTTTCCTTCTTAAAAGGCTTTGTGTACAAGAAAGTATCTCTTATATTACTTCCCAGATAACTATCATTAGGAGCAGCCATTTATGGAAAGATGAATCAATAATAGTGCAAAAACTATACTAGTTGCTAAAAGAAAGGAAGGGTAGGAAATCAAGATAATTAAATCATTTTCTAAGCAAAGTCAGGAATGCTAAAAACTTATTTTTATCATTTCTTAGCATACGTAACTCTGTATGCTGCATTTGCAAATAATTCTGCTTTGTTCATTTTTCCCTTTAATTACATATTTTATTCTATATGGAATGAGATTTAATATAATATTCTGAAGAAATATATATATATATATATATATATATACACTGCTAAACATTACTAAAGAAAGATCAGTAGAAAAGCCTCAGGTCCTACTTTTTTTTTTTTTAATAAACCTTTTATTTATTTATTTTTGGATGTGCTGGGTCTTCGTTTATGTGTGGGTTTAGTTGCTCCACGGCATGTGGGATCTTCCTGGATCAGGGATTGAACCCATGTCTCCTGCATTGGCAGATGGGTTCTCATCCACTGAGCCACCAGAGAAGCACCCTACATTCAGATATGTTTTAAACATCAGATAATTAAATAGATCAAATCCAGCTCAAAATTCAACTTGGGAATTTTAGCTTGAAATTCTTGACTCTGTTGCTTATCTTTCTGACTATAGTATTACTAATTATAGTCATTATGTTGTACATTACATTCCCATGAATTTATTGTTTTATAACTGGAAGGTTGTGCCTTTTGACGCTCTTCACCTATTCTACTCACCCCACCCCGTCGCCACGGTGGGAATTATTACAATCTGATTTTAAAAAAAACTAAGCATCTTTTTATAAATAGCAAAGAACTTAGTTTCTGCTGCTTTATAGTGACTAAAATTTTCAAATGACTGGTTGTAATACTCCAACACTTGACAGTGCCTTGATAGTTTTCAGCTTTTACAGAAATAAATGACATGGTCTTTGACAACTGCATGATCAATACTGGTGAGAGAAAGTGTTTTACCTGTTTGTTGTGTCTTCATCAAAACCTGAAAGATAGAACCACGTAGAACAGCCTACTTCAGCTTGCTTCACTTAAGTGACCCACCTACCCTCTCAGTTATTAAAGCTCATCATTACTTTCCTTCTTAAAAGGCTTTGTGTACAAGAAAGTATCTCTTATATTACTTCCCAGATAACTATCATTAGGAGCAGCCATTTATGGAAAGATGAATCAATAATAGTGCAAAAACTATACTAGTTGCTAAAAGAAAGGAAGGGTAGGAAATCAAGATAATTAAATCATTTTCTAAGCAAAGTCAGGAATGCTAAAAACTTATTTTTATCATTTCTTAGCATACGTAACTCTGTATGCTGCATTTGCAAATAATTCTGCTTTGTTCATTTTTCCCTTTAATTACATATTTTATTCTATATGGAATGAGATTTAATATAATATTCTGAAGAAATATATATATATATATATATATATATACACTGCTAAACATTACTAAAGAAAGATCAGTAGAAAAGCCTCAGGTCCTACTTTTTTTTTTTTAATAAACCTTTTATTTATTTATTTTTGGATGTGCTGGGTCTTCGTTTATGTGTGGGTTTAGTTGCTCCACGGCATGTGGGATCTTCCTGGATCAGGGATTGAACCCATGTCTCCTGCATTGGCAGATGGGTTCTCATCCACTGAGCCACCAGAGAAGCACCCTACATTCAGATATGTTTTAAACATCAGATAATTAAATAGATCAAATCCAGCTCAAAATTCAACTTGGGAATTTTAGCTTGAAATTCTTGACTCTGTTGCTTATCTTTCTGACTATAGTATTACTAATTATAGTCATTATGTTGTACATTACATTCCCATGAATTTATTGTTTTATAACTGGAAGGTTGTGCCTTTTGACGCTCTTCACCTATTCTACTCACCCCACCCCGTCGCCACGGTGGGAATTATTACAATCTGAAGAGGAAATGTGGAGTAAAATAAATTACCAAGGGTAAAACAGCTATTCCAAATATTTCTACTGGTGTAGCCTGACTTCACTTAATATGAAATCGTATACAGTACTGTGGGATAACTTTCCAGTATCTATGGTATGAAAGTTTAATTTGTTAAAAAACCCACAGTTGTAAAAAACCTTGAAGTATATAAACTTGGAACACCAAAAATCATTTTGATTCAACTTCAGATCAGAATACACAGGCTTTAATAATTTAAATAAATAGCTGAAATATTTACCCATCAGAATTGTGACTACTTAAGCTATTTTAGAATGCTTTTGACTGAAGGTTTTTTTTTTCCTATAGAAACAATGTGATTATTGCAATAAAGTCTTATTAGAATTAGAATTGTTTCACATAAATAACATTTCTAATATAAAACCTAAGAATAATAGTATTGATGGAACTTAAGTCAAAATCACTTAGAATTCTTCTTCCAAAAGCAAAGATACTGACCACATAATTTGGATCGTTGTCACTGGAACAATTATTTTCAAAGTCTAGTTTGAAGAGTTATAGATTTTGTAGGCACTGAACACAGAGCAGTTAAATTTTTTTTATCTGTGAATACTGCTACGAGGTCATGCAATGATTATAGTTTCTGTGGTAAGAATAAAGTAATTTCAATGAACAAAGTAAGAAAGGAGAGGGGGACAAAGCGGGAAAAGGGGGTAAGGGAAATATAAAAGGAAGGTGGGGGTAAAAAGATAATAGGGTTTTAAACAAAAACTGCTCAGCTATTCCTAAATAGGGCAACTTTTAAATTTCTAATGTGTGTGTATGTGTGTGTGTATGCTAAGTCACTTCAGCCCTTCAGACCAGATTTCTCAGACAGTTATCAGTAATCAGAAGCATCTGCCTCTTGTTTACCACAAAATGCTGTTTAAATTTTTTTTCTACATATTCTTCACAGTATGAAAAGACCAGGAATTTCTGGTTTAGGGAACTGTGTTTTGTGGAATGGCATCTAGAATCATACTTGACTCAATAAGGAACAATCTGAGTCAATCACATTACTGGAAGCACAGTGAAATGAAGATTGCCTTCATTCAAAGCAACATATTTGTTTATTTCTCAATAAGCAGAGCTAAATTCAGTAAATGTGGAGTAAAATAAATTACCAAGGGTAAAACAGCTATTCCAAATATTTCTACTGGTGTAGCCTGACTTCACTTAATATGAAATCGTATACAGTACTGTGGGATAACTTTCCAGTATCTATGGTATGAAAGTTTAATTTGTTAAAAAACCCACAGTTGTAAAAAACCTTGAAGTATATAAACTTGGAACACCAAAAATCATTTTGATTCAACTTCAGATCAGAATACACAGGCTTTAATAATTTAAATAAATAGCTGAAATATTTACCCATCAGAATTGTGACTACTTAAGCTATTTTAGAATGCTTTTGACTGAAGGTTTTTTTTTTCCTATAGAAACAATGTGATTATTGCAATAAAGTCTTATTAGAATTAGAATTGTTTCACATAAATAACATTTCTAATATAAAACCTAAGAATAATAGTATTGATGGAACTTAAGTCAAAATCACTTAGAATTCTTCTTCCAAAAGCAAAGATACTGACCACATAATTTGGATCGTTGTCACTGGAACAATTATTTTCAAAGTCTAGTTTGAAGAGTTATAGATTTTGTAGGCACTGAACACAGAGCAGTTAAATTTTTTTTATCTGTGAATACTGCTACGAGGTCATGCAATGATTATAGTTTCTGTGGTAAGAATAAAGTAATTTCAATGAACAAAGTAAGAAAGGAGAGGGGGACAAAGCGGGAAAAGGGGGTAAGGGAAATATAAAAGGAAGGTGGGGGTAAAAAGATAATAGGGTTTTAAACAAAAACTGCTCAGCTATTCCTAAATAGGGCAACTTTTAAATTTCTAATGTGTGTGTATGTGTGTGTGTATGCTAAGTCACTTCAGCCCTTCAGACCAGATTTCTCAGACAGTTATCAGTAATCAGAAGCATCTGCCTCTTGTTTACCACAAAATGCTGTTTAAATTTTTTTTCTACATATTCTTCACAGTATGAAAAGACCAGGAATTTCTGGTTTAGGGAACTGTGTTTTGTGGAATGGCATCTAGAATCATACTTGACTCAATAAGGAACAATCTGAGTCAATCACATTACTGGAAGCACAGTGAAATGAAGATTGCCTTCATTCAAAGCAACATATTTGTTTATTTCTCAATAAGCAGAGCTAAATTCAGTAAATTAAGTGAACCTCTAATAGAAGTTACAGTAGGCCTTGGAGTTAGTGCTTTGAAGTTGTTTTAAAGAAGTTTATGTTTTCTAAGGACATTCAGAAACAAGGGAATTCTAAAGCTATTAACCGCATCCTAGGTAATTATTCCAAACCATTTCATTTATGAATGGTGGCAGGAAGCATGAAAGTGAGCGCAAAAAAAAAAAAAAAAAGAAAGAAAGAAAAAGAAAAGAAAGTGAGCGCAGAAAACTTCAATTTTGAGGATCTTCGAAAAACGACTTTGAGTAGGAAGATCAAGGGTTGAGTCCAGTAATTTATCAGTTGTGTGACTTAAGGCAGGATGCTTTAGTAATGTTCTTATATATACGATGGGTATAATACTTCCAACATAAAATTGCTTTTAAATGGTAGAAGCTCATAAATGTTTAATCTGAGTTTTTTATTCTAATTGGTAACAACAAAAATTAGGAGGAATTTCAACCATCAAAAAATAAAAATGGAATAAATGCATACACTCTATGTTCTTAGAAGATTCAATACTGTAGTTGTCAGTTCCTGTCAAATTAACTTACAGTGTGGGTATAAAATGAGTAAAAATGATTAACAGAAAACTTTTTAGACATAGAAAAAGACCTGAGAAGAACAGGTAAGTATATAAAACAAGATTCTAAAAAAAGCAGGGGATTAGTGACAGAAAGATGGTGAGAAAAAGCTCTAACAAATATTAAAACAAAAATTATAATAGTTAAATGAGTGAACAGTCACAGAAGATGTCAGTGGTATATTGCAGAAGTACACCCTATTATAAAATAAAAATTCAACAATTTAGGGAGGTTCAGGTGGGAGGGATCAAGGGGATACCTATGACTGATTTGGGTTTATATATAGTAGTAAACAACAGAACTATGTAAAAGTAAAATAAAAATAAAGTAATTGAAAAAAAACCAAGGCAAAAATAAATAAATAAAAATTCAACAATTTAAAAAGCAATCACTAAAAATTCAATTCAATTCATATGGTTGGGTATAACAATTTGGATTAAAAAAACTAAGTAATGTTTTACCTCATACTATGCTGCTATAAACATATAAATATAAAACCAGAATATAACACAGAAAAAAAATGTTTATTAGTGAATTGATTAAAATCGCAGTTAAATTTTCACAAGACAGAAGAGTTCATAAAGATAAACACTAAAATATCTGATTAAATAAAAATGACAAAGTTTTATAAGTTAAACAAAAGGCCTATAACCAATACAAGATATATTAAGAAATATATACTTGGAAAAATCTGTGCCCAAGTGACAAAGTGTCAGAGTTACTTAATAGTTCAAATCTCATACAAGTGGAAAAACAACCCCCAAACCAAACAACTTAAACATGGCTTTATTATTCTGCCACATTGAAGATTTATATAGATAAGTCTGGCAAGTTTGACAAATTCACTCAGTCCCATGAAAGGTCAAAAATTCACAGTAGTGTAAAAGAGTCCAGGAAGCACCTGGAGTGTGTATGGCTGCTAACAGATTAATTTACACATCAAAAGATAACTTTACTTTTAATTTCAACATGGCTAATTAAATAAACTACCGAACAGTCTAAAATTCTTCCTCCTCTATTTGTCTCCATATATAACCGCAAAAAGATAAAGCACCCAAAATAAGCAAGTCCTGAGTAAATGGTAGTAGTCAATATCAACAAATCAATTAACTGGTAAATAATGGAATAAATGCAAAATACAGTCCTTTAGAAAAGATTTTTATTTTCTTGGCACACAGACATAAAAATGACGTATTTCTGCCTACTAGATAGAGAAGCTGAAGACATATCAGAAATGCATTACAATTCACAGAAGTTATAATGTTCATAGACAGGATGACAGGTCTCATGTTTCCTCAATCTTCGAAACATACTAAATTATCACAGCATACTGTTTAAACCGGCAAACTTCTCAAGTAAAAGTGTAAGACTGATCTGAATTGATTAACCAAGGCACAGAACCATTCTCAGTATGTGATATAATGGTACCTCATCCAACACCACACAGGAATGAAGTATACTATTTAAATGTATTTTAGTCAAACAACATTTATCTCTCTAAAGTCTAAGGCTATTAATATTATTTTAACAACCTTTGATGAAATAATATGTAACATGCCGTGCAGATTATAAACTTCAAAATAGGCCATGCAGATTATAAAATGTTCTTTCATTAATATTCCTAATAAGGGAATAGGAAGCACTTAATTTTCTAGTGTAACATGATACCTTAAAAATATACTGAAGTGGATATTTGTCCTACCATAGGTAACCCAACATGGTTATGCTTTTAAAATTGTCAACTTTTTATTACTATTTATTAAGAGCTAATTTATTCATTTACTTATTTATCACATTTAATCGTCAGCCAGCCATTGTATCTTGCTTTTGTATTTAACATATTTAATGTTGGTTTTCAGTTATTTTTCTTACCACTTTTAATATAGAAGTTAAATTAGAACAACAGAACTATGTGAATCTTTGATGATTAATGGTTCTCCCTCTCAAGGAAGGCCGTTCTTTTTAACTGCACAGATGAGGGAAGATTAGACACTGAACAGTGAAGAAGGAAGGGAAACTGGGAAATCAATGTGTTTTATAGATAGTGGTCACTATCTGTTTTATATATAGTTGGTCATTATAGATAGTGTTGTTACTATCACAGTAGTCCTTAAATCTGTATGATTCAGTCTACTTTAGGTTGGGAAACCAGGAAACTAAGCTAGTTAACACTGAAGTAGGGAGGAGCATGAGTACTGGGCATCTGAAGCATTTTTACAGCTTTACCACCCAGAAGTTTTACCCTACTTGTTTTTATTTTCATTCCTTCTTCATAGTTAAGGTATATGATCTCTAGCTGAGAAAAATGTTACTTACCATTATTTTCACTATAAAATATTACAACTAAATAATGAAGTGGATTTTTGCAACTGTTTTCTTTCCACTGAAAATATAATGATCTAATTATGCCTTCTTGAGACAAAAACAGATAGTTAAAAAAAAAAAAAACCTCATCCAGAAAACAAGTGTTATTAAAAATCTCAAATCACAAATGTTAAAAAGTCTTTTTTCTTTTATGACTTTTCCAGATTTAAGGTATCGTAAAATAACATGAAAAACTTTTCAAATGATTTCTTGAATTCAAGAACTGATACCTCTATTTTAAGATTATTCTCAATGCTAGACATGTCAACAAGTTTCAGCTAATAGAAAAGCAATATAATAAACTTTTATACACAAATTAAAAATAGTTATTTTTAGACAATATAGTACTCTTTTCTTTAAAGTTCTCATAAATACGTCTGATGATTTGCATTATGAAAATGTAAACAATCTCAAAGTAGGAAACTGGAACTCAAGACTAATTTTATAAAACTTTTCTAGAAATATACTGAAGTGGATATTTGCCCACCTAGTCCAATTTTATTTTAAATTGTCAACTTTTATTACTATTTATTAAGAGCTAATTTATTCATTTACTTATTTATCACATTTAATCAGCCAGCCATTGCTTCTTGCTTTTGTATTTAACATATTTAATGTTGGTTTTCAGTTATTTTTCTTACCACTTTTAATATAGAAGTTAAATTAGAACAACAGAACTATGTGAATCTTTGATGATTAATGGTTCTCCCTCTCAAGGAAGGCCGTTCTTTTTAACTGCACAGATGAGGGAAGATTAGACACTGAACAGTGAAGAAGGAAGGGAAACTGGGAAATCAATGTGTTTTATAGATAGTGGTCACTATCTGTTTTATATATAGTTGGTCATTATAGATAGTGTTGTTACTATCACAGTAGTCCTTAAATCTGTATGATTCAGTCTACTTTAGGTTGGGAAACCAGGAAACTAAGCTAGTTAACACTGAAGTAGGGAGGAGCATGAGTACTGGGCATCTGAAGCATTTTTACAGCTTTACCACCCAGAAGTTTTACCCTACTTGTTTTTATTTTCATTCCTTCTTCATAGTTAAGGTATATGATCTCTAGCTGAAAAAAATGTTACTTACCATTATTTTCACTATAAAATATTACAACTAAATAATGAAGTGGATTTTTTCAACTATTTTCTTTCCACTGAAAATATAATGATCTAATTATGCCTTCTTGAGACAAAAACAGATAGTTAAAAAAAAAAAAAAACCTCATCCAGAAAACAAGTGTTATTAAAAATCTCAAATCACAAATGTTAAAAAGTCTTTTTTCTTTTATGACTTTTCCAGATTTAAGGTATCGTAAAATAACATGAAAAACTTTTCAAATGATTTCTTGAATTCAAGAACTGATACCTCTATTTTAAGATTATTCTCAATGCTAGACATGTCAACAAGTTTCAGCTAATAGAAAAGCAATATAATAAACTTTTATACACAAATTAAAAATAGTTATTTTTAGACAATATAGTACTCTTTTCTTTAAAGTTCTCATAAATACGTCTGATGATTTGCATTATGAAAATGTAAACAATCTCAAAGTAGGAAACTGGAACTCAAGACTAATTTTATAAAACTTTTTCTAGAAAATAAATTTCTAATGCTTTGTGATTTCTTCATATAGCTTATGGATCATTAACACAATTAAATATATGTTAAATATACTGTGGAAATTCATTCTATTAAAACATATTAATACATTAGTGAAAATAATAAAAGCACATTTTAAACATCTGTGCTCCATTTATGAACATATATTGTAGATGATCATTTACATGATTCAATGTTCATTTAATGTCTACTGAATGCAATGTGGAAGGTGCTAGAAATACTATAGTAAAGGCTGAGAACAATAATTAACCACAGCTTTATCAGTATATACTGTTACTGAATAAAATATATACCACCATTTAAAGATACTTTTCCATTTCTTTCATTATTACATTCTCACATTTCATTTTCACTTATGTACAAAAAGAATATTACATGATTTTTCTGTTTCAAACTCTGGCTTTCAAATTGTCTATTTCTAGACATTTGAAGAATATTTCCTCAATTCAAAAGACAAACATTCCATTGGTAGTGATAATTTTTTTTCTTACTCAAATCAAAAGCTATCCTGTACATTAAAAGAACAAAAAATAACAGTGCTTTACAGTCTTACCTGATCAGGCATCAGTATTATATGAATGAGGTTTTAAAAATGACTTTAACATGTGCATATAAAGCATTTACATTATGACTTTGCATTCAATAATACAATTGATCGCATACTTAAGAAATATGCATGTGTCAACTATAAGTCATAGAGTGTTTCAAGAATAACAGCAATTGACCAGGCTTGTGTTTCACAGCTGAAAGGACAGTATTGGCCATTCTCATTAGTCAGCTCTGGAAGTCCTTTCCAAGGGGATCTTAAAGAAAGGAAAACCATTTTATGATATATAATCAAACATATCTTGTTGGATTAATCAAATAGGCAATACAACTGATGATTTTGCCTTCTCTTTTAGAAAACAATCATATGTACTCATTTATTACAAAACGAAATAGGATATCCTAAAGATTAAGTTTAAAGAATTTAGATTAAAATTATTCTTTTATATTCAGTCTTTTGTATTTAAGACTTTTAATTAAAAAGGAGTCCCTTTATGTATCTAAAACAGGAAACTACCATCCCAAGCAATATATAAATATAAAGAAAAACATCCTCTCAGGCTTAATTTGATTCCTTTTAGAGTAAGTTTATAAGACTCAAATTTTGTAATTATGTGAGTGTATTATGCTTGATCTGTAGAAAATCCTAAAACAAATATGAAACAATGTAGAAACATAAAGAGTATGGTTTGGAAAAAAATGCCAATTATAAACAATCTAAGGGCTTCCCTGGTGGTCCAGTGGGTAGTCTGCTTTGCAGTTCAAGAGGCACCAGTTCGGTCCCTGGCCTGAGAAGATCCCACGTGCCATGGAGCAGCTGGACCTGTGTGTTCAGCGCTCTGGAGCGCATAAGCCCAGAGCTGGTGCTCTGCAGCGACAGAGGCCGCTGCAGGAAGGCCCACACAGGCCAAAGAATAAAAGATGGAGGAAAATAAATATAAATAAAAAAATGAAGCATGATGGGGAAAAAGGAAAAACAATATTAAAAACAATCTAAATTTCTATACCAATTTCTCATTATCCTGAGTAATAGTACAGTTCATATTTATTGTACATTTATTATGTTCTAATACTAAGTGCTTTATGCATATTATCTCATTTCGTTACAGCTACTCTATGAGGTATATATCATAACTATTCTTCTAGAAACACATAGGACTCCAAAGAGAAATAGACAAATCCATAATTTTAATAGAGAATGTCAATATTCCTTTCTAGGTAATTGACAGAACAAGTAGACAGAAAATCTGTTAAGTATTTTGTACAACACTATCAACCTAGTTGACATTTTAAAGAATACCCCATCCAATGAAAGCAGACGAATCTTTTTTTTTTTTTTTTTAACTTGAAGATAGTTTGGTGACCTAGTTAGGACATATTCTCGGCCATAAAATTAGTATCTAAAACCTTAAAAGAATTTAGATTAAAATTATTCTTTTATATTCAGTCTTTTGTATTTAAGACTTTTAATTAAAAAGGAGTCCCTTTATGTATCTAAAACAGGAAACTACCATCCCAAGCAATATATAAATATAAAGAAAAACATCCTCTCAGGCTTAATTTGATTCCTTTTAGAGTAAGTTTATAAGACTCAAATTTTGTAATTATGTGAGTGTATTATGCTTGATCTGTAGAAAATCCTAAAACAAATATGAAACAATGTAGAAACATAAAGAGTATGGTTTGGAAAAAAATGCCAATTATAAACAATCTAAGGGCTTCCCTGGTGGTCCAGTGGGTAGTCTGCTTTGCAGTTCAAGAGGCACCAGTTCGGTCCCTGGCCTGAGAAGATCCCACGTGCCATGGAGCAGCTGGACCTGTGTGTTCAGCGCTCTGGAGCGCATAAGCCCAGAGCTGGTGCTCTGCAGCGACAGAGGCCGCTGCAGGAAGGCCCACACAGGCCAAAGAATAAAAGATGGAGGAAAATAAATATAAATAAAAAAATGAAGCATGATGGGGAAAAAGGAAAAACAATATTAAAAACAATCTAAATTTCTATACCAATTTCTCATTATCCTGAGTAATAGTACAGTTCATATTTATTGTACATTTATTATGTTCTAATACTAAGTGCTTTATGCATATTATCTCATTTCGTTACAGCTACTCTATGAGGTATATATCATAACTATTCTTCTAGAAACACATAGGACTCCAAAGAGAAATAGACAAATCCATAATTTTAATAGAGAATGTCAATATTCCTTTCTAGGTAATTGACAGAACAAGTAGACAGAAAATCTGTTAAGTATTTTGTACAACACTATCAACCTAGTTGACATTTTAAAGAATACCCCATCCAATGAAAGCAGACGAATCTTTTTTTTTTTTTTTTTAACTTGAAGATAGTTTGGTGACCTAGTTAGGACATATTCTCGGCCATAAAATAAGTATCAATAAGCTTAGAAAGATCAGTCATATAGAATATATTCTTTGACCACAACAGAATTAACTTTGAAATCAGTTATAGAAATATCTCTGGAAAATGCAAAAATATTTGAAAACTAAATAACACCTTTATAAATAACATATGAGTCAAAGAAAACACTAAAGGGAAAAGAAGAAAGTATTTTCAACTAAATTAAAAAAAACACACAACACATCAGAATTTTGGGGTATTGCTAAGTGCCTATACTAGAAAAGTCTTTAAATCAATGACCTCAACTTACACCTTGGAAAATAGAAAAAAAACAAATAAACCTAAAGTAAGTAGAAGAGAATAATAAAAATAGCTTAGAAATTAATGAAATAAAAACAGTAACAATATGAAAAGAAAACTGATGAACCCAAAAGCTGGTTCTTTAAGAAGACCAATAAAATTGATAAGCCTCTAGTTAGGCAGATCAGGAAAAAAGAAAAAGGAAAACACAACTTATCAATATCAAGAATGAGAATGTAGACATTATCACAGAGTCTACAGATAATTTAAAAAGTAATAATGCACTTTGAAAGTGAAAGTGTTAGTTGCTTTGTGACCCCCATGGCTGTAGCCTGCCAGGCTCCTTTGTCCAGGGGATTTCCTAGGCAAGAATACTGGAGTGGGTTGCCATGCCCTCCTCCAGGAGATCTTCTTGACTCAGGGATCGATCTTGCACCTCTTGCATTGGCATATGGATTCTCTACCCACAGAACCACCTGGGAAAGCCACTAATGCAGGTGAAACCATTTCTTGATTTGTGACAAATATTTTAATCTTGATAGCAAGTAATGAGATGTAACTATACCCATTTTATAGATGGAGAAATTTATTTCAGAGAGGTTAAGTCACTTGCTGAAAGTTACACGTGAGAATTAGCAGCAAGAACAAAAGGGACTATGAGGTATATATCATAACTTTTGAAACATAGGACTCCAAAGAGAAATAGACAAATCCATAATTTTAATAGAGAATGTCAATATTCCTTTCTAGGTAATTGACAGAACAAGTAGACAGAAAATCTGTTAAGTATTTTGTACAACACTATCAACCTAGTTGACATTTTAAAGAATACCCCATCCAATGAAAGCAGACGAATCTTTTTTTTTTTTTTTTTAACTTGAAGATAGTTTGGTGACCTAGTTAGGACATATTCTCGGCCATAAAATAAGTATCAATAAGCTTAGAAAGATCAGTCATATAGAATATATTCTTTGACCACAACAGAATTAACTTTGAAATCAGTTATAGAAATATCTCTGGAAAATGCAAAAATATTTGAAAACTAAATAACACCTTTATAAATAACATATGAGTCAAAGAAAACACTAAAGGGAAAAGAAGAAAGTATTTTCAACTAAATTAAAAAAAACACACAACACATCAGAATTTTGGGGTATTGCTAAGTGCCTATACTAGAAAAGTCTTTAAATCAATGACCTCAACTTACACCTTGGAAAATAGAAAAAAAACAAATAAACCTAAAGTAAGTAGAAGAGAATAATAAAAATAGCTTAGAAATTAATGAAATAAAAACAGTAACAATATGAAAAGAAAACTGATGAACCCAAAAGCTGGTTCTTTAAGAAGACCAATAAAATTGATAAGCCTCTAGTTAGGCAGATCAGGAAAAAAGAAAAAGGAAAACACAACTTATCAATATCAAGAATGAGAATGTAGACATTATCACAGAGTCTACAGATAATTTAAAAAGTAATAATGCACTTTGAAAGTGAAAGTGTTAGTTGCTTTGTGACCCCCATGGCTGTAGCCTGCCAGGCTCCTTTGTCCAGGGGATTTCCTAGGCAAGAATACTGGAGTGGGTTGCCATGCCCTCCTCCAGGAGATCTTCTTGACTCAGGGATCGATCTTGCACCTCTTGCATTGGCATATGGATTCTCTACCCACAGAACCACCTGGGAAAGCCACTAATGCAGGTGAAACCATTTCTTGATTTGTGACAAATATTTTAATCTTGATAGCAAGTAATGAGATGTAACTATACCCATTTTATAGATGGAGAAATTTATTTCAGAGAGGTTAAGTCACTTGCTGAAAGTTACACGTGAGAATTAGCAGCAAGAACAGAATTTGAAATTCAACTTGAATCCAAAACTCATAGTTATAGTTAATGGTAACAAAAGTAGTTATAGGAGACAGTAAGAAATAAAAATGGAAAGGCAGTTTGAGAAAAAACTGGAAATTAAGGAATTTGGATTTTGTTCTGTGGCCAATGGGGAATTACTAAAGATTTTTTAAACATATGATTAAAATTGTGAGAGTTACATGTCAACAAGATTGATCTTATTTGGGAGAAAGAAGAGTGGAAGTACGGAGGCTAACTGCGTATTCCAGAGAAAAGATTTTAAGTGACAGATCAGGCCGGCAACAGAAAGGAAGAGTGTGGGTTATTATAAAGAAGAGAGCTAGAATCAAGCCTCAACAGCTACCTGGATGTTCTGGAGAGGTAATGAAGCAAAGTTAAAAATTACCTGGGGTGTCTGAGCATTGAGGTCATGAATAATGGTAATACTGTGACAAATATGGGGAACACAAGAAGAAAAAAAGTGTCAGAGAAAATGAGTGATGGCAGGACATCTGAGGTAAGAAGCTTATTTAGCAGTTGCAAAGGAGAAGTGGAGTGCAAAATTAGCTGAAGAGTGAAGATGTGAGATTAGGTGAAATATAACAGAAGACAAGGTAGATAGAAAATAAAGAAAGATTAAGGATAGATTTTTTTAAAAAATGAATATATATTTAGGTGCCAGAAAGCAAAGCCAGAAAAGGAGCAAACAGAGCCAATAGTGTAGTGGTTAAGGGCATAGTCTGTGAAGCCAGATTGCTTGAGTTTAGGAAGAGCTCTAGAAGCCTTTGACTTGAAAATTTTAGTATATAAAAAGAATGCACTTTGAAAGTGAAAGTGTTAGTTGCTTTGTGACCCCATGGCTGTAGCCTGCCAGGCTCCTTTGTCCAGGGATTTCCTAGGCAAGAATACTGGAGTGGGTTGCCATGCCCTCCTCCAGGAGATCTTCTTGACTCAGGGATCGATCTTGCACCTCTTGCATTGGCATATGGATTCTCTACCCACAGAACCACCTGGGAAAGCCACTAATGCAGGTGAAACCATTTCTTGATTTGTGACAAATATTTTAATCTTGATAGCAAGTAATGAGATGTAACTATACCCATTTTATAGATGGAGAAATTTATTTCAGAGAGGTTAAGTCACTTGCTGAAAGTTACACGTGAGAATTAGCAGCAAGAACAGAATTTGAAATTCAACTTGAATCCAAAACTCATAGTTATAGTTAATGGTAACAAAAGTAGTTATAGGAGACAGTAAGAAATAAAAATGGAAAGGCAGTTTGAGAAAAAACTGGAAATTAAGGAATTTGGATTTTGTTCTGTGGCCAATGGGGAATTACTAAAGATTTTTTAAACATATGATTAAAATTGTGAGAGTTACATGTCAACAAGATTGATCTTATTTGGGAGAAAGAAGAGTGGAAGTACGGAGGCTAACTGCGTATTCCAGAGAAAAGATTTTAAGTGACAGATCAGGCCGGCAACAGAAAGGAAGAGTGTGGGTTATTATAAAGAAGAGAGCTAGAATCAAGCCTCAACAGCTACCTGGATGTTCTGGAGAGGTAATGAAGCAAAGTTAAAAATTACCTGGGGTGTCTGAGCATTGAGGTCATGAATAATGGTAATACTGTGACAAATATGGGGAACACAAGAAGAAAAAAAGTGTCAGAGAAAATGAGTGATGGCAGGACATCTGAGGTAAGAAGCTTATTTAGCAGTTGCAAAGGAGAAGTGGAGTGCAAAATTAGCTGAAGAGTGAAGATGTGAGATTAGGTGAAATATAACAGAAGACAAGGTAGATAGAAAATAAAGAAAGATTAAGGATAGATTTTTTTAAAAAATGAATATATATTTAGGTGCCAGAAAGCAAAGCCAGAAAAGGAGCAAACAGAGCCAATAGTGTAGTGGTTAAGGGCATAGTCTGTGAAGCCAGATTGCTTGGAGTTTAGGAAGAGCTCTACCGAATTACTTGCCATTTGACTTTGTATAAATTACTTATCTTTCTAAGCTTTATTTATAAAATAGAGATAGAAGCTCATATTTGAGTTAGTATTTTGTCTGTGTTACAGGTATTAATAAATTAATCCTCAAAACAATACCAGCACATTCATTATACAGATGAGGAAACAGAGGCTTACAGAAGTTAAGTAACTTGCCCACTGCCATGGAGCTAGTAAGTAGAGATCAGATGCTCCGAAAATAATAATAATAGCTATTTTACATAGTTTTTTGAATGGTGAGTAATGCCATATGAATTCATTTAGAACAATTTGTGAAGTCAATTTGTACTCAATAAATCAGGTTAACAAGGGAAACCTAATGGTATGGCTAATACAAGGTTTTTCATGAAAAGAGGAACGACGAGAACTAACAAGTCATGGGATCTGGGAACTAGAAAGGATCTTCTTGAGTAGCTTCACCAGAGAGGTGAGGCCAAAACAAAAACCAGATTGTATGTGGTGATGACTAAGAGGGTGTCAGAAAGAAAAAAAGAAATTAACTGTATAGAAAATGTGGGTCTTGAAAAGAAAACAGAATGATGAAAACAAAGCTTGAGGTAGGAACAGTATGAAGGGACTTTTATCTTTTTTTTTTTTTTTTTTAAAGATTTATTTATTTATTTATTTTGGGCGGGAGTCGGGTTGGGGAGGGAGGGGAGCGGGCGGGCCACTTCTATTAGTCTTTCATTTCTCTATTTACATCCGTCTTTGTTCTTTGGCTCCTGTGGGCCTCCTATAGTGGTGGCCTCTGTCATTGCAGAGCGCCGGCTCTGGGCGCATGCGCTCCAGAGCTCCGGCTAGGTAATTGGACACATGGGTCCTCCGGTACGTGGGATCTTCCCAGGCCAGGGATCGAACCAGCACCCCTTGCATTGCAAGGCGGTGTCCTTACGCACTGGACCACCAGGGGAAGCCCTGAAGGGACTTTATCTTAAAGTAGGCTGACAGATCTCTTAGTTTAGGAAGGAAGCATCAAATGTAATATCAAGAAGGATAATCATTAGATAAGACCATGGAATAGGTAGGAGGGGCAGGATTATAGGTAAGAAGAAGAATCAGGGCTTCCCTGGTGGTCCAGTGGGTAAGGACACCGCCTTGCAGTGCAAGGGGCGCTGGTTCGATCCCTGGCCTAGGAAGATCCCATGTGCCACGGAGCGGCTGGACCCATGTGTCCAATTACCGAGCCGGAGCTCTGGAGCATATGCGCCCAGAGCTGGTGCTCTGCGACAACAGAGGCCATTGCGATGGGAGGCCCACGCAGGCCAAAGAACAAAGATGGATGAAACTAGACAAATTAAAGACCAGTGGAAGTGGCCCACCCACCCCCCTCCCTCCCCACCCCCGCCAAAATAAATAAATAAATGTTCAAACATTACAAGCAATTAATAATAATAAAAAAAGAGTAAGAATCATCACTTTAATTGTGAACAAGATATTCTTACTCATTGTAGAAAAAAGGGAAGAGAGAGAAAAGTAATGCAAATATTGGAAAATACTGTGAGGCAG
This sequence comes from Tragulus kanchil, assembly GCA_022376925.1. Lineage (NCBI taxonomy): Eukaryota > Metazoa > Chordata > Mammalia > Artiodactyla > Tragulidae > Tragulus > Tragulus kanchil. The sequence continues at coordinate 151,091,830 of JAIOJX010000024.1, forward strand.
TAAAGGACAGAACACGAGAATGTTTACCTCACACAGAATTCAGACTCGATCTCTAGATGAGGCAGAAGTGTGACAGGATTAGGGTTTCTGTGACTGTATTCAAACTAATGAAAATAAACTTTAAAAAAAAAAAAGAAAATAAAACTTGACAACATTCATGGTGACAGATGGAAGCCCCACATGTTCTTGTTGTAGAGATAAAATCTATGCTGTTTATGTGTATTATAGATATGTGTGGCTAATCTGAGCAATAAGATGTACATATATCTAGGTTTAATTTAGAATTTGTAAAATTAACATAGTTCTGACTGTTTTATTTTCTTATCAAGGCCCATTAACTCTGACACTGTTTGTCTGCTAATAATAGGCCCATTAACTCTGATACTATTCATCTGCTAATAATTAGGACAAAGGACGTGACAAATGGGTTTGAGATAGTCAAAACACAAACACTGGTATTTTAATTATAATATTATGCAATCATTTCTGAAAATTGTTATTAATATATCTTTAAATCAGTTAACTCAAAAGGCCCAGCCTGAGACCTTTAGCTTTTGTATATATCCTATGCTAACCATATCCAAACATAATTATGCTAAGTTAACTTCAGTTGTTTCTGACTTCTTGCAACCCTATGGACTGGAGTGTAGCCTGACAGACTCCTCTGTCCATGGGATTTCCTAGGCAAGAATACTGGAGTGGGTTGCCATGCCCAAAGACTATTCCACTGCATGTATAAATCATGTCATATTAAGTGTTTAAATAACAACATAAAATAATTAAAAGAAGGTAAAAATTACATAGAAGTTGTGTTAAAGAGTAAAGCTTTCAAAGTTCATTGGGATATATAGAATATACAGAAATGAATTCCAAGGAAACACCATTTACTTAATAGCTAATAAATTGACTAAACAATAGTTTCGGAAATTACATGCCCTGACAACTTACCTCTCAAGATGAACATAATGTCGAGAAAGAACATTTTTAACCAGAAATAAAGTCTTTGCAGTCATCTCCGGACCCATCAATTTGGAGAAATACAATTTTGCACGAAGAAAATACCCAACAGGCCACAGCCACTCCTGAAAAATTTTAAAGTGAATAAAAAGTGTATCTAAAATTCTCTGAAAAATAACAAATTGAAAACTCAAAGAAAAAAAATGAAATTCTTACAGGTCCTTGATGATAATTGAAACCTTTAGCAAGATTGTAGTTATCATTGTCTAAGGCATTGTCATAAATTCCACAGTAAACCATGTCACTGCAAAATGATTGAAATTTAGGTTAAAAAAGATCAGACATTACACAGAAAGGATTTGAAAAATCTAGTAGCAAAAGTAAGAAATAATCAAATTATTTTGTCTTTCAATCTACAGACTAAAGTTCATTATCTATTTAACCTTAAATGAGTAAATACTGAGTTGAGAATGCATTAGGGAATGCTTAACAAACACTTACTGCCTGATAAAAAAATGCGAACTATTCAGATACCTTGCTTTCAAGGAGACACTAAATATTGGTTAATTACTTCACTAGGCTTCTATATGAGTGTCAGTTGCTCAGTCACGTCCAACTCTTTGTGACCCCATGGACTAGTCACGTACTGTTATAATATTATGCAATCATTTCTGAAAATTGTTATTAATATATCTTTAAATCAGTTAACTCAAAAGGCCCAGCCTGAGACCTTTAGCGTATATATCCTATGCTAACCATATCCAAACATAATTATGCTAAGTTAACTTCAGTTGTTTCTGACTTCTTGCAACCCTATGGACTGGAGTGTAGCCTGACAGACTCCTCTGTCCATGGGATTTCCTAGGCAAGAATACTGGAGTGGGTTGCCATGCCCAAAGACTATTCCACTGCATGTATAAATCATGTCATATTAAGTGTTTAAATAACAACATAAAATAATTAAAAGAAGGTAAAAATTACATAGAAGTTGTGTTAAAGAGTAAAGCTTTCAAAGTTCATTGGGATATATAGAATATACAGAAATGAATTCCAAGGAAACACCATTTACTTAATAGCTAATAAATTGACTAAACAATAGTTTCGGAAATTACATGCCCTGACAACTTACCTCTCAAGATGAACATAATGTCGAGAAAGAACATTTTTAACCAGAAATAAAGTCTTTGCAGTCATCTCCGGACCCATCAATTTGGAGAAATACAATTTTGCACGAAGAAAATACCCAACAGGCCACAGCCACTCCTGAAAAATTTTAAAGTGAATAAAAAGTGTATCTAAAATTCTCTGAAAAATAACAAATTGAAAACTCAAAGAAAAAAAATGAAATTCTTACAGGTCCTTGATGATAATTGAAACCTTTAGCAAGATTGTAGTTATCATTGTCTAAGGCATTGTCATAAATTCCACAGTAAACCATGTCACTGCAAAATGATTGAAATTTAGGTTAAAAAAGATCAGACATTACACAGAAAGGATTTGAAAAATCTAGTAGCAAAAGTAAGAAATAATCAAATTATTTTGTCTTTCAATCTACAGACTAAAGTTCATTATCTATTTAACCTTAAATGAGTAAATACTGAGTTGAGAATGCATTAGGGAATGCTTAACAAACACTTACTGCCTGATAAAAAAATGCGAACTATTCAGATACCTTGCTTTCAAGGAGACACTAAATATTGGTTAATTACTTCACTAGGCTTCTAATATGAGTGTCAGTTGCTCAGTCACGTCCAACTCTTTGTGACCCCATGGACTGTAGTCCACCAAGCTACTGTGTCTATGGAATTTTCCAGGCAAGAATACTGGAGTGGGTTTCCATTCACTTCTCCAGGGCATCTTCCTGACCCAGGGATTGAACTCAGGTCTCCTGAATTGCAAGCAGATATCTTTACTGTCTGAGCCACCAACGAAGTCAGGCCACTAACGTAACTTACAACAATTAACACACACACAGGGTAATTTGAATTAGTAAACATTAATGATAAGGTTTTACTAATAATTATATATTGGAAAAGTTGTTTTTTAAACTTCTCCATGAATTTACCTTAAAATCAGGTAAAACTGATACATGATCAAATTATAAATTCCAGCTAAATACAGGTGATTTATATATACTTACAAACTAAACAAGGTTACAAACACTGCAACTTAATACAAGACAGTTATCTATATTCTGTGTAATTATATTATTATTATATTTTTCTTTTGGTAAGATAGATAGAACTTGCCACATGAGTAGGCTTCTTCTCTGGGTTTTAGTTTTAGTTTTTTTTTTTTTTTTTTTAACATTTATTTATTTATTTATTTGGAGGGGTGGGAAGGGAGGGGGGTGGGCGGGCCACTCCTATTGGTGTTTCATTTGTCCATTTTCATCCATCTTTGTTCTTTGGCCCACGTGGGCCTCCCATCACAGTGGCCTCTGTTGTCGCAGAGCACTGGCTCTGGGCACATGCGCTCCAGAGCTCTGGCTTGGTAATTGGACATATTGGTCCAGCCGCTCCGCAGCACATGGGATCTTCCTAGGCCAGGGATCGAATCGGCGCCCCTTGCACTGCAAGGTGGTGTCCTTATCCACTGGACCACCAGGGAAGCTCCCCGGGTTTTAGTTTTGACCAGTGGTTCTTACCACCTCTGAAAGCACTGAGAGTACTTTAGAATGCAAATAAGTATATACATATAAAATTCTGCATCTCAAGACTGAAATGAGTACATGGTAACTTAGGAAAAATCTACAAAAGTAGGGGTACTACAAAAATGGGATCTCTCATATATGAAACAGAAAGCAAACTGATGATGGGCAGCAAGTTTTTTTTTTTTTTTTTAGTCCCCCGCCCCCATCATGCTTCTTTTATTTTTATATTTATTTTCATCCATCTTTTATTCTTTGGCATGTGTGGGCCTCCCATTGCAGTGGCCTCTCCCATTGCAGAGCACCAGCTCTGGGTACATGTGCTCCAGAGTGCTAGCTTGTAATTGGACACACTGGTCCAGCCGGTCTGCGAGACATGGGAGCTTCCTCGGCCAGTGATCGAACAGGTGCCCCCTGCACTGCAAGGCGGACTCTCTACCCACAGGACCACCAGGGAAGCCCAGGTATCAAGTTTTAAAGCAAAATAGTAGGAGAAAAACAGAAAGGTCACTAGACATTCAAGAAAAAACAAAAATTGAAAAAGAAAAGAAAAGCAAATTGAGAAAAAGATATAATCACAAAAACAAAATTATTTATTAGTTTAAATAAAAATAGTGATGTCTCATTATTTAGAGAAGATGGAAAAGGTTCATGGAGAGGTAAAGACAGAGTTAATTCCTCATCTGTCAATCACAAGAAGTAAGCAAATACTGTCTAATATTTAAAAGAATCAAGAAACAGGTACAAACACATACTATTTAGAAGGAAGGACCTACTAGCAGTAACAACTCAGAAAATAAAAAGTGTCTCTGCGGAGACAATACATGTATACTTCCAGTGTTCTAACAATCATGTATGACTTCTAAAATCAGAAAAAATGGGCGTTAGAAAATATTCATGTCATATTAAGTTTTATGAAATCAAAATTCTTTGATTGATTATTGAATCTAGGATAAGCCAAAGGCATTTTGAATACTGATGTTTAATGAAAATATTGAACATACTTTAAAAATTCATTTTGAATGCAATTTTGGAGATTTAATTAATAAGCAAAAAATTATGGCTTAATACAATAAAATTCCAATAACATTTGTAATACTTATACTCCAACTTACTCTGGATCCAGAGTTTTCATGCCAAGAGGACCAAGCAATTTTTTTCTGCAATCTCCAAAGCTTTCCATGCTTTTGTGTAGTAAAGAGCTCAGGGGCCTAACAAGTGTTAAAAACAAATGTATAAACTCTTTAAGATCGCAGAAGAATTAATGTCTACCCACAATGGAAAATGAACTAAAATCTTGGAAAATAGTGAAAACTTTACATGTACAGTGCAGGTCAGAAATCAAGTGCAGACACCTAACAAGACCTAATCCTATCGGGCTGACCTGCAAGTGCTGTTCTTGGCCTTAGAGGTGAAGAAAGCTGTTCTGAGGCAACTGTTTCCTTGGGTCTCTTTGGAAAGTCTACTAGCTTGTAATTGGACACACTGGTCCAGCCGGTCTGCGAGACATGGGAGCTTCCTCGGCCAGTGATCGAACAGGTGCCCCCTGCACTGCAAGGCGGACTCTCTACCCACAGGACCACCAGGGAAGCCCAGGTATCAAGTTTTAAAGCAAAATAGTAGGAGAAAAACAGAAAGGTCACTAGACATTCAAGAAAAAACAAAAATTGAAAAAGAAAAGAAAAGCAAATTGAGAAAAAGATATAATCACAAAAACAAAATTATTTATTAGTTTAAATAAAAATAGTGATGTCTCATTATTTAGAGAAGATGGAAAAGGTTCATGGAGAGGTAAAGACAGAGTTAATTCCTCATCTGTCAATCACAAGAAGTAAGCAAATACTGTCTAATATTTAAAAGAATCAAGAAACAGGTACAAACACATACTATTTAGAAGGAAGGACCTACTAGCAGTAACAACTCAGAAAATAAAAAGTGTCTCTGCGGAGACAATACATGTATACTTCCAGTGTTCTAACAATCATGTATGACTTCTAAAATCAGAAAAAATGGGCGTTAGAAAATATTCATGTCATATTAAGTTTTATGAAATCAAAATTCTTTGATTGATTATTGAATCTAGGATAAGCCAAAGGCATTTTGAATACTGATGTTTAATGAAAATATTGAACATACTTTAAAAATTCATTTTGAATGCAATTTTGGAGATTTAATTAATAAGCAAAAAATTATGGCTTAATACAATAAAATTCCAATAACATTTGTAATACTTATACTCCAACTTACTCTGGATCCAGAGTTTTCATGCCAAGAGGACCAAGCAATTTTTTTTCTGCAATCTCCAAAGCTTTCCATGCTTTTTGTGTAGTAAAGAGCTCAGGGGCCTAACAAGTGTTAAAAACAAATGTATAAACTCTTTAAGATCGCAGAAGAATTAATGTCTACCCACAATGGAAAATGAACTAAAATCTTGGAAAATAGTGAAAACTTTACATGTACAGTGCAGGTCAGAAATCAAGTGCAGACACCTAACAAGACCTAATCCTATCGGGCTGACCTGCAAGTGCTGTTCTTGGCCTTAGAGGTGAAGAAAGCTGTTCTGAGGCAACTGTTTCCTTGGGTCTCTTTGGAAAGTCTACTAGCTCCAAAAGAAAGCTGCCATAGCTACAGTGGAGGCAGAACACATTTAAACCATTCTTCAGAAGCTTTACAATAGCTTCCTTTACGTTCACCTGGAACTCATTTTTTGCTTTCATAATGAAATACAGAAAGATGTTCACTCCAATAGTATGAATAAACTTACTTGTGATACAGAGGACACAAAGATAACTAAGACTGCATTAATCTTAAATGTTAAATGAAATCAAAGGCACACTGAACCAAAGCTATTTTTATGTACCTTTGCATTTTCTGTTCTACTGTAATTAACAATACTATATTTAATACCCTTTTTGACAAAGTGGCAACGTCTGGACAGGCATAGTAGAACACATACCTTCTCTGTTTTACTGTACTTTTTAGATTTAGATTTAGCATAGATAAAATAAGGAGAGTCTCGCATTACTGAGTACACAGAACTAATCAGAGAACTACAACAAAAACGAGAATGTGAATTGAAGCGACTCCTTTAGTCCAGATGCTTCCAACCAGTGAGTTCTGGTGTGCTGAGAAACAGAAGCCCTCAGCTTTCCCGGCAGCTGGGTGGGGCCTCGGATGCACTGAAGCAGGTGGATCTGGCAGCAACCTAGGCCATTTAGCCCTGGGTGCTGCACCAATATCATCATTTTCTATGTGTGTTGTGATGTAAAAAGCATTGAGAACAATTTTATGCAAAATTATGGCTTAATACAATAAAATTCCAATAACATTTGTAATACTTATACTCCAACTTACTCTGGATCCAGAGTTTTCATGCCAAGAGGACCAAGCAATTTTTTCTGCAATCTCCAAAGCTTTCCATGCTTTTTGTGTAGTAAAGAGCTCAGGGGCCTAACAAGTGTTAAAAACAAATGTATAAACTCTTTAAGATCGCAGAAGAATTAATGTCTACCCACAATGGAAAATGAACTAAAATCTTGGAAAATAGTGAAAACTTTACATGTACAGTGCAGGTCAGAAATCAAGTGCAGACACCTAACAAGACCTAATCCTATCGGGCTGACCTGCAAGTGCTGTTCTTGGCCTTAGAGGTGAAGAAAGCTGTTCTGAGGCAACTGTTTCCTTGGGTCTCTTTGGAAAGTCTACTAGCTCCAAAAGAAAGCTGCCATAGCTACAGTGGAGGCAGAACACATTTAAACCATTCTTCAGAAGCTTTACAATAGCTTCCTTTACGTTCACCTGGAACTCATTTTTTGCTTTCATAATGAAATACAGAAAGATGTTCACTCCAATAGTATGAATAAACTTACTTGTGATACAGAGGACACAAAGATAACTAAGACTGCATTAATCTTAAATGTTAAATGAAATCAAAGGCACACTGAACCAAAGCTATTTTTATGTACCTTTGCATTTTCTGTTCTACTGTAATTAACAATACTATATTTAATACCCTTTTGACAAAGTGGCAACGTCTGGACAGGCATAGTAGAACACATACCTTCTCTGTTTTACTGTACTTTTTAGATTTAGATTTAGCATAGATAAAATAAGGAGAGTCTCGCATTACTGAGTACACAGAACTAATCAGAGAACTACAACAAAAACGAGAATGTGAATTGAAGCGACTCCTTTAGTCCAGATGCTTCCAACCAGTGAGTTCTGGTGTGCTGAGAAACAGAAGCCCTCAGCTTTCCCGGCAGCTGGGTGGGGCCTCGGATGCACTGAAGCAGGTGGATCTGGCAGCAACCTAGGCCATTTAGCCCTGGGTGCTGCACCAATATCATCATTTTCTATGTGTGTTGTGATGTAAAAAGCATTGAGAACAACTTCGTTAGTCATCACCCATTATTTTCTATTTTTTGATGCCAAATGTTATTAGGGTAAGGGCGTTATGCTTTATTCATTAAAAAAGACCATAGAGTCTACAGCCATACCACCCTGAATGCACCTGATCTCATCTGATCTCAGAAGCTAAGCAGGATTGGGCCTGGTTAGTACTTGAATGGGAGAAAAGAACACATAAACTAGCTAGTAAATAACTCACTTGTTAGCAAGTCAGTGAATCTGAGAATAAGAAGAACTAGATAAACCCTATCATAACGCTTCTGAAATCTGCAAAGAGCAAAACAAATCACTTACCACAACCATTGCTATGGTAAAATTAGGCCTCAGCTGATAATCACACCAAGGGCTTGAAGCTCCATAACTGTCTTTGTATATGCCACGTTTATGCACCAGATTAGGATGCTTTTCATTGACATCTGAAGGGTCTTCTGACACATAAAATAACTTCTCAAAGTTCTCTTGTATTTTTCTGTTCCACTCATCATAGGAGACTCTCACAACCTTTCCTGAAACATTATAAAATACTTAGAAGTTTTAAGCACTCAACAAAACTCATGAAAAAGTGAAAATGTTAGTCACTCAGTCATGTCAGACTCTTATGTGACCCCATAGGTGTAGCCCACCAGGCTCCTCTGTCCATGGAATTCTCCAAGCAAAAATACTGGAGTGAGTTGCCATTCACTTCTCCAGGTGATTTTCATAACTCAAGGATCAAACCCTGGTCTCCTGCATTGCAGGCAGGTTTTTTACCATCTCAGCCACCAGGGAAGCCCATACATTTAGTTATAGTTGAAGAATAATATTTAGTCAATAAATTATACATTCTTTAAAAATATGTCAGAGTCTTTTGGAGGACAACAGCTAGGAATTAAAAGTGATCTCTCACTGTATTACTGAAAAGGATTAGACTCTAACAGATGATTCCGGATCATCTGTCTGTCTTTGGATCACTCTTACATTTGATAAAATTATCTTTATTGAGCACTTGAAAGGAGGCTAGTCTGAATTGAGAGGTGCTAGAAGTACAAAATATATATTGTATTTTCAAGAAACAATACCCCCCAAAGAACGTAAAACAGTTCATGAATAATTTCATAGTGATTACATGTTGAAATAATATTTGGTATATATTGAGTTAATAAAATATTATCATAATTAATTTCACCTGTCTCAACTTTTTTATATCTAGGTACCACAAATTTTAAATTATGTATATGGCTTAAATTATATTTCTGTTGGACAGCACTGGTTTAGGAAAAGAGATGTAAAGACTTCATAATTGTTCAAAAGTCGACCTGCTCAGTCATACCTAAAGAAAAGTTAAGTATGATGTTATCCATATCTCAGTTCAAAGCTGGTATAAAAATATGGTTAGTAATCATATTACTATTAGTATGGTTAGTTATTACATTTTTCATACTAGTAAATTAATGGTTTGTCTTTCAACTCTTGATCTTAATGGTTTTCTAATACTAGTTCTTTGAGTCACATGATGATTACGTAGGTTAAGAATATAGACGATACACTGAAGTTTGGTGGCAAACAAAAGAAACAGCTTACCATGTCTTTTTACTGTAACGTCATGATAAGGAAAAATATTTTTTCGGGATAATTCCAGCAACCAACGAACAGCCGATTTACTCAGGCCTACAATTTCCACAGCAGATCCATCTCTAAAATTAAAAATAAATTTTATTCAGTGACAATGAGTAATTTAAGCACTATTTAAATGGCATTCAAAAATAATTTTCAAGAATTATATAATATAAAAATGACTACAAAATCCTTACTTTATAGAAATATGTGGCATATATAAGAAATATATCCTCTTATTATTTTGTGTTGCTTAACTTGTATTTAAAAATTCTATGAGGTAGAAAATAGATTATGGAGTAAAAGCAGAGAGCTGCTGGAAAAAGGCAGAGGTAGGAGTTAAAGAATACTGAGATAAAATTCTAGAGAAAAGATAGAAAATACAGGATATAGGACTTGGGGAAATTTAACATCACAATTTAAAGCTCATTTTAGACTCTAACAGATGATTCCGGATCATCTGTCTGTCTTTGGATCACTCTTACATTTGATAAAATTATCTTTATTGAGCACTTGAAAGGAGGCTAGTCTGAATTGAGAGGTGCTAGAAGTACAAAATATATATTGTATTTTCAAGAAACAATACCCCCCAAAGAACGTAAAACAGTTCATGAATAATTTCATAGTGATTACATGTTGAAATAATATTTGGTATATATTGAGTTAATAAAATATTATCATAATTAATTTCACCTGTCTCAACTTTTTTATATCTAGGTACCACAAATTTTAAATTATGTATATGGCTTAAATTATATTTCTGTTGGACAGCACTGGTTTAGGAAAAGAGATGTAAAGACTTCATAATTGTTCAAAAGTCGACCTGCTCAGTCATACCTAAAGAAAAGTTAAGTATGATGTTATCCATATCTCAGTTCAAAGCTGGTATAAAAATATGGTTAGTAATCATATTACTATTAGTATGGTTAGTTATTACATTTTTCATACTAGTAAATTAATGGTTTGTCTTTCAACTCTTGATCTTAATGGTTTTCTAATACTAGTTCTTTGAGTCACATGATGATTACGTAGGTTAAGAATATAGACGATACACTGAAGTTTGGTGGCAAACAAAAGAAACAGCTTACCATGTCTTTTTACTGTAACGTCATGAAAAGGGAAAAAATATTTTTTCGGGATAATTCCAGCAACCAACGAACAGCCGATTTACTCAGGCCTACAATTTCCACAGCAGATCCATCTCTAAAATTAAAAATAAATTTTATTCAGTGACAATGAGTAATTTAAGCACTATTTAAATGGCATTCAAAAATAATTTTCAAGAATTATATAATATAAAAATGACTACAAAATCCTTACTTTATAGAAATATGTGGCATATATAAGAAATATATCCTCTTATTATTTTGTGTTGCTTAACTTGTATTTAAAAAAATTCTATGAGGTAGAAAATAGATTATGGAGTAAAAGCAGAGAGCTGCTGGAAAAAGGCAGAGGTAGGAGTTAAAGAATACTGAGATAAAATTCTAGAGAAAAGATAGAAAATACAGGATATAGGACTTAAGAAAGCCAGGGAAATTGAACATCACAATTTGAAAGCTCATTTTAAGGAAATGAAAGGGAAGTACAAGATCTAATAATCCACCAAAATAAACAGGATTTTAAAAGAACATGTAAAACATGTAATGACAACTTCTATTCAACAATTTTTTGACATTTCTGATTGAAAATAAAATTTGGAATAAAAAAATAATTTCTCAGACTTGATACTGTATTAATAACTTGAAATCATTAAAAGAAATGATGAGATAAAAGATTAAAAATTAAGGGGAAATGTTTAGGAAGTGAAAGAATTTCCTAAAAGACAGGACAACTGGTTTTTTCCTCTATTTACAAGAGATAATAACAATGAAATATTTATAATACAATGAAAATACTTCAGGTTATAAAGAAATGTCTTAACCATGGGGATAACGAATACAACTGTGTAAACAGCATAAATAAGCCCTACCTTGGAGTGGCTGGGATTCCTTTGTTTCTAGCTCTGTCACTTTCTCCCATTTTATCCATCCATGTACCACAATTGAAGCGATTTCCTCCATAAACAAATCCTGTTTCTTCATCAACCCCTGCAGCAATATTAAAACCTAAAAAAGAGACAGAAATTATTTTTAAAAGTTGAAAGGAATATAATAAATTAGGAAAATCACTCTGGAGAAAAATCTGGTAATACCTTAAAAGTTGAAGATGCACAAGCCAAAACTACAATGAGGTATCACATTATACCAGTGAGAATGGCTATCATCAAAAGTCCACAAATAGAGAGAGGGGATGTGGGTAATAGGGTGCCCTCGTACAGTGCCGGCGGGAAAGCAAATTGGTGCAGCCACTGTATTATTAATACACAGGTTAGGTCATGCCATTCATACTCAAAACTGTTCCCTGGCTCATTTCAGTACGAACGTTCCTTAAAAAACTAAAAACAGAACTACTATATGATCCAGTAGTTCCTTCCTAGACATACATCCAGAAAAGATGCAAACTGTAATTCAAGAAGATACATGTACCCTGATATTCACGGCAGCTCTATTTGTATTAGCCGAAAGAATGAAAACAACCCAATGTTCTTCAAAAGATGAATGATACATCCATAAAAGGGAATAGTACTTACAAGTAAAAAGTAATAAAATATTGATAAATGCAGCAACTTGGATGGTTCTCAAGGGAAGTTATATGTAACCATATAGATAGATAGAGAGTATAGGTTATATACTGTTTTATAGAGAAATAAACTACTCGTTAAATAAATGAACAATTACAAGGTTTAATTTTATCTCATCAGTAAACCTTTCCCATGTATTTAAACTTACGTACCTTCATGGGATTTCCCTGGTGGTCCATTGGTTAAGACTCTGCATTCTCACTGCAGGGGACGAGGGTTCCATTTCTGGTCAAGGAACTAGGATCCCACATGCCACACAGTGCAGCATCCCACCCCACCCCCACCAGATTACGTACCTTCATCTCTCATGTTTCGATCTATCTGCGGACCAGCATTCCTTTCTCGGAACTGTATGCCCTGCATGTGTCTTTGCATGGCCTCCTGTATTACTTCAAACAATGGTTGATCCTATTTGAGACATAATGAATGGTTACCTCTGTTAAAAATTACATGTTTCTTATCTTCTCCCAAATTCTACAATTGAAGTTTTTGAAAACATTTATTTTCACTTAAGAGAAGAAATGGGATCAGGGATAGGACTAGGGAAAGCAGCAGCTTTTATAATAGTCATATAATAGTCATACAATAGTGCAGACAAGTGAAGTGAAAGTCACTCAGTCATGTTGACTGTTTGTGACCCCATGGACTGTAGTCTGTCAGGCTCCTCTGTGGGTGGAATTCTCCAGGCGAGAATACTGGAGTGTGTAGCTGTTCTCTTCTTTCGGGGATCTTCCCAACCCAGGGGTTGACCCCAGGTCTCCTGTACTGCAAGCGGATTCTTAACCATCTGAGTCACCAGGGAAGCCCAGACCTTTCATATATAAATATTTAACATTCTGTAGTTTTACCGTAAATTTCACTGACATGAAATGATTTGTCATTTTGCTTCTACATGAAAAAGAAAAGAATCTTGTGAGTTGTGTAATCTGTTAGAGTGAACAGTTTAGCTAATAAATGAATCTAGCTCATTATACAGAAATCTGAGTTTTAAATTGGCATTGTTGTCATGCACGTACATAGTGATGGAGATAAATTATACACTAAAATGGTAATATATTTAGATTTAAAATATTTTGAACAAATATTCTTTGAACATTTCATGATATAAACCTTGTAAGGATGTAAATCTAGCTAGCCCTGAGATAGCTCAGAAACCCTCCACACTAAGTAAACTATAACATAAATGCAGACCACAAGTGGCAAAAGTACAATATCCCCGTACATTCTCGTCTGGGGGAAAACATACACAAATGTTTATTCATTCTGCACTGCACTTAAGAAAAACTCTGAGCTCCCTGGGCTGGTAGCCAAGGCTCTCCACAACCTGGTTCACCCTTTCCACCATCCTCTACTACCTTGCAGGTGCTGTACACAAAAAGCCAAACTAGACTGAGCAGTGTGTCCTAAAGTGAGCTCAGTCCACCCCCTGCTTTATTGTTCTTTTCATCTTTAAGGTCTTCTCATAACTTCCCTCATCTCTGATGAAATCCTATTCACTTCTCAGGGTTTAGTTTAGGCGAAACTCGTCCTCCCTGAGGCCCACCTATGAGATCATCTCTCTTCCCTTTATGAGACTACAGAGCACTTCCCACACACCTCTTTTGTAACAATCGTATTATCAATATACACACATCACCTGTTCTACCATGCTGTAAGGCATTAGGTAAATAACAAGTCATCTCTGAAGTCTCTCACAACAACAGCAGGTGCTAAATTAATACCAATATTTGAAGAATTCGTACGACTCAAGATTCTTAATAACATGTGCTTTTTTGATATTAGAAGCTAAAATTATTCAGGTGAAAAATTATTTTAAGAAATGATCTTTACCACTGTGCCAGCAGACAAAGGAACAGAGTCATCTGTAGGATACATTCTGGAAACTGGGCACTTGAGAATGTCCAGGCCATTTGGGGCCATTTTACAATAATCCTGAATACACTGCAGCCACCACCACACAGCATCCCGGCAGTTGTATCTGGCGTGAGTGCCTTCACCCAGGAGGTTAGGAATGAGACCGTGTCTCAGAGTACTAGCAAATGCTAAAATGATATTCCTAAAACAACAGAATTAGGTGAGTCATTTCACATGAAAACAATCACTTAAAAAACGAAAGACATAAAAGCCACTTTGAGGGATCATTTTATGTATTTTCTTTCCTACCCTTCTTTCTTTGTACTTTCATGTAGAAAGTGGTTGTACCATAAAATAAGCACTGAATTAAAAGACAGGAACCTTCTCCCTAGCTCTGTCTTTTTCTCTAACAATCTTTATGACTTATCCTCTCTGGGAGCTTTTTTCATCTGTGGAGTTTGGGATTAGGTGATTTTTAAAATCCCTCATAACTGTAGGTTTTACTTTTGAAATCCCTCGTATTCAAAAAAACAGAAATTTTATTATCTTAAATGACAGATACCCAAAATAAAGCAAACATATAAGAAAACAAATAGGTTAAAAGCTGACCTTGAAAAACATAATTCTTTTTCAATCACTTGTAGAGAATATTTTATCTTTCAACATGTTATTCTACCATCATATACCAAATGACAACTTTGTAAGATGGCATGGCATTCTAAAAAGAGTATGAAACTGAGAAATAAGACTGAGATTTAAATCCTAGTGCTGCCATCTGTATAACCTTGGAAAAGTCATTTAATGGTTTTATTTTTCCCCTAAACCATTTATAAATTTAATGAATTCTGTGTATCAGGTAATGCCTATCTCTTAAATAATCATGTAAAAGGGATTCTTTATTTTCTGCAGTACAGAACCTTTTTATAATCGAATTGTCTGATATTAGAAGAAATTATTCGTGAAATAATTCTTAATAACATGTGCTTTTATAGAAGCTAAAATTATTCAGGTGAAAAATTATTTTAAGAAATGATCTTTACCACTGTGCCAGCAGACAAAGGAACAGAGTCATCTGTAGGATACATTCTGGAAACTGGGCACTTGAGAATGTCCAGGCCATTTGGGGCCATTTTACAATAATCCTGAATACACTGCAGCCACCACCACACAGCATCCCGGCAGTTGTATCTGGCGTGAGTGCCTTCACCCAGGAGGTTAGGAATGAGACCGTGTCTCAGAGTACTAGCAAATGCTAAAATGATATTCCTAAAACAACAGAATTAGGTGAGTCATTTCACATGAAAACAATCACTTAAAAAACGAAAGACATAAAAGCCACTTTGAGGGATCATTTTATGTATTTTCTTTCCTACCCTTCTTTCTTTGTACTTTCATGTAGAAAGTGGTTGTACCATAAAATAAGCACTGAATTAAAAGACAGGAACCTTCTCCCTAGCTCTGTCTTTTTCTCTAACAATCTTTATGACTTATCCTCTCTGGGAGCTTTTTTCATCTGTGGAGTTTGGGATTAGGTGATTTTTAAAATCCCTCATAACTGTAGGTTTTACTTTTGAAATCCCTCGTATTCAAAAAAACAGAAATTTTATTATCTTAAATGACAGATACCCAAAATAAAGCAAACATATAAGAAAACAAATAGGTTAAAAGCTGACCTTGAAAAACATAATTCTTTTTCAATCACTTGTAGAGAATATTTTATCTTTCAACATGTTATTCTACCATCATATACCAAATGACAACTTTGTAAGATGGCATGGCATTCTAAAAAGAGTATGAAACTGAGAAATAAGACTGAGATTTAAATCCTAGTGCTGCCATCTGTATAACCTTGGAAAAGTCATTTAATGGTTTTATTTTTCCCCTAAACCATTTATAAATTTAATGAATTCTGTGTATCAGGTAATGCCTATCTCTTAAATAATCATGTAAAAGGGATTCTTTATTTTCTGCAGTACAGAACTATCAGTATGGGCAGTGATAGTTCCAATTAATACAAGGTCAGAATTGTCAAGTACTGGCAATCGTAAGTATCTAGAGCGCATCAACACATGAAGATGGAATAAAAAGTCCTCTCTCCATGCACATCCCTGCGGAGGGTGGAGTAGAACTATCTGTGGTAGAGAGAGCCATGGGTCCACCAAAATCCTAAATGTCCCAACCGATGACTGCACTCTCTAGCGAAAACATATGCTAAGTGCATGGAACAGGAGCGTTTCCTCCAGGCTCTCTATTCCTCTCTGCCAGCTCACTGGAGAGAGCTCAGAGGCCCTGGAAGATGGTATAGCCCGCAGAAAAAGGAGCCCATATCCCTTAGCCACCCTGTGGCAAGCTGCCTCCTGAACACCCATAGAGGATCAGAAGCAAATCAATTTTGTTTTGAAAAGCCACTGAAATGAAAGAGGTTACAATTCACAGCAGCTAGTTCTATCCTAACAAATGTATTATCCTCTGGGAAATCTAGATCAGGGATAGGCAAACTATTTTTCTGTAAAGAGCCAGATAGCAATTATTAACAACAACAAAAAAAGAGCCAGACAGTAAATATTTTTGGCTTTGTTGGCCATATATAGGTGTGATCATGCATTCTTCTTCTTTTTTAAAAATAATTCTTTAAATAAAGACAAAAACCATTTTCAGCTCTTAAGTCATATAAAACCATAGGCAGCTGATGCCTGGTCTAGATAGTCATATGTAAAACTAAGAAGCAGAAATTTTTGATGATACACAAAAGTGATAATGAGGAGCCTAGATAACAATGAATGTATAATAATTATTTTAAAATGAACATATATGGAGTGCTTAGCGCATGGGAGACACTACTCTACAGATATTTAAACTGTATTAACTTATTTAATCTTCACAAAACCCCTGTAAGGTAAATACTATAACCATTGTACAGAGAGCACAAAGAGAATAAATAATTTGTCAGGTTAATGTTTGGAAAACCAGGATAACAGCCTGTTCCAAACCTGAGTTCTTAATCAGTGTAAAACCCTGTATAGGCTAAAAAAGCTAAATCTGAGTGTATCAGGTAATGCCTATCTCTTAAATAATCATGTAAAAGGGATTCTTTATTTTCTGCAGTACAGAACTATCAGTATGGGCAGTGATAGTTCCAATTAATACAAGGTCAGAATTGTCAAGTACTGGCAATCGTAAGTATCTAGAGCGCATCAACACATGAAGATGGAATAAAAGTCCTCTCTCCATGCACATCCCTGCGGAGGGTGGAGTAGAACTATCTGTGGTAGAGAGAGCCATGGGTCCACCAAAATCCTAAATGTCCCAACCGATGACTGCACTCTCTAGCGAAAACATATGCTAAGTGCATGGAACAGGAGCGTTTCCTCCAGGCTCTCTATTCCTCTCTGCCAGCTCACTGGAGAGAGCTCAGAGGCCCTGGAAGATGGTATAGCCCGCAGAAAAAGGAGCCCATATCCCTTAGCCACCCTGTGGCAAGCTGCCTCCTGAACACCCATAGAGGATCAGAAGCAAATCAATTTTGTTTTGAAAAGCCACTGAAATGAAAGAGGTTACAATTCACAGCAGCTAGTTCTATCCTAACAAATGTATTATCCTCTGGGAAATCTAGATCAGGGATAGGCAAACTATTTTTCTGTAAAGAGCCAGATAGCAATTATTAACAACAACAAAAAAAGAGCCAGACAGTAAATATTTTTGGCTTTGTTGGCCATATATAGGTGTGATCATGCATTCTTCTTCTTTTTTAAAAATAATTCTTTAAATAAAGACAAAAACCATTTTCAGCTCTTAAGTCATATAAAACCATAGGCAGCTGATGCCTGGTCTAGATAGTCATATGTAAAACTAAGAAGCAGAAATTTTTGATGATACACAAAAGTGATAATGAGGAGCCTAGATAACAATGAATGTATAATAATTATTTTAAAAATGAACATATATGGAGTGCTTAGCGCATGGGAGACACTACTCTACAGATATTTAAACTGTATTAACTTATTTAATCTTCACAAAACCCCTGTAAGGTAAATACTATAACCATTGTACAGAGAGCACAAAGAGAATAAATAATTTGTCAGGTTAATGTTTGGAAAACCAGGATAACAGCCTGTTCCAAACCTGAGTTCTTAATCAGTGTACTGTGCTTCTGATGTTCCACTGCCTACTTCTTAATCATGCTCATTTAGGGCCTTTTGGGGAGGAAGCACACAGCCTCCCAAATTTCTAGAGCTCCACAGACCTATTTTAGTTTCATAATAAAAGGTTTTATTATATTAGGGAAGCATATAATACATTTTAGATGCTCACTTAGAAATTTCCAATTTTAAAAGGACCAAAAATGAAACCTGTCACCTGAAGAGGTGAACCTCCAGCTATTTTTCTCTAGTGATAGCAGAAGAAAGTATCAAATAAATGCTTTTTTTTTTTGCTATAAGTTTTAATTTGTAGAGCAATAATTTCAAAATTTAGTCTTAGGCCACTGAAAATCAGTGGGAACTCTCATGAGAAAACAGATTTTTATCTGTCAACTCTGCCTTTTCCACCCCTAGGTTTGGATTCAGGAGGTTCAGCGTAGGGACCAAGAATGTGAATTTCTGACAAGCAGATGATGTGACTCTGGTGATCTGTGGAACACTATACAGCATTTGTTGTAGAACCTTTCTTTTCTACTTCTGATATATTCATTTATTGTATTCTGACATAAGAAAACACCAGTTTAAGTCTAGAAAACTTAAACTGGAAGTTATGAGGTCTGCCACTAAAAAGAAGAAAACATGATACTATAATTCTATCTATAGGACTCCACCGAAATGCTAGTAATACCTTCATTATAGAAGAACAAAGAATGGCAGATTTCTCCAATTTTACCTACAAGTTCATCATCGGGCACAGAGATTTTACTCTTTAGTGAGAGATGTTAGTAACATGGTTGTACATTTCTTAGTTTTCCTTGAAATTAAGTAGCAAATGCTGAAGGTAACCTGATCTGTATCGTGAAGGATGAGAATTCTGAAACTTCAAAGATTTTTCAGTCCTTTGAAATTCTATGATTCTAGTAAATGAATATATAAAAATAAAATAAAAAACACACCTCAGGAAAATACGCCTACCAAATGCTGAGAACAGATGAATATCAAAAATATGAAGAGCAAGTCAAAAACATTCAGACATAAACTTACATTGCAACTTTTTAGAGATTTCCTACCTGGCCTCCAAGTAGCGTCCAGTAATCAGCAGTAGACCTCTAAGGGCAATGAAAGTATCCCTTCCCCAGCAGCGGAAAATACCAGCAGAAAAGTGCGGTAAGCCTGACAGAAGACACAACAAAACAACGTATTAATTAAGCTCAGTATACACAAGTCTATGAACTCCTTTACTAAAGATGAGTTGCTCTAAACTTGGGGGTCAAGGATGAGCTAAAAAGAGTCTTCAAATCCTCTTAAAATTATCTGCATAATGTATGGCTAAAGGCTTCCCTCGTGGCTCAGATGGTAAAGAAAATGCTGGAGACTAGGGTTCGATCCTTGGGTAGGGAATTTTCCCTAGAGAAGGGAATGGCAACCCAAGTAATCTTGCCTGGAGAATTCCATTGACAGAGGAGACTTACTATACTTATATCAACTTCTGTTTAATGAGGCTCCACAATCATATCTGATTCTTAAGAGGAATCTGTCACCCCACATATTTTTTAAAAAAATCTTGCTTTGTGAATTTCTGACAAGCAGATGATGACTCTGGTGATCTGTGGAACACTATACAGCATTTGTTGTAGAACCTTTCTTTTCTACTTCTGATATATTCATTTATTGTATTCTACATAAGAAAACACCAGTTTAAGTCTAGAAAACTTAAACTGGAAGTTATGAGGTCTGCCACTAAAAAGAAGAAAACATGATACTATAATTCTATCTATAGGACTCCACCGAAATGCTAGTAATACCTTCATTATAGAAGAACAAAGAATGGCAGATTTCTCCAATTTTACCTACAAGTTCATCATCGGGCACAGAGATTTTACTCTTTAGTGAGAGATGTTAGTAACATGGTTGTACATTTCTTAGTTTTCCTTGAAATTAAGTAGCAAATGCTGAAGGTAACCTGATCTGTATCGTGAAGGATGAGAATTCTGAAACTTCAAAGATTTTTCAGTCCTTTGAAATTCTATGATTCTAGTAAATGAATATATAAAAATAAAATAAAAAACACACCTCAGGAAAATACGCCTACCAAATGCTGAGAACAGATGAATATCAAAAATATGAAGAGCAAGTCAAAAACATTCAGACATAAACTTACATTGCAACTTTTTAGAGATTTCCTACCTGGCCTCCAAGTAGCGTCCAGTAATCAGCAGTAGACCTCTAAGGGCAATGAAAGTATCCCTTCCCCAGCAGCGGAAAATACCAGCAGAAAAGTGCGGTAAGCCTGACAGAAGACACAACAAAACAACGTATTAATTAAGCTCAGTATACACAAGTCTATGAACTCCTTTACTAAAGATGAGTTGCTCTAAACTTGGGGGTCAAGGATGAGCTAAAAAGAGTCTTCAAATCCTCTTAAAATTATCTGCATAATGTATGGCTAAAGGCTTCCCTCGTGGCTCAGATGGTAAAGAAAATGCTGGAGACTAGGGTTCGATCCTTGGGTAGGGAATTTTCCCTAGAGAAGGGAATGGCAACCCAAGTAATCTTGCCTGGAGAATTCCATTGACAGAGGAGACTTACTATACTTATATCAACTTCTGTTTAATGAGGCTCCACAATCATATCTGATTCTTAAGAGGAATCTGTCACCCCACATAGGTTAAGAACCAGTGCTAGAGAGCAACATTTATCTGAATTGGTTCGACAGTGTGAGTCTTTAAACACAGATAAACTTTCTTTTAGTAAATTAAAGATTAAAATCAGAAGTCAAATACTTAACACATAAAGAAACACTCAATAAAGTAGTAATGATATATTTTAAAAGGTTCTGCCTGCAATTTGAAGGCAAGAAATTAATCTACATATGAGATAATTATCTTAATACATAATTAAATGTTTTTTGACCTATCATTCTAGGGTTACTTCATTACCACCTTTCCCATTAATTTAAAATGACTTTAAAAGTGTGCTGACTTCTTGCGACTCCATGGACTGTAGCCTGCTAGGCTTCTCTGTCTAGGCAATTCTACCTGAGTGGGTAGCCATTTCCTTCTTCAGGAGATCTTTCCAACGCAGGGACTAAAGCCAGGTCTCCTGCATTGCAGGTGAAGTCTTTACCATCTGAGCCACCAGGGAGCTCTATAGTTTGGTAACTATACACAAGTTTTACAGATGATAACAAGGATTTCAGATGCCAAATACCTTCTAACTTCTGAACATTCTAGGTAACTGCAGCCTTTATGCATGAAGCAGTGCAACATGTGGTCGGTCGTTGTCGTGGAGAAGAACTGGGCCCTTTCTATTGACCAATGCTGGCTGCAGGCGTTGCAGGTTTTGGTGCATCTCACTGATTTACTGAGCATACTTCTCAGATGTAATGGTTTCTCTGAGATTCAGAAAGCTGTAGTGGATCAGACTGCAGACCACCAAACAGTGACCATGACCTTTTTTTTTGGTGCAAGTATGGCTTTGGGAAGTGCTTTGGAGTTTCTTCTCAGTTTAACCACTGAGATGGTCATCACTAGCTTTCCAATAAAACCCACTTTTTGTCACACCTCACAATCTTATCGAGAAATGGTTCCTTGTTGTTGTGTAACAGAAGACGGCACTTCAAAACAACAGTTTTTAAAATCTGCGGTCGGCTCAAGAGGTATCCACTTATCAAACTTTTTCGCTTTTCCAATTTGCTTCAAATGCTGGCGACCATAGAACAGCTGACCTTGAGTTTTTCAGCAACTACTCAGGTAGTTTTAAGAGGATCAACTTTGATGATCCTCTCAGTTGTCAACTTGTGATGGTCAATGGCCAGCTACTACACTCTGTATCTTCAAGGCTTTATCTTCTTTGAAAAATGTCTTGAACCACCACCGCACTGTACGTTCATTAACAGTTCCTGGGCCAAATGCATTTTTGATGTGAGTTGTCTCTGCTGTTTTACGACCCATTTTGAACTCGAATAAGAAAATCACTCAAATGTGATTTTTTTTCTAACATTTCCCTAGTCTAAAGTAAATATAAAATAGCAACTAATAAGCCATTAGTAGGGCTTCCCCTGGTGGTCCGGTGGATAAGGACACCGCCTTGCAGTGCAAGGGGTGCCGGTTCGATCCCTGGCCTGGGAAGATCCCACGTGCCGCGGAGCGGCTGGACTGATGTGTCCAATTACCGAGCCAGAGCTCTGGAGCACATGCGCCCAGAGCTGGCGCTCTGCGACAACAGACGCCACCGCGATGGGAGGCCCGCAGGAGCCAAAGAACAAAGATGGATGAAAAATAGAGAAATGGAAGACCAATAGAAGTGGCCCGCCCACTCCCCTCCCTCCCCAACCCCCGCCCAAAATAAATAAATAAATCTTTAAAAAAAAAAAAAAAAAAAATAAGCCATTAGCAAAAAACATAAAGCAAGAGATGGGCATTAAATGATGTATAACATAACTGCATTTATTTAAGAATGTATTCCAGAATCAAATGGCAAAGTTAAATAATGCAAAATCAGATTATTTTTGCACCGACCGAACAGAAAAGGTAAATTGAGAGATGAGACAATTTGACTAAATAGAAAAAATTTGGCAACACTTCACAAAGTTTCTGCAAACTGAGTCTTCACCTTGGAGAAAGACACTAAGTTCTTCTGTAAGGAAAAGATCAGAACTAAAGGTAACGTCTGACATTTCTTTCTATATTATCTCCAAAAGAGTGGTATAAAATTTCCCATAACAATTTTGCTTAGGTAAAGAAGCCACCTGCCAAGCAGAAGACACAGGTTTGATCCCTGGGGGAGGAAGATTCCCTGGAGAAGAAAATGGCAACCCACTCCAGTGTTCTTGCCTGGAGAATCCCAGGGACAGAGGAGCCTGGTGGGCTACAGTCCACGGGGCCAGAGTCAGACACTGCTGAGCAAGTGAGTACGCAAATACATAGCTAATACACACACAGTTTATACATCTAGTTGATGATGATAGTTATGATGATGCTTACAGCAGCTAACATATATATTTATATCTACATCATGCCACAGAGACTTCTGGGTACTTTAACCCACTTAACACCTTGGATAAAACATAAATATAGATAAATCCAAGGGTCAGTTTGAGTTGGTATGCCCTAAAATAAAGGTAGTCCTTGTTTAAAGGTCAAAACTATAAATCTCTAGCACTGGTATGCGGAAATATTTGTATTAACTTAATTTTTAAAATTAATTCATTAATTTTATTTTTGGCTGTGCTGGGTCTTTGCGGCTGTGCAGGCTTTTCTCTAGTTGCAGCAAGTGGGGGCTATTCTCTAGTTTTCGTGCATGGGCTTCTCATTCAGTGGCTTCCCTTGTTGCAGAGCACAGGCCAGAAGGCACTCAGGCTTATAGTAGTTGTGGCATACAGGTTTAGTAGTTGTGGTTTCTGAACTCTGGAACACAGGCCCAGTAGCTATGGTGCAAGGGCTTAGTTACTCAGCAGCATATGGGATCTTCCTGGACCAGGGACTGAACCTGTGTCTCCTTCATTGGTAGGTGGATTCTTTACTACTGAGCCACCAGGGAAGTTTAAAATATCCAGAATCAAATGGCAAAGTTAAATAAAAAGATTATTTGCACCGACCGAACAGAAAAGGTAAATTGAGAGATGAGACAATTTGACTAAATAGAAAAAATTTGGCAACACTTCACAAAGTTTCTGCAAACTGAGTCTTCACCTTGGAGAAAGACACTAAGTTCTTCTGTAAGGAAAAGATCAGAACTAAAGGTAACGTCTGACATTTCTTTCTATATTATCTCCAAAAGAGTGGTATAAAATTTCCCATAACAATTTTGCTTAGGTAAAGAAGCCACCTGCCAAGCAGAAGACACAGGTTTGATCCCTGGGGGAGGAAGATTCCCTGGAGAAGAAAATGGCAACCCACTCCAGTGTTCTTGCCTGGAGAATCCCAGGGACAGAGGAGCCTGGTGGGCTACAGTCCACGGGGCCAGAGTCAGACACTGCTGAGCAAGTGAGTACGCAAATACATAGCTAATACACACACAGTTTATACATCTAGTTGATGATGATAGTTATGATGATGCTTACAGCAGCTAACATATATATTTATATCTACATCATGCCACAGAGACTTCTGGGTACTTTAACCCACTTAACACCTTGGATAAAACATAAATATAGATAAATCCAAGGGTCAGTTTGAGTTGGTATGCCCTAAAATAAAGGTAGTCCTTGTTTAAAGGTCAAAACTATAAATCTCTAGCACTGGTATGCGGAAATATTTGTATTAACTTAATTTTTAAAATTAATTCATTAATTTTATTTTTGGCTGTGCTGGGTCTTTGCGGCTGTGCAGGCTTTTCTCTAGTTGCAGCAAGTGGGGGCTATTCTCTAGTTTTCGTGCATGGGCTTCTCATTCAGTGGCTTCCCTTGTTGCAGAGCACAGGCCAGAAGGCACTCAGGCTTATAGTAGTTGTGGCATACAGGTTTAGTAGTTGTGGTTTCTGAACTCTGGAACACAGGCCCAGTAGCTATGGTGCAAGGGCTTAGTTACTCAGCAGCATATGGGATCTTCCTGGACCAGGGACTGAACCTGTGTCTCCTTCATTGGTAGGTGGATTCTTTACTACTGAGCCACCAGGGAAGCCTTATATTAACTTTTTGATCTCTCAGAGTATATGACTTACAGATCACAAATCTTCTGAATAATTTCTACCTTGTCATTATAAAAGATTATAAATACACATACCTATTTTGTATACCACTGGCATGACAGGAGGGTATTCCTGTCCTTTGTATTCATTTAAAAATGAAACCAAGAGATCTCTCTGCAAATCTGTGTACAGTCCTATATACTGTTAGTATGTATTATACAGAACCCTCCTTTAGGATATTAGAAAGATATACCAGAACTTCTATGCATATTTAGAAATGTATCTTGTTTGCTTCTGTTTTTGTTTTATATTGTATCTAATATGTGAGCATACCAACTATCATAACATGAGCATATCACTTACGATATTAATATTAAATATATTTATTTTGGGAGTGCCTAAAACAGCAGTGGATAATCTAAAATGCTGATATCACTATTCTATGTAACAGATTTCTAAACAATAGGCTTTAAAATCAAATTCTGCATTTTTCCACAGTGGCCCTGTTCAGTTTTATGATCATCTGCATGGATTCACAGAGGAAAGTACTAGAAGGAGATCGAATAGTTGAATGAAAATCTAAAACACAATTACATAATTAAAACTTTCAGAAAGTTCATATGATCATTCTAAATGAAATATTAATTTCTTTTTTAGTTTTTGGATCACAGTAGGTCTTGTTTCTGTCTAAGCAAGTGCAAATTTAAGGGGATAAATAGAGGAAATCACACAGACAACACTGTTACATTCATACTGCAATTGGGATTTTCAGTTTGGTTTGGAAAGTTCTAAACTTCAGCAGACTCAAATATTAAATACTTTTAGAAATACCTTGAAAAGAATTAGAAGCATTTGACTGCAATTAGACACATAATAAAAATTATTTAACATTTGTTTTGTGTTTGTAACTTGTAGAGGACCCTTAAATGACCTCTTGGTAATCACAAAACTGGGTTAATTTTTAAATTGGGGAAGAAATGTATAAGGTAATGGGAAAAGGGTAGTAAAACAAATTTGACTGAAAAATGTAAAATGTCATGAGTTGGAAAAAATACACATGCAGAAGAAAAGGATTAACTGGCCACAATAAAAAAATCACATACCTATGAAGTTTTACTAAGCAGTAACATAAAATCTTAGATAGCATCATGAGTTTTTTTAAATAATCATTTCTTCATAATTTTCCTCTCTAATACTGACTTACACATTTTAAACCTTGTACGTAGTTTCTTACCTGCAGCTAGAGACACACAACACTGTTCCTTCTCTCTTGGTTTGTATCCGTAAGGGAAGGTGAAAGAAGGCAGAGAAGAATCCATTATCCTTCATAATTCTTCAATTATACAGAACCCTCCTTTAGGATATTAGAAAGATATACCAGAACTTCTATGCATATTTAGAAATGTATCTTGTTTGCTTCTGTTTTGTTTTATATTGTATCTAATATGTGAGCATACCAACTATCATAACATGAGCATATCACTTACGATATTAATATTAAATATATTTATTTTGGGAGTGCCTAAAACAGCAGTGGATAATCTAAAATGCTGATATCACTATTCTATGTAACAGATTTCTAAACAATAGGCTTTAAAATCAAATTCTGCATTTTTCCACAGTGGCCCTGTTCAGTTTTATGATCATCTGCATGGATTCACAGAGGAAAGTACTAGAAGGAGATCGAATAGTTGAATGAAAATCTAAAACACAATTACATAATTAAAACTTTCAGAAAGTTCATATGATCATTCTAAATGAAATATTAATTTCTTTTTTAGTTTTTGGATCACAGTAGGTCTTGTTTCTGTCTAAGCAAGTGCAAATTTAAGGGGATAAATAGAGGAAATCACACAGACAACACTGTTACATTCATACTGCAATTGGGATTTTCAGTTTGGTTTGGAAAGTTCTAAACTTCAGCAGACTCAAATATTAAATACTTTTAGAAATACCTTGAAAAGAATTAGAAGCATTTGACTGCAATTAGACACATAATAAAAATTATTTAACATTTGTTTTGTGTTTGTAACTTGTAGAGGACCCTTAAATGACCTCTTGGTAATCACAAAACTGGGTTAATTTTTAAATTGGGGAAGAAATGTATAAGGTAATGGGAAAAGGGTAGTAAAACAAATTTGACTGAAAAATGTAAAATGTCATGAGTTGGAAAAAATACACATGCAGAAGAAAAGGATTAACTGGCCACAATAAAAAAATCACATACCTATGAAGTTTTACTAAGCAGTAACATAAAATCTTAGATAGCATCATGAGTTTTTTTAAATAATCATTTCTTCATAATTTTCCTCTCTAATACTGACTTACACATTTTAAACCTTGTACGTAGTTTCTTACCTGCAGCTAGAGACACACAACACTGTTCCTTCTCTCTTGTGACCTCATTCAGCCTGCACGGTACGTCCGTAAGGGAAGGTGAAAGAAGGGGCAGAGAAGGGAATTTTCCTACTCCACACATTTGCACTGAGCCCAGGGAAAGGTGTTTCACAAAGGTAGAGCCATTCTGAACAAAGCTGCAACAAAGATGCAGAGTTTGAAATATTATGGGTAGAAATACAAGATTTTGTATTATTTATTTAAAAAAATTCATTAGGGAAAAAAGCATCTATCCTTGAGATCTACCTGGTTTAACAGATTTTTAAGAGCACAATACAAATTGTTATGTATAGCTACAAGGTTGTACATCAAATTCCTGAACTTATTCATCTTGCATACCTGAAGTTTTATACTTATCAATTCAAAATTTTTAGCAATATTATTTTACTTAGTTTCTTTTCTTCAAAAAGTCTCTCTTTTTTTTTTTAAACCTTTATTTTACTTTTAACTTTTACAGAGTTTTGTTGTTTACAGATATGTATGTTCTCAGATCAGTCATATGTATATCCCCCCCTTCCCTCCCCTCCCGACCATCATACAGCACCCCTGAAGGATCCCCTTTTCTCACAGAGCAATGACTAGAGCTATTTTCTTCACTTATGATAGTACAGGCCTTCATGCTACTTCCTTTATGCCTCTCACCCACTGTTCCTTCCCCACAATGTCCATATGTCCACTGTCCATGTCTGTCTTTCTGTCGCTTCACTGCATGTGCCATCATCACCATCCTACTAGATTCCATATATATGTGTTAATATACTGTATTTGTCCTTCTCTTTCTGACTGACTTCACTTTTTATGATACGTTCCAAAAAGTCTCTCTATACAAATGTGTAACTGTGCTAAAATCAGTTAAACAAAACTTTCAATTTGGTTAAAGTTTCAGAACTGCTTTCACCTCACCCGGTAGTCTATCTAGCTGGCTTTAAAATGACTATTGTAAAACAAACGGTAGAGCTGGAATTTTACCCTTTCTGAAATCTTGCCCAAATTTCTTTGGCTGCTCTTCACTGGTACATTCTGGCTTGTGGTTTCATCTTAGGGAAATCCACTAATAAAGGCAAGTTTCATTTATATAACAGCAGAATAGTTTTTTCTCTTAATTAATGAAAAATTAAAAAAAGAATGGCATGTGAGATTTTAAAAATTTTGTCCATTAACTTAACGAGTCAAGGAATAAATACAGTTAACATCAAACAATTAAAATTTCCATTCAACATGTTTTTTAGCTTTATAGAACAGATTTTAATATCCAAGTTTGTTTTTGAATGTTCCAGATTAAAGGATGCTAATAAATTTACTATTAACTTATTAACTTTTCCAGCTCTATGTGGGCATGACAATTTCTGCTGTTTTAGTCTTTTTAAGAGTGTAGACACTGACCGTATGTGACTTCTACACAAACATGCCTCTTTACTCAAGCTTTGCTGGGTATACCTTGACATCTGCTTCCATGCCATATCCAGAAGAGTGGTGTATGCACCGATTAATATAGCATCAAAGTAACATGGGATAAGGTAACGTGGGATCTGCTTCAGGTAGAAGAACATAGCCTGCAGCCATTTACCAACCTGTTACAAACATAATTTCAAAAGTTAACTTGGTGTGCTTATAGGCTAGGTGTATTTTAAAAACTAATCCAAATGTGCAACTCTACTATCTAGCAATCTGTTAACCAGATTTTCACTCATAAGAACTGAAAGATGATGAAGAAGAGAGGAAAATGTTTCAGGTAAGGAAACAATATATATATATATATATATATATATATATATATATATAAGATGTTGATATACTTCTTACTGGTGCCCCCCTCACCTTTTCTTTGGACTACAATAGCACTTTACTTACTTCAGCAATAGTTCCTGACCGTGAAATAAGCCGATTACTAACATAGTCAATCATCCAGTCTCCAGATCGCAAATTACCACAGAAGGGATGCCCCAAGTCATTCTTTGGTCTTATTTCTGCCAATACGGACATTAATCCTGAAAATTCAGAGAGATATCATACCAATTTCATGACTGGCAGAGGTAGTTTGTTTTTATAGCAGCCTGGGCTGCTGTCAGTCTCTAGTGATTCGGGGTGAGTTACATATACAGGTAGACACAAGGGCTGCAGAGTCCTCAGTGGCACCTGCCATGACTGCAGGTAAATGTGGTAACACTGACTTGAACCAAGACACAAAGGCAGACTGAAGGGGCCTGTGGTCAGTCACATGAGCTATGCAGTTTTCCAAGATTCCTATCTTCTGGGGTTGGTCCTGCTCTTCTGAATTTTAATATTACAATATTCAAAGGCAATTGGCATAGCTTCCCTGACCTAAGGCATCTAGCGGAAGAAAACTGATGCCTGTGTTTTTCCACAGTTGAAAAGTGGTAGATTCATGAATATTCAGGCAAGATTTATGAAAAATCATAAAACTGGCCTCAGAGACAGTAAGACCACCATGGTGATAAGAATAAAGTCTGTTTTGGAGAGAATCCTTTTTAAATGTAGCAGGAGGTTGTTGTTGTTTAGTTGCTAAGTTGTCTGACTCTTCTGCAACCCCATGGAATGGAGCCTGCCACCAGGTTCCTCTGTCCATGGAATTTTTCAGGCAAGAATACTGGAGTGGGTTGTCATTTCTTACTTTAGGGCATCTTCCTGACCCAGGGATAGAACCTGTATCTTGAGCCTTCTGCATTGGCAGGCAGATTCTTTATCACTGTACCATAGAAATTCTTGGGCTTCCCAGGGGGCTCAGTGGTAAGAGGATCCACCTGCCAATGCAGGAGATGCAGGAGACGCTGGGATGGACTAACAAATCAGGAGGAGTTGAAAAGGAGGCTTGTTGAGTGGGCAGCTATATGAACCAGGTATATATGTGCAGCAAACCAAATGTCCTAGATGAAAATCTAAGAAAATATAGCCAACTAAATGAATTAAGCTGATAGTTAAATATTTAGTTCCTGTATCCTAGTTTACAATTACTCTAACTACAAAATATTTAACTGAAAATTCTCTTTGTAGGATAAAACAAATAGGCAACAAAAATATTTCCAAATAGATGAAAAAGATGAATATATTTACAACCTAGTCCCATCTGGGGCCCAATGAATGGTCTCATTTAATTCCCATGAAAGCCTATGAATTAGACAATATTATTCACATTTTATGGAGGCAGAAGTGGGGGCATAGAGAATTTAAACTACTTGTCAGAGGTCAATCAATCAGTAGGTGGCAGAGCCATAATTTGAACCCAAGAAGCTGAACTTTGAGTCCATACGCTTATTTCTATAAGGAAGACACCACATGGCCTTATAAAAATACCCCTGAGAAGCTTCACTATCTTTACACTTGCTTACCTTGAAGACCTGCATATTTAAGAGGTGACCAGTTTGGTATGTTATAACATCCTCCACCATCTTCTTGTTCTTCTGATTCACACCGGTAAAGTATCTGGTTTAGTTCAGCCAAAGTTAATCTAGAGGCAATACTAAAAATTGGAAAAAAAGAGAAAACTGGTTTAAATGTACTGAAATTTCCCTTGCTCTCAATAAAAATAAAGAAGAAAATCTGAACCATAACCATAAAAAATCTTAGAAATATATGTTTAGGAACTCAGCATTATATTTCACATAGTTAACAAAATCATTGTAAAAATAATTAAAGGACGAACACATTAAAACTCAATTAGAAGGAACATTTCTTCCAAGCCAAGAAATTAATTAAGTGGAGCCAGGCATCCTGGAGTGTGAAGTCAAGTGGGCCTCAGGAAGCATCACTATGAACAAAGCTAGTGGAGGTGATGAATTCCAGCTGAGCTACTTCAAACCCTAAAAGACGATGCTGTGCAAGTATTGAACTCAATGTGTCAGCAAATTTGGAAAACTCAGCAGTGGCCTCAGGACCTGCCAATGCAGGAGATGCAGGAGACGCTGGGATGGACTAACAAATCAGGAGGAGTTGAAAAGGAGGCTTGTTGAGTGGGCAGCTATATGAACCAGGTATATATGTGCAGCAAACCAAATGTCCTAGATGAAAATCTAAGAAAATATAGCCAACTAAATGAATTAAGCTGATAGTTAAATATTTAGTTCCTGTATCCTAGTTTACAATTACTCTAACTACAAAATATTTAACTGAAAATTCTCTTTGTAGGATAAAACAAATAGGCAACAAAAATATTTCCAAATAGATGAAAAAGATGAATATATTTACAACCTAGTCCCATCTGGGGCCCAATGAATGGTCTCATTTAATTCCCATGAAAGCCTATGAATTAGACAATATTATTCACATTTTATGGAGGCAGAAGTGGGGGCATAGAGAATTTAAACTACTTGTCAGAGGTCAATCAATCAGTAGGTGGCAGAGCCATAATTTGAACCCAAGAAGCTGAACTTTGAGTCCATACGCTTATTTCTATAAGGAAGACACCACATGGCCTTATAAAAATACCCCTGAGAAGCTTCACTATCTTTACACTTGCTTACCTTGAAGACCTGCATATTTAAGAGGTGACCAGTTTGGTATGTTATAACATCCTCCACCATCTTCTTGTTCTTCTGATTCACACCGGTAAAGTATCTGGTTTAGTTCAGCCAAAGTTAATCTAGAGGCAATACTAAAAATTGGAAAAAAAGAGAAAACTGGTTTAAATGTACTGAAATTTCCCTTGCTCTCAATAAAAATAAAGAAGAAAATCTGAACCATAACCATAAAAAATCTTAGAAATATATGTTTAGGAACTCAGCATTATATTTCACATAGTTAACAAAATCATTGTAAAAATAATTAAAGGACGAACACATTAAAAACTCAATTAGAAGGAACATTTCTTCCAAGCCAAGAAATTAATTAAGTGGAGCCAGGCATCCTGGAGTGTGAAGTCAAGTGGGCCTCAGGAAGCATCACTATGAACAAAGCTAGTGGAGGTGATGAATTCCAGCTGAGCTACTTCAAACCCTAAAAGACGATGCTGTGCAAGTATTGAACTCAATGTGTCAGCAAATTTGGAAAACTCAGCAGTGGCCTCAGGACTGGAAAAGATCTGTTTTTATTCCAATCCCAAAGAAGGGCAACGCCAAAGAATGTTCAAACTACGATGCAATTGTGCTCATTTCACATGCTAGCAAGGTTATGCTCAAAATCCTTCAAGCGAAGCTGCAATAGTACGTGAACCAAGAACTTCCAGATGTACAACCTAGATTCAGAAAAGTCAGTGGAACTAGAGATTAAATTGCCAAAATCCATTAGATCATAAAAAAGGCAAGAGAATTTCAGAAAAACATCTGCTTCATTCACTATGCTAAAGCCTTTCACTATGTGGATCACAGCAAACTGCAGAAAATTCTAAAGAGAGATGGGAATACAAGACCACCTCACCTGCCTCCTGAGAAACCTGATGCAGAAACCTGATGTCAAGGAGGAATAAGCAACAGTTTAAACCAGATATGGAACAGCGTACTGGTTCAAAACTGGGAAAGAAGCACATCAAGGGTGTATATTGTTACCTTGCTTATTTAATTTATATGCAGAGTATACTGGGCTTCTCTGGTGGCTCAGATGGTAAAGAATCTGCAATGGGGGAGACCTGAGTTCAATCCCTGGTTTGGGAAGATATCCTGGAGAAAGGAGTCTTAACCACTGGACAGTCAAGGAAGCCTCCAGGAGAAGGGATAGGCTATCCATTCCAGTGTTCTTGCCTGGAGAATTCCATGGTTTGTCCATGGGTCACAAAGAGACAGATATAACTGGGTTACTTTCACTTCCACTGCAAAGTACATTATGCCAAATGCTGGGCTGGCTGAAGTACAAGTTGGAATCAAGACTTCTGAGAGTAATATCAATAACCTCAGATATGCAGATGACACCTCCCTTATGGCAGAAAGTCAAGAGGAACTAAAAAGCCTCTCGATGAAGGTGAAACAGGAGAGTGAAAAACCTGGCTCAAAACTCAACATTCAGGGCTTCCCTGGTAGCTCAGTGGTAAAGAGTTCGCCTGCCAGTGCAGGAGACACGGGTTCGATCCCTGATTGGGAAGATCCCGCATGCTGCGCAGCAACTAAGCCCGTGAGCCACAACTATTGAGCCCATGTGCCACAACCACTGAAGCACGTGTGCCCCAGAGTCCGAGTTCCACAGCAAGGGAAGTCAACGCAACAGGAAGCCTGCTCACTTCAACTACAGAGTAGCCCCCACTCCCTGCAACTAGAGAAGAGCCTGCAGCAGCAGTAAAAACCCAGAATAGCCAGAAAATAAATAAATAAAATTAAAAACAACAACAACAAAAAACCTCAACATTCAAAAAACAAAGATCATGGCCATCTGTTCCCACCCCTTCATTGCAAACAGGTGAGGAAACAATGGAAACAGTGACAGACTTTATCGTCTTTGGCTCCAAAATCACTGTGGATGGTGACTGCAGCCATGGAATTTTAAAAGACGCTTGCTCCTTGGGAGAAAAGCTATGACAAATTTAGACAGTGTATTAAAAAGCAAGAGACATTACTTTGCTGACAAAGGTCTGTATAGTCAAAGCTATGGTTTTCCCAGTAGTCATGTATGGATGTGAGAGTTGGACCATAAAGAAGGCTGAGCACTGAAGAATTAATGCTTTCGAACTATGATGCTGGAGAAGACTCTTTGAGAGTTCCTTGGACTGCAAGGAGATCAAACCAATCACTCCTACAGGAAACCAACCCTGAATATTTATTGGACGGACTGAGGCTGAAGCTGAAGCTGCAATACTTTGTCCACCTTACGTGAAGAGATGACTCATTTGAAAAGACCCTGATGCTGGGAAAGATTGAAGGCAGGAGGAGAAGGGAATGACAAGAGGATGAGATGGTTGGATGGCATCACCAACTCAATGGACATGAGTTTGAGCAAGCTCTGAGAGATGCTGAAGGACAGGGAAGCCTGGTGTGCTGCAGTTCAGTTAAGAGTCAGAGAGGATTGAGTGACTGAAGAACAAGAAATTTTTTAAATTAGAAATATACTGAAAAAATCTTTTGGTTGCTATATCCTTTATCTTTTAAATTTGTGTTTGTGATCTTGCTAATTCAAACCTAGTCTTTCCTCTCCTTTATATTATCTCAAACTCAAAATAATTATCAAAGGTCCAGTAAAAGGATACTCAAAAGTCACAGTTATCCACCTTAGAGATCATGTGTTACTTGGAATGCTGTTTATGTGTTACTGCCAAGTGCTGTTGGCATTTTCTCCTTTTCTCTTTTTTCCTAAGGTTGCAATACACTTCAGCTTGGTTGTTAAAGGAAATCTGATTTTCTTAGATAAAGTTGTTTCTTTTTTTTTCTTTTCCCCATCATGCCTCTTTTGTTTTTATATTTATTTTCATCCATCTTTTATTCTTTGGCATGTGTGGGCCTCCCATTGCAGTGGCCTCTCACTGCAGAGCACCAGCTCTGGGTATATGCACTCCAGAGTGCTGGCTCATAATTGGATACACCAGGCCAGCCACTCTGAGGCATGTGAGATCTTCCCGGGCCAGGGATCAAACTGGTGCTCCCTGAACTGCAAGGTGCACTCTTTAACCACTGGACCACCAGGGAAGTCCTAAAGTTGTTTCTTGATAATGATCAGAATGACGTGTCCAACTATCATGGCCTCAGTTTCCCTTTTTTCAGTTAGCAGTGAGACTGTGTAAATGACTACACCTGAATGCAACTGAACCCCTACTTTCTTGTATTTCTAACTAATCAGGTAAATTCACTTTATATGACAATACATATATCCTCATGAATATTACATGAACACATATCTTCTTGAATACATTCTCTTCTTTCTGTCTTACTTCTGTCTCAACTTAGAAAACCATTAGCTGTGCTTTGTTTCGTGTCTCGGGTAGCCACCCTCCTCCCACCTGGGACTGACCCTTTCTCTGTACTTTGTGAGTCCAATCAGCAGCCTCAGTACCAACTCCTGTCTACTGTAGTACTTTCCAAAATGAAGTCAGTGAACTCCTTGCCTAAGAAGAAGATGGAGAGAATATTCAAGTGCAGATTCTTGTCCCAAGATAATCTGAGTAGCTATGATGAAGAATGTGGCATTTTATAAACACTCCATAGAAGCACAAAACTGCTTCACTGCAGATTTTTAAATAATGGATCTACACAATTTGTGTTTGTGATCTTGCTAATTCAAACCTAGTCTTTCCTCTCCTTTATATTATCTCAAACTCAAAATAATTATCAAAGGTCCAGTAAAAGGATACTCAAAAGTCACAGTTATCCACCTTAGAGATCATGTGTTACTTGGAATGCTGTTTATGTGTTACTGCCAAGTGCTGTTGGCATTTTCTCCTTTTCTCTTTTTTCCTAAGGTTGCAATACACTTCAGCTTGGTTGTTAAAGGAAATCTGATTTTCTTAGATAAAGTTGTTTCTTTTTTTTTCTTTTCCCCATCATGCCTCTTTTGTTTTTATATTTATTTTCAT
Source organism: Tragulus kanchil (assembly GCA_022376925.1). Classification (NCBI taxonomy): domain Eukaryota; kingdom Metazoa; phylum Chordata; class Mammalia; order Artiodactyla; family Tragulidae; genus Tragulus; species Tragulus kanchil. The sequence continues at coordinate 151,127,583 of JAIOJX010000024.1, forward strand.
CCATCTTTTATTCTTTGGCATGTGTGGGCCTCCCATTGCAGTGGCCTCTCACTGCAGAGCACCAGCTCTGGGTATATGCACTCCAGAGTGCTGGCTCAAAATTTGGGATACACCAGGCCAGCCACTCTGAGGCATGTGAGATCTTCCCGGGCCAGGGATCAAACTGGTGCTCCCTGAACTGCAAGGTGCACTCTTTAACCACTGGACCACCAGGGAAGTCCTAAAGTTGTTTCTTGATAATGATCAGAATGACGTGTCCAACTATCATGGCCTCAGTTTCCCTTTTTTCAGTTAGCAGTGAGACTGTGTAAATGACTACACCTGAATGCAACTGAACCCCTACTTTCTTGTATTTCTAACTAATCAGGTAAATTCACTTTATATGACAATACATATATCCTCATGAATATTACATGAACACATATCTTCTTGAATACATTCTCTTCTTTCTGTCTTACTTCTGTCTCAACTTAGAAAACCATTAGCTGTGCTTTGTTTCGTGTCTCGGGTAGCCACCCTCCTCCCACCTGGGACTGACCCTTTCTCTGTACTTTGTGAGTCCAATCAGCAGCCTCAGTACCAACTCCTGTCTACTGTAGTACTTTCCAAAATGAAGTCAGTGAACTCCTTGCCTAAGAAGAAGATGGAGAGAATATTCAAGTGCAGATTCTTGTCCCAAGATAATCTGAGTAGCTATGATGAAGAATGTGGCATTTTATAAACACTCCATAGAAGCACAAAACTGCTTCACTGCAGATTTTTAAATAATGGATCTACACAATAAAGCTCTTAGAGAACAACAAAAACAACTGAACAGAACATAAAACTGAGCTAATATGCACCAAATAAATACAAATGACTGATAAGAAATTAGCTTAATATTCAAAATAAATTGAGATGCCATTTTATTTTATATTCACCCATTTGACTAGTAATAACTAAACATTTATTGATCACTTACTATCTGTCCACACTATTCTGAGAGTCACTTCTTATAGTTAATGAATTTTAAATTGGATTTAAACACAGTCTGGTCCCATCCTTTATGCTCTTAAATATTACATTATAATAACATATACTCAGTAAGGATGTTGGATATTAGACTCTTTTATATAGAGCTGAAAATATTAATATAATCTTTCTGGAGAAATGGGATTTGGCAATATTAAAAGCCTCAAATATATGGACAGTCTAACTCAGAAATTCCATTTCTGGAAATTATCCTAGTACTTATCATATAAAATATATACTGAGCATTTGTTATGTGCCATGAATTGTGTTAAGTGTTTGCATGAGCATTATACAATTTAATTCTTATAAAACCTAAGAGGTAGGAATTATTTTAAGCTCCATTTTTCAGAGGAAAAAATGGAGATGTATAAAGTCTAAATAACTTGTTCAAGCAATTTAAGTGTCCAAAAAATGGAGACTGATGAAATATGGAATAGCCAGATATTAGAATAATGTATTAGCATTGGAAAAATGAAGTGGTAAAGAGTATGATGTATGTAACTTAGTCTCAAATAGCTCAGGAAAACTGTATGTGTGTATATATAAAGATATACATACACACAGAGATATGTATATATGTGTGTACATATGTATACATGTCTATCTATCTATCTGATAGAAGAGAGCATTTGAGGGAGGGCATGCATGCACATAAATGATAGAGCAAGAGGACAAAATGTTAACAATCAGGGATGCCAAGACTGCTGGTCCTTGACTATCCATCGAGTAGCAAGGATACAGAGGATGCTTCAAGCTGCTTAAATCAGGCTTGTGACAACTTTATCAGTTATTAAAGCCAAAAATCTCGATAAAATAAGGCATACTTACGAAGCAAAAGGAATTTTTAATATAGGATCTGCGTTGTCAACAGCAAGACTCCCAGATTTAAAGTGAGGACTGAACTGTGTCAGATGATTTCGAAGAATTCCAACAGCAACTTGCGCGTGTGGATCAAGACTAACTCTGAAAACATTAATTAAAATATGGTTGATTTTTAGGAGTAATTTATTCAAAATTAACAGGATATGTAAAATATTTTAAATATTAAGTAAAGCCAACAGCTTGAATTCTAATTAACATACCTGAATATAATAACACTTCCTGGAGACAAATTTTCAAATTCTATTTCCTGAATATATTCATTGGGTCCTTTTGTGGTAACTCCAACATGTTTAACAATTTTACTTTCATTGAGCTTAAAAGAATCATATAAAACATTCAATAAATAATTCTAATGTCCTTAAAATGCTAAATACAGTAGTGAGATGAGAGATCCAAGTACCTGAATATGTTCTCTCATTTCTACTGTGATATTTGGTATTCCATTGATTGCATTAGCATCCTTCTTATAAGGTGCCATATTTCTCTCAACGGTTCTAGCTTCAAGAACTATTTCTTCAATTTTGCCTAGGAATATATAAAAATCTTTAGCAACATTTCATATTAAACCATCTAAATTAAGAATGCTTAAGGGCTTCCCCTGGCGGTCCAGTGAATAAGGACACTGCCTTGCAGTGCAAGGGGCGCCGGTTCGATCCCTGGCCTGGGAAGATCCCACGTGCCGCGGAGCAGCTGGACCCATGTGCCCAATTACCGAGCCGGAGCTCTGGAGTGCATGTGCCCAGAGCCGGCGCTCTGCAACGACAGATGCCACCGCGATGGGAGGCCCACAGGAGCCAAAGAACAAAGACGGATGAAAATAGAGAAATGAAAGACCAATGGAAGTGGCCTGCCCGCTCCCCTCCCTCCCCAACCCGACTCCCGCCCAAAATAAATAAATAAATAAATCTTTAAAAAAAAAAAAAGAATGCTTAAGGGGTTTTAAATCATTTAACTTAAAGTTGAATATGATGTGTCAGTTAATTAAAATAACAGTTCAGCTCTCAGCAAAAATGTGCAACCTTCCTAATACTGAGAGAAGAGAAAGTAGATTACTTGAAAGACTTACATTTAAAATGTGGAATATTTCAAAGACAGAAAAAGAAGGGAAAAGTTAAAACACTCATATCACGCTACCTCGATTAGGAAAACACTCCAAAGCCAAGTAATGTCCCTGTATACCCTTTCTTTCCCTTCAGAGGTAACCACTACCTGAAGGTTGGTCTCCATGGACCTTGTGCGTTTTTGCTACATATCCTTGAGCACTATATTCTATTCTCCATATTTCCAAGTTCATGTAAGTGTATTCAAGTTATATATACTATTCTGCAACTTCTTTTCTGTTAGACAAAAGTGTAGTTTTTTAGATTTGTTTATACACCTATGGTAGCTCTACCTCATTTATTTCAAATGCCAAATAGTATTGCACTGTATGAGTATACCAAAATGCATTCATTTTATCAACATAAATATATAAATTATATATAATATAAATTTATATTATAATTTATAAAATATAAATATTTTTTTGCAAATTTCCTAATGGAAATGCAGGAGAGCTTCTCAGATATATATATCTGGGAATAGAATTGCTGGATCAAAGGGTAAAACTGCAAATTTATGACTTAAATAATTTGAACTTTAAGCCATTAATCTGACACTGAAAGAGCTTTTGATCCAGAAATCTGCTTCTGGACATATATACTAAGAAAACTGTTCAAAAGAAAAGGATTATTCCTAGTGTATAATCAAATCTTAAAGAACACTGCTAAACATATTGAAAGATATTAAAAATGGAATACTAACATAATAAAATATAAAACATTAAACATAATGAAAGTCACAATTTTGTGGACTGACCAAATGGAAAATGTTTTAAGAATAATTACTAATCAACACCCCTCGCCAAATGTAGCCATGTAAAACTAAATATGTATATTAGAATTAACTTGATGAGGTTACTGAATATAAACTTGTGACTAGCTAAAAAAAAAAAGCAATAGGCATTTGGCCCTGAAACTATTCAAGTTAATAACTTATAAAATGGGTGTTATGAATGGTGATTTTTATGAGACGCTGCATTTACTCAATTAATCAATAGACCTGGACAGCTGCTGTATGCACAGGAACATGTTATGCCATTATATTGTTTATATAATAATAAATCAGGAAATAAACTTCACACATCCAGAAAAAAATCAAGCAATGATAATAATATATGTATTTTACAAATGTCAGAGTGATACAGAGACTATAATTGCTATATGTTCAGAGGACAGAGAGTTACTGAGTACTTAAGAGAAAGCATCTCAAAGGATGTGAAACTTCAGTCCTTAAAAGATGTAAAGAATTCATAAATAAGTGGGAGCAAGACCAGTTGTGGGAGTAGTAAAAATATCTATTTGGTTGAAACAGATGAGGATGGATTATAAAGTGCCTTAAATATAAAACTATTTTCCATTTTGGTATATACATGTAAATATATATATACATATACACAAAACCCTTGGACACATACAAGTATATATGTATATATATATGTACATGAATATACAAATACATTTACCTGGGTATAGAAGAGATATATGCTCATTTATGCAAATTAAGAGATAAGGAAATGTATTAGATAAAGTTGCCTCACAACTCAGAAAATGTTAGCATTTAACAGTATTTCCAGGTTTTGTTCCATGTAGTAAAAATATATTATCAAAAATTTCTAATTCTTTTTCTTAACTACATCTACACTTGCACTTGTTACAATATGTATGACACGTAACAACAGTTTAATAATAATTATAATCACAACAACATTTTTTAGATCACATTACCAGGGATGCACATTTGAGGCACTTCCTTGCTGTAAAATGAGGTCTTGGGGTTCCTAAAAGCAGTTCTAGAAACAGATACGACTGACTGATGGATACTGGGTGAGTGTCTTGTTACTGCCACTATGTCTGCATCAACTTGATCCACATACACCTGAGAAACAAAGAGAAAAACACATCAGTGCTCAACTGGAAAGACGTTAAAATCTAACCTTAAGAAAGAAGCCTAGAAAATTTAGTCTCTTGCCTGAATAAAACCCTTTGCTCCAAGCTCTTGGTGAAGTTTATTGATAGCACACCTGGCCGCAATGATGCCACTTTGGGAATTAACTTCACCAGCATTGGATGGTGATGCTGCAGGATTCCACTTAGTATAAAACCGTTCTTCAGAAACTACTGAAATCTGAACAAAGTTAGAACTTAGCCATGTGTACGTTTTAATTACAATGAAAACTATAAATGTATTTTACAAATGTCAGAGTGATACAGAGACTATAATTGCTATATGTTCAGAGGACAGAGAGTTACTGAGTACTTAAGAGAAAGCATCTCAAAGGATGTGAAACTTCAGTCCTTAAAAGATGTAAAGAATTCATAAATAAGTGGGAGCAAGACCAGTTGTGGGAGTAGTAAAAATATCTATTTGGTTGAAACAGATGAGGATGGATTATAAAGTGCCTTAAATATAAAACTATTTTCCATTTTGGTATATACATGTAAATATATATATACATATACACAAAACCCTTGGACACATACAAGTATATATGTATATATATATGTACATGAATATACAAATACATTTACCTGGGTATAGAAGAGATATATGCTCATTTATGCAAATTAAGAGATAAGGAAATGTATTAGATAAAGTTGCCTCACAACTCAGAAAATGTTAGCATTTAACAGTATTTCCAGGTTTTGTTCCATGTAGTAAAAATATATTATCAAAAATTTCTAATTCTTTTTCTTAACTACATCTACACTTGCACTTGTTACAATATGTATGACACGTAACAACAGTTTAATAATAATTATAATCACAACAACATTTTTTAGATCACATTACCAGGGATGCACATTTGAGGCACTTCCTTGCTGTAAAATGAGGTCTTGGGGTTCCTAAAAGCAGTTCTAGAAACAGATACGACTGACTGATGGATACTGGGTGAGTGTCTTGTTACTGCCACTATGTCTGCATCAACTTGATCCACATACACCTGAGAAACAAAGAGAAAAACACATCAGTGCTCAACTGGAAAGACGTTAAAATCTAACCTTAAGAAAGAAGCCTAGAAAATTTAGTCTCTTGCCTGAATAAAACCCTTTGCTCCAAGCTCTTGGTGAAGTTTATTGATAGCACACCTGGCCGCAATGATGCCACTTTGGGAATTAACTTCACCAGCATTGGATGGTGATGCTGCAGGATTCCACTTAGTATAAAACCGTTCTTCAGAAACTACTGAAATCTGAACAAAGTTAGAACTTAGCCATGTGTACGTTTTAATTACAATGAAAACTTCTGGTAAAAATGATAAAAGTTTTTGGCCTTGTGGATTTAAAAAAAAAAACAAACACATAGACAAACCTGGTGAGGCACTAATTCATCATAGCCCTTGGTACTGCCACTAGCACAACATGCCATGGAAACAATCGTGGTACTTGGGAGAGCATCATATGCAGACCTATGCTAGAAAACAAAAAAACAAACAAACAAAAGTTTATTTTCTTTCAAACGCAAAGTGCTATCGTATGGTATAATGAAGTAAAAGGATAAGTACATAAATACATCCTATAATATACATTCATTACAAAACACAAATGAACTATAACCACTCATGAGTCTCAGGCACTATCTTGAAGTACTGTGGATATTACGGCCACAAGCAGAGAATGAAATATCAAAACATTTAGCAAAATAAGTAAATACAAGAAACAGGTCAGATGCTTACCACAATAGGACACTCGTTATCATGGGTGATATCCATAAACAGGGCATGTGCAATCGCTGGCATCAAAGGCCTCAAACAGGGCTGGACGAAGGATCCAACAGGTTCTCCTCCATATCGGTAAACTAATCGGCCCTCTTCATGGCTATCGTATGCACTCATTGCCTCTGCAAAGCATTACAGAATACTTCAACAATCTTCATTAGCAATAATGTCCAAGAAGAGAGCAGATTTCATATCATGATTGACTTTCCAAAAACAGACCACATAGATACTATCAAAAGTACTTCAAACACTTATATGAACATTCATTACTTTAAATGTCAAAAACGTCTTCTCTGTGACTTAACCAGAGAAATGGCTCATGCAGGTACAAAAGGGAACATACGTTGTATATTAGGATGTTGGTGAGAAAAATCTAAAGATTATATCATGTAGGCAGGCAGGAGATGAAAAACAGATTTATATGTTTTCAACAATAACAAAAAAATGATCTTGTTAAAGAGATCAGTTCATCCACTGGTCTTTCAAGTTAAAATGAGGTCAGATGCTTACCCCAAAGTGGAAATTTTTACTGATGAAAACTGACTTACATTAGGAAATTTTAAGTACAATAATTAAAAGAACAATAATTATGTTGAACATTTAATTAAACACTGTATATAAAGGTATGAAATATCTTTTAATTTACTTAAAGAAAAACTGAAGCGTTGGATGGTAAAACACTTTCAACAAGCCTACCTCTTATTAATGAACTAATGCCCAGCCTAGTGACAAAGATATTATCCAGGTCTTCACTTCCTGTGAACAGTTCAGCGACTACATACAAATTGGGTTGCAATTTCCTAGCAGCATCCAACATATACTGCAAAAAGCACAGTCACAAATATAATAACAGAAAGAGAAAAGCAAGATGGTGTGGGGGAAGGAGAGGAGACAAGACTAGGCATGGATTTGATACAGGAAGACAGCATGCAGCAAGACAAAATGGAAATCCAAGGAGAATTTCCAAATAAATTTAATTGTGCGTAAGTAAGAAAACATAAAATGGACCAATACACACAGAAAACAAGAGAATTTATAAAGCAAATGTAACAGTTAAAAAGGAAGATTAAATTTTGCAGGTAGAGGAACACAAGAGAGGGGAAAAAAAGGAAAAAGAAAAATGTTAGTGTCACATTAAAAAAGAAAAATCATAAGACTGCAATTCAGTTAGGCTTCTCCCTGGTTTTTATGTGTTTGTTTTTAACACCTCTAATTAGACTGTTAATTTCCAGGCCCTTGATTAAACTATTCCTGACAAATTCCCTGCTGGTGAATCATTTAGCTATTGCAAAGATTAGGTCTGACTAGACTGAAGCCAGTTTTTTTCCTACAGATGATAATAAACTTTTCTTTCTTTCTTTTCTTTTTTTTTTAAATTCTGGCCACACTGTGTGGTTTGTGGAAATATTGTTCACTGACAATGGATTGAACCAGGCCATGGCAGTGAAAGCACCGAATCCTAACCATTGGACTGCCAGGGAATTTCCCAAAACTCTTAATCAGAAAGCAGATCAGTCCAAACATTTTTTAAACATTTGCACAAAGGTTAATAAAATACTTGAAATTCTAAGAAGACGCGGCTTTTGTAACTTAAGATTAAGCAAATTAAATTTTAATATTCTAACTTTGGCCATAATGTTACAACCATCTTACAAATGTTTATATATATATATATATATATATATATATTTGATGTTCCTAAAGGCATATATTAAAAAACCTGTACCTTTTTTGAAGCTAAAAATGTTCTACCTTATCTAATGTTTATTCAGTTCTTCTGATTCAAATCAATTTTTCACCATAGGACTTGAAATATGCATTATAATACTGCTTTAAAATTATAGAAATAGTTGTTTTTCAGATAAGTATACATTTCTATAGAACATTAACTTGTCACTAGGAAACTTTCAAAGATCTTATGAACAGAATGAAAGTTTGAAGCGTTTACAAATCTGTGCACTTAAAAGATAATGCTGTAAATGTTGGCATTGCTTAAGTTACTACAAAAAACCCAGAGAGAAATAGAAAACTTTTATGCTTATCTTTACATTTTTGTAAATAATTTATAAAAATTGAATCAATGAGGCTAAAACTATCTTAAATATGCCACAATGTTAGTGCTTAAATAATCTCTATAATATGAAGTAAGCTATTTGACTTCATAGTGGCTACTAATGTATTGAAAGCAACCTAAAAATAATAAGACAAATTACTATCCATAAACTGTTAAAATATTAACAAGAGTAATTCTTCTAAAATATAACAATAGTTTAAAAATACATATATGGCAATATGGTTGTATGTGTACTATCAGAGACAATATAATGTCCCTAACTTAAAGATAACTCTAACATTTTATACTCTAGTTCTGCATAATACCTGCATCAAAAAATTGTCAGAATTATGCAAATTATGCAACAGTGTTAAATACTACTGCCAAATTAAGGTTGGTATCCAACAAGCAAACAGAAATGTGTACTTGTACATTCTCTTTAAGGAAAGCTAGGAAAGAACACTGAATTTCTTACGTAGACGAATTGTTTTTCTGTACCTCGGCGACATGAAGAGGTGTTGAATGACAGTTATCAAGACGGACCCCCTGGAAATAAGTTGCCGTGATTTCTGTGTATTTTTTCATGTGTGCCCAGAGGTAAGGACAGTCCTCTGGTTTTTTCCCATAGCGTAATTTAACACTGTCTCCCCAGCAAATTAGTTCTCGCCTTAGATAAACATCTGAACCTGTTAAGAAAGGAATTTGCTTTCAATGGTCCAAGAAATAAAATGAAAACATTTACTTCAAGGAAAACCCACTGTTTTAAAATCACATTTATTATTTCTAACACAAATCATACATGGGTTCAGATTATATCTAAAATGGTATGGGATAAACTTTTTTTTTTTTTGGGCTACTTCTATTGGTCTTTCATTTATTTGTTTTCATCCATCTTTGTTCTTTGGCCTGTGTGGGCCTCCCATTGCAGCAGCCTCTCTTGTTGCAGAGCACTGGCTCTGAGAGCATGTGCTCCAGAGAGCTGGCTCAATAGTTGGACACATCAGTCCAGCCGCTCTGCAGCACGTGGGATCTTCGCAGGCCAGGAATCTAACCAGCGCCCCTTGCACAACAAGGCGGTGTCCTTACCCACTGGACCACCAGGAAAGCCCTGTGGGATGAAGTTTTTAAAAACTGATAGTAATTTAGATCTTATATCTATTTTGCTAAAACGGTACCTTTTATAAAACTCTTTCCTAAAAATGTGTGCTTAGTACAAAATTCAAGTCGCTTCTTTTTAGGTTTTTTATTTATTCATTTTGGCTATTCTGGATTTTCCCCTTTCTTTGCCCACAGGGGCTTTTTCCCCCCGTAGTTGGGGTCTAGGGAGGTGGCAATCAAATATGGTTGTTATGTGTACTATCAGAGACAATATAATGTCCCTAACTTAAAGATAACTCTAACATTTTATACTCTAGTTCTGCATAATACCTGCATCAAAAAATTGTCAGAATTATGCAAATTATGCAACAGTGTTAAATACTACTGCCAAATTAAGGTTGGTATCCAACAAGCAAACAGAAATGTGTACTTGTACATTCTCTTTAAGGAAAGCTAGGAAAGAACACTGAATTTCTTACGAGACAATTGTTTTTCTGTACCTCGGCGACATGAAGAGGTGTTGAATGACAGTTATCAAGACGGACCCCCTGGAAATAAGTTGCCGTGATTTCTGTGTATTTTTTCATGTGTGCCCAGAGGTAAGGACAGTCCTCTGGTTTTTTCCCATAGCGTAATTTAACACTGTCTCCCCAGCAAATTAGTTCTCGCCTTAGATAAACATCTGAACCTGTTAAGAAAGGAATTTGCTTTCAATGGTCCAAGAAATAAAATGAAAACATTTACTTCAAGGAAAACCCACTGTTTTAAAATCACATTTATTATTTCTAACACAAATCATACATGGGTTCAGATTATATCTAAAATGGTATGGGATAAACTTTTTTTTTTTTTGGGCTACTTCTATTGGTCTTTCATTTATTTGTTTTCATCCATCTTTGTTCTTTGGCCTGTGTGGGCCTCCCATTGCAGCAGCCTCTCTTGTTGCAGAGCACTGGCTCTGAGAGCATGTGCTCCAGAGAGCTGGCTCAATAGTTGGACACATCAGTCCAGCCGCTCTGCAGCACGTGGGATCTTCGCAGGCCAGGAATCTAACCAGCGCCCCTTGCACAACAAGGCGGTGTCCTTACCCACTGGACCACCAGGAAAGCCCTGTGGGATGAAGTTTTTAAAAACTGATAGTAATTTAGATCTTATATCTATTTTGCTAAAACGGTACCTTTTATAAAACTCTTTCCTAAAAATGTGTGCTTAGTACAAAAATTCAAGTCGCTTCTTTTTTTTAGGTTTTTTTTATTTATTCATTTTTGGCTATTCTGGATTTTCACTTCTGCCACAGGCTTTTCTCTAGTTGTAGGGAGTGGGGGCAACTCTCTAGTTGAGGTCAGCAGGCTTCTTGTTGCGGTGACTTCTTTTGTCGTCAGGCTCTAGGGCACACAGGCTCAACAGCTGTAGCTCTGAGGCTCTACAGCACAGGCTCAGTTGTGGCTCATGGGCTTAGTTGCTCCACAGCATGTGAGATCTTCCCGCATCAGGGATGGAACCTGTGTCTCCTGCACTGGCAGGCGAACTCTTTACCACTGAGCTACCAGGGAAGCCCCTCAAGTCGTTTCTTAGAGGAAAACATTTGTAGTAATATCATGGGCCTTTTTTTTTTTTCAATGAAATAAAAAGTTAATTTATTGAGAATACAAATAAAATTGACAAACCTTTAGCAAGACTGGGGGTGGGGTAGAAATCAAGGGCATTTTAGAGCTATAGTTCCACCCAAAATATTTAAAGGTCTATCTCCACCTTGCTACCAAATTTTCGCAATATGTTACATTAAATCCGTGGTGTAGAGCAGAATAGCTTTTTTCACTTCGAATGGTTCGAAAGGAGAGGGCAGAGGTATTTAAATGCAAAGCTACATTCTTTTTATTTTTTAAATGATATTTCTGAATTAAACATGAACACAAGCTAGATCCTGAAATATTAAAAGACAAATACACTCATGGGTTCCCTGCAAAATTCTTCCTGGCAACTAAAAAAATAAGATGCTAGGATTAAGTAAGAGGGAGCCTAAAACAACTGGTTTCTAGTTTAACTGTTAATCAAATACCTTAAATAGTCCTCTGGCTAATGAGTGAAAATATCTCTTATAGTAAATAGTTGTAATCATACAGGTTTCAAATGTCTTTTAAAGGTGCAATTGCCTAGATAAAGTCTTTGGTAGAGCCATAATATCAAGTAGATACATAAAAGCAATTCTGTTTGAGGAAATCAGGGGGAGAAAGGCAAAGGAGGAGAAAAAGATGAATCTCATCCTCAGTTCCTTTTCTTCTCTCATACTCTTTGCACCTCTGGCATTTCCCATTTAAAAAACCACTAGCCCAGTAGGGGAACAAAATCAACAATTTATCTATTTACCTTTGAGCCTGCCACAAACTTTTATTTCTCTGTATGTAGAGAAGTTAACAAAATGACATACCTGGTTCAGCAAAATTTCGAAGGGGATCATCTCCCATTACCCATCCATTATGTGCCATAAAAAAACAAGCTTTATTTGGGACATGCATCATAGATTCTTCTACAGAGACGGATATATCTTCAAAAGGGAAAGTAAAATATCTAGGGAGATAGAATTAAGTATGAAATCCATACAGAGGAATTTCTTGGAGAGAATTTGAATGAATGCTATTAAAATTAAACTTTGCCCCTAATGAACAGAATAGATAAGATTAGTTTGATGCCATTTAGGAAATAAACTTCAATACAGGTAAAAAATCATCAGAATGTTTGAGTATTCAATCTAGTAGGATTTGAGAATCTGAGTTTGTATTATAGCATATTTGATTAACATTCTAAGTAACAACTTTTAAAATCTCACAAAATGACTAAGAAAATTACTAAAGTATTGACATTATTTTGCAAGGTTTTTACAAGATTCAGTTGCCTAATCTATGCTGTACATTACTTACAAGGAGCTGATCGCTTGCTTTATTTGCTTACCACTGAATTTATTAGTAAGCATGCAGTCCTCTAGAAACACGAATGTAAGTGATTATAAATTGATTCATACTGAGAATAGTTTCTCTAACTAAAGATTTGCCTAACAAAATTAATTAATATTAAGTCCAGTTGCCAGATCAAAGCTTTTATTTCAATTTAAGAAATGTACCGGGTCACTCATTCAAAGAAACATTTAGGTTAATTTGAAGAGTTTAATATAATATTCAATTTTTAACCTTTCATGAGAAGAAAACAAAAATGGAGTACCTGGTAACCAAAGGATGTTTTCTAGTAACAGGTCCTAGTTTAGGACCATGGCCACAATCGTTCATAAAACACATTTCCCAACAGGCAATTGACTGCCTAGAAAACATGAAATTAAGTCAGTAACAACAAAAAACAGTATTAAAACTCAGAGCAAAACAGCAGTTCAAAGAATTAGGTACACAAACTTTTCCATTTCCTAGCCCAGTAGGGGAACAAAATCAACAATTTATCTATTTACCTTTGAGCCTGCCACAAACTTTTATTTCTCTGTATGTAGAGAAGTTAACAAAATGACATACCTGGTTCAGCAAAATTTCGAAGGGGATCATCTCCCATTACCCATCCATTATGTGCCATAAAAAAACAAGCTTTATTTGGGACATGCATCATAGATTCTTCTACAGAGACGGATATATCTTCAAAAGGGAAAGTAAAATATCTAGGGAGATAGAATTAAGTATGAAATCCATACAGAGGAATTTCTTGGAGAGAATTTGAATGAATGCTATTAAAATTAAACTTTGCCCCTAATGAACAGAATAGATAAGATTAGTTTGATGCCATTTAGGAAATAAACTTCAATACAGGTAAAAAATCATCAGAATGTTTGAGTATTCAATCTAGTAGGATTTGAGAATCTGAGTTTGTATTATAGCATATTTGATTAACATTCTAAGTAACAACTTTTAAAATCTCACAAAATGACTAAGAAAATTACTAAAGTATTGACATTATTTTGCAAGGTTTTTACAAGATTCAGTTGCCTAATCTATGCTGTACATTACTTACAAGGAGCTGATCGCTTGCTTTATTTGCTTACCACTGAATTTATTAGTAAGCATGCAGTCCTCTAGAAACACGAATGTAAGTGATTATAAATTGATTCATACTGAGAATAGTTTCTCTAACTAAAGATTTGCCTAACAAAATTAATTAATATTAAGTCCAGTTGCCAGATCAAAGCTTTTATTTCAATTTAAGAAATGTACCGGGTCACTCATTCAAAGAAACATTTAGGTTAATTTGAAGAGTTTAATATAATATTCAATTTTTAACCTTTCATGAGAAGAAAACAAAAATGGAGTACCTGGTAACCAAAGGATGTTTTCTAGTAACAGGTCCTAGTTTAGGACCATGGCCAGCCAATCGTTCATAAAACACATTTCCCAACAGGCAATTGACTGCCTAGAAAACATGAAATTAAGTCAGTAACAACAAAAAACAGTATTAAAACTCAGAGCAAAACAGCAGTTCAAAGGAATTAGGTAAAAAACCTGTTCCTGATGATAGTTCACTAGTTGATGCTTCTCTGAATTTAATTCCTCAATTCTCTTCCGGAACCAATTGCAACATTCGTTAATGGCAGCTGGCCCATTGCTAGAAGTATATAAAGTGATACAAACATTATTAATTGTTTTACAAATTATACATTTAAAGTTTTTCTAATAAGTGTTATAAAAACTTTAAGTACATTCATTAGGATCTTAATTATGACTTAAGAAGTTTTCCAATTATATACTTTTTTACAACAACAGGGGAGATGTCAAGTGTTGGAAGTAGTAGATTGTGGCGAGTTACATTATTTCATTTTCTATTCAGGTTGCTAACAAGCAGCATAAAAATAATACCATAAATGTAATCATAATAGCCATAAATGTTTACAAGTAATATTACTCTTTAATATATAGAAAATATAAAACATACTCATGTGGTATGAACATTGCTAGTGCAACGTTCATATCTACAGTACAGCCAAACCGTCTGTATTCAGGATCTTGAATTATCTTAAGGTGGTGTTCTGGATCAGGCCTTGTTGTCTTCCTATTTCCTGAGAGAAAGAAAATATTATATCTTAAATGCAGATATCCATAAGGAGATTATAACTATTACTTACTTCAGATTTTTATAGTTTTTTTCTTAGAAAATAAAAGAACTATATATTACATAAGCATCTTTTCTACCTCCCTGTGTACCTTCTGCAAAACACCTAACACATACACACATGGAAGGAAAGAGAGAGGTGGGGTTGGTCAGGGAGAGGGAGAGAGATTGACTGACTGTGCAAAACAAACAAACAACACAGCAATTTCTACCATCACAACCCCAGTCCCATCTTTCTGCCTCAGTTAGCATTCAGGTATTCTATACATTTTTTAGGGCATTAAGGATGTTGATGGTACAAATTTTCTTCACAGGTGCTACCAAATACACTAACATTAGGAGTTCTATTTCCTCAAAGATTGCTTTCTACTTTAAAAAGGAAGTCTTATTAACAACCTGACTTCCTCTGGTAGAAGCATACAAGTTTGTTTTCATATTTTTCCCCTTTCACCAATTAGCATATTCCTTTTACACGGTAATAAAAAATGAAAAGAGTAAATGTTTTTTAGGGTAGTCTTCATTCTTATTTTAGAACTTGTTCCTTATAAATCAGGTATTGGTGCCAGACTGCCTCCAATGGGTATTATTTTATGTTAATTAATTAATACCTGGTTTATTCTAAAGAGATTTTGAAATGGCTCATAAAAGCACAAACAAAATGAGATAAAAATTAAATAGACTTAAAAAATACAGTTTCTGAGGTTAATTTGGTAAAAATAAAAGCAAAGAAGTTTTCAAAACTTTTTACAACAACAGGGAGATGTCAAGTGTTGGAAGTAGTAGATTGTGAGTTACATTATTTCATTTTCTATTCAGGTTGCTAACAAGCAGCATAAAAATAATACCATAAATGTAATCATAATAGCCATAAATGTTTACAAGTAATATTACTCTTTAATATATAGAAAATATAAAACATACTCATGTGGTATGAACATTGCTAGTGCAACGTTCATATCTACAGTACAGCCAAACCGTCTGTATTCAGGATCTTGAATTATCTTAAGGTGGTGTTCTGGATCAGGCCTTGTTGTCTTCCTATTTCCTGAGAGAAAGAAAATATTATATCTTAAATGCAGATATCCATAAGGAGATTATAACTATTACTTACTTCAGATTTTTATAGTTTTTTTCTTAGAAAATAAAAGAACTATATATTACATAAGCATCTTTTCTACCTCCCTGTGTACCTTCTGCAAAACACCTAACACATACACACATGGAAGGAAAGAGAGAGGTGGGGGTGGTCAGGGAGGGGGAGAGAGATTGACTGACTGTGCAAAACAAACAAACAACACAGCAATTTCTACCATCACAACCCCAGTCCCATCTTTCTGCCTCAGTTAGCATTCAGGTATTCTATACATTTTTTAGGGCATTAAGGATGTTGATGGTACAAATTTTCTTCACAGGTGCTACCAAATACACTAACATTAGGAGTTCTATTTCCTCAAAGATTGCTTTCTACTTTAAAAAGGAAGTCTTATTAACAACCTGACTTCCTCTGGTAGAAGCATACAAGTTTGTTTTCATATTTTTCCCCTTTCACCAATTAGCATATTCCTTTTACACGGTAATAAAAAATGAAAAGAGTAAATGTTTTTTAGGGTAGTCTTCATTCTTATTTTAGAACTTGTTCCTTATAAATCAGGTATTGGTGCCAGACTGCCTCCAATGGGTATTATTTTATGTTAATTAATTAATACCTGGTTTATTCTAAAGAGATTTTGAAATGGCTCATAAAAGCACAAACAAAATGAGATAAAAATTAAATAGACTTAAAAAATACAGTTTCTGAGGTTAATTTGGAAGAGTAACATACATGAAAAAATGCAAAGAAGTGTTTAAAAAAGAAAAAGCTACACAATCAGTGTACATTAGAAAACAGTCTTCAGTACTGCTAGACTAAAAGAGAGACCACTGGAATAAAACAGATAAAACTTGTGTTTTAAGGCAATTTGACAACATTTATCATTAAATTTGTATATCTTTTGACCCATGAATTCTAACAATTTGTCCTACATATTTAGTCACACAGCAAGTAAAGATTAATATGCACATGGATATATTTGCTCTAGTACTGCTTATAAGAACATAAATTCCCCTATGGCAAGGGTTTACTATGTTCACCACTGAGTCCCCCTACCTGGAAGAGTGCATTGCACATAAAAGGTGATTCAATAAATATGTATTGAGTGAAATGAATGAGAACTGCATATAATCTATCAAAACGGCTAAAGAAATTCAAGTACTCTGAAATAGTGTATTGCTACCTAAAGGTTAAAGACATAATTAGCTGTAATATGATTATATGGTCATCTAAAAGAACAACTTGTTAAACAGTCTCTATGCTGTAGTCTCGTGTGTGTTAAAAGAGATATAAATATAAAATTTATGAATGTAATTTATATATACCTAACTATATAAAATTTGATTTTTTTTTTCCAAAAAAAGTCTGAAAAGAAACACAAGAAACTTAAATGATAGTCCTTTCTAGTAACCAGGTTTTGGAGGAGAGGAAGTCACACATTTTACTGATTATATGTTTTTCATTTATTATGTATTTGTACTGTTGGGCTTTTTTTTTTTTTTTACTGTGAACATACATTATTGAAAAAGACCCTGTTGCTGGGAAAGATTAAAGGCATGAGGATCATTCTTTATGATGTTCCTAATTTGTCTTCTTAAAAGTCCTGATCTGTTTTTCAGCATGGTTTTTTCTATCCTACTTTGTCAGAGACACACAATGATTACCTTCATAAGGTGTATTATGTCCTTAACTGGAGGTTTCTTTACCTTTTTTTTTTTTTTTTTTAAGATTTACTTATTTATTTATTTTTTGACCACTTCTATTGGTCTTTCATTTATTTATCTTTGTTCTTTGGCCTTGCGGGTCTCCCATCGCAGTGGCCCTTCTTGTTGCAGAGCATTGGTTCTGGATGCATGCGCTCCAGAACGCTGGCTCGGTAGTTGGACACATCGGTCCAGCCGCTCCACGGCACGTGGGATCTTCCCAGGCCAGGGATCGAACCAGTGCCTCTTGCATTGCAAGGCAGTGTCCTTACCCACTGGACCAACAAGGAAGCCCCGGTTTTTTTACCTTCGCTAATGGTTAGTACCTGAGTCAGTCTCATTAGTGGTTAGGTGGCCTTAATGGTGGGTAGCATTAAAGCCCCTCTAACTCAGTTAAGATTCCTGTATTAGCCAACAGAGGACTATTACATCTATCAGTTTCAAAGCCTGTGTTGAGTCATTGACAGCTGAAATAATCTGTTCTATTTACCTGCCATGTTAAATATGAATGTAACAAATATATATTGCATTCTATGGTATTCTGAGCACTGTGCTAGAATAAATAATATAAGGAATCAATATAAGAAACATTCACCAAGGGAAATAATTGTGTATTATGACATGCCCTTTAGACAGCTCTGCTAACTCTCAAAAAGCTTCCAGAATCATAGTTTTAGGGCCTCATAAAACACAAATATCATATAATAATAACAGGTATAACAATGTATTAACCAAGAGAAGAGCTACTGCTTCAAGAGTGATGATAAATTCTTAAAATCGACAGCATTCCAATGTATATCCTTTACCTTGTGTAAGAAGTCCTCTAAATTGCTCAACTGCTTTGCAAACATCCACTTGGAAAAATTCCCAGAGCTGAATCTTTGGATAAATATCCTCCCAAATTATATTTCGAATGCACTGGAAAACATCAATAGTTAAAATACAGATTTAAAATCGTTTCACTAAATATTATTCAGCATCTTAAAATACAGGTTCTGAATGATCTTCCACCATAAATTTAACTTATACTTTAGAAACTATGTTATTGTTTTACTGTGGTACTCTTCTGTACATACTGACATTCATTTGATGATCATTTTCAATCAAAGCAGGTACTCCTCTGTCTTTGTATTTCCCTTCTGCAACATCACAGGATAAATGCCAAAGTGCTCTGTCTAAGATCCAGGCAGGTTTTAAGTGTGGGGAATTCACAAGATTATATGCACTTTCTGGATGTTCTTGGAGCCATCTACTATTAGCAGCTTAAATAAGAAGGAAACATAAAGGAGTATCATGTAATTAATTATACTGAAGGTAAGTTTAAAGCTGAAATAAAATATGAACATCTATCACTCATTTTCTTATAATGTTAGACATCAATATTTACAGTATGAAAACATTTTTTTGGTTGTGGTATCCTATCATCTATTTCACCATAAATTGTTCTTTCCTGTTGTTTTTAGTTGATGGTAAGTAGGACTGATACTGATTTATTAATGCCATCATATAACATGTTTACTATTGCAGTAGGAGCTAAAAAAGGGCCTGTTTTGATGGTCCTTAGGTGAACACGTACAGATGTGAGAGTTGAGTGCTGAAGAACTGATGCTTTTGAATTATGGTGCTGGAGAAGACTCTTTTTTGGGGGGTGGGCGGGGGGGCGGGTGGGTTGGAAAGGGAGGGGGGCAGGCGAGCCACTTCTGTTGGTCTTTCATTTATCTATTTTCATTCGTCTTTGTTCTTTGGTTCCTGTGGGCCTCCCATTGCGGTGGCCTCTGTGGTCGCAGAGCACCGGCTCTGGGTGCATGCGCTCCAGAGCTCCGGCTCGGTAATTGGACACATGGGTCCAGCCACTCTGCGGCACCTGGGATCTTCCCAGGCCAGGGATCGAACCAGTGCCCCTTGCACTGCAAGGTGGTGTCCTTGCCCACTGGACCACCAGGGAAGCCCTGGAGAAGACTCTTGAGACTCCCTTGCACTGCAAAGAGATCATATTAGTCAATCCTAAAAGAAAGCAACCCTGAATATTCATTGGAAAGACTGACGGTAAAGGACCAATATTTTGGCCACCTGCTTTGAAGAGCCAACTCATTGGAAAAGACCCTGATGCTGGGGAAGATCGAAGGCAAAAGGAGAATAGAGTGGCAGAGGATAAGAAGGATGGTTTAGATTGCATCACCAACTCAATGGAGATGAATCTGAGCAAACTCTGGGTGACAGTCAAGGACAGAGAAGCCTGGCGTGCTGCAGTCCATAGGTTGGAAAGACTAGGACATGACTTAGTGACTGAACAACAATAACAACGGGTGAACAATATTTTGGAATGCTCCTACGACACCCAAAAGACCTCTTTCCCTTTAGGGTAGACTGAGCTTTTGCCCTAACTTCAAGTTCTCTGGCCTCCTTAAAGCAGACAGTTACTTGCGTCTTCAGCTCTGGCTTAGGCTTTTCAGTGTCTGGCTGTTTGCTTTTAGGGCAGGAAAAGAACCCCTGACATTTACTCTCCCTGGGAGCTCCTCCTTCTTCCTTCTCATCTCTTGAGTGAAAGGCTTTTCTTTGGTCGCACCTACACTCTAGACTCTGCCTCTTGACCATCTTTTGGACGCAAATAGTCATTTATGTCTTTTTTTTCCTCCACAAAGCATGTCTTCCTGTGTTTGTTTTTGGAGGGTGGAGGGAGCTGAGATTTCTTCTTCTAGATCTTTAAATATGCTTGTATTTCCCCAAAGCTAAGAATACAAACACACGTTTTACCTAAACACAGTTATTTCTCTTAAGTTATGCAGAGTCTATCAATATCAAGACCATTTGTCTTGAAAATCCAACCTGCATCTATTGCTTCCACTTTCTCCCTACACGCTCACACCTTTTCCCACCGCAATCTGCTCCCTTATCCACTCAGCCATCTATGTGTCATGGAAGCTCTACCCTAGCTGTTCTACTCTAGGCTGCTGTGGCCAGTGGGGCAACACTCTCTCCTCCTAACTCCTAGTCTGGGGTTAGTTTCATGCCAGAAGGGGCAGGCCGCCTGTGTTTCTCATTTCCTCTAGTCCAAAGCTGCAAAAGCTCTATTCCAAGTTGCAGGCATAGAAAACTTTGACTCTTTTCCATCACTATACCCCAATTTGGAAAATGATTTTATGACCCACTAGAGATTTGCTGTTGTTGTTCAATGTTTTGTACCTGCCTCCAGTCTCTGCTGTTTACACATATAAGTCAGTGGTGTCCTGACTTTCCTATACCATGGCAAATAGAAGACAGTATCTGGAAGGAACACTGGGTTAAACTGAAGCTAATCAGGACCAGAGGATCCAGGCTCAGCTGCTGTGACAGCTGGTGGAAGTAGTCACGCTTGTGAGGATCAGCATCTGCAAACCTCTGAGGTATTCCACAGAACTGCGTATTGGTAAGAAATCTTGGGAACCAAAACAGGTAACTTAATAATATCTTTTAGCATGTAAAAGATACAATAAAGTTCTAAGAATTTATCAATAATTTTCTCTTCAAATATTATCATTCAGTTTTTTCAGATATATGCTAGAGTTCCAGAGCTATTGCTATAAAGGATTCATTTGTTGGTCTGGAATGTATTAATGCTGTAAGTCAAAATATGTGGTTTTGTCCTATGATTATGTTCCTGTTATAATCATTACATGTAAAATACTTACATATTGAGTACCTCTTCAGTTAACACTTTCCTTTAGAAAAAAGTGGTGCTATCTAAAGTGATTTTAAAGTTGAAGGACACCTAATCATCACTTCTATTTTCAAAATTTCTGTTATATAAAACAGCAAGGAATGAAATAAATACAATATTCTCATTAAAATGAATACAAATAGTTAAAGAAGTTCATACCAGTATGATTGTAGACAACATCAGTAATACAAAGGATATTCCATTCCTTTCTTAATTTTTCCACTAGCTGTCCAACATCACTCCAGGTGTACTTTTTATTAGGTCTTGAAAAGTCAGGATTTAACTCTAACTGATCAGCAAGGGAATAGCATGATCTAGACAGTCCAAGAGTCTGTAGTGGGGTAAAATGAATCATGTTGTAGCCTGCAACATAAGAAAATAAACAAAGATCATTATGAGAAAAAACGTACCTAAAACTAAGTACATACATTTTAAGATTAAACTTCCACGCATGCATGCATGATCATTTGCTTCAATCGTGCCTGACTCTTTGCGACCAAACTAAGTACAAAAACATTTTATGACCCACTAGAGATTTGCTGTTGTTGTTCAATGTTTTGTACCTGCCTCCAGTCTCTGCTGTTTACACATATAAGTCAGTGGTGTCCTGACTTTCCTATACCATGGCAAATAGAAGACAGTATCTGGAAGGAACACTGGGTTAAACTGAAGCTAATCAGGACCAGAGGATCCAGGCTCAGCTGCTGTGACAGCTGGTGGAAGTAGTCACGCTTGTGAGGATCAGCATCTGCAAACCTCTGAGGTATTCCACAGAACTGCGTATTGGTAAGAAATCTTGGGAACCAAAACAGGTAACTTAATAATATCTTTTAGCATGTAAAAGATACAATAAAGTTCTAAGAATTTATCAATAATTTTCTCTTCAAATATTATCATTCAGTTTTTTCAGATATATGCTAGAGTTCCAGAGCTATTGCTATAAAGGATTCATTTGTTGGTCTGGAATGTATTAATGCTGTAAGTCAAAATATGTGGTTTTGTCCTATGATTATGTTCCTGTTATAATCATTACATGTAAAATACTTACATATTGAGTACCTCTTCAGTTAACACTTTCCTTTAGAAAAAAGTGGTGCTATCTAAAGTGATTTTAAAGTTGAAGGACACCTAATCATCACTTCTATTTTCAAAATTTCTGTTATATAAAACAGCAAGGAATGAAATAAATACAATATTCTCATTAAAATGAATACAAATAGTTAAAGAAGTTCATACCAGTATGATTGTAGACAACATCAGTAATACAAAGGATATTCCATTCCTTTCTTAATTTTTCCACTAGCTGTCCAACATCACTCCAGGTGTACTTTTTATTAGGTCTTGAAAAGTCAGGATTTAACTCTAACTGATCAGCAAGGGAATAGCATGATCTAGACAGTCCAAGAGTCTGTAGTGGGGTAAAATGAATCATGTTGTAGCCTGCAACATAAGAAAATAAACAAAGATCATTATGAGAAAAAACGTACCTAAAACTAAGTACATACATTTTAAGATTAAACTTCCACGCATGCATGCATGATCATTTGCTTCAATCGTGCCTGACTCTTTGCGACCATATGGACTGTATCCCACCAGTCTCCTCTGTCCATGGGATTCCCCAGGCAAGAATACTGGAGTGGTTTGGCATGTCCTCCTCCAGGTGATCTTCCTGACCCAGGGATTGGATTCATTTCTCCTGTGTCTCTTGCATTGTAGGCAGACTCTTTACCCACTGAGCCACCTCGGAAGGCCCTTAACTTCTATAGGCAATTTTAAATGGCAAGGCAACCATGTTACCAGAGAAGGGGTTAAAGCGAAAGTCGCTCAGGCATATTGGACTCTGCAACCCCATGGACTGTAATCTACCAGGCTCCTCTGTCCACGGGATTCTCCAGATAAGAATATTGGAGTGGGTTGTCCTTCCCTTCTCTAGGGATCTTTCTGCCCCAGGGATCAAACCCGGGTCTCCTGCATTACAAGCAAATTCTTTACCACTGAGCCACAAGGGAAGCCTGTTAAAGGCCTGAGTTCAAATCGTAGCTGTATCACAAGTGACTTCAAGCAAGTCCACTTATATCTTTCAGGATTATCAGTTTCCTCACATACAAAACAGGGATACTAAGGAAACCAAAGCTGAAAAAGGTACATGTACCCCAATGTTTATTGTAGCAATGTTTACAGTAGCTAGGATATAGAAGCAACCTAGTTGTCCATTGACAGATGAATGAATAAAGAAGTTGTGGTACATATACACAATGGAATATTATTCAGCCATAAAAAGGAACACATTTGAGTCAGTTCTAATGAGGTGGATGAACCTAGAGCCTATTATATCGAGTGAAGTAAGTCAGAAAGGAAAAAGCAATTATTGAACACTAACACCTGTATACGGAATCTAGAAAGACAGTACTATTTGCAGGGCATCAATGGAGACACAGACTTATGGGTAATGGAGAGGGGGAAGAAGGAGAGGGTAAGATGTATGGGTATACATATAGGGGTTCAATTTTTACTTCTGGAATGGATATATTTCTACATAAAAAATATATCCTATGAGGGCTTCCCCTGGTGGTCCAGTGGGTAAGGACACTGCCTTGCAGTGCAAGGGGTGCCGGTTCGAGCCCTGGCCTGGGAAGATCCCACGTGCTGTGGAGTGGCTGGACCTATGTGTCCTACCGAGCCAGAGTTCTGGAGCGCATGCGCCCAGAGCCGGCGCTCTGCAACGACAGAGCCACCGCGATGGGAGGCCCACAGGAGTCAAAGAACAAAGACGGATGAAAACAGACAAACGAAAGACCAATAGAAGTGGCCCACCCACCCCCCTCCCTCCCCAACCCGACCCCCACCCAAAATAAATAAATAAATCTTTTAAAAAATATATATATATATATCCTATGCAAGTATATCAGTACCTCTTTCTCCTAGTTTTTTTTTTTTTAACTTTTCTTTTACTTTTAACTTTTACAGAGTTTTGTTGTTTACAGATATGTATGTTCCCAGATTAGTCATATGTATATCCCCCCCTTCCCACCCCTCCCGACCATCACACAGCACCCCTGATGGATCCCCTTTTCTCACAGAGCAATGACTATAGCTATTCTCGTCACTTATGATAGTACAGGCCTCCATGCTACTTCCTTTACGCCTCTCACCCACTGTTCCTTCCCCACAATGTCCATATGTCCACTGTCCATGTCTGTCTTTCCATCTCTCCTAGTTTTAATATTCCATAGTACATGTTCTGTTTTAGTTATGTCAGTGAATCTCTAGTTTGTTTCTTCATTCTACATTCAAGTTGAAAGTATAAAATTAACATTACCCTTTACTTAAGAGTAAGATGCAACTAAAGTTACATTTTTACTCTTGTTATGTATGGCAGCACATGACTTTCACATGGAAAACTTCTAAATGTTTGTTGAATTAAAATGATGTATAATGATAATACATTTTCCAACACATTGTAGTAGCTTACTAATTTTCTATATCAAAGTCTTAGGAACAACAACAATCTCATTTTATCCTAGAGCATCCATTTATTAAGTTGAACCACATAATATGCCATTTTTACAGGTTAAAATGATAAAGTATCAATAAATTTTATATGGTTCTATCTATTTACTAGAGAAGGAAATGGCAACCCATTCCAGTATTCTTGCCTGGAAAATCCCACCAACAGAAAGGCCTGGTAGGCTACAGTGCATGGGATTACAAATATATATAAAGGAGCTTCCCTTGTGGCTCAGTGGTAAAGAATCTGCCTTCAATGCTGAAGACCTAGGTTCGATCCCTGGGCTGGAAAGATCCCCTGGAGAAGGGCACGGCAACCCACTGCCAGTATTCGTGCCTGGAGAATCCCATGGACAGAGAAGCGTGGTGGGCTACAGTCCATGGGGTCGCACAGAGTTCAACACAACTGAGTGACTAAGGGGCAGCAGCTATCTATTTATAGTACTAAATATATTAAGAAGTGAAATTAAAAAGGGAATTAAAGCCTTTGAAATCTGCATCACAGATGATTACATTTATTTTAAAGAAGAGAAGAAAGCTGACATTACCTGATTCTTTTGCAACCATAAGCCTGCTTTCCCATTCATCAAAGGGTCCCATACACTTGGCTAAAAATGTCTGGAGAGTGACACAGTCAGCCCCTCCCGACCATCACACAGCACCCCTGATGGATCCCCTTTTCTCACAGAGCAATGACTATAGCTATTCTCGTCACTTATGATAGTACAGGCCTCCATGCTACTTCCTTTACGCCTCTCACCCACTGTTCCTTCCCCACAATGTCCATATGTCCACTGTCCATGTCTGTCTTTCCATCTCTCCTAGTTTTAATATTCCATAGTACATGTTCTGTTTTAGTTATGTCAGTGAATCTCTAGTTTGTTTCTTCATTCTACATTCAAGTTGAAAGTATAAAATTAACATTACCCTTTACTTAAGAGTAAGATGCAACTAAAGTTACATTTTTACTCTTGTTATGTATGGCAGCACATGACTTTCACATGGAAAACTTCTAAATGTTTGTTGAATTAAAATGATGTATAATGATAATACATTTTCCAACACATTGTAGTAGCTTACTAATTTTCTATATCAAAGTCTTAGGAACAACAACAATCTCATTTTATCCTAGAGCATCCATTTATTAAGTTGAACCACATAATATGCCATTTTTACAGGTTAAAATGATAAAGTATCAATAAATTTTATATGGTTCTATCTATTTACTAGAGAAGGAAATGGCAACCCATTCCAGTATTCTTGCCTGGAAAATCCCACCAACAGAAAGGCCTGGTAGGCTACAGTGCATGGGATTACAAATATATATAAAGGAGCTTCCCTTGTGGCTCAGTGGTAAAGAATCTGCCTTCAATGCTGAAGACCTAGGTTCGATCCCTGGGCTGGAAAGATCCCCTGGAGAAGGGCACGGCAACCCACTGCCAGTATTCGTGCCTGGAGAATCCCATGGACAGAGAAGCGTGGTGGGCTACAGTCCATGGGGTCGCACAGAGTTCAACACAACTGAGTGACTAAGGAGCAGCAGCTATCTATTTATAGTACTAAATATATTAAGAAGTGAAATTAAAAAGGGAATTAAAGCCTTTGAAATCTGCATCACAGATGATTACATTTATTTTAAAGAAGAGAAGAAAGCTGACATTACCTGATTCTTTTGCAACCATAAGCCTGCTTTCCCATTCATCAAAGGGTCCCATACACTTGGCTAAAAATGTCTGGAGAGTGACACAGTCCAAGGGTAACACATGATTATCAGCACCAACACGTAAAATAGGGTCCACAACTATGTAACCTCCACCACTTTTCTCATTTCTAAGGAACAAACATAACAAAAGCTTTTCAATTAGTGACAGGTAAAAAGTTCTCATCTAACTCTCTCTCTAATTGGCAAGTAAATTATCCCATTTAAAAACATATTTCTAAGCACATAAAATCTTTAAAAACAATTACAATGAAACTCACTGGAAAAGCCACATTTTAACCTTTCCCAATCTCTGCATAATGATGTAAAACAATAAACTCATATATATGTAATAATATTGCTTTAAGGAAAAATAATTACTAAAATTTATCAGTAGTAACAGGGCACATAAGTAAATAGCATGCCATAATCAGTTTGCATGAAAAGACTAGAATATTTATACCATTACTTAAAATAATAATATTTTGAATATGCAATGAGGCTTACAGTTCCTTCCTAGAAACTGAAGAATAATATTCTACTGCTTCTCAAGAAAGTCCTGTAAAATTGTAACTTTTTACAAGTTAAATAAATAACTTCAAGTTAAAAAAATAAACTATCTTTTTTTTTCATACACAAAGCACCTTACTTACCCTTGAAGGAAGTAATACTGAAAAGATCCAGCTTGTTGAAGATTAAGTTTACAGTATTTATCAGAATCATCTTCTCTTTCGGTTGGATTTTCCCATTCCAAGGAATGGAATTTTTCTCGATTAAATGTTTCTCCAGTAAGTGGGTAATTTGTATACACTGTAACTGCTTTTCCCTGTAAAGTTGGGCCCAATCGGAACTGCAGTTCAAACCCTAAACAAAAAAGCACATTGTAATTAACTCATTGAGGGATTTAAATTACCACATTAAAAAGACATTTTACATAAAATACTATGAAAACAATGATTTCTCAACTCTGTTTAAAAGAACTCCAAATATTTCACGCTATTTTTGGAATATCTTGCATTTCATTTTAGCTTTATTTTGTATTTTAATATACAGTATACACTATAGAATTGCTAGCTCTTTACTGCCTCTCTTTTCTTCTCCTGGAAACTGACTCCTAGTGGCATGGTTACTTTGGGATATGCAAGCTATTACATGATCCCATTCCTCACCATTCCCATGAGTCCCTCATTCCCTTCCAAACCCCCACCCTCACTTTCTGAACTGAGGGCTCAGAGGTGGGCAAATAATCAGAGACCTTCACTGGCATTTTTCAAACTGTACCAGAGAAAGTGACTTTCTCTGTGGCTATCAGAGTCTGTGATAATATGTAAAAGTTGGGAGATTACAGGACAACTATCTTACCAGATAGAGGAAACTCATCTTCCCTGAGAGAAGTCCGCCTCTAGAGAGGAGATTTCTAACAGGAGTCTTAGAGGCATTTTAGCCTGATACCAATTATTCTCCATGTCTGCTCAAACTCATGGAGAAGAAAATGGCAACCCATTCCAGTATTCTTGCCTGGAAAATTCCACTGAGAAGTCTGGTGAGCTACAGTCCATGGGGTCTCAAATATCTCTATCTCTATGTATCTATCTATCTACCTACCTACCTATCTATATGGGGCTTCCCTGATAGCTCAGTGGTAGGGAAATCTGCCTGCAATGCAGCAGACCTGGGTTCCATCCCAAGTAGGGAAGATCCCTCTGAAGGAAGGCTTGGAAACTCATTCCAGGATTCTTTCCTGGAGAATTCCATGGACAGGGGAGCCTAATGGACTGAAGTCCACGGGGTCACACAGAGTAGGACACGACTGAAGTGACCAAGGAGCAGCAGCAGCTCAAACTTAGAGATGTGGTAATACAGGGTGAACAAGTGGCTGTTTGGAGCCGAGTGGGGTGGGGTGGAGTGATTTGGAGTGTTTGCCGACATCTAGAGGAATAAATCTCACCACGGTCAATCTCAAACTATCAACATGACATCACTGAACATGGAATTAGGAAGG
Organism: Tragulus kanchil; assembly: GCA_022376925.1. Taxonomy (NCBI): domain Eukaryota; kingdom Metazoa; phylum Chordata; class Mammalia; order Artiodactyla; family Tragulidae; genus Tragulus; species Tragulus kanchil. The sequence goes on from JAIOJX010000024.1 coordinate 151,156,238, forward strand.
CTACTGACCAGCAGCTCTTGAGAGCCAACACAAGCAACTCTAGTATGCCACTGCCTCTATCCCTACCCTTCATGGCTTAATTATTTAAGCCTTTCTTGGAATCCTGAAAGCCACAACATTCTCACCTCTGCCTTAGATTGGCTATTTCTATTAAAATTTATCTGAGATGCCTGTACCATATTACAAATATTTTGCCATAAGAAGAAAAAAAATTAACACATTACATTTATAACTTTACTGTGAAGTAAAAATGTTTATTAGCTAAAGGCAAATTTTGATTACAAATATTAGAATGAAAACATTCTAACTATGGTAAACTATAGTCTATTAGAAACATCAGGCACATAAATTTTAAACATACGTGTAACATTTAACATATGTGTATCCATTTAATGATGGATAATAATAACGGATGAAGGTAGGAAAATTTAGTTCTACAGGTCATAATCTTCAAGCTGAAGGAACTTTTGGAGAAGGAAGTATAGCAATATTTATACTTTTGATACTTAATCTACTAAACATCCAATAAAGTAATAAAAATGATGTAATCAGCATACATGCTGTAACAGGGGACGAAAAAGACAACAATCTCAGCCCATGCTAAGCTTGAGATCTAAAGTGGAAGTCAACTAAATGTGAAGGAAACCCAAAAAAGAGGGGATATGTGTGCACATATAGCTAACTCACTTTGCTGTACAATAGATGTTCTAACACAACATTGGAAATAAACTATACTCCAATAAAAATTCATTAAAAAAATAAAGCGAGAAGTCAAGTCATTGAATAATCAACATGACAAATAAATAAGAAAAAGTAGTATGTCAGAAGGAATAAATGATAAGGGACAAAAATCAGAGCAATGTTAAGAAAAGTCAAAGAAGGAGTGATGGTAAGGATATGGCGAGATAAGGACAGGGACATTTTAAATAGGATGGTTACTGAGAAGCTGAAGGGCCTGGGAGAAGTGACTGGGTTAACCTCATGTTTAATTATGACCATGGAGGGAAAGTGCTGATCAAGGAAACAGCACAAAGACCCAAGGGAACAGCAAGCCTGGTCATTCCAGAAATAACAAAAAGTCCATATGGAGTAAACTGGGGGAGGAATAGTATGATAATATGAAATAAACGTAACAGGGGAGTCAGATCATGCAGAGACTTGACGACGATGGTAAGTGTTTTGGCTTCTTCACCGACTCAAATGAGCCAGTGAACAGTTTACAACAGAAGTGCTATGACCTAACTTGTGTATTAAAAATAACATTCTGAAGAGGTCTGCTTCTAGTTGTAATGGAGTAACTGGTACTAGACTTGCCCTCTTCTGATAAACTGAAAGAACGATATGAAACAGCTGTTCTCAAAACCAGGTAGAGATGGACTGTGGTAGCTGAGAGAATGATTATCTATGAACTTTTTAGCTTTCAGACTAGAGGATCTTTCTGGGATGTGATACATGGAGCAGGAAAAGTAATCTCGCTGAGTTGAGGAGACAGAGATTAGAGTCTGGGGAGTGTGAAGAGACGGTAATTTTTCAGAGTAGAGTATGACAAGAAGGGAGTTAGACAAAGAAAGAGCTCCAGATGTTTACCTAGAGTCATGCTGAACCTGCCTGAATACTAAACTGTATATTGGAAAGGTCTGACTACATGAGGCGGGGAAAAGAACAACTAGCAGAAGCTATAAACTGAACAATTCCTAGTGCTCACTGAGATCCCGGATAGATAACAATTTTTAAGCAGCCAGAGTTAAGAGATCTTGACTCTTATTTTATTCAAGAGAGTCATGTCTTAAGCAATAGTGTTAAAATGGCCCTAGAGTAAAAACAAGCCTCAAAGGAATTGAGTTGATCCATAAAAATCACTCCTTTAAAGCAAAAAAAATAAAACATAGAGATTAAAGCTGCTGCTGCTGCTTAGTCACTTCAGTTGTGCCCAACTCTGTGTGACCCCGTGGACTGCAGCCCACCAGGCTCTTCCATCCGTGGGATTCTCCAGGCAAGGATACTGGAGTGGGTTGCCATGCCCTCCTCCAGGGGGATCGTCCCAACCCAGGGATGGAACCTAGCTCTCCTACTTTGCAGGAAGATTCCTTATCACAGAGCAGAACATCCACAATGTCCATCATTTAATAAAAAAACCCCTGCTAACAGTCATCAAGACAGTATGGTACTGGCACAAAAACAGAACTATAGACCAATGGAACAAGATCGAGAACCCAGAGATAAACCCACACACCTATGGGTACCTTATCTTTGACAAAGGAGGTGAAAATCTAAAATGGGACAAAGACAGCCTCTTCAACAAATGGTGCTGGGAAAATTGGACAGCTACATGCAAAAAAATGAAGTTGGAACATTCCCTGACACCATACACAAAGATCAACTCAAAATGGATTAAAGACCTAAATGTAAGACCAGAAACCATCAAACTCTTAGAGGAGAATATAGGCAAAACCCTCAAGGACATCAATCAAAGCAAGATCTTCTCTGACCCACCTACTAAAACAGCGGAACTGAAAAGAAAAATGAACATGTGGGACCTCATGAAACTTAAAAGCTTTTGTACAGCAAAAGAAGTTACAAAAAAGCTGAACAGACACCCCACAGAGGGGGAGAAAATCATAGCAAATGAAATAACAGACAAAGAATTAATCTCCAAAATCTACAAGCAACTCAGACAACTCAGCACAGGAAAAACGAACAACCCAATCAAAAAATGGGAAAAAGATCTAAAGAGACGCCTCTCCAAAGAGGACATACAGATGGCCCAAAAGCACATGAAACAATGCTCAACCTTGTTTATTACTAGAGAAATGCAAATTAAAACTACAATGAGATACCACCTCACACCCGTCAGAATGGTCATCATCAAAAAATCTACAGACAATAAATGCTGGAGAGGGTGCGGAGAAAAGGGAACCCTCTTGCAATGCTGGTGGGAATGTAAATTGATACAGCCTCTATGGAAGATAGTCTGGAGATTCCTTAAAAAACTAAAAAGAGAAGCACCCTATGACCCAGCAATCCCACTATTAGGCCTATAACATGATGAAATCAAAAATGAAAGAGGCACCTGTACCCCAATGTTCACTGCAGTTCTCTATACAATAGCCAGAACATAAGCAACCTAGATGTCCATCAACGAATGAATGGATCCAGAAGCTCTGGTACATATATACAATGGAATACTACTCAGCTGTTAAAAGAAATACAGAAGACTCAGTCCTAATGAAGTGGCTGGCTTTAGAACCTATCATAAAAAGTGAAGTAAGAATAGGAGTACCTACAACCACTTGGGGCGATGGTCTGGAGGGATGGGAAGGGGGGAACTGGGTGGGGGGAGGGTCCAGGGATATGCATATGAATGATCTGAGAACATACATGTTGGTGAACAACAAAACTCTGTAAAATCTTTAAAATAAAGAATTAAAAAAAAAACACCAAAACCCTGCTGAACAGAAAGAGGAGCTAAGGAAGTCGACTACACAGATATCTGGACTAGAACGTTCAACATAGAGGAAAAAGAGATCTAAAGGACCTAAGACTTCTGCTTCTGGCAAAGATGGAATAACAGGGATTTGATTTACTGTCCTCCTCGAAACTTAAAGAAACCAACAACAATTTTAAAAAAAAAAAACAGACAAAATATATGAAATGATAATTTTTCAAGACCCTGACATCAGGCAGCAAAGTCAATAATCCCTGAGAGATGCCCTTGTCTTTTTAAACTTAGCAGAAAAAATAAAAAGACAAAGAATTAATCTCCAAAATCTACAAGCAACTCAGACAACTCAGCACAGGAAAAACGAACAACCCAATCAAAAAATGGGAAAAAGATCTAAAGAGACGCCTCTCCAAAGAGGACATACAGATGGCCCAAAAGCACATGAAACAATGCTCAACCTTGTTTATTACTAGAGAAATGCAAATTAAAACTACAATGAGATACCACCTCACACCCGTCAGAATGGTCATCATCAAAAAATCTACAGACAATAAATGCTGGAGAGGGTGCGGAGAAAAGGGAACCCTCTTGCAATGCTGGTGGGAATGTAAATTGATACAGCCTCTATGGAAGATAGTCTGGAGATTCCTTAAAAAACTAAAAAGAGAAGCACCCTATGACCCAGCAATCCCACTATTAGGCCTATAACATGATGAAATCAAAAATGAAAGAGGCACCTGTACCCCAATGTTCACTGCAGTTCTCTATACAATAGCCAGAACATAAGCAACCTAGATGTCCATCAACGAATGAATGGATCCAGAAGCTCTGGTACATATATACAATGGAATACTACTCAGCTGTTAAAAGAAATACAGAAGACTCAGTCCTAATGAAGTGGCTGGCTTTAGAACCTATCATAAAAAGTGAAGTAAGAATAGGAGTACCTACAACCACTTGGGGCGATGGTCTGGAGGGATGGGAAGGGGGGAACTGGGTGGGGGGAGGGTCCAGGGATATGCATATGAATGATCTGAGAACATACATGTTGGTGAACAACAAAACTCTGTAAAATCTTTAAAATAAAGAATTAAAAAAAAAACACCAAAACCCTGCTGAACAGAAAGAGGAGCTAAGGAAGTCGACTACACAGATATCTGGACTAGAACGTTCAACATAGAGGAAAAAGAGATCTAAAGGACCTAAGACTTCTGCTTCTGGCAAAGATGGAATAACAGGGATTTGATTTACTGTCCTCCTCGAAACTTAAAGAAACCAACAACAATTTTAAAAAAAAAAAACAGACAAAATATATGAAATGATAATTTTTCAAGACCCTGACATCAGGCAGCAAAAGTCAATAATCCCTGAGAGATGCCCTTGTCTATTACTTGAAAGAGTTTCCAGGTTGGGGCACAGGGATAAGGAATCGCAGCAGACTTCAACTGACTTTCTTTGTTAAGGAGATGGAACTAAGAATCTATGGAGACCAAGGCAGCTGGAATTTTCAGTTGAAAGTTGTGGATGAGAGGAGGAAGTTGCACAGAGAGTGAATTCCAGAGATGTGCAAAAGGTATCCCCTGAGTATTCAGAAGGGCACTGATCAGAGCTTGTCCTCACCAGTTAGACTGGGAAAACCCATGGTTCTTGAGGCACTGGGGAGAACGTTCAGAAGGATCTTGCTTCCCACAGCGGGGAATGATGAGCCCTATATAGGGCATTAGTCTAGACTGGCTTAAAAAATCATAAAAACAAAACTCAAAAACACTATAATATTACCAAGCAACTTAAATTCATTCGGACAAAGACCGAGAACATTCACAAGAATCCAAAAATACCCAGCACACGACAAGATAAAATCAATAATGTTTGGTATCCAAACAAAGATTACAAGACATATAAAGAAGGAGGAAAACACAACCTATCACAAGGAGAATAATCAATCAATGGAAACAGACCAGGAATGACACAGATGTTGAACCAGTAGACAAGGAAGGACTTCAGGTATCACAAGTTTACTCCACATGTTCAAAAAGTTAGATCAAGACATGGAAAATATTCAAACAAAGAAAAAAGATCAAAACTGAACTTTCAGAGATTAAAACTACAACATCTGGGGCTTTCCTGGTGGTCCAGTGGGTAAGGACACCACCTTGCAGTGCAAGTGGTGCCAGTTCGATTCCTGTTCTGGGAAGATCCCATGTACTACGGAGCGGCTGGACCGATGTGTTCAACTACCAAGCCAGAGCTCTGGAGCGCATGTGCCCAGATCTGGTGCTCTGTGGTGAGGGAGGCCACTGTGATGGGAGGCCCACACAGGCCAAAGAACAAAGATGGAAATAAATGAAAGACCAATAGAAGTAGCCAAAAAGAAAAAAGTCAAAAAAAACACCCCCCCACTACAACATCTGAGATGAAAAATACAGGCAATGGAATTAAGGGATGATGAGAGAGAATAAATAAAAATAGTGAATTTCAAGATATAGGAATAGAAAGCTTGTAAAAAGAAACACAGAAAGAAAAAAGAATCTAAAAAATTGAAAAAGCACCAGACAATTCAAATGGTTTAACATTAAGGTAGTTTTAGAATTCTCAAAGGAGAGAAGAAAGGAGACAAGTTAATTGAAGAAATAACAGATAAAAAATTCCTCAACTTGATGAAACAATAAACTTACAGATCCAAGAATTTCAACAAATTCCCCACACAAGAAATATGAAGAAAATTATACCAAAGAATATCAAAATCAAACTCCTAAAAACCAGTGGCAATAGAATATCTCATATGTGGCCAGAGGGGAATAATGACAGAGTATGTAGAGAGGAACAAAGAAAAGGATGACAGCAGATTTCTCATGGGAAACAATGCAATCAAGAAGACAGTGGCGTAACATCTTTAAAGGTACTGAAAGATTACAACAGTTTGCCTATAATTCTATACGTGGTGAAAATCTTTCATGAATACAGGTGATAAGAGCCAGGCTTTTCACTGTCAGAGAAAGATGTTAGATACAAGCAAGGGAGACAGTTACAATGACCCTGGCTGTGGTGATATGAATTGGAAATATGAGTAAAAACTGCCATTTATTTATATGTAAATAATGTCAGTTTGGTTCAAGGTAAATCTTGAAGTAGAGAACATGTAGATACATTCTAGTCATGTTTAAAACCACTCTTTGGTAGAAGTAAATCCCCCATCGTGATGTTTTACAGGTAGTAAACCCTACACTGCAATGTTGAATACCAGGTAAAATATTCTTGAGGCTTCCTAGGTAGCACTAGAGGTAAAGAAACGGCCTGGAGCGACTAACACACACACAACATATTCTTTGGGGCTTCCCAAAGAATAGGCAATGCTAGTGGTAAAGAACCTGCCTGCCAATGCAGGAGACATAAGAGACTCAGATTCAATTCCTGGGTTGGGAAGATTCTCTGGAGGAGGGGCATGGCAACCCATCCAGTTTCTTGCCTGGAGAATCCCATGGACAGAGGAGCCTGACAGTCTACAATCCAAGAGGTCACAAAGAGTCAGACATGACTGAAGTGACTTAGAACGCATGCAAGGTATTCTTTGTGAAGAAAGATATTCATAGAAGACAAAAGAGAATGCTGGAATCTTCCAATTTACTCTAATCCAATTAAGCACTTCTATATTTGCCTAGAGAAATGCTCTGTTTTATATACTGCAATATAGATATTATGAGGACATGAAAGTTCTAAGTATACCTAGAAAAAACCATAATTTAGTGATAAATTCTGCTAACCATACTCCTAGACTGGACCGAAATGTACACATAAATTTATTCATAGTAAATGGATTTAGCAAGCAAGAAACAAATAATTCAAATGGAGTTATTAAGTAACTTTGCAAAAATTTAGGGACTCACTTTTACTTCTCCCACTACATAGTGAAACTAATAATTTCTTTTCCAAATAACTACATGCACAAATTTATTACAAAGCAAATTAGCTTAAATATTCTAAGAATATTAATAAAGTTTATATTATTAGCTGAATAATTTCATAAAGCCATTTACTTTCTGAGTAATTAAATAGTGATGTAAACATAGATTATACATAAAGATGTTCATCACAGTTTTGTCTGTTATAATTAAATAAACTCAAAGCAAACTAAATATATAATGATAGGAAATGATTAAATAAACTATGGTACAAATTATGGTATTCTGTAAGTAGGAATATAATAAAGCCACTATAAATTATCTTATAAAGGGGTATTAATAATATGATTATTCTATTTTGTTACATTTTATGTATCTATATAGATTTTCTGAAATTCTTTCTGGAAAAAGTATGACATGTGGCGGTAAGTAGGGAGACTGAATTCACACACCATGAAAGTAAAAACAGGTATCAAAATTGTTTTGATAGTATAAATCCAATTTTGTTTTGAAAGAAAAAGTATAGACAAAAGAATTTTATATCTTTTTATAATTTTGTAATTGGGAAACATCATTTTTCTATTAGAACTATAATTATGAAGAGATAGACTGAGAAGCAAATTGCCCAAAGAATTAAAATATGAATTTTTAATACTCAGTGATTGTGACAACTATAAAGAACTACATTTGTAAAAATGATTAAATTTATCACAGAAGTAATGGTGTCATTTTGAACATTACAAATATCAGAGATTAGCTATCTGAGGACAGTTAAGCAACCTTATACAAATATTGCTTTATAATTACACAAGGATCAGAGAACTTGTAGTACAAAGGTTAAAACTCATCCAAACCTCTAAAACAGTACTTGGATCAGTGGTCCACCTTTAGAAAAAAAATGACAAGTATTCTCCAAATATGAATATTTTTAATATAGTGTACATCTATGATTATTTAATAGATTATATGATTTATAAAGCATAAAATAAGGATGTTACAAAAGAAAAAGTATTTCAAATAATTAATTTTATTTATTAATTAATAGAACAAATCTTTTAACTCTCACAAAAATCAGTATTTAGTAGTATTTCTCATAAAAGTAATGTGATTAAATAAATTTCATTTATTTTAGAAGTCTTGATTAATATTTTGTGATAAAGTAATTTAAAGCTGCCAAGTCCTGTTTATTTTGATACTTGATTTAGTGGTCTGAGATTAAAAAAAAATAATGATACAGAAATACCCAAATCCCAGTGGATAAAGTTATTGATAGTTATGTTTACTAATCCATGATCTTGACCTTTTTAAAATCCATTCATTATGGAAATATTTTCTTGAAATGCACTAATAAATATATGTATATATTTCCCCTGATATACAGCAACTGTTTTTACAAGCTAAAGAGATGTCTTATTTTATGTATTAAAGAGATTATCTGAAAACCAACTGATATTCTTTACTGGATAGATTTCAAATAGATTAGAAAACTTTGTTATCAATTTTAAAAGTGAACACATATTCATTTACATCAGTAAAATCATATGATGGAAGTGCTACTAAAAATACATATTCAAAATGTCCTCCCTGTAGCAAGGGTTGGTAAACTGTATTCTCTTTCTGTAAATAAAGTTTTATTGGCACAGCCACACCATTCATTTGTGCATTATCTATGGCTGCTTTCACAGTACAGGGCATAGCTGAGTTGAAAGCAACTGAAAGCACGTGGCCTGCAGAGCTGAAAATAGTTGCTGTTTGAACCTTCATAGGGAAAAAATGTGCCGAACTCCACATCAATTTCCAGCAAAAGCAGTTTACTTTCTCATTCATGTTTATCTTAGAGTTAGATTGTGTTTATTTTTTTTTCTGAGACTATTTTCTAAGCATACTATAGAAAGCTATATGTCATTTCTGAAAAGGACAAAACTCAAAATAGCAAGTTTCAAATGCTCTCTAACTCAGCTTTACTTTTGACAACCTCTTGAGGTAAAAGAGAAGTTTACCACTGCACTACCTCTCATTACAAAGTATTATAAAGATTCTACTGGGGCTTCCCTGGTGGTCCAGTGGGTAAGGACACCACCTTGCAGTGCAAGGGGCGCCGGTTCGATCCCTGGCCTGGGAAGATCCCATGTGCCGCGGAGCGGCTGGACCAATGTGTCTAATTGCTGATCCGGAGCCCTGGAGCGCATGCGCCCAGAGCCGGTGCTCTGCGACAACAGGGATCACCGCGATGGGAGGCCCACACGGGCCAAAAAACAAAGATGGATGAAAATAGATAAATGAAAGACCAATAAAAGTGGCCCGCCCGCTCCCCTCCCTCCCCAAACCCCCCCTCACCGCCCCCCCAAAAAAGTTATACTATGTAAGATAATATAACTTGTATATCTACTTAATCTGTCTTAGATAAAAGTGTAATTCATGCCAGCATAATGCAGGCAAACTAGTGACAGCGGAATTGTAACCTCTTTGCAGACCTATAACCTCCACTCTTTCTTCAGAACATATATTTTTTTGTTTATAATACACCCAACATACAAACCAAGAGTATCAATATCAATTCATGTATTAGCAAAATTTCATCACTTTTATACTTAAAAAATTTTTTTGATCGTGGGATGTTAATTCCCCAAACAGGGATCAAACTCGGACCCTTAACAGTGAAAACACAAGAGACTAGATCTCCAGGGAATTCCGCTTAACTATTTTTAATCAATCAAAAGAGATAGGTAGATACACAGATCTTACCTTAGATACACAGATCTAAGGAAAGTGAGAAAAGAAAGAAAAATAAATACTGTTCTTTCTATATCCCAATAGACAGGTCAGTGCAAATATATAAGATACATATATATATATATATATGTATAGCCACTCTGTAACCTCTCATCCATATTCCTGAAACTAAAATTTTTATATACAGTAAATGAAACACCAGAATACCTAGAGCATGTCAGTTTCCATAATTAATAGCTCGGTTTGCTAAAATTAGCTTAGCACAGCAGTACATGGTGTGGCTATCTTATTCCTCACACACTAGGAATACTTCACTCAGATTAGCCACTTCCCTCTTGCAGGCGATTAAACTAGCAAGGTGAGACAGTACACTATTCCTATAAACTAAGATTTTATACTTCATTCCCTCCACTCAATTTTAGAAACCTGACTCCTAATCAAGGAACCTTTATTTCTTTCAAAAGAAGTAAAAATTGAAATTTGACCAACCTATATAAAAAATGAAAGAATCTCAGGTTTGAGAAATTATGATTTTACATCATTATTCTGCCACTAAAGGAGATAAGAAAGACGGGGAAAGGCTATGATTTGCCAAGAAAAGACAATTCTTTGGTTTTGTGCTTGTTAAATTAGAAAAGCCTAGAGATATCAGCCTTGAAAATGAGGAGGAATCATTTCTTTGGGAAAAGTGAAAAGGAAATAAAAATGAAGGAGGACTTGGTGAAAAGCACCAAAACTTGTCAGAGCTTTTCTTTATACCTAATTGGTCACCACATCCTAGGAATTTTGAAATATCTTATACTCTGTCCCCTCTCTTTTTTCAACCCTGATGTAGTTAAACCAGACATGTTTGTAAAATAGTCTTCTCTATGATTTCTTGCCTCTAATGTCCCTTCTCTTCATCTTTCACAGTATAATTACCTTCTAAAATAACACAATGACCTCAATACTGCACAAAAAGTTCAACATGCTCCCATTTATACCATTCACTGGTTTTTATCCGAGTTACAGAGCCAACCATATTATTCAGAGCACCCCCTGCAAACAGCCAGGCTAGCTTTAACTGGCGCTTTAGTAGCAATCACCCAGCAAGGATTTATTAGCTGTTGTACACTGCACTAGGTGTGTAATGTTGTTTCTATCCTCACTGATCTTAAATTCTAGTTGGACACTGTAAAATTTTAGACACTGCTACACCATTAAGCACTTGATTGTCCTGCGTCCACTTGTGTAATCAGAAATCAAGGAAAGGAGACACCAACAAATTAAAGAAAACATTAATTCCATTTCATGGAGGAAGTGGAATTTCAGCTGACCGTTGAGGGGGGCAACACATAAAATGATAGTAAAGGCATTTAATAGACATAGAGGCATCTGACAGGAGTGGCACAAGCCACTGGGAAGGGAATTAACAGGGCAGTGTAAAGACGGAGGACACTAATAATGATGAGCACTGAGACAGAATCTTGGCTAGGGAAGGTAGATTCCATCACCAAATGTCCTGGAAGCCAGCCAGAGGTGTTTAAACAAGCTAATAAACATCAATTAATAAAAAGAGAAGAGATGGCATAAGAAGACTCAGCATCCATATTCAGGCATATGGAAGAGACAGGCAGGTAAGAGGAGACATTTGGAAATAAACCGCAGGGTTTAAAGAGGGCTGTAGTTAAAGAGAAAAAAAATCATCACAGAAAAGTACAAAGTTTTTAGTCTTGGAAACCATGAAAATGGAGACATCACTGAAGTAAACAGGAAAGCTGAGAAGTAAAAACACGTGAGAATTGTGAGGAGATGGTTTTTGCCATGCTAGATTTAAGCAAAACCAACTGAGGCTATCCTCAGGCTCTTCCATAGCATGATAGTGGGATGAAGGTAAGAATCCAGGGCAAAAATAGACAGGTACAGTGATCTAGGAATGCCTTACATCTTTTTAGGGCTTTAAAGCCATTTATTATTAAGTCTGAGCCTCAAAACTCAGGCAAGTACAAAAGGGGAAATTACACACATCACAATTACTTCACATCACAAATAATGTTTAGAATTAAAGTGACTTGCCCAAAGTCAAATAATTTGTTAGCAGTAGAGCCAGGGAAATTCTAGTTCCCTACTCTTGGCCATTACACTCGCTTGCTTCCAAGAAGCAAACAAACCTCAGGGCCTTTTTTCCAAAAGGAGTCATCAGTATGGAGGCAACAGCTGAGGACATGAAAGTGTGTACTTCTCTGAGGGCAGGAGAAGAGAAAAAGAAAGGATTCCTTGCAGACACACACAATTCATCAGAACATGGAAGAAGACAGCTCAGTAAAAATCACCACCAAGTTGACAGGAGTATTCAAGAAAAAAAATCAGAACCAGAAATCTGCAGAGTCAGGAAAGTCACAAATGGATTAAGTACTGAGTGATCTTAAGTTTAGCCCTGAAGCTGGAAGAAGAGGAAGATTTGACACGGAAGAAACAGATTTGATGGATGAAAAATTTTTTAAAAATTTGGCTCTTGGGAAATTCAGGGGTAAAATTTCTTCAAAATGTTTACTACTATCAATACCCATTTGGTATGATAATAGAGGGGACTGCATTTTATTTTTCATAAATTAAACTTCTACTTCACAAGTCCTGTTAACGGAAATGAATGTGAAATGTTTTTTCAGTGCTGTAAAATATGTCTAAGAAAAAAATACATCTATTTGATTAGTCTTATAGAAATATAATTTGATCTTTTAAATTACAGCTCAGACATTTCAACACACTCTGATTATTTCACTTTTGATACAGCAAAAAAGTTTTCAACTTTTACCTTCTCCACAGTTGACAGACTTTTGATAAATAGTTTACTTTTTGCTGTGATCTATTTTACTAATTCAAATGTTCAGTAAAGGAAAAGAGCTATAAAACTGCAAAACTATAGGTGGACCCAAAGTGAAATTACTTATGAAGCAACCTGCCAAGTTTTAAAGTAAATGCTAACGTAAACAATACTGTCAACCTTCTGATTATAAACACAACTTCTGTCTTAAGAGGAAGTTGGTATGAAAAGTAAAGTGAACTATTTTATCCTCGTTCTAACATGACAGACATAAATAAAACATTTTAAACTAAATCCACTTTCATTAGTGAAATTTTTTAGAACACAGGAACATCTTTGAGCATATTAGGTTTAGAAAGGTCTTTGGAAATGATATCTAAAAGTTAAAAAAAGTTAATATGACAATGAATTAGAAATGTAAGACACAGAGCTAATCAAATGGCTTGCTACTGACCTTGTTCAAGTCTGAAGAGGGTCCTTTCCAGCTTTTCCATTTCGTTCAGCAGTAAAATCCTAATCTGTTTACTGTGTCCCATTTTGGCTGCTAGAGGATTTGAAATCTTTCAGAAGAATTAAAACAACTCCAAAATCAAATGAGTTAGCCCTATGAAACAAAGAGAGAATTATGATAAAGAGAAGAACTAGTATCTTAAATTCTTTATGGTTGACAGCACAGACTTACATGTCCAAAATGTGTTTTAACCCTAGCAGAGAAAAGACAAAGAATGAATCTTATAAACCAGAAAAAGCAAACCGATAAGCTGATTCCTCCCTTCCAGCACAAGGCCAAGGCAAAAATTACAATAAAAAAAATGAAGTATTTTCATAGAAAAGCAATAGGCTTTGGAAAGCCTTAGGCTGGGGAGGGGGTAAAATTCTCAGTCCCAAGCCAAATGGCTTTGAAGATTTCATACGGCAACTCTGCTTACAAGAGATTAGCCTGCTCAAAGATAACAGGTGGGAGATCTCCCCATTCCCAAATTGGGGTCGGAAGCCACCAATGGGGACAGGAGAACAGAGGGAGGCAGTTGTTGCCCCTGGAATAGCTGCCGCGGACAGTTTTCAACTTTTACCTTCTCCACAGTTGACAGACTTTTGATAAATAGTTTACTTTTTGCTGTGATCTATTTTACTAATTCAAATGTTCAGTAAAGGAAAAGAGCTATAAAACTGCAAAACTATAGGTGGACCCAAAGTGAAATTACTTATGAAGCAACCTGCCAAGTTTTAAAGTAAATGCTAACGTAAACAATACTGTCAACCTTCTGATTATAAACACAACTTCTGTCTTAAGAGGAAGTTGGTATGAAAAGTAAAGTGAACTATTTTATCCTCGTTCTAACATGACAGACATAAATAAAACATTTTAAACTAAATCCACTTTCATTAGTGAAATTTTTTAGAACACAGGAACATCTTTGAGCATATTAGGTTTAGAAAGGTCTTTGGAAATGATATCTAAAAGTTAAAAAAAGTTAATATGACAATGAATTAGAAATGTAAGACACAGAGCTAATCAAATGGCTTGCTACTGACCTTGTTCAAGTCTGAAGAGGGTCCTTTCCAGCTTTTCCATTTCGTTCAGCAGTAAAATCCTAATCTGTTTACTGTGTCCCATTTTGGCTGCTAGAGGATTTGAAATCTTTCAGAAGAATTAAAACAACTCCAAAATCAAATGAGTTAGCCCTATGAAACAAAGAGAGAATTATGATAAAGAGAAGAACTAGTATCTTAAATTCTTTATGGTTGACAGCACAGACTTACATGTCCAAAATGTGTTTTAACCCTAGCAGAGAAAAGACAAAGAATGAATCTTATAAACCAGAAAAAGCAAACCGATAAGCTGATTCCTCCCTTCCAGCACAAGGCCAAGGCAAAAATTACAATAAAAAAAATGAAGTATTTTCATAGAAAAGCAATAGGCTTTGGAAAGCCTTAGGCTGGGGAGGGGGTAAAATTCTCAGTCCCAAGCCAAATGGCTTTGAAGATTTCATACGGCAACTCTGCTTACAAGAGATTAGCCTGCTCAAAGATAACAGGTGGGAGATCTCCCCATTCCCAAATTGGGGTCGGAAGCCACCAATGGGGACAGGAGAACAGAGGGAGGCAGTTGTTGCCCCTGGAATAGCTGCCGCGGACATAGAATGTACAGACAGAGCTATAGATAGCAAGCACGCATTGCCCCGGGCGGCCGGCGGCATTCCTAGCACTTACACCGAGCAAGTTAGACGTGCGGCTTCGGGGACACGGCGGGACCCGCGACTCTGGTGTGAACAGTCGGGGGAGGAGACGGGAAGGAAAGCTGGAGGGAGAAGGCAGGCTGCCCGGGCGCAGAAGGAAGCTGCAGACAAGGAGGGCCGGGCGCCGTGAAGGGCGAAGGGAGGGGCGGCGGCAGCCGGGGCGGGGCCGAGGCCTGGGTGAGTGGCAGGGAGCTTCTCCGCGACTCCGCCTCGCGCCGCTCCCCAGGGACGACCCTCCACCCCTACGGGGCCTCGAGAGCACTGCGGCGGGGTGGGCGCTGACAGTTTCCCTCCTCCACTTCCGGGAGGCTCCGCGCCAGCTCGTCCGGACCGCTAGTCTCGCGAGAGTCCAGTCGCTGGTGGCTCGGGTCTGAGACGGAGGCTGCGAGCGGCGTTTTTTCTCGCCCCGAGGGAGGTGCGACGGCTGGGGTGTGCTTCTCGTCCAGCCTGTGAGCTCCGGCTTGAACATTAAAATGCTGCGGTAGAGGGCTGGGTAGAGCTGCACCAGAGGGTTATTTTGTGCGTCCTCTGAATGGCGGGAAGCAAGCCACCTGGCTTCTTTTGCCTTTTCTACCGTGTTATGTTTTGTGTCTTCGTTTTGAGGGTTTTTTTCTTCTTTTTTTACGTAGCCTAAGTTTACTTGGCCTAAATTCTCGAAGCCTTGATATCCCCGTGACTAAAATGAGGGGCCTGGCTGCAGTGTCGGACATTCCATCCTTCACGTGTGCACATCTTCCTCACTGCAGACATGGGAAAACTAGGTAGGTGAAGTGTGGCCAGTCTGCAAGCAATCAAGGGGGTAGATAGATACACTTGAGTTTACCATGTCTGGTTGTACCTAATATATATATATATATACATACACACACACCATGTAGACTTGAAGATAGTCTGAGGTTGAGAATGTGTATTGGGTACAGCTGCACATGTTTTAGGCCAGACATTCAAAGCATGGTGCAGATGCTTAAGGAAATTTTATAGTTGAGGGAAAAAGGAAACCTGTGTTCCAGGACCTTTGGAGGGCACCAAGGGATCATGAAAAAATGGACAAAAGCTTTGGAATGCGGAGAACAATCTTGATTTCTTTATTGTGGAATTACTAGGTTCAAGAAGACTATGGGTTAAAAACTGAAGGTGAAATGTTCGCTTATTTCAGTAGTTTTCTGAAAATGACTAGTTGCAAATGTTGAAAACTGAGTTTAGAAATGCACAGATCATTGATTCATTCAGCTGATAGTTACTGAGCACGCACTGTTAGCCAGGTTCTAAGGTGCTGGGAATGCAGCAATGAAACAAAGTCACTGCCCTCAGGGAACTCCTACCTGTGATTGGTGGGAGACAGATACACAAATAAAATAAATTACGTAAGATAATTAATGAAAGTCTGCAAGACAAAGCTAAGAAAGGCAAAGTGCGAAAGAATCAGGTGAGGGTGGTTTGCAGTTTTAAATACAATAATCAGCAAAGGACTTGCTGGTAAATTGATCTTTGATCCAAAACCCAGAAAGAATCTAGAGGATATCCAGGCTAGAGGCTTATACAGAGGTACCGGAAGTCCAAGAGCCTGGAGGTAGAAGCGTACTTGCTGAATTCAAGAAGGCAACTGTAGCTGAGTTAAGAAGAGAGTGGTAAGAAATTAGAACAGATAAAATGGGGTGGCCAGAACCTAAAAGGCTTTGTAGGTTGTTGTGAGGACTTGGGCTTTTGCTCTGGGAAGAAGAACCATTGGAGGATTTTGAACAGAGGGGTGATATAATTGACTGACCTTTTAAAAGGATCACTTGGCAACTTTAGAAGTGTTAACTCATGTCTAACTCTTAACTCGTGTCTAACTCGTGACTTCATGGACTGTAGCCCACTAGGCTCCTCTGTCCATGGAATTTTCTAGGCAAGAATACTGGAGTGGATTGGCATTCACTTCTCCAGGGCCTCTTCCCAAACCCAGGTCTCCTGCATTGCAGGTGGATTCTTTACTATCTGAGCACATAAACTGTAGGATGTGGTAAGGAAGGAAGCAAGGAGATCTGTTAAGAAGCTATTTCAATTATCCAAGCAAGAGATACTGATGTGTGTGTGTGTGTGTGTGTGTGTGTAGCAGTGAAGGTGGAGAGAAGTTGTTGTGCAATGAATCTGTCTTAATGGTCAAGCTTATCATTTGCTGGTGGAGAGAAAGGAGTCAGAGATAATTCACAAGTTTTAACCTGTCCAATAGAAATATAATGTGCCACATATGTAATGAAAATTCTCCTTAGAGCCATTATCAATAAAAGTTAAAAAAAAAAGCTGAAATCAATTTTAATATATTTTATTTAACTCAGTATAACTGAAGCATTCTTTCAACATGCAAATCACTAAAGTCATTAATAAAATAGTTCAGATTCTTTTTTCATACTGTTTTTAAATATAGTGTATATTTTACACTTCTAGCATGTGTCCATTTCTGATAGTGGCGTTTCAAGTGTGTGATGACTTCACATGGCAAGTGGCTACTATGTGACCAGTACAGAAGAAGCGGCTATTTGAAAGTCGCAAGAATCAAAAAGGTGAGGGTGGTTTGCAGTTTTAAATACAATAATCAGCAAAGGACTTGCTGGTAAATTGATCTTTGATCCAAAACCCAGAAAGAATCTAGAGGATATCCAGGCTAGAGGCTTATACAGAGGTACCGGAAGTCCAAGAGCCTGGAGGTAGAAGCGTACTTGCTGAATTCAAGAAGGCAACTGTAGCTGAGTTAAGAAGAGAGTGGTAAGAAATTAGAACAGATAAAATGGGGTGGCCAGAACCTAAAAGGCTTTGTAGGTTGTTGTGAGGACTTGGGCTTTTGCTCTGGGAAGAAGAACCATTGGAGGATTTTGAACAGAGGGGTGATATAATTGACTGACCTTTTAAAAGGATCACTTGGCAACTTTAGAAGTGTTAACTCATGTCTAACTCTTAACTCGTGTCTAACTCGTGACTTCATGGACTGTAGCCCACTAGGCTCCTCTGTCCATGGAATTTTCTAGGCAAGAATACTGGAGTGGATTGGCATTCACTTCTCCAGGGCCTCTTCCCAAACCCAGGTCTCCTGCATTGCAGGTGGATTCTTTACTATCTGAGCACATAAACTGTAGGATGTGGTAAGGAAGGAAGCAAGGAGATCTGTTAAGAAGCTATTTCAATTATCCAAGCAAGAGATACTGATGTGTGTGTGTGTGTGTGTGTGTGTGTAGCAGTGAAGGTGGAGAGAAGTTGTTGTGCAATGAATCTGTCTTAATGGTCAAGCTTATCATTTGCTGGTGGAGAGAAAGGAGTCAGAGATAATTCACAAGTTTTAACCTGTCCAATAGAAATATAATGTGCCACATATGTAATGAAAATTCTCCTTAGAGCCATTATCAATAAAAGTTAAAAAAAAAAAGCTGAAATCAATTTTAATATATTTTATTTAACTCAGTATAACTGAAGCATTCTTTCAACATGCAAATCACTAAAGTCATTAATAAAATAGTTCAGATTCTTTTTTCATACTGTTTTTAAATATAGTGTATATTTTACACTTCTAGCATGTGTCCATTTCTGATAGTGGCGTTTCAAGTGTGTGATGACTTCACATGGCAAGTGGCTACTATGTGACCAGTACAGAAGAAGCGGCTATTTAATGAGAGAGGAAACAAAGGAGAGGAGGGTGAAATTCAGGAGTTTAGTTGTAGGTTGTTAACAAGCAAGTGAAGATGACTGGCCGTTGGCTTGGATGATTGTCAGACATCCAAGTGGAGATATTGAATTACCATTTCTGGGTGGTAACCCGCTAAGGGTAGTAAAATCAATTTATTGGTTGTAATCAACAATTTTTAAAATGAAATAAAGATCTGAATGCATTTCATCTAGTAAAAGTATTATTTCACAAAACTTTATTTCTTTTACTTAGGTTTAGATATATTAGATCATATACTCCTCTTGGGGATTAGAGTAAAAAAGTGTGAGAGTCACTGCTCTAGAATGTATGCTGTGTAAAATCATAGTAATTCACGATTATGAAATAGTGCCTGAGTTTGAAGCCAAGCTCTGCCACTGACCAACTGTGAGGCTTTGGAAAATACTCAACTTCTTTGTGCTTGGTCTTTCCAACTGCAAAGGAAGGATAAAAATAATTGTTGAGTAGCTAGGTTGTGTCTGACTCATTTGTCACCCTGTGGACCATAGCCTGCTAGGTTTCTCTGCCATGAGATTTCCAAGGCAAGAATACGGGAATGGGTTGCCATTTTATTCTCCATGGGATTTTCCTGACTCCTGCATAGGCAGGTGGATTCTTTACTACTGAGCCACCTGGGAAGCCCAAAGATGAAAACAGCACGTTCTCTTAATTAAACACAGACCTAAGAACCGTGCCTAATACCTACTAAGAACTGTGTAAGTGCAGATACCAGATGAGGGGGCCCTGGTCATATTGTGAAACACAGTCTACATTCATGTTTGGTTTTAGTCTCCTTTCCACACCCTGCTCTGCTTCCAGGTTCTCCTATCACTATCTCGTCTCATGGCCCACCTGTTGATCACTCTTCTCCAGGGTTCCAAAATTAGCCTTTCCTGGTGTCTTTCCTCTAGCAGAACAGTCATGTCAGTGCCCAATTCCTCAGCCAGATCTAACAAGCAAAACAGATTGATGAAGTGAATTCTTTTAGTAGTGAATTCATCTTACACAAATGCTCGAATTTTAAAAGATTTGTTAATCCAAACAACCGTAACTTGGGAGATTTCATATTATGAAAAAAGTGAGGAATGTTAAGGAATGAAAGCATAATGATTTAGTATGACGTCTGTAAGATTAAATTTATAGGTGGCATAGTATCCTTTTAAAAAGAAAAGTCACCCAAAGTTTGAAAAAAATGAAAGTCACATCGTGTGCTATTTGTTTAGTTCTGTCTCTCAGAATGCCAGTGAATCTGCAATCAGGGCATCAGTGGTGCTGTGTGCAGCCTGCATTTTGGTGAACGTTTGTCACGTGCTTGTCCAGTGCATGACAGCGATCTGTATATACAAAAAGCCTCATGCTGGAGTTGTTAGGAGAAGCCTCTCCTTGAGGAACAACTGATGGATAAGCTATTTGACAGAGACTTCAGTGTTTTCACGAACACTAATTAATATTAATGTACCTTAATTAATTTTTTGTGAATTTTCTGAGGAAAATACTCAACTTCTTTGTGCTTGGTCTTTCCAAAGGAAGGATAAAAATAATTGTTGAGTAGCTAGGTTGTGTCTGACTCATTTGTCACCCTGTGGACCATAGCCTGCTAGGTTTCTCTGCCATGAGATTTCCAAGGCAAGAATACGGGAATGGGTTGCCATTTTATTCTCCATGGGATTTTCCTGACTCCTGCATAGGCAGGTGGATTCTTTACTACTGAGCCACCTGGGAAGCCCAAAGATGAAAACAGCACGTTCTCTTAATTAAACACAGACCTAAGAACCGTGCCTAATACCTACTAAGAACTGTGTAAGTGCAGATACCAGATGAGGGGGCCCTGGTCATATTGTGAAACACAGTCTACATTCATGTTTGGTTTTAGTCTCCTTTCCACACCCTGCTCTGCTTCCAGGTTCTCCTATCACTATCTCGTCTCATGGCCCACCTGTTGATCACTCTTCTCCAGGGTTCCAAAATTAGCCTTTCCTGGTGTCTTTCCTCTAGCAGAACAGTCATGTCAGTGCCCAATTCCTCAGCCAGATCTAACAAGCAAAACAGATTGATGAAGTGAATTCTTTTAGTAGTGAATTCATCTTACACAAATGCTCGAATTTTAAAAGATTTGTTAATCCAAACAACCGTAACTTGGTCGATTTCGTATTATGATAAAAGTGAGGAATGTTAAGGAATGAAAGCATAATGATTTAGTATGACGTCTGTAAGATTAAATTTATAGGTGGCATAGTATCCTTTTAAAAAGAAAAGTCACCCAAAGTTTGAAAAAAATGAAAGTCACATCGTGTGCTATTTGTTTAGTTCTGTCTCTCAGAATGCCAGTGAATCTGCAATCAGGGCATCAGTGGTGCTGTGTGCAGCCTGCATTTTGGTGAACGTTTGTCACGTGCTTGTCCAGTGCATGACAGCGATCTGTATATACAAAAAGCCTCATGCTGGAGTTGTTAGGAGAAGCCTCTCCTTGAGGAACAACTGATGGATAAGCTATTTGACAGAGACTTCAGTGTTTTCAAAAACACTAATTAATATTAATGTACCTGTGGATGGAGAAGGGCTGTGGTCAGAAGGGGCTTTTTTCAGGTTTGTGTTTGTATGTGTGAATTTTCTGAGTGAAAAGGAGTTGTTTGGGGTATTATTTATGGTTAGGTCCCAATTCTGTGATCTTCTGAACCTGGAGAGGCTGCCTTATTTCATTTTTATATTCATGAGTATTATTTTCTGTGTACTTTATTTTGTATCAATAATATATTGATATTATTAATAGTTTTATAAAATTTGAAACTGTATTTTCAAAGTCCCTTCTAAGATAAATAATTCATTCTGCATGTTTTGAAATATCCAGATATAACTTGTGAGGAAAAGAAAAGGATGTAGCAAAGGAAGTAGAGAGATGTAGAAAAACAGTTTTTTTAAAAAGGAGATAGCAACATTTCCTTTGGAGACAGACAAACCTTGGATTAGTTTAAATCTCTCTGAACCACAGTTGATTCATAAAAATGGAGAGAATGGGACCTTACTTGTGGGGCTGGTGTGAAGAATAAATGAAGCAATGAAACATTTAATGAGTCATTTAATATTTAGCAAAACTTAGGCTTTTAATTTGGGCTTCCCTGGTGGCTCAGTGATAGAGAACCTGCCTGTCAATGCAGAAAACATGGGTTCAATCCTGGGTCAGAAAGACCCCCTGGAAAAGGAAATGGCAACCCACTCCAGTCGTGGACAGAGGACCCTGTTAGGCTGTGGTCCATAGGGTCGCAGAGTCAGACACTACTGAGTAAGTGAGTATACACGCACTTATAAGCATGAGACTTTTAGTAAGAATAGCCTTAAAAAAGAAGGGGGTGATGGCTAGTTGTCATTGCTTGATCAAAGAGACAAAAGACATCATCAAAAGGTCTCTTACTTCATGAGGTAAAAGTAAAACCAAAGAGAAAAGTCAGAGCCAGTTTGCAATCAGGGCATCAGTGGTGCTGTGTGCAGCCTGCATTTTGGTGAACGTTTGTCACGTGCTTGTCCAGTGCATGACAGCGATCTGTATATACAAAAAGCCTCATGCTGGAGTTGTTAGGAGAAGCCTCTCCTTGAGGAACAACTGATGGATAAGCTATTTGACAGAGACTTCAGTGTTTTCAAAAACACTAATTAATATTAATGTACCTGTGGATGGAGAAGGGCTGTGGTCAGAAGGGGCTTTTTTCAGGTTTGTGTTTGTATGTGTGAATTTTCTGAGTGAAAAGGAGTTGTTTGGGGTATTATTTATGGTTAGGTCCCAATTCTGTGATCTTCTGAACCTGGAGAGGCTGCCTTATTTCATTTTTATATTCATGAGTATTATTTTCTGTGTACTTTATTTTGTATCAATAATATATTGATATTATTAATAGTTTTATAAAATTTGAAACTGTATTTTCAAAGTCCCTTCTAAGATAAATAATTCATTCTGCATGTTTTGAAATATCCAGATATAACTTGTGAGGAAAAGAAAAGGATGTAGCAAAGGAAGTAGAGAGATGTAGAAAAACAGTTTTTTTAAAAAGGAGATAGCAACATTTCCTTTGGAGACAGACAAACCTTGGATTAGTTTAAATCTCTCTGAACCACAGTTGATTCATAAAAATGGAGAGAATGGGACCTTACTTGTGGGGCTGGTGTGAAGAATAAATGAAGCAATGAAACATTTAATGAGTCATTTAATATTTAGCAAAACTTAGGCTTTTAATTTGGGCTTCCCTGGTGGCTCAGTGATAGAGAACCTGCCTGTCAATGCAGAAAACATGGGTTCAATCCCTGGGTCAGAAAGACCCCCTGGAAAAGGAAATGGCAACCCACTCCAGTCGTGGACAGAGGACCCTGTTAGGCTGTGGTCCATAGGGTCGCAGAGTCAGACACTACTGAGTAAGTGAGTATACACGCACTTATAAGCATGAGACTTTTAGTAAGAATAGCCTTAAAAAAGAAGGGGGTGATGGCTAGTTGTCATTGCTTGATCAAAGAGACAAAAGACATCATCAAAAGGTCTCTTACTTCATGAGGTATAAAGGTAAAACCAAAGAGAAAAGTCAGAGCCAAGTTTGCAGTCTAAATTGTGCAAAACAGAGAAAAGAGTAGAGCCTAAGAATGAAGTAAGGGTTAGTTGGTGTATAATAAATACTTGTTGGAAAGTTTATTGAGATGTACTACATGGAGATAAATAGTTGAACTTCTATTGAACTAAAAAAAAAGAGATCTTGGATTTTTAGAGCTCACGTAGGGAAAGTCACTTAAAAATTCCCGAGTATTAATATAACAAATTAGCCAAAAAGCAGTGCATTGAATGCTTGGAAACCATGATAGTAGGAAATTCGAGAGGGCATTTTTAGTGGTGATCTTTTCTTTTTTTCTTAGATCTTTTAGAAGTTCTTTGGTCTTCAATTATATTCTATATCATTTTTATCTTGCAGGCAAATTTAACTTTCTGTTAAAATAGCGACTCCAGAGAGTCCATATAGGAGGATTTAATAGTAGGCAGTCTGGTTGGGGAGAAAGGACATGGCAAAGGAGCTTGTAGCTAATGTCCTATGCTTCTCAGGGTGGCTGTAGCTTCAGATGACAGACAAAAACAAAACAGCAGTGGCTTGAACTACAGATAAGTTTATTTTTCTCTCTCATAAAAGTCCAGAGGTAACGTGAGCAATTCAAAGCTGGCATGGCAGCCCTATAATATAATCAGGAAACCAAACTGTCTCTCATTCACAGCTTCCCTCCTCTCATTCTATGGAACTCCTCATTGTGTAAGAAGGCTGCCAGAGCTCCAGATATCATAACCACATTCAGTGAGTGGAATGGAGGAGGGGAAAAAAAGGGTGAGTCTCCTACCTTTAAGAAGCCTTGAAAATACCATACGACGTTTCTGCTTGTATTGCATAAGCCAAAACTTAGTCACAAGGTCCACACAAATGAAACCATTGTCTAGTCCATAGTGAGGCTAGTGAAAACTTGGGTTTTGTTTTTAAGGAAAGAAAAAATGCATTTTGGCAGATAACTAGTAGTCTCTGCTACAGATTGCATGGAAGGGGTGATGGCTAGTTGTCATTGCTTGATCAAAGAGAAAAAAGACATCATCAAAAGGTCTCTTACTTCATGAGGTATAAAGGTAAAACCAAAGAGAAAAGTCAGAGCCAAGTTTGCAGTCTAAATTGTGCAAAACAGAAAAGAGTAGAGCCTAAGAATGAAGTAAGGGTTAGTTGGTGTATAATAAATACTTGTTGGAAAGTTTATTGAGATGTACTACATGGAGATAAATAGTTGAACTTCTATTGAACTAAAAAAAAAGAGATCTTGGATTTTTAGAGCTCACGTAGGGAAAGTCACTTAAAAATTCCCGAGTATTAATATAACAAATTAGCCAAAAAGCAGTGCATTGAATGCTTGGAAACCATGATAGTAGGAAATTCGAGAGGGCATTTTTAGTGGTGATCTTTTCTTTTTTTCTTAGATCTTTTAGAAGTTCTTTGGTCTTCAATTATATTCTATATCATTTTTATCTTGCAGGCAAATTTAACTTTCTGTTAAAATAGCGACTCCAGAGAGTCCATATAGGAGGATTTAATAGTAGGCAGTCTGGTTGGGGAGAAAGGACATGGCAAAGGAGCTTGTAGCTAATGTCCTATGCTTCTCAGGGTGGCTGTAGCTTCAGATGACAGACAAAAACAAAACAGCAGTGGCTTGAACTACAGATAAGTTTATTTTTCTCTCTCATAAAAGTCCAGAGGTAACGTGAGCAATTCAAAGCTGGCATGGCAGCCCTATAATATAATCAGGAAACCAAACTGTCTCTCATTCACAGCTTCCCTCCTCTCATTCTATGGAACTCCTCATTGTGTAAGAAGGCTGCCAGAGCTCCAGATATCATAACCACATTCAGTGAGTGGAATGGAGGAGGGGAAAAAAAGGGTGAGTCTCCTACCTTTAAGAAGCCTTGAAAATACCATACGACGTTTCTGCTTGTATTGCATAAGCCAAAACTTAGTCACAAGGTCCACACAAATGAAACCATTGTCTAGTCCATAGTGAGGCTAGTGAAAACTTGGGTTTTGTTTTTAAGGAAAGAAAAAATGCATTTTGGCAGATAACTAGTAGTCTCTGCTACAGATTGCATGGTGCTTTTTTTTTTCCTTTGTTTTTTTTTTGTCCCTATATATATATATATTTTTATTCTTTATTTTAAAGGTTTTACAGAGTTTTGTTGTTCACAGACATGTATGTTCCCAGATCAGTTATATGCATATCCATGGTCCCCACCCGCCCAGATCCCCCCATCCCACCCCTCCAGACCTTCGCCCCAAGCCATTGTAAGCACTCCTATTCCCTTAGCACTATGACACTAGCTATCTTTTCCACACATAACAGTATAGGTTTCCATGTTACTCCTCCATTCTTCCCCCTCCCTATTTCTTCGCCATGATGTCCCTATGTCTATGCTCTGTCTGTTTTTCCATGAGTTCCCTGCCTGTGATATCAAGACTGTCCTACTAGATTCCATATATGTGTGTTAGTAACAGCAGTACAGTTTGGAGCAGGGGGATGGAAGGCTCAGGAAGAATGTCTCTAAGAGAAAAAAATAGAACTGATTATGTAACATGCTTGAATACACTGAGATACGTTTCACAAACACCTCACAATTTTCTGTCAGAAAGTTTGGGAGTGAATCAATCAATGATTCACTTGCCAAAAAGAAAACAAATCAAGTGCACTTGGAGATTGCAGTTCTAGATCTGTCAGCCAAATGAACTTGCTAAAATTAAACTCCAGAACTGACCAACTTCCCCTTTGTGTCACATCATGCTAACTGCATGTTTATTCCCCAAAGGAAAATGAACAGAGGTAAGCCAAGCTCACCTGGTTATTCTTCCCAAATTCGCTAAGCAGGTAAGTAAGTCACTCTGCCTCCCTGCGAATGGAATGAGCTAAAGAGCAAAGAAAAGCTAGGAGTTTGTTTAGGAGAGCTCTCTCTTCAAAGGAAACAGAATTAGGGAAAGACATTCTTCATCAGACATTATGCAAGTTATTTAACCTCTTTTGTACTCAATTCCTAAATTGTAATCTATCTCCCAAGGATATGCAAAAATAAAATATATAAAGTATTTTGAAAATTAATATATGTTCTATAAGTAATTAACAACTAATACTTAATGAGCATCTAAGAGGTACCAGGCACTATTCTAAGCTCATGACATATACTAATTTAATTCCCAAAGCAACACTGTTATTACCTGTAATTTAAAGATAAGGAAACGGAGTTCCTAAGTTTAAGTAACTTGCTTAAGGTCACGTACCAGAATGATGTGCTTTCAATATTATTCTCAGTGATTCTGTTCGGTAAATCCTAAATCTGAGGGCATTAACATATCCCCCTAGCCTGGTAATCAATAAAGGTTTTATAAAGTAAAGTTGGATGTTGCTTACTTTATCGATGACTAGGTCAACAATGGTCTTGATTCGACATATTTTCTAGCTAGTTTAAGAGTCAGTCAGCTCTGACAGTTCAGTTTCTCTGCCTTGCCCTTCCAACCGTGGGTCTAGAATATCTGCTCCTCCTCTGTGATCCTTTGCTGTGTGATATGTTGTGTTATGCTGTATCATAGCTGATTTACTCTTTCCTCCTTTCTGACTGGAGTCCCTAAGACAGGGGCTGTGATATCTGTCTTAGATGGCAGAGTTATAATTATTTAGATATAATTTTTAGATATAATGAGAGGTGATACTTTATTCTTTAAAATAAAAAAATTACCTTTTTATTTTAGAATAGAGTTAAGAATAGTTGCAAAGAAAGTATAGAGTTCTTGAGTACTTCACACCTAGTTTCTATGTTTCAATGTTTCCCTATTGTTAACATCTTGCAGTAGTATGATGCATTTGTTATAATTAGTGAATCAATGTTGATACATAATTATAAATGTATTAAACTGCAGTTCATAGTTCATTCATTTCTTTTTTCTGATAGGAATCATTAAGATCTAGTCTCTCAGCATCTTTGAAGTTTGTAACACAGTATCATTGTCTATAATCCCTGTGCTGTGCATTGAATCTTCAGGGTGTACCTACTGATTCCAAGTTTGTGCCCTTAAACAGGATTTCTCCAATTCCTCCTCCCACCCCATCCCAGCTCCTGCTAACCACTATTCTACTCTCTGTTTTTACAAATTGGACTTTTTTTAGATTCCACATATAAGTGATATAGTACAGTCGTTGTCGTTTTCACACCATAAGGCCCTCCAAGTCCACTGACATTGTTGTAAATGGCAGGATTTCTTTCTTTTTTATGACTGAAGAATATTCTATTATATATGTGTGCGTGTGTGTGTGTGTGTGTATGTATGTTCCATATATATATATTTATTCTTAAAAGCCACTGTGATCTGTGTACTATTCCCCAACTGTTTGGTAGGCATGGAAAACAAAAAATATTTTAGTCTTGTCTGTTTTAAAACTACTTCTGATACAATTACCAAAATAATCTCTTTAACCCTGTCTATTTGAAATACTTGTTTTATGGTTTCAACTCCCCTTCCTCTTCCTACTTCTAAGATGGCGTCGGGCCTGAGCAGGGTCTTACATGAACTTGTTACATTGGAGCAGGTGAACTCTGTAGCTCTGAACTGGTCATTGTGCAGGGCCTGGCATTACCTGAAGTACGTCTGTCTCATCCTATTCTTGGTTATCCTGTTGGCATAAGCTACTGATATCTGCAGCTGATAATTTCTTGTTTATTCTTTCTTGGCGTGGTCAGACCCTAGAGGCCCTCACTGCTGCCTTCCTTGAAATTTTACTTTCACTACAGACTCTTTTGAATATCTGAGATATTCTCAGCCTGGTCCAAGGTCCAAGGCATCCATTCCATAAATCTTTGTTGAAATGATCACACCTCTGCTGTGGTAAATCCATGAAATATGTGCTGGGGATGAAAACTAAGCTCTGTCTACAACTGGTTTCCCTTCTTTGACTTCCATTAAGACACATGAGACTTTTTCTTTCCCTTTCCCTTTATGTTGTCTCATCCTCAAGGTCACTCAAAGCTCAGAAGGAATTAGTTTTCCTTCCTTCCTATTTGTAACTAATTCATTAGTCTCAGCCCCTAATAGGTTAAAGGGGAGATAAAAGAACTTAGAACATTTTTCTGTCTCAGAAATGCCTATGGTCTTGCCACAAAATCCTATTTTGAATGTCAGATGTTAAATATTAACTTTTCTTTCCTTTGTATTCATTCTATAATGGTCCAAGACTCCTACTGAAGCAGATGTCTTTGACTGAATGGAGAAAGACTTGTATGTTGCAAAGACAAATGAGAAAACTGCATTGATATTTTAAAAAATATTATCTTTATACATTGGGCTCCCAATTGCCTGATGTGATGTCTGTCACTTAAAGGCATTCAATAATGTCTGTAGAAATGAATGAAAGAAGGAAGGAAGGAATAACTAAATGAACTAGAGTATCTACACTTTTGTTTCGAGTTTAATGAATAGTTCACTTAGGCTAATTTTTTGACACACTAAAATTTCTTTCTTTGTTACTTCTCTTTTTTTACTCTTGTGTTATTGAATATTTCATTGAACAAGGCTTACAGAACTAACACCTGAGCTACATTTCTTTCTTTCCTTGTGTCATTTAAAAAAAAAAAAAATTTTGGCCATGGTGTTTGGGATCTTAGTTCCCAGGGGTCAAACTCATGCCCCCTGCATTAGAAGCATGGAACCCCAACCACTGGACCACTGGGAAAGTCCCCATCATTTAGTTATGTTTTTTTTGGCCACTTCTATTGGTCTTTCATTTATTTCCATCTTTGTTCCTTTGGCCTGTGTGGGCCTACCATTGCAGTGGCCTCTCTTGTTGCAGAGCACCGGCTCTGGGCGCATGTGCTCCAGAGTGCTGGCTCGGTAGTTGGACACATTGGTCTAGCCGCTCCGTGGCATGTGGGATCTTCCCAGGCCAGGGATCGAACTGGAGGCCCCTGCACTGCAAGGCAGTGTCCTTACCCACTGGACTGCCAGGGAAGCCCTCCTCTCATTTATTTTTATTGTGGTAAAATACACTTAGCAGAAAATTTACCATTTTAATCATTTTAAGATATATAGTTCAGTGGTATTAAGAACATTGATATTGGGCAATTATCACCACTCTCTATAATTCTGCTCCTGCAAAGGCTGAGACTATACTCATTAAACGATAAACTCCCCATTTCCCCCCTCCTTCCAATTTCTGGAAAGCACCATTCTAACTTTCTGTCTCTATGATTTTGATTACTCTAGATACCTCATATAAGTACAATCATATAGTATCTGTCTTTTTGTGACAAGCTAATTTCACTTTGCATAATGTCCTCAGGGCCTATCTATGTTGTAGCCCATCTCAGAATTTCCTTTTAAAAGCTCCATAATATTTCGTTGTATATATATACCACATTTTGCTTATTTGTTCTTCTGTCAGTGAACACTTGGGTTGCTTCCTTATCTTAGCTGTGAATAATGCTGCTGAGAGCATGGGTGTGCCAATATCTCTTCAAGGGCCTGCTTTCAGTTGTTTTGGATATATACTCAGAAGTGGAATTACTGGATCATAAGGTAAGTCTATTTTTTTAGTTTTTAAGGAACCTTTATACTGTTTTTCCCATCACAGCTTTACCATTTTACATTCTCATGAATAGTGCACAAGGGTTCTAGTTTGTTTGTGTTTTTGTAAGAAAAAAATTTTTTTTTTTGATAACAGGATCCTAATAGCTTTGAGGTGGTACAAACGGGTTTGATTTGCACTTCCCTAATGAGTAGTGGTGTTGAGCATCTTTGCATGTGTTTACTGACCGTTTGCATATTGTCTTTGGAGAATTGTCTATTGAAGTCCTTTGCCAGTCTTTGAACTGAATTGTTGCTGTTGGGATCTTTAGTAATCCCTTATCATATACAGATAGGCAAATATTTTCTCCCATTCCATGGGTTGCCTTTTTGCTCTATTAGTTGTGTCCTTTGATGCACAAATGTTTTTAATTTTCATGAGGTCCAATTGGTCTATTTTCCTCTCTTTTATTGTCTGTGCCTTTTGTGTTATATCCATGAAATCATTGCCAAATCCATTATCATGAACGTTATGCCGTAAGTTTTCTTCTAAGAGTTTTGTAGTTCTGGAGCTTACAGTCATATAAACCATATTTGTAGTTTACATATACACATATATATTTATGTCTACATTACAGTTATGTAGTTTTACATTTAAGTCTGATCCATTTTGAATTAATGTTTATTAGTTAACAGTCTAATTTCATTCTTTTGGATATGGATATCTAGTTTTCCACTCACCATTTGTTGAAAAGACTGTCCTTTTCCTACTGAATGGTCTTGTCACCCTTGTCAAAATGCATTTTGTTCATATAAATTAAGATCTATTTCTGGGCTCCTGTTCTATCCCATTTGTCTATATGTCTGTCTTTATTTCATTGCCATACTTTTGATTACTATAGCTTTGTAGGAAGTTGTCAAATCAGGAAGTATGAGCTCCAATCTTGTTCTTTTTCAAATTGTTTTGGTTATTTGGGGGTCCCAAAATTGTCAGTGAACACTTGGGTTGCTTCCTTATCTTAGCTGTGAATAATGCTGCTGAGAGCATGGGTGTGCCAATATCTCTTCAAGGGCCTGCTTTCAGTTGTTTTGGATATATACTCAGAAGTGGAATTACTGGATCATAAGGTAAGTCTATTTTTTTAGTTTTTAAGGAACCTTTATACTGTTTTTCCCATCACAGCTTTACCATTTTACATTCTCATGAATAGTGCACAAGGGTTCTAGTTTGTTTGTGTTTTTGTAAGAAAAAAATTTTTTGATAACAGGATCCTAATAGCTTTGAGGTGGTACAAACGGGTTTGATTTGCACTTCCCTAATGAGTAGTGGTGTTGAGCATCTTTGCATGTGTTTACTGACCGTTTGCATATTGTCTTTGGAGAATTGTCTATTGAAGTCCTTTGCCAGTCTTTGAACTGAATTGTTGCTGTTGGGATCTTTAGTAATCCCTTATCATATACAGATAGGCAAATATTTTCTCCCATTCCATGGGTTGCCTTTTTGCTCTATTAGTTGTGTCCTTTGATGCACAAATGTTTTTAATTTTCATGAGGTCCAATTGGTCTATTTTCCTCTCTTTTATTGTCTGTGCCTTTTGTGTTATATCCATGAAATCATTGCCAAATCCATTATCATGAACGTTATGCCGTAAGTTTTCTTCTAAGAGTTTTGTAGTTCTGGAGCTTACAGTCATATAAACCATATTTGTAGTTTACATATACACATATATATTTATGTCTACATTACAGTTATGTAGTTTTACATTTAAGTCTGATCCATTTTGAATTAATGTTTATTAGTTAACAGTCTAATTTCATTCTTTTGGATATGGATATCTAGTTTTCCACTCACCATTTGTTGAAAAGACTGTCCTTTTCCTACTGAATGGTCTTGTCACCCTTGTCAAAATGCATTTTGTTCATATAAATTAAGATCTATTTCTGGGCTCCCTGTTCTATCCCATTTGTCTATATGTCTGTCTTTATTTCATTGCCATACTTTTGATTACTATAGCTTTGTAGGAAGTTGTCAAATCAGGAAGTATGAGCTCCAATCTTGTTCTTTTTCAAATTGTTTTGGTTATTTGGGGGTCCCTTGACATTCTATATGAATTTTACAATAAATTTTTTATTTCTACAAAAAAGTCATTGGGATTTAATAGAGATTGCATTATATCTGTGTTATCACTTTGAGTGATACAATATTAATTCTTCCAATACATGAACCTGGGATATCTTTCTGTTTACTTGTGTCTTCTTTAGTTTCTTTTAGTGATGTTCTGTAGTTTTCACGGATGTTTTCTCTCCTTGGTTAAGTTAATTGCTGATTATTCTTTCTAATGATATTATAAATGGAATTGTATTTGTAATTTTCTTCAAATACCCATTGTTAGTGTATAGAAATGCAACTTATCCTTGTGTTGACTTTTACCCTGCTACTTTGCTGAATTTGCTTAGTTGTAATAGTTTTTTAAATATATGTGTAGAATCTTTAGGGTTTTCTACTGTAAGATCATAACATCTGTGAACAGAGATAATTTTACTTCTTCCTTTTCTATTTGGATATCATTTACTTATTTGTTTGTTTGTTTTTTCATTTAACCGACCTAATTGCTCTGGTTAGGACTAGTAGTATGTTGAATATAAGTGAAGAAAGTGGGCATCTTGATTTTAGAGGAAAAACTTTCAGTCTTTCATCGAGTATGATTTTGCTGCATGCTTTTCATATGAGACTTCCGTTTGTTGGGGCAGTTTTCATCTATTCTTAGTTTGTTGAATTTTTAAATAAAAAGATATTGAATTTTGTTAAATGATTTTTTTCTGCACCAATTGAAATGATATTTTATTTCTTTTTAAGAGTATGCAGTTCCTTTCCTCTTTTGAAGTGTCATGGGAAAAGGCTTGAGTTTGTTATATCTCATGGCAATATAATAAGCCAATGGCTAGTATGGTGCTAACAATGTTGCATTTACTATCTTTTCAAAAGTATTCTTATTACTGTTATTAATTTTGGTTACGTTTTAAATCTTTCTCAGTTGTTGGAGTTGATTGGACAGCTGATTTCATGGGTCTTTTGCCCAAACTTAAATGGTGGAAAACAGACTTTTCAAAACAAAGCTTTCAAAATGGAAGAATGCATAAGATATCCTGACAAGAGCAGTCATAGGTCCATCTTTCCCACAGAGAGTAAGTTCTTGAGGGGAGGAAATATCTTTTTCCTTTATCATCAGCTATTTAGAACTGGAGATTGTTGGATAATAAACCCTTGATAAAACATCTTGAAGGGTATCAAAGGGCAACAGTGTTTCCTTGCTCTTTTTCCTCTCCTTTCCCCAAGAGAGACTGCATCAAACTCAGTAACTTCATGGTGTTGATTTACTGGGAAGTATAAATATAAACATATCCAAGTTCTGCAAATAATACAAAACTGAGCAATCATGCATTTTAATTTGACTCAGTATTACTGAATTGAAATATTTAGATTTGGAATGAAGAGAGGATTATACCTTTTTTAAAAACCATGTCACTATTCATTGCTTTCTTTTTTAAAAGCTTATAGATGCATGCATTATTTAATTCTCAAGAGTTAAGTTGATAGACTGTCTGAGGGTAGATTTATATAACTGTAATATTAAACCAGATTTGGAGAACAGGGGTACTTTGATTAACTTTTCAGTGTGGGTTTTATGTTATAGAAAGCATCACATAGTACATTGTGTGAAAATAAAATTAAATGAAGTGTAATCTATGAGTGATACCTGCTTTATAGATTTTCAATTTGATGATCAATATAAAAATGGCAACCCACTCCTGGGACTATTCTTGCCTGGGAAATCCCATGGACAGAGGAGCCTGGCTGGCTACAGACCATGGGGTCTTAAGAGCTGGACACAACAACTAAACCACCACTGCCATAACCTAATTTACCAGAACACTTGACTGAAGTATTTCGCTGATGACCAAGTAAACTCTAAGGAAGGTCAATCGGTAAAAGTATGCAGTTCCTTTCCTCTTTTGAAGTGTCATGGGAAAAGGCTTGAGTTTGTTATATCTCATGGCAATATAATAAGCCAATGGCTAGTATGGTGCTAACAATGTTGCATTTACTATCTTTTCAAAAGTATTCTTATTACTGTTATTAATTTTGGTTACGTTTTAAATCTTTCTCAGTTGTTGGAGTTGATTGGACAGCTGATTTCATGGGTCTTTTGCCCAAACTTAAATGGTGGAAAACAGACTTTTCAAAACAAAGCTTTCAAAATGGAAGAATGCATAAGATATCCTGACAAGAGCAGTCATAGGTCCATCTTTCCCACAGAGAGTAAGTTCTTGAGGGGAGGAAATATCTTTTTCCTTTATCATCAGCTATTTAGAACTGGAGATTGTTGGATAATAAACCCTTGATAAAACATCTTGAAGGGTATCAAAGGGCAACAGTGTTTCCTTGCTCTTTTTTCCCTCTCCTTTCCCCAAGAGAGACTGCATCAAACTCAGTAACTTCATGGTGTTGATTTACTGGGAAGTATAAATATAAACATATCCAAGTTCTGCAAATAATACAAAACTGAGCAATCATGCATTTTAATTTGACTCAGTATTACTGAATTGAAATATTTAGATTTGGAATGAAGAGAGGATTATACCTTTTTTAAAAACCATGTCACTATTCATTGCTTTCTTTTTTAAAAGCTTATAGATGCATGCATTATTTAATTCTCAAGAGTTAAGTTGATAGACTGTCTGAGGGTAGATTTATATAACTGTAATATTAAACCAGATTTGGAGAACAGGGGTACTTTGATTAACTTTTCAGTGTGGGTTTTATGTTATAGAAAGCATCACATAGTACATTGTGTGAAAATAAAATTAAATGAAGTGTAATCTATGAGTGATACCTGCTTTATAGATTTTCAATTTGATGATCAATATAAAAATGGCAACCCACTCCTGGGACTATTCTTGCCTGGGAAATCCCATGGACAGAGGAGCCTGGCTGGCTACAGACCATGGGGTCTTAAGAGCTGGACACAACAACTAAACCACCACTGCCATAACCTAATTTACCAGAACACTTGACTGAAGTATTTCGCTGATGACCAAGTAAACTCTAAGGAAAGGTCAATGGTATAACTACAAAGGCCAATCTATTTTAATTTCCTAAGGTTTTAAAAAAGCCCTCTTCTCAATTTACAGTGACTGTGAGAGTCATTTTCCTGCTTACACAGTGATAAAGGGCTTGTATATCATGAGTGCAGCATAGTGGATAATCAGCCAAACTTTAAGAATAAATTAAATTATTCAACACTTTGAAAAGTTTATTCCATAAACTTAGGTAACATGTCCTGTTAGGCAAATGGTTGCTTCTTTGATTATGGAAAAACACTAATGAGCTTTCACTGTTTTTAAAAAATGTTTTACTGGAAAGGATTTAGGTAGAGATTCAAACATAGTGAGATTTATAACGTGTTGGAGAAGGAAATGGCTGCCCACTCCAGTATTCTTCCCAGGCCTTGGATTGAACTGGTGCCCCTTGCACTGCAAGGCAGACTCTTTACCACTGGATCACCAGGGAAGCCCTAAAGCTCTTCTTTTAAAAAGAAAAATATGAGGTTTAAATTTGATGATAATGGTATTTCTGAAGTACATGTATGTAAAATATATACTGAGATCAAAACAGATTCAATATTTAACCTTTGAACTGATTTGTAAATAATAGCATATTAAATGAATATGAGAATATGTTAAATGAATATTCTCTAGATCCCATCTTGACTTCTCTCTCTCTCCTTCCCAAGGCTTATTGATTTCTAATATATATATATATATATATATATATATATATATATATATAGGTATTTTTTGTTTTGCTTTTACATAAAGTAAAAAATTTTAAAGTAATGAAAACTTGAGGTGCTTTCTAATTCCTTCATGTGCATTTGTGTGCTCATAACTCTAAACTGTTTTAGAAGTCAAGGTGACATAAGAGGATGGACAGTAGAGTGCACGTCAGACAAGACGGTTGTAAACTTTGCTGAGCCATGAACTAGCTGTGTAGACAAGTCACTCTCAGAGCCTTAATTTTGTGTCAATACAATGATCTCTAAGCTTGAATGTGTAAACATGGGAAGTCTGTATTAGGCGTAGAATCCACAGGGAGGAACTATTCATATTTCAGAAATCAGAGGAATTTCTGCTAGACACCATGTGATGATGATACATTTCAAGAGGACTAGGGGTGGGGGGGGGTCTTGGCAACCTAATTCCTGAGATAGCTGCTTTCTGGGTTGTCAGTTGAGGAAGCCCACGCATGCCTCACTGACAGGCCCTCACTCAACAAGGGAAGGAGGCATGGGGTGGTGATGAGGAGGAGAGTCTCTGGTAATAGTGAGACTTCTAACATGTCTCTGGCCAGGATAGAGTACAGGCACCCTGAAGGACCCACGTGGAACACATGAATACAGGAGAGAGTTTTGATCCTTGTTCATTGTTGGTGTTGCACTGTTACATAAAGCTTCTGTTAGGAGCTTGTTGTTCACTGTGGATGAGGTAGTGTTAAGGATAAGCTTAAGAATGCTGTTCAGGGGTCTCCCCCGGGGCTCCCCCTGGTGGTCCAGTGGGTAAGGACACCGCCTTGCAGTGCAAGGGGCGCCGGTTCGATCCCTGGCCTGGGAAGATCCCACGTGCCGCAGTGCGACTGGACCGATATGTCCAATTACCGAGCCAGAGCTCTGGCATGCTCCCAGAGCTGGTGCTCTGCGACAACAGAGGCCACCGCGATGGGAGGCCCACACGGGCCAAAGAACAAAGACCGATGCAAATAGATAAATGAAAGACCAATAGAAGTGGCCCGCCCGTCCCCCTCCCTCCCCACCCCACTCCCCAAAAAGATTAATAAATAAATAAATAAAATAAAAATTAAAAAAAAGAATGCTGTTCAGGCTTCCCTGGTGGTCCAGTGGGTAAAGAGTCCACCTTGCAAGAGGCACCGGTTGAATCCCTGGCCTGGGAAGATCATGTGTGCTGTGGAGCGGCCCGACTGATGTCCAATTTTGAGCCAGCGCTTTGGAGCACATGTGCCCAGAGCTGGTGCTCTGCATTGAGAGAGGCCACTGCAATGGGAGACCCACACAGGTCAAAGAATAAAGACGGATGAAAATCAGTCGATAAATAAACAATAAAAGAGGCCAAAATTAAAAATGTTTTTAAAAATGAATGCTGATAATTTTTCTATCCTTTAACCATGCTCAATAAGAGGATCATAGAAACAGAGGTTTCTGCTAGACACCATTGTGATGTTTGATTAACATTTTCAAAAGAGGACAAAAGGGGTTTGGGGGGATCTTGGCAACCTAATTCCTGAGATAGCTGCTTTCTGGGTTGTCAGTTGAGGAAGCCACGCATGCCTCACTGACAGGCCCTCACTCAACAAGGGAAGGAGGCATGGGGTGGTGATGAGGAGGAGAGTCTCTGGTAATAGTGAGACTTCTAACATGTCTCTGGCCAGGATAGAGTACAGGCACCCTGAAGGACCCACGTGGAACACATGAATACAGGAGAGAGTTTTGATCCTTGTTCATTGTTGGTGTTGCACTGTTACATAAAGCTTCTGTTAGGAGCTTGTTGTTCACTGTGGATGAGGTAGTGTTAAGGATAAGCTTAAGAATGCTGTTCAGGGGTCTCCCCCGGGGCTCCCCCTGGTGGTCCAGTGGGTAAGGACACCGCCTTGCAGTGCAAGGGGCGCCGGTTCGATCCCTGGCCTGGGAAGATCCCACGTGCCGCAGTGCGACTGGACCGATATGTCCAATTACCGAGCCAGAGCTCTGGCATGCTCCCAGAGCTGGTGCTCTGCGACAACAGAGGCCACCGCGATGGGAGGCCCACACGGGCCAAAGAACAAAGACCGATGCAAATAGATAAATGAAAGACCAATAGAAGTGGCCCGCCCGTCCCCTCCCTCCCCACCCCACTCCCCAAAAAGATTAATAAATAAATAAATAAAATAAAAATTAAAAAAAAGAATGCTGTTCAGGCTTCCCTGGTGGTCCAGTGGGTAAAGAGTCCACCTTGCAAGAGGCACCGGTTGAATCCCTGGCCTGGGAAGATCATGTGTGCTGTGGAGCGGCCCGACTGATGTCCAATTTTGAGCCAGCGCTTTGGAGCACATGTGCCCAGAGCTGGTGCTCTGCATTGAGAGAGGCCACTGCAATGGGAGACCCACACAGGTCAAAGAATAAAGACGGATGAAAATCAGTCGATAAATAAACAATAAAAGAGGCCAAAATTAAAAAAAAATGTTTTTTAAAAAATGAATGCTGTTCATAGCTATCCTCTTCCCTAATTTTGGGCTCAGTCCTAGGGACTCTCACTACCATGCTCAAAGCTATGGCTCTTAATGTCTAGTCTCCCAGATATCTTGTATCCATCTCTTCATTTGAGATACCATGAGCTTGGACCAAAATGGAATTTCTCAGCAATACTGATAAATATGTAGTGAAATAATTCAGTGATTTTTTTGGTATGAATACCGTGGAACCAATTTATCTTTTTAATATATATTTTCCAAATTCTCTATGTTGGAAAATGAACATAAACTGTATGAACAGTTCATATAGTCAAATATTCATATGGTCAAATTTATCCTGAGTTGTATCATCTCTGGGTTAACAAAGTTCTTTGATACTTTAATATAGTATTTGTCAGGAATCTACTCAGTGCAAGACAATCTCTTGCCTTATGATTTCTTGTAATTAATTGGTTTGCAATATCAAAAATAGTAAATATAGAAATTATAGAAGTACAGAATTACTTTTCCTACAAAAAATAATTGTACAGCAAGATATTGTGACATCTACAGTTTCAGTAGTCGTGTTCTATTGGTGTACTTAAACCCTGTGCAAGTTGGTTGCATTTTATCTGGCAGCATAACTACAGATCAAGTTGTCCCTTTAATCCTTCAGGTTCAAGAAACAGAGTGGGATGTTAACTGACACTTGTTACTGCAGACTTGAAGAAATTGCTTTTAAAAGTTACTTATTCATCTGCTAAATTAAACTTGCAAATCGGTGATAATATTTGGTACTTATATAGTACTTTACAGATTTTCAGAGTATTGCAATAATTCATGATTGTGTTTTAATCATCACAATAATTTTGCAAAGAAGACAAGGCAGTAACTAACTCCATGTGATAGATAAGAAAATGGTGTCCTGAAATGTAAAGTGATTTGTGTTATATAATCTGGCTAGTCAGTAGTAGAGGGGAACTGACTTCTAAGTTTTGTGATTTCTAGATGTGGTCATAAGGTATTATAGACTACGTAAAGACAGAACATATTAGGGTCTACAGCTATTTTTTTGTAGACTGAAACAACATAGTTTCAGGGATGGTATGGACCCTGTCCAGGCTGGCATAAATAGGCAAGGACTCGATCCGAATGGGTGAGCTGTGGTAAATAGTCTTAATCACAATACCTTTATTCAAATGATAGGATCTTTCTTCTTGGAGGTGGGGTTGAACCATAGGCAGTACATACGGAGAGATCTACAGTGAAGAGGTGGAGAATGGTCATGAGGACTTAAGCATAATATCAGGGCCCCCAGAAAGTCATATTGTCTAGGATTTTTTTTTTTTTTTTAAAGATTTATTTATTTATTTATTTTGGGTGGGGGTCGGGTTGGGGAGGGAGGGGAGCAGGTGGGCCACTTCTATTGGTCTTTCATTTCTCTGTGTTCATCCGTCTTTGTTCTTTGGCTCCTGTGGGCCTCCCATCGCGGTGGCATCTGTCGTTGCAGAGCGCTGGCTCTGGGCGCGTCTGGCTCGGTAATTGGACACATCGGTCCAGCCGCTCCGCGGCACGTGGGATCTTCCCAGGCCAGGGATCGAACTGGCGCCCCTTGCACTGCAAGGCGGTGTCCTTACCCACTGGACCACCAGGGGAAGCCCTGTCTAGGATTTTTGGCCAGGTTCTGGGTCTGAGCTGCAGAATTATAACACAAGTGAGGACTGAGGTAGCTGCTCAGTCTAAAAGATTAGAGAAACAGAGTGAGAATTAGGCATGATGCTGGGGAGGAGACTGCTGCTATTTAATAGGCTAGGGACTATCATTCCAGAAGAGAAGCAAAAGGAAAATAGGCTGAATGGAAACACTTTTGCATATTTCAGGCATTCTCATTAGCAGGGACTATGGTCAGTGTCCATCTTGTTGCAATAATTCATGATTGTGTTTTAATCATCACAATAATTTTGCAAAGAAGACAAGGCAGTAACTAACTCCATGTGATAGATAAGAAAATGGTGTCCTGAAATGTAAAGTGATTTGTGTTATATAATCTGGCTAGTCAGTAGTAGAGGGGAACTGACTTCTAAGTTTTGTGATTTCTAGATGTGGTCATAAGGTATTATAGACTACGTAAAGACAGAACATATTAGGGTCTACAGCTATTTTTTTGTAGACTGAAACAACATAGTTTCAGGGATGGTATGGACCCTGTCCAGGCTGGCATAAATAGGCAAGGACTCGATCCGAATGGGTGAGCTGTGGTAAATAGTCTTAATCACAATACCTTTATTCAAATGATAGGATCTTTCTTCTTGGAGGTGGGGTTGAACCATAGGCAGTACATACGGAGAGATCTACAGTGAAGAGGTGGAGAATGGTCATGAGGACTTAAGCATAATATCAGGGCCCCCAGAAAGTCATATTGTCTAGGATTTTTTTTTTTTTTTTAAAGATTTATTTATTTATTTATTTTGGGTGGGGGTCGGGTTGGGGAGGGAGGGGAGCAGGTGGGCCACTTCTATTGGTCTTTCATTTCTCTGTGTTCATCCGTCTTTGTTCTTTGGCTCCTGTGGGCCTCCCATCGCGGTGGCATCTGTCGTTGCAGAGCGCCAGCTCTGGGCGCGTCTGGCTCGGTAATTGGACACATCAGTCCAGCCGCTCCGCGGCACGTGGGATCTTCCCAGGCCAGGGAACGAACCGGCGCCCCTTGCACTGCAAGGCGGTGTCCTTACCCACTGGACCACCAGGGGAAGCCCTGTCTAGGATTTTTGGCCAGGTTCTGGGTCTGAGCTGCAGAATTATAACACAAGTGAGGACTGAGGTAGCTGCTCAGTCTAAAAGATTAGAGAAACAGAGTGAGAATTAGGCATGATGCTGGGGAGGAGACTGCTGCTATTTAATAGGCTAGGGACTATCATTCCAGAAGAGAAGCAAAAGGAAAATAGGCTGAATGGAAACACTTTTGCATATTTCAGGCATTCTCATTAGCAGGGTTCAACCTACTGGTCAGGTGTCCTTAGTCTTCTGTGCTGGACAAAGCTCAAGTGTTAGGGGAAAGAAACAGTGCTCTTTGATGCTTAAACATGGTTCAACTTATAAGGCATGTGATTTACCTGAGAATTGACCTGTGAAGTTTCCAGGTAAAGTGGGTGCCACTGCCTTTTATAATAATTTCCATGTGTATTTTCACAGAATGCTGATAGGTGAGCATATATTGCTGTATTAGTAATTCTGGGATTATCTGAAAAATAGCACAATATTCTCATGATAGGTTTATGTTAATAAATTTGATTAGCATAAAGCAAAAATTAATTCAGTGACATCTTTAAAGTTAAGGAACTGTATTTTCCCATGTCACTAATATCCCGGTCTTGTGAAGGTCTGTACATTTCTATGACCGAATGACTACCTGAAGAGTTTCTCTTTAGGTTCCCAAGATGCTAGGTTAAGTCAGGTGTCATCATTGTGGCACTTAGCTATTCAAAGGTCCAAGGTCCACTGCTTTGGCATCACTTGGGAGCTTCTTAGAATAGCAGAATCTCAGGCTTAATGCTAGACCTACTAAATCAGACTGCACTTTATCAATATCTCCAGGTGATTTGTAAGCACATTCAAGTTTAAGAAGTACTAGTATGCCTTTGTGGCTCAAAATCATGGCTTTCCTAAACCTCTGCTTCTAGGGACCCCCTATTTCTTACATTTCTGGAATCTGTATATAGGCCATAAGCTAGCCAATTCATTTTTTTTAACATTCTAAAAACTGTGGCTTTGTTTGCTCCCAACTATCTCTTCCTTATTTTGTCAGAGAAGGGAAACTTTTTTTCTTTTACATTCCCCACATTTTCATTTCTTGTCACTTGATGATTTTTGATTTTGGAGACAGAGCATCACTTCTAGCTTCCACAGGACATATTCTCTCTCGGGTCAACTTGAAGACTTTTTCTCAATAGCACTCAGTAGCATCTCTCTCAATAGCACTGAGGGACTAAGGTTCAGATTACTGCTGAAGTCAATCAGAAAAATGAATGGTCACTAATTTCAATATTGCTTTTTTTTAGGTAGTCTTAGAGTAAAATAAGACCACCCAAAAGACAGAGAGCTATACTTTCTGTGTATTAGCAGTAAACATTCTGTTATTTTACTCTAGAACTCTAAAAAAATCAAGGGAAAAATCTTTATTGGACCTTACCTGTCATCTGCTTTTAACCTTTGTTTTCTTTTTTTCCATCTTTGTTATAAAAGGGAAAAGCTCTCATGCTACATGTTGCCATTATGAAATTTAGGTATTTATGTGTATATTATTTTTGCATATCTATTAGAAATCACATTTAGAAATAGTCTCTGTATATTACCCTTAACAGTTTTAGTGGGCAAGTACACGCAACACTGTGGCTTGTTTCACATGACCTCTCTTTACATTGAAACCATATCCTCTATTTCTTCCCTTCTCTAAAAGCCACACAGGATGATGTAGAAGTAAAGTGAGAGAAGTCAGCTGAAATATATGTACAAGCTATTGTAATTGTCATTTACTGAATGATGTATAGAATTTCAGGGCACAAGGGGCAGGATTGTCTGAAAGTAACCTCAAAAGTTGAGTCTTGGTTAATGACCCCCAGACCTATTGGTACTAGGACTTCACCCAGTGGGAGAAGTCACGCTTGAACTC
Organism: Tragulus kanchil; assembly: GCA_022376925.1. Classification (NCBI taxonomy): domain Eukaryota; kingdom Metazoa; phylum Chordata; class Mammalia; order Artiodactyla; family Tragulidae; genus Tragulus; species Tragulus kanchil. The sequence continues at coordinate 151,199,071 of JAIOJX010000024.1, forward strand.
AACTTCCTGTACAACTGATGGTATTGTTTTAGCCTCTTGCAGGAAGTACAGCTTTCTGCGGTCTCTGCTGTCCTCAGGTGCTGGGCAATTAGTTTTCACAGTTACTTCCTCTAAATAGATGACACGCAATCCAGACTGCCTGACCCTTAAGCTGTGTGCTTATCTCTTCCCAGTGAGATTGCTGTCATGCTTGCCCTGTAAGAAATGATGGCAACAAGACAGTGGGGACTGTGCCCCAATACTGCACCGAGTGTCCATCAGCTAGACACCATGTATGTTTTCATGGGAAAAATGGGGAACTCAAAGGACCTGTGACTTTTCTTGTTGAAAGACCCCTTGAGTTTTTTCGATGAAGCCTAGTCCTAAATATGATAATGTAAAATTCACCCAGAGCTTTGGTGAACCTCAGGGGACCTATCTTGCATAGCATATTTATTAATGATAATCAAAGGGTTTGCTCTGCATATCCTGCTTTGGGAGAGCTCATATCTCAGTTTGCACATCTGCAGCATAGATTGAAGTCAGTGCTGTATTTGCATTTTGCCTTGGATTAGATGTTGCCCTACTGATGACTGTTAACTCAAGGGTTTTTTTTTCATTTGTATGTCACCCTTATTCATGTCTCTCTCTGTCCAGGAATATTCTATGGTGTACTGTTTGATAATATTGTTGATAGTACCTTTTGACTTTCTTCCCCTTCTGTCTTCTCTGTGGTATCTGCCAAGGATTGTAACCTTAGATAAACCAACTGTCTGCTTACCGTGCATCTGTGCCTGAGCAACCAAGCACTGCTGAAGAGAGTTGCACAACAGGGCATGTTGACTTTACAAAAAATAATTAGAACAGTTTCAAACTGGACAGCAATCCTCTAATGATTCTCAGTCAAGCTCACTCCCATTTTTCAAAATGACTGTTTCAGGCTTCTTCAAACCTTCTTCTCATTGGCCATGACTCTCAGAAGATGATCTTGATGATTGGTTTTTTTTTTTTTTTTTGTGGGTGGGGTTTTCGGTTTTTTTCTTTTTTTGATTATTATTTTTTGGGGGGCGGGGGGCACTTCTATGGGTCTTTCATTTATCGTTTTTCATCCATCTTTGTTCTCTGGCCCGTGTGGGCCTCCCACCGCAGTGGCCTCTCTCGCTGCAGAGCACTGGCTCTGGGCGCATGCGCTCCACAGCTCCGGCTTGGTAGTTGGACACATTGGTCCAGCCACTCCGCGACATGTGGGATCTTCCCAGGTCAGGGATCGAACTGGCGTCCATTGCACTGCAAGGCGGTGTCTTTCCCCACTGGACCACCAGGGAAGCCCCCTGATGATTGTTTTATAGAGAAAGTAGAAGCCCTTAAATGAGAACTCCATCACCTGTCCACACATTTTTAGTTTCCTTCTGTTACAGTATGGGGGTAATTATTTTGCCCTAAGGCCAAATCCTCTTCTGGTGCTTTTATTTTACCTCTTCCCTCCTTCTAAGGTGTCTAAAGTTATGAATTATTTTTTGTCTGAATAGTCAAACTCTTCTTCAGTTGGAGCTTTTGAAAATAGGATCAAATATCTTTGAATGAGGAGAAAGAAAAAGAGGAGAGGAGAGGGAGAGAAGAAGTTTTTAAGTTGATTTCTTCACCCGATCGTAGTCAGTGCTGTATTTGCATTTTGCCTTGGATTAGATGTTGCCCTACTGATGACTGTTAACTCAAGGGTTTTTTTTTCATTTGTATGTCACCCTTATTCATGTCTCTCTCTGTCCAGGAATATTCTATGGTGTACTGTTTGATAATATTGTTGATAGTACCTTTTGACTTTCTTCCCCTTCTGTCTTCTCTGTGGTATCTGCCAAGGATTGTAACCTTAGATAAACCAACTGTCTGCTTACCGTGCATCTGTGCCTGAGCAACCAAGCACTGCTGAAGAGAGTTGCACAACAGGGCATGTTGACTTTACAAAAAATAATTAGAACAGTTTCAAACTGGACAGCAATCCTCTAATGATTCTCAGTCAAGCTCACTCCCATTTTTCAAAATGACTGTTTCAGGCTTCTTCAAACCTTCTTCTCATTGGCCATGACTCTCAGAAGATGATCTTGATGATTGGTTTTTTTTTTTTTTTTTGTGGGTGGGGTTTTCGGTTTTTTTCTTTTTTTGATTTTTATTTTTTGGGGGGCGGGGGGCACTTCTATGGGTCTTTCATTTATCGTTTTTCATCCATCTTTGTTCTCTGGCCCGTGTGGGCCTCCCACCGCAGTGGCCTCTCTCGCTGCAGAGCACTGGCTCTGGGCGCATGCGCTCCACAGCTCCGGCTTGGTAGTTGGACACATTGGTCCAGCCACTCCGCGACATGTGGGATCTTCCCAGGTCAGGGATCGAACTGGCGTCCATTGCACTGCAAGGCGGTGTCTTTCCCCACTGGACCACCAGGGAAGCCCCCTGATGATTGTTTTATAGAGAAAGTAGAAGCCCTTAAATGAGAACTCCATCACCTGTCCACACATTTTTAGTTTCCTTCTGTTACAGTATGGGGGTAATTATTTTGCCCTAAGGCCAAATCCTCTTCTGGTGCTTTTATTTTACCTCTTCCCTCCTTCTAAGGTGTCTAAAGTTATGAATTATTTTTTGTCTGAATAGTCAAACTCTTCTTCAGTTGGAGCTTTTGAAAATAGGATCAAATATCTTTGAATGAGGAGAAAGAAAAAGAGGAGAGGAGAGGGAGAGAAGAAGTTTTTAAGTTGATTTCTTCACCCCCTTTAAGATATTGCCCTATTGCCTCTGCTCAAATAAAAAAAAAGATAAAGTTTCTATGTACTCTATTTCTTCCCCTCTAGCTATTTCTAAATATTTTCCAGTATAACTTCTGCCTACGTTGTTCCACATGAGAATTTCTTAACCTTGATACCATTGGCATTTTAGGCCAATCTTTTATGCTAGAAATACCATTCAGCACCCTTTGGATGTTTAGCAGTATCTCTGGTCTTTATTCACTGGATGCAGTAGCAGCCCTCTCTCTGCAACTATAACAACCAAAAATGTCTTCAGACATTACCGAATGACTTCTGTGAAGCAAAACTGAGAATCATTGCTTTATTCCATGGCTCTTGTTAGGTTACCAAGGACTTTCATGATGAAAAATTTCATTTTTTATTTTTGATAGCTTAGTCGCATCTGACGTTGTTAACCTCTCCTGTCTTAGAACATTTTTCTCTTGCCTCTGTTAAGAACATTCTCTTGAGTTTCCTTTTATCTCTCAGATTGCTCTTTTTTTTCTTCTTTCCTTCCTTTCTCTTTTCACTCTTTCTTCTCTCTCCTTGCTTCTCCCCTCAAACCTTTCTTTTTCTCTTTCTTTGAGCCTTTGTATGTTAGTTCTCTGTCAATTGACAATTAAATGTTGGCATTCCTAAAGAAAATCAATCCTGAATATCCATTGAAAGGAGTGATGCAGAAGCTGAAGCTCCAATACTTTGGCCACCTGCTTTGAAGAGCTGACTTGTTGGAAAAGACCCTGATGCTGGGAAAGATTGGAGGCAGGAGGAGAGGCCGGTGACAGACAATGAGATGGTTGGATGGCATCATTGACTCAGTGTAAGGAGTTTGAGCAAATTCAGGTCCACACATTTTTAGTTTCCTTCTGTTACAGTATGGGGGTAATTATTTTGCCCTAAGGCCAAATCCTCTTCTGGTGCTTTTATTTTACCTCTTCCCTCCTTCTAAGGTGTCTAAAGTTATGAATTATTTTTTGTCTGAATAGTCAAACTCTTCTTCAGTTGGAGCTTTTGAAAATAGGATCAAATATCTTTGAATGAGGAGAAAGAAAAAGAGGAGAGGAGAGGGAGAGAAGAAGTTTTTAAGTTGATTTCTTCACCCCCTTTAAGATATTGCCCTATTGCCTCTGCTCAAATAAAAAAAAAGATAAAGTTTCTATGTACTCTATTTCTTCCCCTCTAGCTATTTCTAAATATTTTCCAGTATAACTTCTGCCTACGTTGTTCCACATGAGAATTTCTTAACCTTGATACCATTGGCATTTTAGGCCAATCTTTTATGCTAGAAATACCATTCAGCACCCTTTGGATGTTTAGCAGTATCTCTGGTCTTTATTCACTGGATGCAGTAGCAGCCCTCTCTCTGCAACTATAACAACCAAAAATGTCTTCAGACATTACCGAATGACTTCTGTGAAGCAAAACTGAGAATCATTGCTTTATTCCATGGCTCTTGTTAGGTTACCAAGGACTTTCATGATGAAAAATTTCATTTTTTATTTTTGATAGCTTAGTCGCATCTGACGTTGTTAACCTCTCCTGTCTTAGAACATTTTTCTCTTGCCTCTGTTAAGAACATTCTCTTGAGTTTCCTTTTATCTCTCAGATTGCTCTTTTTTTTCTTCTTTCCTTCCTTTCTCTTTTCACTCTTTCTTCTCTCTCCTTGCTTCTCCCCTCAAACCTTTCTTTTTCTCTTTCTTTGAGCCTTTGTATGTTAGTTCTCTGTCAATTGACAATTAAATGTTGGCATTCCTAAAGAAAATCAATCCTGAATATCCATTGAAAGGAGTGATGCAGAAGCTGAAGCTCCAATACTTTGGCCACCTGCTTTGAAGAGCTGACTTGTTGGAAAAGACCCTGATGCTGGGAAAGATTGGAGGCAGGAGGAGAGGCCGGTGACAGACAATGAGATGGTTGGATGGCATCATTGACTCAGTGTAAGGAGTTTGAGCAAATTCAGGGAGATAGTGAAGGACAGGGAAGCCTGGTAGGCTGCAGTTCATGGGGTCACAAGGAGTCAGACATGACTTAGTGATTGAACAACAACAAATTCTCTTCTTACATTGCTGTTTTTCTGAGGACTCTCATCCCCATACAGAGCTTTAATTTTCACCTTTAGCTATCTGCTTCAAGCTAGATGAACTAGCTTTGGTGTGGTTGACAGGACAACCTCCCCACCACCAGAAAGAGCAAAAAGTTGAATATAGTAGTTTATCCCTAGCTTGTGGTCTTTATCTGTACATGATAAGCCTTCTCTCTTAGGGGGAAAAATCTGCTTCTAGCTCTACCTTTTGAAGTAGAAACCTAGTACTTAATCAGAATAACATAAAGCGGATTTCCTCAGGGAACCTTCCTTAGTTTTCCTGACTAGTTCCACCGCCCCATTACGGAGGCCTTTAATAGGCTTTGTATACTTCTTTCTTAATGCGTAATACAGTAGCAGCTTTACGTTTACTTGCATGATTAGTGAGGCCATAGAGTACAGTTGTGTGTTTAAAAGCAAAGATTTAGAAATAAATAAATAAAAGCAAGAATTTTTAGGCCAAGACTGCTTGACTTGGAATCTTGGGTCTTAAATTCTTGGTGCTGCAGTTTCCTTATCTTTAACGTAGGGGCTGTAATAGAACCTATTTTAAAGGTTGTTGTGAGGCTTAAATTTAGTGTATATGTATTGCATATACATTTATAAATTTAGTATAAATTTAGTGTATATGCAATGCTTAGAACAGGGCATGTATCATGGCAAGCACTATGCAATAGCAGCTATGATTTTTAAAAATTGAATTTTCATCTGTTTCTCTTACTTTTTTGCTTATTATTTCTAGTTCAGTGCCAACACAGTTCATGACACATTGCAGGCATGCAGTACCTGTCAGGGGAATGTATTAATTAAAGTGTTTGGAAAAAGAAATGCTATATACATGCAAAGCACACTTGTGTAAATGAAAAACAGAGAGTCTGCACTGTGTTTTAAAAATGATTCTACTATAGTCATTCATTGTTTTTACTTGCACAATTTATGCTAGAGGGAAATAGGTGATATTTTTAAAAAATAAAATTCAAACAATATTTTTATGCTGGTTGAGTTCATTATAACAGAATCAGTGAAGTCAGAGACTTTAAGTTAAAATGTTACTCAACTATTGCATATTTGAAGAATATCATCAAATTAAAATTCCTATATTAAATACATAAGAAGTAGACATAATTTTTTCATAAAAAGCCATGAAAACAAATATAAGTCTCAGAGGTTAAGCTTTATATAATCATTTTAGGTTTTCAAATATCACATGTATCTTGTAAACAAACTTTTAAGGACTCAATTTTTTAATGAAAAGATGCTAAATAAATCCATGCATATGAGATTGTTTCTTTGGTATGGAGGTTTCTGGGTTCTTCGAATCATTACGAATTGTTGGACATTATTAATTGAGAAATAACTGTGCAATGATATTTGAAAAAAAACTAACTGAAGAATGCAATGATTATTTGACTGCAAAATAATGTATACTTCTTTCTTAATGCGTAATACAGTAGCAGCTTTACGTTTACTTGCATGATTAGTGAGGCCATAGAGTACAGTTGTGTGTTTAAAAGCAAAGATTTAGAAATAAATAAATAAAAGCAAGAATTTTTAGGCCAAGACTGCTTGACTTGGAATCTTGGGTCTTAAATTCTTGGTGCTGCAGTTTCCTTATCTTTAACGTAGGGGCTGTAATAGAACCTATTTTAAAGGTTGTTGTGAGGCTTAAATTTAGTGTATATGTATTGCATATACATTTATAAATTTAGTATAAATTTAGTGTATATGCAATGCTTAGAACAGGGCATGTATCATGGCAAGCACTATGCAATAGCAGCTATGATTTTTAAAAATTGAATTTTCATCTGTTTCTCTTACTTTTTTGCTTATTATTTCTAGTTCAGTGCCAACACAGTTCATGACACATTGCAGGCATGCAGTACCTGTCAGGGGAATGTATTAATTAAAGTGTTTGGAAAAAGAAATGCTATATACATGCAAAGCACACTTGTGTAAATGAAAAACAGAGAGTCTGCACTGTGTTTTAAAAATGATTCTACTATAGTCATTCATTGTTTTTACTTGCACAATTTATGCTAGAGGGAAATAGGTGATATTTTTAAAAAATAAAATTCAAACAATATTTTTATGCTGGTTGAGTTCATTATAACAGAATCAGTGAAGTCAGAGACTTTAAGTTAAAATGTTACTCAACTATTGCATATTTGAAGAATATCATCAAATTAAAATTCCTATATTAAATACATAAGAAGTAGACATAATTTTTTCATAAAAAGCCATGAAAACAAATATAAGTCTCAGAGGTTAAGCTTTATATAATCATTTTAGGTTTTCAAATATCACATGTATCTTGTAAACAAACTTTTAAGGACTCAATTTTTTAATGAAAAGATGCTAAATAAATCCATGCATATGAGATTGTTTCTTTGGTATGGAGGTTTCTGGGTTCTTCGAATCATTACGAATTGTTGGACATTATTAATTGAGAAATAACTGTGCAATGATATTTGAGCAACAACTCAATGTAAAAAAAGTCTCAACTGAAGAAGAAATATTGCTGAAGTAGTATGTTGTCATTTGCATTAGCTCAGACTGTCATAACAAAATACCACAGACCGGGTGGCTTTAACAACAGAAATGTATTTCTCACAGTTCTGGAGGCTGGAAGTCTAAGAGCAAGGTGCTGACTGATTTTATTCCTGGCGAGGGCTCTTTCCCTTGTTTGTGGAGAGTGGTCTTCTCACTGGGTCGCCACATGGAGGAGGCAGAGAGCTCTGGGGCCTCTTTCTCTTCTTATAAAGGCACCAGCCCCTATCCGATTAGAGCACCACTCTTTTGACCTCATTTAACTTCTTCCACCGCCTCACAGGCTCTGTCTCTAAATACAGTCACACTGGGTGTTAGGCCTTCAACGTAAGAATTTTTGAGAGAACACCAACATTCAGTCCATAATACCATTCAAAAGGAGGAAAGAATATTTTTATTGGGGTGAATATACCAAAAATTTTCAGAGGAAGAGACTTTTAAGATTGGTTTTAAAAGGATTTGGACTTGCCGAGTGGAAAGGGAAATTATACCATGATCTGAATATTGTATGTGAAAAGTCGAAGCGATGTAAGATCTGTGTAGGGCAAATGAGGATTTCAGTATGATTGTTTTCCTAATATGTGAGGAGAAAATGAGTGAATTTCAGGCCATTGAGAAATTTGAATGAGGAGTTATGGAGTTTGTACTTTATTCCATGGACAGTAGGAGCCCACAGTTTTAAAAAGAAGTGATATGATCAGAGCTGCTCTCAGATAATCTGACAGAAACTTCAAGAGGCTGAAATTGGCAGGTTATAGTACTGGTCTGGTTAGGAGGCTATATTAATAGTCAGGAAAGAGGTAATGAGAGCCTGACCTACAATAGTGGTAGCAGGTATTCACGCATGAGTCAGACACTGACTTTTCTCAGAGGTCTGCACTCTAATGGAAAAGCATACAAATAAACTAGCAATTACAAAAAAAAATTTTACATAGAGATTGTTTCTTTGGTATGGAGGTTTCTGGGTTCTTCGAATCATTACGAATTGTTGGACATTATTAATTGAGAAATAACTGTGCAATGATATTTGAGCAACAACTCAATGTAAAAAAAGTCTCAACTGAAGAAGAAATATTGCTGAAGTAGTATGTTGTCATTTGCATTAGCTCAGACTGTCATAACAAAATACCACAGACCGGGTGGCTTTAACAACAGAAATGTATTTCTCACAGTTCTGGAGGCTGGAAGTCTAAGAGCAAGGTGCTGACTGATTTTATTCCTGGCGAGGGCTCTTTCCCTTGTTTGTGGAGAGTGGTCTTCTCACTGGGTCGCCACATGGAGGAGGCAGAGAGCTCTGGGGCCTCTTTCTCTTCTTATAAAGGCACCAGCCCCTATCCGATTAGAGCGCCACTCTTTTGACCTCATTTAACTTCTTCCACCGCCTCACAGGCTCTGTCTCTAAATACAGTCACACTGGGTGTTAGGCCTTCAACGTAAGAATTTTTGAGAGAACACCAACATTCAGTCCATAATACCATTCAAAAGGAGGAAAGAATATTTTTATTGGGGTGAATATACCAAAAATTTTCAGAGGAAGAGACTTTTAAGATTGGTTTTAAAAGGATTTGGACTTGCCGAGTGGAAAGGGAAATTATACCATGATCTGAATATTGTATGTGAAAAGTCGAAGCGATGTAAGATCTGTGTAGGGCAAATGAGGATTTCAGTATGATTGTTTTCCTAATATGTGAGGAGAAAATGAGTGAATTTCAGGCCATTGAGAAATTTGAATGAGGAGTTATGGAGTTTGTACTTTATTCCATGGACAGTAGGAGCCCACAGTTTTAAAAAGAAGTGATATGATCAGAGCTGCTCTCAGATAATCTGACAGAAACTTCAAGAGGCTGAAATTGGCAGGTTATAGTACTGGTCTGGTTAGGAGGCTATATTAATAGTCAGGAAAGAGGTAATGAGAGCCTGACCTACAATAGTGGTAGCAGGTATTCACGCATGAGTCAGACACTGACTTTTCTCAGAGGTCTGCACTCTAATGGAAAAGCATACAAATAAACTAGCAATTACAATATAATGGGATAAAAAATGGAATAAGGTTCTGTTCACTAGAAACGTACAACAATATTAAACTTGTATGTGCCTATAAAACATAGTATTTACAAAGCAAAAGTGGATAGAACTTTTGGGAGAAACTGAAAAATGTACAATTACAATGGCCTGTTTCAACACATATCACAAAATTATTGACAGGTTAAGCAGATAAAATATTAGGAAAGATACAGAAGATTGGAATAATTATATAAGTAATTATATCAATTTTGGCTCAAATCAGAGAACAGTATAGCCTCAGAGAATAATATTTTCAGCAGCTACAGGATTTGTATAAACGCTGTTGCTCTTTTGCCTTGCCCAAAGTCTCTTTTATAGTCACTATTTCCCAACTTTTCAAAACAAATACCTCTTATTCATCCCAAATCTTCCAAGATATATCACCCTGCAGTATAAACCTTCGAGGAACAATCAAAATATTGGTGTTGGGGAAGGCTCTCAGAAACCTTTCATCGACCGTTGTCTGTCCCTGTCTTGTATGAATGTCCAGTAAGGGTGAGGCATGGCGTTAGTGAAGGGGTAGTTGGACCCATTGTGGGATGTCACGGATTCAGTAGCATGGGACAGGTGGAGGGATGGCTGTGGTTTTTGGATTACCTTACTCTTTCATATTCTCACTATTACCAACTAAAGAGTTACTCCTGAGGGAGTCACAGCAGAGCAATGCACTCTCTGGGGTATGTGAGAAAAGAGGGCAGGGAGGACCTGGTTGAGCTGGCCTTGGTACTGGGCTCCCATGCCACAGCTATGGCCTGGCCAGTCAAAAGCCTGGGGCCTCCAGGGCTTGCTCTGGGGAGAAGCACCTTCTGAGAGAGAAACTGGGAGAAACTGATAGATGTGGCTTCACCAGTAACTGCCAATAGTGATAAAGACAGTAGCTTTTCTAAAGTAACAGTAATAAAATGTATCAACTAGGTTGAAGAAAAATATCAAGTATCTTTCTATTTTCGCATAGAAGATGATACCAAAATACACTGTCATTTGAAGATAGGATTAAAAATATTGAACCAAAAAGTATAGAAAAATTATGTAGAGATTCAATATTGTTATTAGTATTCTTATATTTTTCTAGGTTACATGAGTTTGTGGAATTTATCATTTTTTAAAAATGTATAATTTATCATGATTTTATTCTCATGTTACATAAATATTCACTTTTCCACCTAATTTTTAAAATTTATAATGTATTCTTTTCAAAAAGAGGTCTGTATCTGATATTATACTGGCTTTAGGCTAACAGAACCTGAATCCATCCTTAGACTTGATATGGTTTCTATTTCTATTCCTCTTTGTCTTTCTGTTTTTCTCATCATTCTTTTTCACACTCTATAAAAAGTAGGACCCATACTAATATATAAGGAATGTAGAACAAAATATTAAAAATAATTACCTATGATACATTACCCTAAACTTCAGAAAACCAAGGTATCTGATATTCATATATTAAACCCTCTCTGATGTTAATATATTATCTCATTATATTGCTTAATGTATTTTAAATTTTACTAACAAAACTCATTCTCTTCTACTTGTGTATAAAAATAAGGTTTTTAGTGCTATAAGTATAAATAAAAACCAGGAATGGCTCTTTCTAGTAATAAGGTACTATTAACCCAAGGATAAATTAACTTTTTAACATATTAAAAAATATTAGTCAACTTAAAGAAATTCATGAAGGGCACATTGTTTTTTAAATTTCTTTTACATGTACCCAGGCAAAAACATTTGGAGACAACTGAGCTGGACAAATAGCTAAGGAAGACTGTAAATCAATCATGCAGCTCCTTTAAGGGAGCTGCATCTATTTTTAACTGTCCAGTTGGCAGATTTCAGCGGACAGCTGCATCAGATGGATGGAGGCTGCCCGAGGCTGTGAGGAACACTGCATTGGCCCACTTACTTCCAGTTGTGAAGCCTTCTTTAAAAACCCAATTCTTAAAAAGAAAGCAATTAAAGCTAACATTTTTAAAGTTTGGGGTGGAAACAGCTCTCCTTAGTGCTGAAGAACAGAATATGAGGACCTACAGGCCTATATTGGTAGCAGTTCTGATCCACTATTTCTCTTCAGGCCTTCCTTTTATTTGTCCAGAACTCCTTGTGTACTTCTTTTCAGTACTTAGGAGCAGGTGAGACTGAGGTTGGGATTGATCCAGACCACCTTGATGCTGTCTTGTTGACCAGTCTCCACTGGAGATAGCTGTCTTCAGTTCAAAATTTTTTTCCTGTGTAACAGAATACATCCTTTGCTTTAGGCTGCCTAGGAGCTGGAGCACCAGCAGAAGCTGCGTTATGAGGGCGGGCACTCTCACTTCACTCGTGCTTTTCTTATACAAAAGGAGTCTGTTCAAACTGAACGTAACTGCAGAATAGAACTGCAGGAAAGAACTGCAGAGCGTTCTTTTCATTTCTTCCCCCAACCATTTTCCCAGGGACTGAATCTATCAGATCTACCCAGGAAAGCATTAAGAGAGTTAATTGAAAAGATTGTTAAGCCTGAAAGAAGCCAGAAGGGGAATTTATTCTTTAGTTTTGTTTTTAGTTTTAGCCTGCTGGGCCACAGAACATGTCGGTCTCCCGTGAAGCTATCATAAAAGTATGGTGATAAAATTACTTGAGAACTTGGCTCATACCCTCTGGAATTTGAGGCAAACATGACTGTAGACACAGGTGCCTATTTCTAGTCTAGAGATTTCTGAGGGAGTCTCTTCGGATTAGCTCATGCTTGTGGGGCTTGAGGGCTTCCCTGCTGGTTCAGCCCAAAAGAATCTGCTTGCCACATGGAAAATGAGCAGCCCAATCAAAAAATGGGAAAAAGGTCTAAAGAGACGCCTCTCCAAAGAGGACATACAGATGGTCCAAAAATACATGAAACGATGCTCAACCTCGCTTATTATCAGAGAAATGCAAGTTAAAACCACAATGAGATACCACCTCACACCTGTCAGAATGGCCATCATCAACAAATCGACAGACAACAAATGCTGGAGAGGGTGCGGAGAAAAGGGAACCCTCTTGCAATGCTGGTGGGAATGTAAATTGATACAGCCTCTATGGAAGACAGTCTGGAGATTCCTTAAAAAACTAAAAATAGAAGCACCCTATGACCCAGCAATCCCATTATTAGGCCTATATCCTGATGAAATCAAAAATGAAAGAGGCACCTGTACCCCAATGTTCATTGCAGCTCTCTATACAATAGCCAGAACATGGAAGCAACCTAGATGTCCATCAACAAATGAATGGATCCAGAAGCTCTGGTACATATATACAATGGAATACTACTCAGCTGTTAAAAGAAATGCAGAAGACTCCGTCCTAATGAAGTGGCTGGCTCTAGAACCTATCATAAAAAGTGAAGTAAGCCAAAAAGAGAAAGACAAGTATAGTATACTAACTCATATATATGGGATCTAGTAAGATGGTCATGATAACACACGCAGTGAACTCGTGAAAAAACAGAGAATAGACATAAAGACATTGTGGAGACCAAACAGTGGGAGGGAGGCATGGAGGGAGTAACATGGAAACCTATACTGTCATGTGTGGAAAAGACAGCTATTGTCATTGTGCTAGGGGAATAGGAGTACCTACAACCACTTGGGGCGATGGTCTGGAGGGGTGGGATGGGGGAACTCGGGGGAGGGGGATGGTCCAGGGATATGCATATGAATGATCTGGGAACATACATGTTGGTGAACAACAAAACTCTGTAAAATCTTTGAAATAAAGGAAAAAATAAATAAATAAACCAAACAAACAAACAGAAAAACCTTAAGCACAAGAGAAGTTACTGAATACATGTAGATAGGACTGAATTTTAATCCAGAAATAAAAAAGTAGAATAAATAAAGTATTAGATGATTAATTGAAAAAAAAAAAAAAAAAGGAATCTGCTTGCTGTACGCGAGACCCTCGGTTGGAAAGGTCCCCTGGAGAAGGCGATGGCAACCAACTCCTGTATTCTTACCTGGAGTATTTCATGGGCAGAGAAGTCTGGCGGTCTACAGTCGATGGGGTCGGAAAGTATCAGGAGCGACTGAGTGATTAACAATTTCACTTTGTGTGGTGGGGGGAACTTGAGATTATGGGAGAGCATACATAAAAAGAAAGGAAGACACAATCCCTTACCGTATCTATTTGGAGAGGATCTGGAAGTTCTTGAGTCTTCTAAGAAAAACGTATCAGACAAAAAGAAAAATGTGGGTTACCACACAGGAAGATAAACTTGCTATAGTGTACCTAAACTGGTTATAATATGTAGAATTTCCTGGTGTCTACTGCCACTGTGTGGTCATTTACATCAATTGCATGCAAGTGTGAGTATTTCCCTGTTAAGGCTGGTCCTCATAATGGTAAGTGTGTCTTAGCCTCAGACTGACTCCTAAGCCTCGCTCTCAGGGTTCCCCGTGCTCTCCGCCAGGTTCCATCATTAAGTACTCTTCTTTTCTGTAGCACTCTATTAAAACAGTACTAAAACCATGCCGCTCAGACCGCAATGACTTTGAGCTCTGCATAAGTCAGTTTGAAGCATAGAAACTCTAAAACGGGCCCCAGTTATCTATTTTCTGGTATTCATGCCCTGTGTAACCATTTCACCTTTAACGTGGGGGTATTCATGCCCTTTTGTTTTGACCATGTAACATGCTTCCTGTGGAAACATAACTATGTTGTGTGAAACGTAAGGCTGGGAATAGGAGTACCTACAACCACTTGGGGCGATGGTCTGGAGGGGTGGGATGGGGGAACTCGGGGGAGGGGGATGGTCCAGGGATATGCATATGAATGATCTGGGAACATACATGTTGGTGAACAACAAAACTCTGTAAAATCTTTGAAATAAAGGAAAAAATAAATAAATAAACCAAACAAACAAACAGAAAAACCTTAAGCACAAGAGAAGTTACTGAATACATGTAGATAGGACTGAATTTTAATCCAGAAATAAAAAAGTAGAATAAATAAAGTATTAGATGATTAATTGAAAAAAAAAAAAAAAAAGGAATCTGCTTGCTGTACGCGAGACCCTCGGTTGGAAAGGTCCCCTGGAGAAGGCGATGGCAACCAACTCCTGTATTCTTACCTGGAGTATTTCATGGGCAGAGAAGTCTGGCGGTCTACAGTCGATGGGGTCGGAAAGTATCAGGAGCGACTGAGTGATTAACAATTTCACTTTGTGTGGTGGGGGGAACTTGAGATTATGGGAGAGCATACAAAAAAAGAAAGGAAGACACAATCCCTTACCGTATCTATTTGGAGAGGATCTGGAAGTTCTTGAGTCTTCTAAGAAAAACGTATCAGACAAAAAGAAAAATGTGGGTTACCACACAGGAAGATAAACTTGCTATAGTGTACCTAAACTGGTTATAATATGTAGAATTTCCTGGTGTCTACTGCCACTGTGTGGTCATTTACATCAATTGCATGCAAGTGTGAGTATTTCCCTGTTAAGGCTGGTCCTCATAATGGTAAGTGTGTCTTAGCCTCAGACTGACTCCTAAGCCTCGCTCTCAGGGTTCCCCGTGCTCTCCGCCAGGTTCCATCATTAAGTACTCTTCTTTTCTGTAGCACTCTATTAAAACAGTACTAAAACCATGCCGCTCAGACCGCAATGACTTTGAGCTCTGCATAAGTCAGTTTGAAGCATAGAAACTCTAAAACGGGCCCCAGTTATCTATTTTCTGGTATTCATGCCCTGTGTAACCATTTCACCTTTAACGTGGGCGGGAACAGTGTCTAGCTTCTGACAGACAGACTACAGCAGAGGCGACGGGTTGTGCCTTTCATAGTTACATTACATAGCACTGTAACCTCTTTATTGCCCCAGCAGGGTCCCCTGCCTGCCTTCTGGGCTTGTATGCATGAAGCAGCATCCGCGTCTGGAAGGCCCAGTGAAAAGGAACTGAGGGCAATTACTGTCTGTCAGCAGGCAAGACACTGAGGCCCCCAGTCCAGCAGGACGTGGATCTCTGGCTCCTGCTAACAACCGTGTGAACTTGGGAGCAGAGCCCTCTCCTGTTGAGCTTTCAGACGAGATGCCAGAAACCTTGACTGCAGCTTCTTGAGGGACCCTGAAGCAGGGGACCTAGTTAAGCGGTGCCTGGGTTTTGTGAGATGAGACATGTGCTAGCCACTAAATGTGTGCTAACTTGTTATGTGACGATGGATGCAGTTTTTGGTTTTGTTTGTATCACTCACCTCTTCGCGGGGCTGCGGTGTACGTCCTTGGAGACTGGTCTTGGAGATGAATATAACTGACAGTCTCCACTGTGCTAGAACTGTCCCTCTCCTTCCATCAAAGTCTTTCACCTGGTCGGCTTTGTTGTGCCCAGTTCCTCTGGGGTAAGTTCTCTCTCAGGTGGTGCTTCAGGTCCTCACACAAAGAGAGCTCCGTGGGGCCTGTCAGTGTCATTTCCCAAATAAGCTTGGATAAGCTTAAATCCAGCAGTGGTACAACTCAGCCTAAAGCTGAGAGGCCACAGCATGTCAGATAATTTGTCCACTTTCAGATGCATTGTATCAAGGGTCCGCAACCCCCTGGGCCACAGACCAGGGCCGCACAGCGGTGAGCAGCGATGAGCAAGCGAAGCTTCGTCTGTATTTACAGCCACCATAGTTGCAGGAAAACAAGCTCAGGGCTCCCCCTGACTCTGAATTATGGTGAATGTTGTAATTGTTTCATTATATATCACAATGTAATAATAAAAGAAATTAAGTGCGCAATAAATGTAATGCACTCGAATCTCCTGAAGCCATCCTCCCCACCCAGACCCAGTCATTGGAAAAACTGCTTTCCACAAAACCAGTCCCTGGCGCAAAAAGCCTAGGGACTGCTGCATTTCACTAGTGTAGCTGTGGTGATTGGACTGATACTAAACTTTACTTCTAATTTAAATAGTGGTTCATGCCCTGTGAAATACTTGGCTATGCCTAGGAAGTGGTGCTAAAAGACGAGGGTGGGACAGGGAGCCAATCCCAAGGCGATAGAATTCAAAGAAAGACCCACGTACTCCAATGGTCATTGCAGCACTGTTTACAATAGCCAGGACATGGAGGCAGCCTAAATGTCCATCAGCAGAGGACTGGATAAAGAAGATGTGGTGTATAAATATGCTGGGATATTGCTTAGCCATAGAAAGAATGAAATAATGCCATTTGTCGCAGCATGGATGGACCTGGAAATCATCAGACCAAGTGAAGCAAGTCAGACAGAGGACAAATATCATATGAGATCACTAATATGTGGAGCCTAAGAAGATGATACAAATGAACATATTTACAAACCACAAAGAGACTCGCAGACTTTAAAAACAAATGGTTACCAAAGTGTAATGGTGTGGAGGGGAGGATAAATTAGGTGCTTGAGATGAACTTATATAGATGACTAAATATAAAATAGTCAACAAGGACCTACTGTAAGCACAGGGAACTCTCTTCAGTATTCTGTAATAACTTACATGGGAAAAGAATCTGAAAGAGATTGAATATATGTATATGTGTATGAACTGACAGCATTGTAAATCAATTATGTCCCAGTATAAAATAAAAATTAAATTAAAAAGGAAGACTGTTGGGTGTTTTGGATTTTAAAGAAGGATAGAACTGTTTGGTTGTGAATGTGTGCTGCTCTTCAAGAGTGACCCCGAAGGTGATTCAGAGATCCTCAGGGCCTCTACCTCTGTCTCAGCTGGCCACACAGCCTCTGGCCTCCAAATGGAGCCCAGGGATTAGGTGTTCCCTGTGGAGCTGTGAGACTGGGACCACCCTGCAGAGTCTTGGAGGCATGGCTTGCCCTCCCAAATCTACCCCTTCCTCCATCCCTCCTTCTACCCCTACACCAGCAGAGCTACAGAAGGAAGTGGGTAAGCAGAGTACTGAACCAGAAAGGATTATCCCTGAGCGCTAAGATCTGAGGGAAATTCATCGTGCTAGATTTTAAACTTGCTTGGGACTTATCGCCTTTTTCCTTTTTTCTTTTTTCCTATTTCTCCCTTTTGGAATGGGAGTGTCTATCCCATGCTTGGCCCAGCCTATTTTGGAAGCATATAACTTGCCTGGTTTCACAGGTTCACAGCTGGAGAGGAATTATGCCTCAGGATGCCTGAAGACTCACACTTCCTTGATTTAGATGTTATTTAGATAGCACTTTGGACTTTAGTGTTTGGAATGAGTTAAAGGTTTGGGGGCTCTTGGGATGGAATGAATGTGTTTTGCTATGAGAAGGGTATGAATTTTGAAAGGTCAGGAGTGGAATGTTTGTGTACCATCAAATTCATATGTTGAAGCCATCCCTCCGCAGTGTGATGGTATTTGGAGATGGAGTGTTTGGAATTTTAATCTAATTAGGGTTAGAGTAAGTTATGAGGGTGGGACCCTCAGAATGGGATTAGTGGCTTTACAAGAAGAGGAGGCAAGAGAGATTGCTCTGTCACAGCGAGGAAAGGCCAGGTGAGGACAGAGAAAGAAAGTGGCGGTCTGTACGGCAGGAAGGAGGCTGTCACTAGGAGCCCAATCAGCTGGCACTTGATAGCCCCCAGAACTGTGATTATTTATTAATTATTATTTAATAATCATTAATTATCAATTATTATTATTGTATAATTATTATCACTAATAATTACAATTATTAGTGATTCATGTCAGGAATTTATTCAGCGTTCTGAATGTAGAGTTTTATTGTAAATGTCTTAAAAGAAAATATCCCATTTTATGAGATGAATCTAGAACCTATTATACAGAGTGAAGTATGTCAGAGAGTGTAGGATAAATATCGTATACTGACACATATATATGGAATCTAAAAAGATGGTGCTGATAAATGAATTTGCAGACCAGCAGTGGAGGGGCAGACATGGAGAAGAGCCTTATGGACATTGGGGTGAGGGAGGGGAATATGCTGTGGGACTAGGGGATCTCAAGCAGGGGCTCTGTGGTGACCTGGAGGGGTGGGATGGGGAGAGAAATAGGGGGGAAGGTTCGAGGATGGGGAGACATATGTATACCTATGGTGGATTCAGGTTGACGTGTGACAGTAAACAACAAAACTGTATAAAATAAAATAAAATAATAATAAAGAAAAAAAAATCCCATTTTAGGCTAGAGAAGAGAAAACGGCCCACAGAGGCAGCAGAGAGCAGTGTGTTAAAGATTTAAACCCAGAGAAGACATTGGGTAACATCAGTTACTAAGCAACTCTCCCAAGTACTCAGATCACTGTGATTAGTACTCAGCTCTGCTGTTGGCTGATGGGAGGTAAAAGACTGGAGGGAAGTGTGGGGTGAGTGCAGATGTGCCTGTCAGTGCTGGGGACCAATGGACAGACATGGTAGTAGTTTGCTCCACAGGGATGATCAAAGTTTCCTGGAGAATCCATAAACTACTAAGATTATTATTATTATTATTTTTTAATCTTGGCCTCTTTTATGGGTTATTTATTTATTTATTTTCATCCATCTTTATTCTCTGGCCTGTGTGGGCCTCCCATTGCAGTGGCCTCTCTCGTGGCTGAGCACTGACTCTGGGCGCAGGCGCTCCAGAGCACTGGCTTGTAATTGGACACAGCGGTCCAGCTGCTCCGTGGCACGTGGGATCTTCCCGGGCCAGGGATCGAACTGGTGCTCCTTGCACTGCAAGGCAGACTCTTTACCCATTGAACCACCAGGGAAGCCCAGAGATTATTATCTTTGTGGATCCCAGCCAGCCTGCTCAATGTCACACTGTCCAGACAAGCACAGTAATACTTGCTCATCAGTGAATCAGCTTATGGAACAGATGGACAAAAAAGATGCACTATTTTTAGACTGTCTAGTCTTTGTTATTTTTTTCTTTCCCCATTCCCTTTCTCTTAACACGTTTTGTTTTTGCCTTTGGCCCTTGATAGTCTAATGTCTGTGGAAAGAAGCCCTACATGTAAATACTGTAGGGGAACAAAATTTGCCACTCCAAAATCCTCTTTTGGCATGAGCATTAATTTAGGCCGATTATTTTTAAGTAACAGAAGACTCAGGAGGTCTCTCTTCTACACCCACCTTGGCTGCGTATGTAATTTAAAGGGCCTTTTCCAGAATAAGCTGTCACCAGAGGAGTGAGCTAGATGTGTTGGTGGGGGAACTCAGCTGGGCCTGTGGGTCAGGGTGCATTCTGTGTCTCATAGTTCCTACATGGCCTAGCAGACATTTATTTACCAAACATTTGCTTTCTATCTCTATGTCAGTTACCTTATTCCTCTTTAAAGTCCCAGACTCCATTCCCAATGTCCTCATTTTTGAAGATGGTGTTTGAGGTGAGGATTTAGGCTGTTTTGGCAAGTTACTCAGTTTTCCTGGATCTCTCCCAGGGGTACATGTTGTTAAACTTTTCTTGTTATTCTGTCTCATAAAGAACTTGGAAGGGTAGAGGAAAATTTTTTTCATCCCCAATAATATTGAGAAAGAAGGAGCTGATAATTGACTTGGGGAGATTAAAAGCAGTTGGTTTCAACATTTGGGGCTGTTGCCCACAGTGAGAAATACATCTTATCTCACAAATTAGGACATACCTACTCAGAATCAGAAAAGCTCATGAAACAGTACTTACTTACCCTTATCATATAAAGGTATTTTCTCTGATATTTTCCTTTCTGTTTTATTTCATTAACATTTTTCTGATGGTGACCACTAAAGATTATGCAGTCCACTAACAATTGGGTTGTGGCTCTGAGATGAAAAACTCTGGGCTATAAAATATGAAAAAGACAAAAAGGTTAAAAATCATCTCCAGGTTTAGCTTGAGTCGTGAGGAAAATGGGTACCATTCTCATTGATAAAAATAAAGATAGAGAAATTATTAGAAAAGGGAGTTGATTAAGTTTCTATGGCTGCTGTAACAGGTGTGAAAGGAAAATAAAAATGGAGTTGGTATTGCTAAGGGAATCCTCTAAAATGAGTCAGGAGGCCACTGAGGAGGTATGACTTTCGTGTGTCTCGGCCTGGGTGAAATCTGGCCTTTCGATTCTTGCCCTACTCAGCCTCCTTGTTGGACGGTTACTCGAGACGGGTTCTTGGCAGCTAGGGCAGCTCATTATTCCTTGAGCACAGATGTTTCTTGCTGTGTGTCAGGGGCAGTCATGGTTTTTTGGCGGCCATGTGGCTTTTATCTTTGTGGGTCCCTGACTCTTTCTCTTCCCCAGAACACTCTTCTGGTTTTCCCCCAATTTATGTCTCCCAAATTGCAATTCCTATAACCCCCAGTAAAGTTCTTTGTTGTTTGCAACTTCAGTATTTCTTACTCTTCGACACAAATTACTGTAAACTTGGTAGCTAAAACAACAAAAATGTATTCCCTCAGAGTTCTGGAGGCCCCAAAGTCCAAAGTCAGGATCACTGGGGAGGTTGGCGGAACCCCACACCCTCCACAGGCTCTAGGTGAGAATCTGTTCCTTGTCTCTCTAGCTTCAGTGTGGATGCTGCCATTCTTCTTCGGTCTTCACCTCCAGGGTCACACTGTCTTCTCCTCTTCCTTCGTGTGTACTCTCCTGCCTGTCTTCCAGGGACGTTTGTGATTGCAGTTAGGGCATGCCTGGATCCTCCAGGATAATCCAGATGGTCTATGTCAAGATTCTTAACTCAATGACATCTGTAAAATAACCCTCCCATTTTTTTTTGTTTTTGTTTTTGTTCTGGCCAGGAAAGATAACATTCATAGGTTCCATGGCTTTGCATGTAGAAAACATTTTGGAGGCCATTATTCAACCTGCTCTAAGTAATGGCAGAGGAGAAAATACAGTGAGTTCAGTTTTTGAATGGAGAGATGCTCAATTAGCTGGAAAGCAAGAAAACAGGACTGGAGTTTATTATTATATAAAAGGTAAAGGCTGTAATGATATATATTGGCTGTTCTTCAATATCCAGGAGAAAGTCAAAGCTCTAAGAGGGGAGGTATTTACGAAATCCCAAACCAAGTTTATCTTCATAAAATATACAGTGTTGGGTTTGCAACAAAGAACATGCTCAGGGCAGATGTCCAGAAAGCTACGAGACTACAGGTCTATAGGAACATGGCTTTACCATGTAATTGTGCCCTTTCCTTCAACCCTTCTTCTCCCTCTCTCTTCCTTTCCTCGCTTCCTTACTTCCCTCTTTCTTTCTCATTCACCTAGGAAATCACAATGTATTACAGTAAATGTAGAACCTCTTTGTACAAATATAGGCTACTACCTAGCACAGTCTCTGGCATCTAGTAGATTAATTGACATAATATTTGTTGGATGATTGTGATAATTTTTTTAAAGTGACCTTCACCTAAAAATCTAATATTTTTCTGGTCCATTATGTGCCTCTTCTTGGCCATCAGAAATCTGCTTTCAGAATTTGGCATGAGACCTTAGAGAATATATGGTTCTGGTTGTAACCTCTCATTTTTACTTTTGAGGTAAGAAAAGCAGAGAGGATAAGTGCTTTGTCTAGAATGATCTAGTGCTCTTTTCATCACACTCTTTTGCCTTTTCACATTTGTTCTGAGTCAAACTTCTCCAGTTTACCTGTTAGCCTAAAGAAGCAGTGCATGTGTGGGTGCTAAGTTGCTTTAGTCATATCTGATTCTTTGTGACCAATGGACCATTGCTCTTCAGGCTTCTCTGTCCTTGGGATTCTCCAGGCAAGAATACTGGAGTGGGTTGCCATGCCCTCCTCCAGGAGAATCTTCCCAACCCAGGGATTGAACCTGTATCATCTCTTATGTCTTCTGCATTGGCAGTGCTATTACTAAAATGGGGTAATACTCTGGGTCTTTCCTCTGTTGTTATTTCTTTTTGTTCAAAAGCAGAATGGTTCGTTCCATTGGAATTGAGAGTGACTGGTCTGATCACAGCCTTACAGCAAAGCCACTCCCATCCCCTATATTTGCTTCCTGCTGCAGCTTTGGAAATGTGCAGTAATATATATATATATATTTTTAATATTAGTTTAAGGTTTTATTTATTTATTTTTACACCAAAAACATTTTTATTGGGGTATAGCCAATTAACAATTTATTGATAGTTTGGGGTAAACAGTGAAGGAGCTTGGCCATACGTATACATGTATCCATTCTCCCCCAAACTGCCCTCCCATCCAGGCTGATACATAACATTAAGCAGAGTTCCATGCACTGGCCAATAGCTTTTTGTTGGTTATCCATTTCAAACATGGCAGTGTGTCATGACTTTTCCAAAGTCCCCAATCATCTCCCGCCTGCAACCATAAGTTAGTTTTTTAAGTCTTTGGGTCTCTATTTTGTAAATAAGTTCATTTATATAATTTCTTTGTAGAGCCCACATAAAAGGGATGTCATATGATATCTCTCCTTCTCTGTCTGACTTACTTCATTCAGTATGACACTCTCTAGGTCCATTCATATTGCTGCAAATGGCCTTATTTCATTCTTTTTAATGGCTAAGTAATATTCTATTCATTATATATATATATATATATCACATCTTCTAATATTATTATTACATGTATAATGGAATATTAGAAGATGTGATAT
The DNA here is from genome assembly GCA_022376925.1 of Tragulus kanchil. Lineage (NCBI taxonomy): Eukaryota > Metazoa > Chordata > Mammalia > Artiodactyla > Tragulidae > Tragulus > Tragulus kanchil. The sequence continues at coordinate 151,222,015 of JAIOJX010000024.1, forward strand.
ATATACATATATATGTGATAGATATACATACATATATATATGTGTGTATATATATATATATATATATGCACACAACCCACATTTTCTTTACCCATTCCTCTGTCAATGGATGATTAGGTTGTTTCCATGCCTTGGATATTGCAAACAGTGCTGCAGAGAACACTGGGGAGTAGATATCTCTTCGAGCCATGTTTTTCACTGGATGTATGCCCAGGAATAGCAGTAGCATTTTTTGGACTATCACTGGTAATAGGTAGAGCCAGGCTTCATATTAATAGTTGGAGTAATGGAATGTTTAGACATTTTACAGTGAGCAGGATAGTGTGTCACAACAAGGAACTATCTCACTTGAAAAGAATTACTAGAAAGTAATGTCCTATGTTACAAAGAGTTATCCTTTATATATTTACATTGGGATTGACTTTTATGACTTCAGATCATCTCCAAGTTTTTTATAGTGAAAAGAAATTATGGTGAAAATAAAGATTTTTTCAAGAGATAAATTTTATCTAGATAAGTCAAAACTGGATCCCAGTAATAGTTAGTTGCCTTTTGAAGACACAGATAATTCTAGCCAGGGGTTGAGTGAAGTGGTAGATATTCTTTAGGATCATTCATCATAGAGAAGTCATATTATGTTGAGTAATTTAAGGAGTAGGCTGTGTTTAGAGGAGCACATGACCTGGAACTGATGGGAAGAAGAATATGAAGAAGAATGTTGCTACTACTAATCTCATGCTGAGAATGGCTTTGTGTTGTCAGAGAACATGTAAAATATGGATTTAATGAGCAAAGTTTAGCCAGAAGTTTATGGGTAATTTTGGAACAATTTTGTATTGTGAAATATGGGATATGTGATATTTTATTTACAAATCAAACACATCTTTTTCTTTTAAGTATGACTTATTAAATACTTTTGGTTAGGCATTGTGCTTTACAGATATTGCTTCATATGACCATCAGTCTATGGAATCTGGACACTCATTCATTCAGTAATAAATAAGTAAGTGCAGTTTTTTTGAGCAGGAGAATTACATGGTATGAGTTATACTTTAGAAAGATTAATATGACAGTATGTGGGATGGCTTATTAGGTTGATGAGAAACTGGAGGTACTTAGTAGATAATGACAATATTCCTGTTGAGATGTAATAAGGATCTAAGCCAGAAAGAAGGCCCTGGAAATAGAGAAGAGGGGATTTATTTGGATGAGATAGATATAAAGACTGAGTGAAAATAAGTCCATTTTAGACAGTGGGTTTGATTTTATTGCATTGAGGCAGAGTCTGATCAGTTGGAGATGTTTTATCTGAGTGGAATTTTTAATGACATGCTGACTATAATAGGAAGGTTTATATGTGTGTTCCCTCAGCCCTCATTCATGCTTGGCAGTGAGACTCAGTACTCGGAGAGGTAGTAGCTCTGGCTTAGAACCCTGTCTGTCGCTTCTTTCTGCCTGACCATGGACTGCTTACTCAGTCAGACGCATCCTTTACCTTCTCAGCTGCAGAGTGTCCAAAACAAATACCTTTTATCTAGAGTCTTTGTGAGAATCAGAAATGATAATTCATGTGCCCTGTTCAAAATGGAAGCCCAAGAGATGGTTATTATTGTTCCCACTATACTTTATTTGACTTATTCATTCTCATTCTCTTATGAGTATGAGGTGGATTTTTCCAATGACTGCATGATGTGTTATGTGGTATTGCAACAGACTGAATGCAGAAGCAGGTATGAGAATCTAGCTATCTTCTATACACAGAAGAAATTTGTAAAATTTAAACAATACTACTCTTCTCACTAAATTCTTATGTTTGGAAAACACTTATAAAAGCACGAGTAAAAAATAATGAGTATAAAAAAATTACATGTAATGATTTCATTATTGTCATTTGTCCATAAATAAGTATGTGGAATTTCTGAATAAATATTTAAGTAGATCTCACTTTTTTTTTTAAAAAAAAGATTTATTTCTTCATTTTATTTGGCGAGTCTTGTTGCTGCACTTGGGCTTTTTTTCTAGCTTCATCATGTGGAGACTACTCTCTTAGTTGGTGTTCAGTTACTCCTCAGCATGTGGGATCTTCTTGGACCAGGAATCGAACTGGTATCCCAGTATCCTTTGCATTGCAGGACAGTTTCCTAACCACTGGCCCACCAGGGAAGCCTTGTGTCTCACTTTTTAATATGATATTGATAGATATCACCCCCATAACCAAACATCCCTTAAGGGTTGTAATAATTTTTAGGAGTTGCAAAGGGGTCCTGAAACCAAAAAAAATTGAGAATGGGCCATGTAGAGATGTGAGAGTGGGATCCAGTGGGCTGGTGTCTACTTCTGAGTCCAAGGTCTACTGAAGACTTTAATAAATGGGACTTCTTTCTGGCAGCTGACAAGTGACTGATGAAGAAAGCCCGGAAGAGATGAGCTCTGGGAAGGGGTGATAAGAGGTATTTACCAGAAATGACAGGCCTGGAAAGGGTGGTTTTAGATAGTGCTGAACCTCTCCATTCAGTTCTTTCTACTATACCGTACTGCTTTCTAAGAGTGTTTAGGGTGAAAGATTGATGGCATATTCTAAGAATTATTTGTTTTATAGACTTTGTATCGTGGTTTTGGCATGTAAAGTGTTCACTGGGGACTATTTCTGAAAAGAGTCTAATTATAACGAGAGCAAGTTATGCCACCACTTGACGCTTAATACGGAAGGACTGAAGCTCAACTGACTCAGTTTAAATTTATTCACATTCCAAGCAATTTTAGATAGTGCTTCTTTTTTTAAAGCTTCCTGTAGAGGGGGCTTTTGTTAATTTGTGACAAGTTCCTAAAGAGAAAGATAAAAGTGATGGTGGTCTTTCCCTACTCTTTTCCCTTTTGAAAATAGTTTTAGAAAATTTACTACTGTGATTGCCAAGTAGTGATCACAGGTCAAGGTATGTGTGACAGTCTGTTTCCCAGTCTGCACATGTTAGTCATGGCCTGAGGTATTTAATATTTTCAGGATATTGTCTTTTCCTAGCCCTGATTTTTTTTTTTTTTGGAAAAAGAATCTTTTGAAAAACAAAGATTAAAGAATCTTTGTTTTTCAAAAGACTCTTTAACAAATCTTTAATTTGTTTCTTTAAAAAAAGAAAAACAAAGAAAACTTAAAAAGAAACAAAAACAAATAAAACTCCTAAATACAAAGGTGTGTCTCCTCAGTCGCTGAGTCTGTCCAACATTCTGTGACCCCATGGACTGTAGCCCACCAGGCTCCTCTGTTCATGGGATTATTTTGGCAAGAATACTGGAGAGGGTTGCTATTTCCTCTTCCAGGGGGTCTTCCCCATGCAGGAAATGAGTATCAAAAAAAGGGTTGTAATAATTTTTAGGAGTTGCAAAGGGGTCCTGAAACCAAAAAAAATTGAGAATGGGCCATGTAGAGATGTGAGAGTGGGATCCAGTGGGCTGGTGTCTACTTCTGAGTCCAAGGTCTACTGAAGACTTTAATAAATGGGACTTCTTTCTGGCAGCTGACAAGTGACTGATGAAGAAAGCCCGGAAGAGATGAGCTCTGGGAAGGGGTGATAAGAGGTATTTACCAGAAATGACAGGCCTGGAAAGGGTGGTTTTAGATAGTGCTGAACCTCTCCATTCAGTTCTTTCTACTATACCGTACTGCTTTCTAAGAGTGTTTAGGGTGAAAGATTGATGGCATATTCTAAGAATTATTTGTTTTATAGACTTTGTATCGTGGTTTTGGCATGTAAAGTGTTCACTGGGGACTATTTCTGAAAAGAGTCTAATTATAACGAGAGCAAGTTATGCCACCACTTGACGCTTAATACGGAAGGACTGAAGCTCAACTGACTCAGTTTAAATTTATTCACATTCCAAGCAATTTTAGATAGTGCTTCTTTTTTTAAAGCTTCCTGTAGAGGGGGCTTTTGTTAATTTGTGACAAGTTCCTAAAGAGAAAGATAAAAGTGATGGTGGTCTTTCCCTACTCTTTTCCCTTTTGAAAATAGTTTTAGAAAATTTACTACTGTGATTGCCAAGTAGTGATCACAGGTCAAGGTATGTGTGACAGTCTGTTTCCCAGTCTGCACATGTTAGTCATGGCCTGAGGTATTTAATATTTTCAGGATATTGTCTTTTCCTAGCCCTGATTTTTTTTTTTTTTGGAAAAAGAATCTTTTGAAAAACAAAGATTAAAGAATCTTTGTTTTTCAAAAGACTCTTTAACAAATCTTTAATTTGTTTCTTTAAAAAAAGAAAAACAAAGAAAACTTAAAAAGAAACAAAAACAAATAAAACTCCTAAATACAAAGGTGTGTCTCCTCAGTCGCTGAGTCTGTCCAACATTCTGTGACCCCATGGACTGTAGCCCACCAGGCTCCTCTGTTCATGGGATTATTTTGGCAAGAATACTGGAGAGGGTTGCTATTTCCTCTTCCAGGGGGTCTTCCCCATGCAGGAATCCCCTGTCTCTTCAATCTCCTTTGGCAAGTGGATTCTTTACCACTGAGCCATCTGGAAAACCCCAAGGTAAATTTTGTGTAATAAAAGAATTCTTTTGCATTCTTTCATTTACACTTTCAAAGGTTTCATTTTAATGCAGTGTATTCTATTATACCTTTTGTAGTTAATTGGAATAGTTTGCTAATTACAGTTATTCCTTAGATAAGGTTGCCAGATATAGTAGAGGGTAATTTTAATTAATTTTAATTTAATTTCCTAAAATTTGAATTTCAGGAAAACAGTCATTTTAAATATACATATGTCCCCAGTATTGCGTAGGATAATGCTCATATTAACGAATGATTGGTTGTTTATCTGAAATTTGAATTTAACATCCTGTGCTTTAATTTGGTAAATTTGGAAATCCTTACCTAAGCACAAACAGGTTCTCTGTCTTTATTAGCATTAAACAGAACAGATTGTATTTCAAATGGTTTTATAAAAACAAAAATTTAATTTTCTCAGTGAAACAGTGATTGGTAATGGTAAAAAGTGTTCCTTGTGTAGAAAAGAATGGTTAATTCTCAGAAACAGAGTCGTAAGACAATCGCTGGTCTTGCAAATCCTGTTTTGCAGCTTAGTTTGGGAAGCCTCTTCTTATGGGTAAACTGGCTCCACCCAGCTGCTGAAAAGAGATACAAGTTGTAACAAAACCGGAAGTTGGATAGGCTGCGTTTACTTCTCAAGGTAAGTGTCTCCTGTTTTCTTTAAGTCAGAGCTCTTTGCAGCGCGGTTAAAAAAAAAATTGATTCCAGCTTGGTGACGGTACTGAGACAGCTGATCCTGGCAGGTGCTGACCCTGGCAGTCGGCGACGCAGGATGGATGCTTTATTAACAAACTGTGTGCTGAGCTTGTGTTGAGCTAATGAGTGTTCACTAACAAGTTAGGTTGATAGTATGACCCATGACTTTGCCTAGAGAGCTTTAATCCCATGAAAAGAGTGATTGTTAAGTAGGATAATGTTTGGGATCATGAAAAGCATTGACTTTATTCATGCATCAGTTTTGTTTTTAATTTTTAGCAGTGGAAACTACCTTTTTGTTTAAGCTAATGGCATACTTTATTTGGGTTTTAAAGTGTCTTTTAATTTAGGAATCTTAGCTCCCCTACCTCTACCTCTGGTGTGCCTTTAGAATTTCAGAGAAGATCTGGGGCACTTTAATATTTTTTTTTTATATCTTGTTCGTGGTGCCCTGGGGATAAAGCGGGGCTTTCAGTTTGTAAGTGTATTATTAGAAATATTTCTTTATAAAGCTAAACTTTTTAGTTCAGATATTTTCTTCTGTTTCTGAATTAAAGAAAAGGTGGAAAGCTTTGAATATTTACTTGGAGACGTGGGAAGCTAAAATTTGGTCTATTGATTTGCTGAAAGCAATGAGCTAGACTTTTTGAAGGATTTTTTTTTTTTTTTTTCCTAAAGAAATGAGTTCTAGTAAGTCTTTTAATAAGCCAATATGTTGATTATTTTTGCTGGTTGTACCTTCTCTTTCACACCTGTCCACCTAGGTAATATCAGATTCTTTGGAAATCACACTGTATTGCGTTGCATTGGGTGCTGTTTTCAAGGTTGTCTGCTTAGTCATTGGGAAAGGAAATCAAGGAGTAGGATGCCTTTGCAGCCTTAGGACAAGTCAACCAGTTATTGCAGAAAAATGTGTTAACATTTTTTATTAGTAAAATCCCAAAGATTATGGAGCTTCTCAAAGGAGACTGGTTATTTAAAGTTGGTGAAATTAGGCAAAATTCCAAGGAAAAAAGGATTTTAGTGGAAGACCTGGTTTGTAGCGGACACTGTTCTAAATGTTTCGTAGATGTTATTGTATTTAATCTTCACCAAGGCCCAAGATATTGGTAGCATAGTCTAATAAAAGGAGAAATTTTAACCAGTGAGGTTAAATCATTTGCCCAGGGTCAGTCACTAATGTGGTGCCTGCTGGATTCAAACCAAGATCTATATGATTTCAAAGTGCATGCTGCACACTGTCTCATGGGATAGAGTAGTTGATGACATTTTAAATGGACCTAGAAAGAGGATAGAGGTTTTATTTATGAAAACAAAAACAATAAAATAATAAAAATAATATAGATTATTTGAAAATTGAAGGTAATTCTAGATACCTTGTAATTCATTTAATGTATTTTTTACTGTTTTCACGTATGCATGTTTTGTAATTTATTTATTTATTTATTTTTTAAAGATTTATTTATTTATTTATTTTGGGCGGGGGTCAGGTTGGGGAGGGAGGGGAGTAGGCGGGCCACTTCTATTGGTCTTTCATTTCTCCATTTTCATCCGTCTTTGTTCTTTGGCTCCTGTGGGCCTCCCATCTAGGTGGCGCTGTCGGTCGTTGCAGAGCGCCGGCTCTGGGCGCATGCTCCAGAGCTCCGGCTCGGTAATTGGACACATGGTCCAGCCGCTGCTGCATGGTTCCCGGCTAGGGCTCGAACTGGCGTCCCTTGCACTGGGGAGCAATGAGTTAGACTTTTTGAAGGATTTTTTTTTTTTTTTTTCCTAAAGAAATGAGTTCTAGTAAGTCTTTTAATAAGCCAATATGTTGATTATTTTTGCTGGTTGTACCTTCTCTTTCACACCTGTCCACCTAGGTAATATCAGATTCTTTGGAAATCACACTGTATTGCGTTGCATTGGGTGCTATTTTCAAGGTTGTCTGCTTAGTCATTGGGAAAGGAAATCAAGGAGTAGGATGCCTTTGCAGCCTTAGGACAAGTCAACCAGTTATTGCAGAAAAATGTGTTAACATTTTTTATTAGTAAAATCCCAAAGATTATGGAGCTTCTCAAAGGAGACTGGTTATTTAAAGTTGGTGAAATTAGGCAAAATTCCAAGGAAAAAAGGATTTTAGTGGAAGACCTGGTTTGTAGCGGACACTGTTCTAAATGTTTCGTAGATGTTATTGTATTTAATCTTCACCAAGGCCCAAGATATTGGTAGCATAGTCTAATAAAAGGAGAAATTTTAACCAGTGAGGTTAAATCATTTGCCCAGGGTCAGTCACTAATGTGGTGCCTGCTGGATTCAAACCAAGATCTATATGATTTCAAAGTGCATGCTGCACACTGTCTCATGGGATAGAGTAGTTGATGACATTTTAAATGGACCTAGAAAGAGGATAGAGGTTTTATTTATGAAAACAAAAACAATAAAATAATAAAAATAATATAGATTATTTGAAAATTGAAGGTAATTCTAGATACCTTGTAATTCATTTAATGTATTTTTTACTGTTTTCACGTATGCATGTTTTGTAATTTATTTATTTATTTATTTTTTAAAGATTTATTTATTTATTTATTTTGGGCGGGGGTCAGGTTGGGGAGGGAGGGGAGTAGGCGGGCCACTTCTATTGGTCTTTCATTTCTCCATTTTCATCCGTCTTTGTTCTTTGGCTCCTGTGGGCCTCCCATCTAGGTGGCGTCTGTCGGTCGTTGCAGAGCGCCGGCTCTGGGCGCATGCGTTCCAGAGCTCCGGCTCGGTAATTGGACACATGAGTCCAGCCGCTCCGCGGCACGTGGGATCTTCCCAGGCTAGGGCTCGAACTGGCGTCCCTTGCACTGCAAGGTGGTGTCCTTATCCACTGGACCACCAGGGGAAGCCCTGTAGTTTATTTTTAAATTACAGAGCACTGTGTGCTTTAAAATCTCTGGTGGCTCAGATGGTAAAGAATCTGCCTGCAATACAGAAGAACTGGGTTCCATCCCTGGGTTGGGAAGATCCCCTGGAGAAGGGAGCCTTAACCACTGGACTTTCAGGGAAGCCTCCCTGGAGAAGGGAAAGGCTACCCATTCTAGCATTCTTGCTGGAGATTTCCATGGGTCGCTAAGAGTCAGACGTGACTGAGGGGCTTCAAAGAAAAAAGGAAATCCCCTCATCTTCCCATATTGAAAACACTTTCCTCGGGAGTAATTGCTATTTGAGAATCCTTAAAGCATGGTGTTTTTTCTTTTCCCTTTTCTTTTCTATGTGTTTGGTACATTACATATCATTTTGTAATCTGCTGTTTTTATTCCTCACAATGGTGTGAGCTTGTCAGCACCTAAGTACACGCAGATTTGTGTTTTAAGATTCTGTGAAAAGAGTTAATATTTACAAAGCATTTAAAAGAATGTCTATCTCCTAGAAAAGAGTCAGTTTTCATTAGCTGTTATCCCTGCCTGCCTACTCTGTTTCATTCTTTTAAATGGATAGTTATTTTATTTTATGTTTTATTAAAGTGTAGTTGATTTACAATGAGATGTTACTTTCAGGAAAGTGGTTCAGTTATACTGATACACATATATATGTACATATGTATGTATATATTATTTTTCAGATTCTTTTCCCTTATGGGTTGTTACAAAATATTGAGTATAGTTCTCTGCGCTAGATAGAGATCCTTGTTGATTACTTATTTTGCACATAGCGGTGGGCACACGTTATTTTAAAATTTGGGTATAGCATAGAATAAGGGGCTTCCTCGGTAGCTCAGTGGTAAAAGAATCCATTGCCATTGCAGGAGATGCAGAAGACACAGGTTCGATCCCTGGGTTCGGAAAACCCACTCCAGTATTCTTGCCTGGAATAATCCCATGGACAGAGGATGGTCCACAGTCCATGGAGTGGCAGTCGGACACAAATGAATGACTGAGCACACACAGCATATAATATTTTTGTAACTACCAATTTTGTCTTAAATTTTTATTATTATAAATAATCCTTGCATAATTGTGTAGAGTTTTCTTTTCCTTTTTTAAAAATTTAAGTGTAGTTGACTTAGAATATTACATTAGTTTCAGGTATACAACAGAGTAGTTCAAATTCATATAGAATATACTCCATTACAAAGTTTTTATAAAATATTGAGTATATTTCCTGTGCTGTTTGTTGTGCGGGGTTTTTTGGTAGGAAAAATTCCTGGAAGTGAAAATCCTCAGTCAAAAATTAAACATATTTTAGTCTAATAAGCAATTGTCAAATTTCCTCCAAAAATATTACAAGGATTTACACTCTTCACTGTGTAAGGGCATTTACTTCTCCACATCCTTGCTTATATTGGATATTATCAGTCTTTTGTGTTTTACATGACGTGTAAGGCAGTGCACAGTGGGTTTGGTTTCACTGAGGAAGTGCACAGTGTTCAGGTATTTTGTATCTATTTTTTTCCCATTTAACATATTTCTGTTTTTACATGGGTAGGAATTGATGGAAAGCATGATGGAGGTCCAGGTTAGAAGACAACACGGATGGAAAAAAAGTACTTGTTCCTGAAAGGGTACCTTGTTGCTGAATCATGGATCGGGCTGAATATACATTAAATCCCTAATGCTTTTGTCCTTAATGATTAAGTCCTGGGAAGCTATAAAAGGTTTTGGAGAGAGGAGTGATACAATGAGAATTGTGCCTTAGGGAAAAGATCTTGTGGTGTGGTATAGGACAGATTAGAATGGAGATACAGAAACGAAGAGGCAGTGGAAAGGGTTTCGCTGATCTGGGTGACAGGAAACAGAAGCTTTGTGCTTGAAGGTGGTGTTGGAATGGAAAACAATGGACAGTGTTACATTTCCCGGTGGGCACACGTTTTTAAAATTTGGGTATAGCATAGAATAAGGGGCTTCCTCGGTAGCTCAGTGGTAAAAGAATCCATTGCCATTGCAGGAGATGCAGAAGACACAGGTTCGATCCCTGGGTTCGGAAAACCCACTCCAGTATTCTTGCCTGGAATAATCCCATGGACAGAGGATGGTCCACAGTCCATGGAGTGGCAGTCGGACACAAATGAATGACTGAGCACACACAGCATATAATATTTTTGTAACTACCAATTGTCTTAAATTTTTATTATTATAAATAATCCTTGCATAATTGTGTAGAGTTTTCTTTTCCTTTTTTAAAAATTTAAGTGTAGTTGACTTAGAATATTACATTAGTTTCAGGTATACAACAGAGTAGTTCAAATTCATATAGAATATACTCCGTACAAAGTTTTTATAAAATATTGAGTATATTTCCTGTGCTGTTTGTTGTGCGGGGTTTTTTGGTAGGAAAAATTCCTGGAAGTGAAAATCCTCAGTCAAAAATTAAACATATTTTAGTCTAATAAGCAATTGTCAAATTTCCTCCAAAAATATTACAAGGATTTACACTCTTCACTGTGTAAGGGCATTTACTTCTCCACATCCTTGCTTATATTGGATATTATCAGTCTTTTGTGTTTTACATGACGTGTAAGGCAGTGCACAGTGGGTTTGGTTTCACTGAGGAAGTGCACAGTGTTCAGGTATTTTGTATCTATTTTTTTCCCATTTAACATATTTCTGTTTTTACATGGGTAGGAATTGATGGAAAGCATGATGGAGGTCCAGGTTAGAAGACAACACGGATGGAAAAAAAGTACTTGTTCCTGAAAGGGTACCTTGTTGCTGAATCATGGATCGGGCTGAATATACATTAAATCCCTAATGCTTTTGTCCTTAATGATTAAGTCCTGGGAAGCTATAAAAGGTTTTGGAGAGAGGAGTGATACAATGAGAATTGTGCCTTAGGGAAAAGATCTTGTGGTGTGGTATAGGACAGATTAGAATGGAGATACAGAAACGAAGAGGCAGTGGAAAGGGTTTCGCTGATCTGGGTGACAGGAAACAGAAGCTTTGTGCTTGAAGGTGGTGTTGGAATGGAAAACAATGGACAGATATAACAGAATGAAAGGTAGAAGAGAGAAGCGGAAGGGATAGGTAGGTGAATGGAAGGGTAGAGGTCGAATCTGCTGAACTCATTTGGAAATTGGGATGCCGAAGAGTGCTCCGAGTCAAATCTTTAGAATTTAGGGTTTCAGATCTTGTTGACTGAAAATGTGTTGGTAGATGACCATCCAAATAGGAAAATCAGATGCAAGAGCACATTTGGAGAAAAAAATAATTAATTTCATTTCAGCAAAAAGTGAACTTATTGTCATCCAAGCAGAAATCTATAGATAGCTGGAAATTTGAGTTGAAGCATTGTGAAAATATGGGATTGGGGCAATTGAAAGAATTGGGAACTATTATTCAGGGGTGACAATTGAGGCTATGGAAGGGATAGCCTGTAGAAAAATGCAGAGGTCAAGGGAAAAGGTCTTGGCAATGGTATCTTCTCAGGTGGCTAAGTGGTAAAGAATCTACCTGCCAGTGCAGGATATGCAGGAGATGTGGGTTCAATCCCTGGGTTAGGAAGATCCTCTGAAGTAGAACATGGCAACCCACTCCAATATTCTTGTCTGGACAATTCCATGATCAGAGGAGCCTGGCTGTCTATAGTTCATGGGGTCTCAAAGAGTTGAACACAACTGAGCAGGAATGCACTGTGCATTCAATGACAATGACATTTTCATGTAAGGAAAAAGCTTTCTGATGATGCTGTGATTAGGGAAATCAGAATTAGATTGGAGAGTTCCCAGTTCCTTTTCTTCAGTGGTTTTCCTCTACCTTTCCTTTTCCTTAAACTCTAAATTCTTTCCAACTATCTTAGGTTGCCAAACCTGACAGATCTCAAATTAATATTCAGTGTACTATTTTTTTGTGAAGGGGGTCGGGAGGGAGGGTGGCGGGCGGGGTACTTCTATTGGTCTTTATTTATCTATTTTCATCCATCTTTGTTCTTTGGCCCGTGTGGGCCTCCCATTACAGTGGTCTGTCGCAGAGCACTGGCTCTGGGCGCATGTGCTCCAAAGGGTTTCGCTGATCTGGGTGACAGGAAACAGAAGCTTTGTGCTTGAAGGTGGTGTTGGAATGGAAAACAATGGACAGATATAACAGAATGAAAGGTAGAAGAGAGAAGCGGAAGGGATAGGTAGGTGAATGGAAGGGTAGAGGTCGAATCTGCTGAACTCATTTGGAAATTGGGATGCCGAAGAGTGCTCCGAGTCAAATCTTTAGAATTTAGGGTTTCAGATCTTGTTGACTGAAAATGTGTTGGTAGATGACCATCCAAATAGGAAAATCAGATGCAAGAGCACATTTGGAGAAAAAAATAATTAATTTCATTTCAGCAAAAAGTGAACTTATTGTCATCCAAGCAGAAATCTATAGATAGCTGGAAATTTGAGTTGAAGCATTGTGAAAATATGGGATTGGGGCAATTGAAAGAATTGGGAACTATTATTCAGGGGTGACAATTGAGGCTATGGAAGGGATAGCCTGTAGAAAAATGCAGAGGTCAAGGGAAAAGGTCTTGGCAATGGTATCTTCTCAGGTGGCTAAGTGGTAAAGAATCTACCTGCCAGTGCAGGATATGCAGGAGATGTGGGTTCAATCCCTGGGTTAGGAAGATCCTCTGAAGTAGAACATGGCAACCCACTCCAATATTCTTGTCTGGACAATTCCATGATCAGAGGAGCCTGGCTGTCTATAGTTCATGGGGTCTCAAAGAGTTGAACACAACTGAGCAGGAATGCACTGTGCATTCAATGACAATGACATTTTCATGTAAGGAAAAAAGCTTTCTGATGATGCTGTGATTAGGGAAATCAGAATTAGATTGGAGAGTTCCCAGTTCCTTTTCTTCAGTGGTTTTCCTCTACCTTTCCTTTTCCTTAAACTCTAAATTCTTTCCAACTATCTTAGGTTGCCAAACCTGACAGATCTCAAATTAATATTCAGTGTACTATTTTTTTGTGAAGGGGGTCGGGAGGGAGGGTGGCGGGCGGGGTACTTCTATTGGTCTTTCATTTATCTATTTTCATCCATCTTTGTTCTTTGGCCCGTGTGGGCCTCCCATTACAGTGGTCTGTCGTTGCAGAGCACCGGCTCTGGGCGCATGTGCTCCAAAGCTCTGGCTTGGTAATTGGACACATGGGTCCAGCCGCTCCGCGGCACGTGGGATCTTCCCAGGCCAGGGATCGAACCGGTGCCCCTTGCCCTGCAAGGCAGTGTCCTTACCCACTGGACCACCAGGGAAGCCCTCAGTGTACTATTTTTCTTGCTCTTTATTTTTTAGAACCTTTACCGAAAATGTCCTAAGTCCAATTGTTAACTTTTTTTAAGAAAAGTTTGGTCTCTTTTATTGTTTTTATTTATTTATTTATTTTCATCCATCCTTATTCTTTGGCCTGTGTGAGCCTCCCATTGCAGTGACCTCTCTTGTCACAGAGCACCGGCTCTGGGCTGGCTTGTAATTGGACACACCAGTCCCGCTACTCCATAGCATGTGGAATCTTCCTGGGCCAGGGATCGAACCGGCACCCATTGCACTGCAAGGCGGACTCTTTACCCACAGAACCCACAAGGGAAGCCCTCCAATTGTTAATTTAAAAAAAAAAAAATATATATATATATGTATATATATATATTTTTGGTGTCATTGCTGCTTGGGCTTTTCTCTAGTTGCAGGGGGGCTACTCCAGTGTGGTGCGCAAGCTTCTCACTGCAGTGGCTTCTCTTGTTTTGGAGTAGAGGCTCTGGGGTGGACAGGCTTCAGTGGCTGTGGCCCGTGGACTCAGTAGCTGTGACTCCTGGGCTCCTAGAGCACAGGCTGGGTAGTCGTGGCACAGGGGTTTAGTTCCATGGCACATGGGAATCTTTCCAACCTGGGAATCGAACTTGTGTCTCCTACGTTGGCAGGCAGATTCTTCACCACTGAGTCACCAGGGAAGTCCCTCCAACTGTTAAATTAAAAAAACCCACTTTTCTCTGTACTTCCTGCTGTGAAAATGGAGTCTGAAACATTTTTATCTGAGGAAGTGGAAATACTTGACCTATTTTCCAATTTCTGCATACTTCGAGATTTAACTGTCAAAGTAAATTTAACTCTTGATGTGGAAGTTTTCTATGAAGGTGAAGTTAAATTACTGGCAAGAAGGGGAATGCATATTTTGAACTATTTCAGAAGTCTTGGACAAATTAAATGCAGATGAAAGAAATACATGGAAATCTCAATTGTTTAACCACAATGGTGTTCAAAAGAAATTAGCACATAATGGTGATATGCAAAGTGACCAATGAAAAGAAATAATGGCAGCTAGCATTTATTGACAGCTTAGTGTTTTTAGGCATTATACTAGTTGTTTTTATATCCATTCTTTCAGAGGCTTTAGTTTTATGAGAGAAGTCTCTACATTGCTTCTCAGACTCATAGAGTAGACCTGACATTCTGAATTAAGTAGGCTATTTTAGATTCCTCATTTGTCACAGTATGCTCCCATTCACATTGTTTGTTGTGAAATTTGGATTCTTGCTGTACTTGTTTACCTTCCACATCCTCTCTATCCACGGAGGGAGCAAAGTTGTGGAATGAAGAGAATGCAATGTTGAAATTAGATTTGGGTTATAATCCTAAAAGTGTACAGGATTTTGGGGTACATTCCTTTATCTCAGTTTCTTCAACTCTAAAATGATAATACCTGCTTGTTGTAAGGATTCCATTAGATGCAGTATCCACTAGTTTTTCACCAAATGCATGTATCTTTTTCTTCTTCACAGTATGTCCCTTTTCTTCCCCCCCATCTAGTAAAACTGAAATCCTTTCCTTTCTTATTGTTACAGAAATTTCATTGCTTTCTGTATATCTCTTGTGCTTAGTCCTAACTTTTCTGATCTTATCCCTCTCCTTATCCTTCTCTGGTTCTGCTTACTTTTTTTTAAAACTCTTTCTGCCTAATTCTGCCACTGTATGGTGAACACCAATTGGTATCTGTAACTGCTATACCTCTAGATTTTGGTCATCGGCCTGCCGGGTTTTCCCCAGCTTCTAGATGAAATGCTGAAATGGCACAATATTAATATCTCATTCAGCTTGGAAGTATTGTTAAAAAATGGTGTTTCTGGGGGCTTCCCTGGTAGCACAGTGGTAAAGAGTTTGTCTGCCAATGCAGGAGGCATGAGTCTGATCCCTTATCCGGGAAAATCCCATATTCTGTGCAGCAACTAAGCCTGTGAGCCACAACTATTGATCTGAAAACAAATTAATGTAAAGTTTTTGAAAGTTTTCTATGAAGGTGAAGTTAAATTACTGGCAAGAAGGGGAATGCATATTTTGAACTATTTCAGAAGTCTTGGACAAATTAAATGCAGATGAAAGAAATACATGGAAATCTCAATTGTTTAACCACAATGGTGTTCAAAAGAAATTAGCACATAATGGTGATATGCAAAGTGACCAATGAAAAGAAATAATGGCAGCTAGCATTTATTGACAGCTTAGTGTTTTTAGGCATTATACTAGTTGTTTTATATCCATTCTTTCAGAGGCTTTAGTTTTATGAGAGAAGTCTCTACATTGCTTCTCAGACTCATAGAGTAGACCTGACATTCTGAATTAAGTAGGCTATTTTAGATTCCTCATTTGTCACAGTATGCTCCCATTCACATTGTTTGTTGTGAAATTTGGATTCTTGCTGTACTTGTTTACCTTCCACATCCTCTCTATCCACGGAGGGAGCAAAGTTGTGGAATGAAGAGAATGCAATGTTGAAATTAGATTTGGGTTATAATCCTAAAAGTGTACAGGATTTTGGGGTACATTCCTTTATCTCAGTTTCTTCAACTCTAAAATGATAATACCTGCTTGTTGTAAGGATTCCATTAGATGCAGTATCCACTAGTTTTTCACCAAATGCATGTATCTTTTTCTTCTTCACAGTATGTCCCTTTTCTTCCCCCCCCCCCCCCCATCTAGTAAAACTGAAATCCTTTCCTTTCTTATTGTTACAGAAATTTCATTGCTTTCTGTATATCTCTTGTGCTTAGTCCTAACTTTTCTGATCTTATCCCTCTCCTTATCCTTCTCTGGTTCTGCTTACTTTTTTTTGAAACTCTTTCTGCCTAATTCTGCCACTGTATGGTGAACACCAATTGGTATCTGTAACTGCTATACCTCTAGATTTTGGTCATCGGCCTGCCGGGTTTTCCCCAGCTTCTAGATGAAATGCTGAAATGGCACAATATTAATATCTCATTCAGCTTGGAAGTATTGTTAAAAAATGGTGTTTCTGGGGGCTTCCCTGGTAGCACAGTGGTAAAGAGTTTGTCTGCCAATGCAGGAGGCATGAGTCTGATCCCTCATCCGGGAAAATCCCATATTCTGTGGAGCAACTAAGCCTGTGAGCCACAACTATTGAGCCTGTGCTCTGGAGCCTTGGAGGCACAACTGTTGAGCCCATGAGGCGCAATTCCTGAAGCCTGTGAGCCCTAGTGCCCAAGTTCTACATGAGAAGTCACTGCAATAAGAAGCGTGCTCAGGGCTTCCCCTGGTGGTCCAGTGGGTAAGGACACCGTCTTGCAATGCAAGGAGCGCCAGTTCGATCCCTGGCCTGGGAAGATCCCATGTGTCATGGAGCGGCTGGACCGATGTGTCAAATTACCGAGCCAGAGCTCTGGGGCGCATCTGCCCAGAGCCGGCGCTCTACAACGACGGAGGCCCGCAGGAGCCAAAGAACAAAGATGGACGAAAATAGAGAAATGAAAGGCCAATGGAAGTGGCCCGGCCGTCCACCTCCCTCCCCACCCCACCCCCCAAAAAGATAAATAAATAAAAAGAAATTGGTCCAAATAATTCAAAAAAAAGAAAAAGCCTGCTCAGCTAGAGAGTAGCCCCCACTCCCTGCAACTAGAGAAGAGCCTGTGGCAGCAGTGAAAACCCAGAATAGATAAAAGTAAATAATTTTTTTAAAAAATGGTGGTGGGCCTAGAAACAGAAGCAGGTTTAACTTATAAGTGAATTGAAAAATTTTGTATTTATAAAAAAGTAAAGGAAAATAATGCCATTGTAATTTTAGTAATAAAATAAAAGCAATATTGAGTAAAAGTGGTTTTTAAACTGTGGAATGTGCTTGATAGAAATTCTGAAAAAGCTTTAATTCAAGTGCATTAGGGTTTGCAGTGTTTTTATATTATGGTTATGATGAAATAAATATTCACAGTTAAGCCAACAAGTGAAAGTGAAAATGTCAGCTGCTCAGTCACGTCTGACTCCTTGTGATCCCATGGACTGTAGCCCTCTAGGCTCCTCTGTTTAGAATTCTCCAGACAGGTATACTGGAGTGGGTTGCCATTATCTTCTCCAGGGGATCTTCCTGACCTAGGGATTGAACCTTGGTTTCCCTCATGGCAGGCAGATTCCTTACCATCTGAGTTTGTCTGCCAATGCAGGAGGCATGAGTCTGATCCCTTATCCGGGAAAATCCCATATTCTGTGGAGCAACTAAGCCCGTGAGCCACAACTATTGAGCCTGTGCTCTGGAGCCTTGGAGGCACAACTGTTGAGCCCATGAGGCGCAATTCCTGAAGCCTGTGAGCCCTAGTGCCCAAGTTCTACATGAGAAGTCACTGCAATAAGAAGCGTGCTCAGGGCTTCCCCTGGTGGTCCAGTGGGTAAGGACACCGTCTTGCAATGCAAGGAGCGCCAGTTCGATCCCTGGCCTGGGAAGATCCCATGTGTCATGGAGCGGCTGGACCGATGTGTCAAATTACCGAGCCAGAGCTCTGGGGCGCATCTGCCCAGAGCCGGCGCTCTACAACGACGGAGGCCCGCAGGAGCCAAAGAACAAAGATGGACGAAAATAGAGAAATGAAAGGCCAATGGAAGTGGCCCGGCCGTCCACCTCCCTCCCCACCCCACCCCCCAAAAAGATAAATAAATAAAAAGAAATTGGTCCAAATAATTCAAAAAAAAGAAAAAGCCTGCTCAGCTAGAGAGTAGCCCCCACTCCCTGCAACTAGAGAAGAGCCTGTGGCAGCAGTGAAAACCCAGAATAGATAAAAGTAAATAATTTTTTTAAAAAATGGTGGTGGGCCTAGAAACAGAAGCAGGTTTAACTTATAAGTGAATTGAAAAATTTTGTATTTATAAAAAAGTAAAGGAAAATAATGCCATTGTAATTTTAGTAATAAAATAAAAGCAATATTGAGTAAAAGTGGTTTTTAAACTGTGGAATGTGCTTGATAGAAATTCTGAAAAAGCTTTAATTCAAGTGCATTAGGGTTTGCAGTGTTTTTATATTATGGTTATGATGAAATAAATATTCACAGTTAAGCCAACAAGTGAAAGTGAAAATGTCAGCTGCTCAGTCACGTCTGACTCCTTGTGACCCCATGGACTGTAGCCCTCTAGGCTCCTCTGTTTAGAATTCTCCAGACAGGTATACTGGAGTGGGTTGCCATTATCTTCTCCAGGGGATCTTCCTGACCTAGGGATTGAACCTTGGTTTCCCTCATGGCAGGCAGATTCCTTACCATCTGAGACACCAGGGAATTTTTAAGGTCAGACAAGGAAGTTTCAAACGTAATTTTTTTTCTGTCCCCTTCTGACCACCTGTCTCCCCCCTAGGGTGCGCTATGCATTTGTATTATGGGTTAACCAGACTTCGCTGAAGGGAGAAATACCTGCTCAACAATAAAGATCAATTTTTCTTCTGTCACCAGTCATATTACTCCTTGAAAGATAACATTTCTTTCTCAATCCAGTAAGGGGTTGATTACCGCGTACATGCAGACATCTTTGGTGAACTCAGACAGTAAAAAATTTGCCTGCAACGAAGGAGACACGGGTTTGATCTCTGGGTCTGGAAGATCACCTGGAGGAGGGCATGGAAACCCACTCTGGTATTCTTGCCTGGATAATCCCATGGACAGAGGAGCCAGGCAGGCTACAGTCCATGGGGTCGCCAAGAAGACACAGCTGAGTTAGTAACACTTTAACTTTTATGTATGAAACCAGTATATTATTTCTTCTAAAGACAGTGATTGATGTAAAACAAACTGATCGGATGACCTGAGGAGATCCTGGGTTGCACCTAATGAAAGTCCTTAGCCTAAATGCTTACTTATGGCCTTATTAATGTTACTAGCTATATTATTTGTATTCTGCCCATTTTACATGATTATTGTTTCTTGCATTATCAAATGTGTTACTCACCTTAGGTAAATTTAGTGATGATTAGGAAACCTGAAATGATTGATCAAATATATAGTACTGTAAGATCAGTGATTGTAAGTACAACTCTAGGTGTGGGAAGAATCAAGAGGGAACCATTTTCTGGACCATTGTCAGACTAGTAAGACAGGTGGTCTGGAAACTTTTGGCTGCTGTTAACTGGGCTTCGTTCAGTAATAGCACATTGAGAACCTGTCAGTGAAGTCCTTGCTCATGTGGGAATGAGCCTTCCTACTGCTGTGGGACAAATTGATCACAAAATGTTTACCATACCTTGTTGAAATCAAGACTGAAAGGGATTGTAAGGAATGTTGCCCAGTTTACACTTTGACAAGAATCAAGTCAATCAGCTACTTCAGTCGCTGACCTATGGTATACCCTGAAAGGAGTTCACAGTGAAGGTCAGGATGACGCTCTCTGTGCTCTGGGAAAACTGGCAGAACAGGCCTCCAGATAGATATTTTCAGGAGGAAATTTTATGAACTCAGTTTCTTGCATCTTCCCATAGTTAGAGAAGCCCTAAAGCCATTCACTAAGATGTCTCCTCCTTGAGAATAACAGCAACTTTCAGTAAGATGTGTGCTTGATTGCACAAAGCCTCCTCTCTAAAAATCACATAATTCTGGTCTCCCCTTCTCCCTCTTTGAAACAATTTTCAGAGCTCAGACTGTCTCTTGGATTATAATCCTCTAGGTCGGTTCAAAAATTTTTCCTTCTTTCTCAGATTGACTAATATTTTTCCTCACAGAGACAGTCACTGTGAGAAAGCTAATTTATTTATAGTTTTTGTTCAGATTTGCAAATGAAATAATACAGAATCAGACATTTTCCATTTTATAAGTCCATCTCTGTTTCCACAAGTCCTCGTTGTTGCTTGGCTTATTTTTTTCTTCTATAGTTCTGAGAACTTTTTTTTTTTTTTTCTTAAACTGAAATCTCTGATCCTCCTAAATTAGAATTTTTAAGTCTGAACTTTAATGGTCCATATATGCCATAAAGCAATGTT
Source organism: Tragulus kanchil (assembly GCA_022376925.1). NCBI lineage: Eukaryota > Metazoa > Chordata > Mammalia > Artiodactyla > Tragulidae > Tragulus > Tragulus kanchil. The sequence goes on from JAIOJX010000024.1 coordinate 151,242,421, forward strand.
TAAAGTTGTGGGTTAAGATTTATTAGTAGATTATGTAGTAACAATTCGGTAGGATGTAGCCAGGGCTTTCCTGTTGACTCAGTGGAACAGAATCTGGAAGAAATACAGGATCAATCCCTGGGTCAGGAAGATCCCCTGGAGAAGGAAATGGCTACCCTCTACAGTATTCTTGCCCAGGAAATCCCATGAACAGAGGAGTGCTAAGGGCTGCAGTCTACGGGGTTGCAAAAGAGTAGGACATGACTTAGTGACCAAACAACAAGAAGGATGTAACCAGCATAAAAAAAGGAAGGAATAGAAAATAGATGAGTTTATCATGTATGGTAAAGGTAAATAACGTCTCTTGAAGTGTTTATAGTGTCATAATGTAAAGATATTTCTTACTTTGGGTATGGTAACAAATTAAAAATACCCACAGCATATACCAGAAAAAGTTTTCATTAAGTTTTTGCTTTTTTGTGACTTTTCATGATTGAGAAAACCATGTTACTACCTCATACCTATGCTTTAATTAAGACTTTCAGTGTCTACACTCATTTCCTGTTTGATGTGGAGTGGGTGTTACTGGCGACTTCCCACAATTTTTTGTGTCTGGGTTAACTTTTGAACTCCTTTGATGCTTTCATTTAAAACAAGTGACTGGTAATAAAAGCTAGAGCTTGAATAACAAGCAACTTTCAGTAAGATGTGTGCCCCTTTAAAACATAATTCTGGTCTCCCTTCTCCTCTTTGAAACAATTTTCAGAGCTCAGACTGTCTCTTGGATTATAATCCTCTAGGTCGGTTCAAAAATTTTTCCTTCTTTCTCAGATTGACTAATATTTTTCCTCACAGAGACAGTCACTGTGAGAAAGCTAATTTATTTATAGTTTTTGTTCAGATTTGCAAATGAAATAATACAGAATCAGACATTTTCCATTTTATAAGTCCATCTCTGTTTCCACAAGTCCTCGTTGTTGCTTGGCTTATTTTTTTCTTCTATAGTTCTGAGAACTTTTTTTTTTTTTTTCTTAAACTGAAATCTCTGATCCTCCTAAGTTAGAATTTTTAAGTCTGAACTTTAATGGTCCATATATGCCATAAAGCAATGTTTAAAGTTGTGGGTTAAGATTTATTAGTAGATTATGTAGTAACAATTCGGTAGGATGTAGCCAGGGCTTTCCTGTTGACTCAGTGGAACAGAATCTGGAAGAAATACAGGATCAATCCCTGGGTCAGGAAGATCCCCTGGAGAAGGAAATGGCTACCCTCTACAGTATTCTTGCCCAGGAAATCCCATGAACAGAGGAGTGCTAAGGGCTGCAGTCTACGGGGTTGCAAAAGAGTAGGACATGACTTAGTGACCAAACAACAAGAAGGATGTAACCAGCATAAAAAAAGGAAGGAATAGAAAATAGATGAGTTTATCATGTATGGTAAAGGTAAATAACGTCTCTTGAAGTGTTTATAGTGTCATAATGTAAAGATATTTCTTACTTTGGGTATGGTAACAAATTAAAAATACCCACAGCATATACCAGAAAAAGTTTTCATTAAGTTTTTGCTTTTTTGTGACTTTTCATGATTGAGAAAACCTTGTTACTACCTCATACCTATGCTTTAATTAAGACTTTCAGTGTCTACACTCATTTCCTGTTTGATGTGGAGTGGGTGTTACTGGCGACTTCCCACAATTTTTTGTGTCTGGGTTAACTTTTGAACTCCTTTGATGCTTTCATTTAAAACAAATGACTGGTAATAAAAGCTAGAGCTTGAATCCAATATAACTGGACTTGATTAGTTATTTGCTAGCTTATTCATTTGACATGGTTTTCAAATGTGTGCTTTCTTCCAGATTTCCTTTTTCTCACATATTGTTGGCATCGCACAAAAGATGTTTAATGCTAACTTTATTTAAAAGTATGCCTAATTAACACATAATCCTTTTCCTTACACCTAAGTATTTTCAGTTGGATTCTTCTCACTTTATCTGAATTTAACTTTGTTGTAATAAATGTTTTCCTGATTAATCTCTGTAGTTCATAGCCACAGTAGTAAGTACATATTCATCCAAGTATAAGAGCCTGATGTTTTCATAGTAAAGTTTATTTTCATGTGAGACGTATGTAGAGTATGGTGGTAAATAAGTGTTACTCAGTCGTGTCTAACTTTTTGTGATCCCATGGACTATAGCCAGCTGGGCTCCTCTGTTCATGGAATTTTCCAGACAGGAATACTGGAGTAGGTTCCCTTTTCCTTCTCCGGGGGATCTTCCCTGCCCAGGGATTGAAACCAGGTTTCCTGCATTGTAGGAAGATTCTTTACCTTTGAGCTACCTGGGAAGCCCATAGCATGGTAAAGGAAATCATCATACCTTTTCCTAAGTGTCTGTCTTTCAGGCAAGAAAGAAAGCTGTGTAAGTCTCATCAGATTTGGTAATATTTCAATTAGAGAATAAAGGTAACCTCTCTTTTAACCTTTTAAACTGATAGGTCTGTCTTTGTCCTGGGATGATGAAATGCAAGCTCTGATATCTTTTCTTTCATTCTCTATATCATATTAAAGGTAGAATGTGAATATTAAAAACTAGTAAAAACCCTACAAAATTTGTGGGAGTTTTTCTAGTGCTTGAAAGGTGATCTGGTAATATAATAGCTCATTACCCACCTTCCATAATTTTAGCTTAAATGCTTCCACATATAACTCTTTATTCCTTTTCATGACTATGCAATCTTTTGGGGTAGATTGGTTAATGAATTAACGTAGTCATTTAAAAAAGGTTGTTCCTTAAATCATTAACTGGAAAATAGTCATTGACCATTAAAGTGAAAATAGAACTTTACCTTGGATGGTCAGTAGTATGTTTCCAAGGACAAAGAAATTGCTGTTGTCTGTTTCTGTCTCGGACCTTGTTATATTTTCCTATTGAATGACAGTAGTGAGTGATGGCTTAGTCACTTCCCTTTCTTATCTTACACGGCATGCTCTGATAATTCCTAGTATGCTTCTCCTCTTTGCTTTCCTAAAAATTTAGTGTTAGGATTGTCCCTGAATTTATTCCAGTTCACCTGTTATATTTTGCAAATGAGAAAACTGGGACAGTGACTGAGTGAACTGATTGTTGTTAGTCAGCTACTTAACGCAGGTGTGCTCAGTTGCTCAACTGTGTCTGACTGTGTGTGACCCCATGGACTGTAGCCTGCCAGACTCCTCTGTCCATGGAATTTTCCAGACAAGAAAACTGGAATGGGTCGCCATTTCCTCCTCCAGGAGATCTTCCTGACCAAAGAACTGAACGCGAATCTCTTGCATCTCCTGCACTGGCCGGCAGAGTCATAGCAGAGACTAGAAATAAAATCTTGTTTCTACTTTAACCTAACATGAAATCAGTGCCAAATAAATATTAGCTAAATCAAACTAACTCTTTTCACTGTACTGTTCTTTAGGTGAGGCAATTTATGCACTTAATTTTCATAATACCTTGGCCAAAATCACATGGTTAAAATAATGGCCTTAATCCTCTCCAGTAAATCTTATATAGTCCTAAAAGTATGTCTGCCCTTAACAAAAGTACCTGGAAGCCATGTTTAAACAGATAATTTTTCTATTGCTCCATTCTTTAGCAGTTATTTTCTTAAGTATTGTTTCTTATGGTAATTAACTATTTTCAGAGACATGATTTTTCTGAGTTTACAGAGAAATCTTTGTTGTTGTTCAGTCGCTAAGTCGTGTCTGACTCTTTGTGACCCCATGGACTGCAGTATGTCTGCCTCCTCTCTCCTTCGCTGTCTCCCAGAGTCTGCTCAGATTCATGTCCACTGAGTCAGTGATGCTATATAACCACCTCGTCCTCTGCTGCCCCCTTCTCCTTTGGGCTTCAGTCTTTCCCAGCATCATGGTCTTTTCCAGTAAATCAGCTTTTTACATCAGGTGACCAAAGTATTGGAGCTTCAGTATCAGTTTTTTCCAATGAATATTAAGGGTTGATTTCCTTTGGGATTGACTGATTTGATCTCCTTGCTGTCCAAGGGGCTTTCAGAGTTTTCTCCAGCACCACAATTCAAAAGCTACATTCTTTGGCACTCAGCCTTCATTATGGTCCAGCTCTCACATCTGTACATGACTACTGGAAAAACCATAGCCTTGATTAGGCGGACCTTTGTGGGCAAAGTGATGTCTCTGTCTAGGTTTATGCTTCTCTTATGACACAGAATTTTTTGGAAGCTTTTGATTGGTTCATTTGTTCCTGGAGCTTATCTTCAAGTGAGAAGTATTCTATCTAGCTTCTATATTTGATAAAAGACAGGGATATAGGGATCCAAAGCTATCTACTTGTAGCCATTGGTGTAACGTTGCAGAGCCAGTGAAAGAGTGTAGCTCCAGCACACTTTCTTGTGTCTAGCAGGAATTTCTGTAGTTTAGCTGTGGTCCAATGTGAGGTTTGTAATTTACATGATTATAAAATCATAATTTGTTCTAGTGATTTTAAAGGTGGTTTTATTTTGTTTTTGACCAGAGTTATGGTATAGAAAACTCCCATTTCTATGGAGAATGAGCTGCCTTTTGAGCTCTTCCTATTTGCTGCCTGTCCACTGTGTGGACTTTATATCCAGTAACAAGTTCCTCCCCATCTTATCTAGTCCTAAAAGTATGTCTGCCCTTAACAAAAGTACCTGGAAGCCATGTTTAAACAGATAATTTTTCTATTGCTCCATTCTTTAGCAGTTATTTTCTTAAGTATTGTTTCTTATGGTAATTAACTATTTTCAGAGACATGATTTTTCTGAGTTTACAGAGAAATCTTTGTTGTTGTTCAGTCGCTAAGTCGTGTCTGACTCTTTGTGACCCCATGGACTGCAGTATGTCTGCCTCCTCTCTCCTTCGCTGTCTCCCAGAGTCTGCTCAGATTCATGTCCACTGAGTCAGTGATGCTATATAACCACCTCGTCCTCTGCTGCCCCCTTCTCCTTTGGGCTTCAGTCTTTCCCAGCATCATGGTCTTTTCCAGTAAATCAGCTTTTTACATCAGGTGACCAAAGTATTGGAGCTTCAGTATCAGTTTTTTCCAATGAATATTAAGGGTTGATTTCCTTTGGGATTGACTGATTTGATCTCCTTGCTGTCCAAGGGGCTTTCAGAGTTTTCTCCAGCACCACAATTCAAAAGCCTACATTCTTTGGCACTCAGCCTTCATTATGGTCCAGCTCTCACATCTGTACATGACTACTGGAAAAACCATAGCCTTGATTAGGCGGACCTTTGTGGGCAAAGTGATGTCTCTGTCTAGGTTTATGCTTCTCTTATGACACAGAATTTTTTGGAAGCTTTTGATTGGTTCATTTGTTCCTGGAGCTTATCTTCAAGTGAGAAGTATTCTATCTAGCTTCTATATTTGATAAAAGACAGGGATATAGGGATCCAAAGCTATCTACTTGTAGCCATTGGTGTAACGTTGCAGAGCCAGTGAAAGAGTGTAGCTCCAGCACACTTTCTTGTGTCTAGCAGGAATTTCTGTAGTTTAGCTGTGGTCCAATGTGAGGTTTGTAATTTACATGATTATAAAATCATAATTTGTTCTAGTGATTTTAAAGGTGGTTTTATTTTGTTTTTGACCAGAGTTATGGTATAGAAAACTCCCATTTCTATGGAGAATGAGCTGCCTTTTGAGCTCTTCCTATTTGCTGCCTGTCCACTGTGTGGACTTTATATCCAGTAACAAGTTCCTCCCCATCTACCTCTAGTCATTTTAAAAAATTATTTATTTTTTTAAAATTGAAGGATAGTTGCTTTACAGAATTTTGTTGATTTCTGCCAAACATCAACATGAATCATCCATAGGTACCTCTAGTCTTATTGAGTACTATGATTTGCAGATTCTGAATGTATGCACAAAGTGAGTGGTTGATGTGGGCTAGACGAGGGTAAGACTGATTTTCTGTTAGGCAGATAGTAAGAGGCAGGTAAATTGAGAGAAGAAAATTTCTTTGGCTAACAATCATGTTTTCTAATTCAGCAGTATCTGGGCTGTTGTTGTTTAGTTGCTAAGTTGTGTCCGACTCTTTTGTGACCCAGTGAACTCTAGCCTGTCTGGCTCCTCTGTCCATGGGATTTCCCAGACAAGAATACTGGAGTTAGTTGCCATTTCCTTCTCCAAGGGATCTTCCCAACCCAGGATTTGAACCCATATTTCCTGTACTGGCAGCAAGTTCTTTACCACTGAGCCACCAGAGAAGCCCATCTGGACTATAGGTATTAGAAGTATTGTCTCTTGCAATTAATTGTTATCCTATATTTTCCATGTTGCAATTTAAATTGTCACCATGACTATTTGAATGGGAAGTTGGGAGAAATCATATCAAAGGTTCATTCATATGATCATATTTAAATTCATAAGAAACATTTCTTACTTGTTTTCTGGTATGGAGCAAAACATTTTGCTTTTATTGGGTTATTTTATTATATCCACATCATGCTAATGAAAACTAACATTTATCTTCCTTTTCACACTTTTGACTGTTATAAATTTTATTAAAATAGTTTATTTTTTAACTTTTGGCCTCTTTTATTGGTTAAATATTTATTTTCATCCATCTTTATTCTTTGGCCTATGTGGGCCTCCCATTGCTGTGGCCTCTCTCATTGCAGAGTACTGGACACATGCACTCCAGAGCTCTGGCTTGTAACTGGACACACCAATCCAGCCACTCCGCAGCATGTGGGATCTTCCCAGGCCAGGGATTGAATCGGTGCCCCTTATGCTGCAAGGCGAATTCTTTACCCACTGGGCCACTAGGGAAGCCCAAATTTTATTAAAATAGTTTTGAAAGGAGAGTTTTTGTTTCCTTACTTTTCAGGTAAGGAAGGAAGCTTAAGTGATTTGCCTTAAGTATCACAGTTGGTAATTGGTAGAGCTGCAATTCAAATCCAGGTTAAACCTCACACATCACATTCTTTATATTACATACTTTTGGGAATGTGGTTAAGTAATTATTGAAACAAATAGTTGTCTAGAACTTACTATCCTGTGATATGAGAGGTTTTGTATTTTGACTACCTTTGAAAATAGTGTTCTTTTAATCTTCTTTTTGAGATGACAGTTCCTGAATTTACCCTCGGTGCCTTCATACTTCTGTCACACATTAGTTCTGTGGCTAATTATCCCAGTGGAAAGGTAACGAGGTCATGCCGTGGAATGATTCCTGAACATGGTCATACTCCGCAGTCTCATCCTGTTCACAACATGTCAGTGAGTCAGATGACATTCAGGCCAGGAGATAAGATCAAAGGTATGGCGCTGATATTAACCATTTATATTTTTCATTTCACTTTTTTACTGTACATTGAATCTTTATTACTGTTGGATTTATACAGTTTTGTTTAATATGTTCATCTGCTTTCATAAGATATCATGATCTTATATTTCTCCTTTTTGTGTTTGACTACCATAGATGACTATATCACTTCAGTAGAGTATTTACTATCCATTCAGAATACTTTTTTTGATTTTTGACCACCCAATGAGCCTTGGCTGGGTCTTAGTTCCCCAACCAGAGATTGAACCTGACCTCAGCATCGAAAGTGCTGGGTTCTTACCACTGGACCTCTGTGGAATTCCCCAGAGTAGGTTTTAAAATACATTTTTGTCATTATTTAATATATCTTCATTGACAGTATTATTTACTCAGAAGAGGAAACTAAAGGTTATTTTATCAGTTTAAAATATTAAACCCTTATCCTACTTGATATAGTATAAGTTCTTATGTTTCCCTAGTTCTTCTGGCACAAGGTAGGCTAAAACTTAATAGTCTGTTAGGGATGTATCTATAACAGCATTTTACACACTCTATTTCTGTAACTTTAGAAATACAAAATATTAATACTTTCTAACAGAAAGAGTTTATGAAAAATAATTTTATAATACTATGTGTGTTACATATATTCTATTTTTTAGAGGTTCATAGTATACAGTAAGTCGTTAAAGACCTTCAGGGATTTTCAGTAAAGACACAAACATTTATTTTATTTATTTATTTTTTTTAAAGATTTATTTATTTCTTTATTTTTGGGTGGGGGTCGGGTTGGGGAGGGAGGGAAGCAGGGGGGCCACTTCTATTGGTCTTTCATTTCTCTATTTTCATCCGTCTTTGTTCTTTGGCTCCTGTGGGCCTCCCATCGCGGTGGCCTCTGTTGTCGCAGAGCACCGGCTCTGGGCGCATGCGCTCCAGAGCTCCGGCTCGGTGATTGGACACATTGGTCCAGCCGCTCCGCGGCACGTGGGATCTTCCCAGGCCAGGGATCGAACCAGCGTCCCTTGCCCTGCAAGGCGGTGTCCTTACCCACTGGACCACCAGGGGAAGCCCACAAACATTTATTTTTAACTAACATTTTTTTTTTTAAAGATTTATTTTTATTTATTTATTTGAGGGGGGTGGGGTGGGGAGGGAGGGGAGCAGGCGGGCCACTTCTGTCGGTCTTTCATTTGTTCATTTTCATCCATCTTTGTTCTTTGGCCCGTGTGGGCCTCCCATCGCGATGGCCTCTGTTGTTGCAGAGCACTGGCTCTGGGCGCATGCGTGCCAGAGCTCCGGCTCAGTAGTTGGACATATCGGCCCAGCCGCTCCGCGGCACGTGGGATCTTCCCAGGCCAGGGATCGAACCAGCGTCCCTTGCCCTGCAAGGCGGTGTCCTTACCCACTGGACCACCAGGGGAAGCCCACAAACATTTATTTTTAACTAACATTTTTTTTTTTAAAGATTTATTTTTATTTATTTATTTTGGGGGGGAGGGGAGGGAGGGGAGCAGGCGGGCCACTTCTATTGGTCTTTCATTTGTTCATTTTCATCCATCTTTGTTCTTTGGCCCGTGTGGGCCTCCCATCGCGATGGCCTCTGTTGTTGCAGAGCACTGGCTCTGGGCGCATGCGTGCCAGAGCTCCGGCTCAGTAGTTGGACATATCGGCCCAGCCGCTCCGCAGCACGTGGGATCTTCCCAGGCCAGGGATCGAGCCGGCTCCCCTTGCACTGCAAGGCAGTGTCCTTACCCACTGGACCACCAGGGAAGCCCCTTTAACTAACATTTTTCAAACTACTTTGGCCCCATGGACCACACTCTGATCATAACCAGCCTTTTCTTCCCTGTAGAATGACTGTTAAACCTCATGGAATAATGTCCTATGGAATATGGTTTAGAATTTCTTTGGCTATAAGATGATTTCTCCTGTTTTCTCTCCTGGAGTAGTTTTGTATATGTACACCTGATTTTGTGACATGTTTCCTCGAAACAGTTTTCTTGGGGGGTGTGCTGAACTCTTAACTTAGCTTTTCATTTGCCTCTCAGTTACTTTGTCAGGACCACCATTTAAAGGCTTTCTCTTAGAAGCACGTGATGCTGAGAATTTGAGTGGCCCTCCTATTGGCTCCTTCACATTGATCGATAGTCACGTGTCACAGCTTCTGACCTGTGAAGATGTGAAGGTTTGTATTTAGTTTGACACGGATTTCTGTCGTTTTCCCTGGGTCTTTTCACTGCAGAGTGGTGCTTACATAATAAACAATGACATCACCTATGTATTGCAGACATCTGAATAGATTCATAGTGAGAAAAATTTCCCTCAAAGTTTTCTACTGGCAATGTAGTTTCATATATCAACATCCTAGAAAAGGTAGGCTCACAGTTTGAAGAGTTTATATCATTTGATATTTTATCAAAATGTTGATTCTTACTGTATTGAATTTTTAGAAAGTTTTTTTTTAATTTTTGGCCTCTTTTATTGGTTTTTTATTTAATTTCTTTTTTTTTTTTTTAAAGATTTATTTATTTCTTTATTTTTGGGCAGGGGTTGGGTTGGGGAGGGAGGGGAGCGGGCGTGCCACTTCTGTTGGTCTTTCTCTATTTTCATCCGTCTTTGTTCTTTGGCTCCTGTGGGCCTCCCATCGCGGTGACTTATGTTGTCGCAGAGTGCCGGCTCTGGGCGTATGCGCGCCAGAGCTCCGGCTCGGTAGTTGGACACATCGGTCCAGCCGCTCCGCGGCACGTGGGATCTTCCCAGGCCAGGGATCGAACCGACGCCCCTTGCACTGCAAGGCGGTGTCCTTACCCACTGGACCACCAGGGGAAAACCTGGTTTTTTATTTATTTTCATCCATCTTTATTCTTTGGCCTTTTTGGGCCTCCCATTGCAGTGGCCTCTCTCATTGCAGAGCACTGGCTCTGGGCACATGCACTCCAGAGCACTGGCTCATAATTAAACACACCGGTTGGTCTGCAGCACATGGGATCTTCCTGGGCCAGGGATCCAACTGGTGCCCCTTGCACTGCAAGGTGGACTCTTCCCTGGACCACCAGGGAAGCCCTGATTCTTACTGCACTGACTTTTTTTTTTGGGGGTGGGGGTTGGGTTTGGGAGGGAGGGGAGCCGGCGGGCCACTTCTATTGGTCTTTCATTTCTCTGTTTTCATCCGTCTTTGTTCTTTGACCCATGTGGGCCTCCCACCGCGGTGGCGTCTGTCGTCACAGAGCGCCGGCTCTGGGTGCATGCGCCCCAGAGCTCCGGCTCAGTGATTGGACACATCGGTCCAGCCGCTCCTCGGCACGTGGGATCTTCCCAGGCCAGGGATCGAACTGGCGCCCCTTGCACTGCAAGGTGGTGTCCTTACCCACTGGACCACCAGGGGAAGCCCTGCACTGACTTTTGAAGGATGTTATAGTTCTAGAGTGAAACAGAGGTCTAATTTTTGTAATTAGTTAATTAATTAAATGAACATTTATTGTACCAGGAACTTTCCTGCAAGGGATATGATGATAAACAAGATTTGTTATTTGACAGACTCATAGCCTTACACATAAGTAAAGCATGTGGACAGATGCTATATGGCGCATAAGTAGAACATATGGATGTAGGACAGGCTCAGTGAAAGAGTATGATGACTCGGATTAGAATCATACATAGGTTGGTTGAGAAGCATAGCAGAAATGCCATACACAGGCCTGTTAGGGAATTGAGAGACAGCTTTTTGAAGGAGTTTATCTCAGCTCAGCCCCAAAGGGTGAGTATGCAGGTAAATGAAAGTGGGAAACTAGGTTGTTCAAGAGAAAGGAATTACTAAAAGGTAATACTATATATCTGGAGGCAGGAATTTTTTCCTTTTGAGCAATCATCTGCATTCTGTTTATCTATTTATACAAACCATAAACTTACAGTATAAATGAAATACTGACTCTATACAGCATTAAGACACCCAGTATTTGTAACTCTCTTTAGTTTTTAAATTTCTGCTGACTCTAGAGCCAACTGCTAATTTGGTGTCAACCAACCAACATGTATTTATTGAGCACCTGGGTTCTTGTTCTAAATTAAATTCTGGAGTCATGCAGTGATAAATTGCTTTGTAAAATGGTTGTAGTTCCAGCTATATTGAGCTATTGAGTAACTGCATGGTAGTTCTTTTCCATTTTCTTTCAGGGATCTGCTGTGAGTCATAGTAATCCGTCGAGAAAAACAGAAATTAAAGTCTATTGGGTTGCTCCAAGCAGTGCCCCAAATCACATAAAGTTTCTGTGAGTAGAAGAGTTTGCAACTCTATAGCTAAAATAATTGAAATAATGACAGTGTATATCATTATTGTAACTACTGAACATTCACCAGTATGTCAGAGGTTTAGTATAGTAACAAAACCACCTTACTGATATAAGTGGTTGTTTTGCTTTTCTGGTTTTTTGTTTTTTTTTTTTCCACAACGGTATGTACTGGTATCTAGCACGGGACCAAGGACCTAATGGACACTTAATTGGCATTTGCTGAGTGAACAAAGGGTTGTAGTGCCTTCAAACTAATAAGTGCCATCAGTTAATACTTGAGTTTATATGGTGTATGGATGAATGATGCCTTTTTGAGATTTGATTCCTGTGTTAGTATGAGGATGTGGAAAAAAAGCAGTCCTGAAATTTGGATGACTTTTTTTTTTTTGCAATATTATAACTTGCAGATTAGTCTGTCAAGAGAAGTAACATCTTGTTTGCCCCTCAGAATTGTGACATTCAATAGAATTAGAATAGTACTTCTCTCTTAATCTTAAATGCAAGGGGGAAGTGAATGTCATAAACAGGGGGGTATCATAAACAGTATTTAAAGGGAGAATCACCCTCCTGCCCAGTCTCCATTTTCTGCTTCACTTTGTGCATAGATTACCAGCACACAGTAATGCAGCTTTGCACCTGTGTGTTGAGTGGAACATGAAATAGGAGATTTGACTCCAGCAAGAGCTGATGATTGCTTATGCAGCCTCTGTATAACTTCTCTATGTAGCTGCTTAAACATGCCTTTTGGAATAATCTGAATGACAGCTATGAAACGTGTCATAGTAGTATGTTCTGTATATGTCAGGAGTCGAAATTTGTGCATGTTAGTGCCTGGGTCTGGCATTCATGGCTACTGTGTATATGCCCAGAGAACAGACAAGTAAGAGAAGGGACAGAGAAGAGGAGTGAGAGAAGGAGAGAGAGAACAATTAAAGTTCATTTAGCAATGAGGTACAAGAATTGTTAGAGATTTGCCTCTTACAAAATTCTGTCACATAGTATAGGTATTGCATTTTATTGCACTTTGCTATTTGACTTCACAGATTTTTTTTTCTTTTTTTACAAATTGGTCTATGGCAGCCCTGCATTCAATCAGTCTATAGGAGCCATTTTCCTAACAGCATTTGCTCACTTTGTGTTTCTGTGGCACATTTTATTAATTGTCATGATATTTCAAACTTTTTCATCATTATTTGTTATGGTTAGGCGTTGTCAGTGATCTTTGATGTTACCACTATAGTTTGCTGAAGGCTCTGATGATGGTTAATATTTTTTAGCAAAAAGGTATTTTAAAATTGGACTTTCCGGGTGGCTCAGTGGTAAAGAATCCACCTGCCAATGCAGGAGACATGGATTCAATCCCTGGATCAAGAAGATCCCCTGGAAAAGGACATGGCAATCCACTAAAGTATTCTTACCTGGAAAATCCCATGGACAGAGGAGTCTGGAAGGTTAGAGTCCATTGGATTGCAAAAGAGTCAGAAACAACTTAGTGAATAAAACAACAATTTTAAAATCAAGGTATAACATTGTTTTTTTAGATATACTGTTATTACATACTTAATAGACCACAGTATGGTGTAAATATAACTTTTATGTGCATTGGAAACCCAAAATTCTGAGAGTCGCTTTACTGTGATATGTGCTTTATTGTGGTGGCCTGTAACTGAACCCACAGTGTCTCCAAGGTATGCCTGGATTACCTTGTATATTCCTACTTACCATTTTCTTTTGCTTTATGATGGGCCATAGTCATGGTTCTGTCTAATCTCGCTGGTACTGCATTTCAGAGCCACAGTTGTTGAGAAGTACAAAATCTACTGGGTAAAGATTCCTGGTCCTGTAATTTCACAACCAAATGTACCTCCTTTTACAACACCTGAAGCTACAGGAACACCTATGCCAACGGTATCTCCGATCTCCCATTTAACCAGATCAGTAAGTAACATTTTTAAGGTTTTATCAAGTTGCCATCTAAAAGAACTGCTTCCTTGAAAGTTGTGATTCTGTGCTTGAAATTGTTTGTAAAGGAGTAGCTGTCCTGGGTAGTGGTAGCAGGGTTTTGAATGCCCTTCAGCTATTCAGGGGAATCTTCATTGCACATATGCTATTTGACTTCACAGATTTTTTCTTTTTACAAATTGGTCTATGGCAGCCCTGCATTCAATCAGTCTATAGGAGCCATTTTCCTAACAGCATTTGCTCACTTTGTGTTTCTGTGGCACATTTTATTAATTGTCATGATATTTCAAACTTTTTCATCATTATTTGTTATGGTTAGGCGTTGTCAGTGATCTTTGATGTTACCACTATAGTTTGCTGAAGGCTCTGATGATGGTTAATATTTTTTAGCAAAAAGGTATTTTAAAATTGGACTTTCCGGGTGGCTCAGTGGTAAAGAATCCACCTGCCAATGCAGGAGACATGGATTCAATCCCTGGATCAAGAAGATCCCCTGGAAAAGGACATGGCAATCCACTAAAGTATTCTTACCTGGAAAATCCCATGGACAGAGGAGTCTGGAAGGTTAGAGTCCATTGGATTGCAAAAGAGTCAGAAACAACTTAGTGAATAAAACAACAATTTTAAAATCAAGGTATAACATTGTTTTTTTAGATATACTGTTATTACATACTTAATAGACCACAGTATGGTGTAAATATAACTTTTATGTGCATTGGAAACCCAAAATTCTGAGAGTCGCTTTACTGTGATATGTGCTTTATTGTGGTGGCCTGTAACTGAACCCACAGTGTCTCCAAGGTATGCCTGGATTACCTTGTATATTCCTACTTACCATTTTCTTTTGCTTTATGATGGGCCATAGTCATGGTTCTGTCTAATCTCGCTGGTACTGCATTTCAGAGCCACAGTTGTTGAGAAGTACAAAATCTACTGGGTAAAGATTCCTGGTCCTGTAATTTCACAACCAAATGTACCTCCTTTTACAACACCTGAAGCTACAGGAACACCTATGCCAACGGTATCTCCGATCTCCCATTTAACCAGATCAGTAAGTAACATTTTTAAGGTTTTATCAAGTTGCCATCTAAAAGAACTGCTTCCTTGAAAGTTGTGATTCTGTGCTTGAAATTGTTTGTAAAGGAGTAGCTGTCCTGGGTTGTGGTAGCAGGGTTTTGAATGCCCTTCAGCTATTCAGGCGGGAATCTTCATTGCAACATTATGACTTACAGGTTAGAGTAAGAGGAGTGCAGGACCCTGCATGTCTGAGGCGTGGTTGTGACATCCACACATCGTCTATACGAGTAGTGGACAGGTTTTCATTTGAAAGTAAATCTGAAGTAGCAGGTTTTCTTTTTCTTCTTTAAAACACAGCCAGATATCAAACCTAGAGAGGGAACTTAATGCTGAAGCTAAATGTGGGTGAAATCGGGCGGGGGAAGGGAGAGAATCTTGAAATGGTGATATAATTCTTCAGTCTTATTTCATTAAGGCCAGTGAGTACTGCAGAATTCTGCAGGCTGAACCACAGAAAGTCTTTTGCAAGCTCTTCAGCTAGAATTCCATTCAGACTTTCTGATTCAAAATAAATACAGTTAAAAAAACAGATCTTGGAAAGGGTTATGCATATTAGAAACATTAGAAGGGTCTTTACTGAAAGCAGTTCTGATAGATTAGACGTATCGGTTCAGAAGTGACTATAATGAAAAATGTCTTAAGGAAGGTTGTTACAGTTAAAAGAACAACTTTGGGCCAGAATCCTGATTTGTCTAATTTCTGTTTGATTTCGGCCAAATGACTTAATTCTTTTTTTTTTGCAGGGGGAGTGCAGGTTGGGGAGAGAGGGGGGCGGGTGGGCCACTTCTATTGGTCTTTCATTTATCTATTTTTCATCCATCTTTGTTCTTTGGCCTAATTCTTAAAGTCTTACTTTCTTCACCTATAAATGAGAAATAATATCCAGTTCTTATATAGTATTACTATGAGAACCAAGCAGTAGAATGAATATCAGGTTTCTGATTGATTTGCATTTAATAGGTATTTAGTAAATATTAGTTCGTCTTTTTCTCTTCCTTCCCCTTTCTTGTCTGTTTAATAGCTCTTTATTCTCATAGGGAGGACTAAATAGAGCTCCTGTATTCCTATACAGTGCCTCATTTTGTTTTTGTTGTTTTTTACATTATGCAGTATGTGATGAGCCATTTGATTACATTATTATGAACTTTTATTTGACAAACAATTCTATCTGCAGTAATTCCCAATTTGTTTGGTTTTGAATGCCCTTCAGCTATTCAGGCGGGAATCTTCATTGCAACATTATGACTTACAGGTTAGAGTAAGAGGAGTGCAGGACCCTGCATGTCTGAGGCGTGGTTGTGACATCCACACATCGTCTATCGAGTAGTGGACAGGTTTTCATTTGAAAGTAAATCTGAAGTAGCAGGTTTTCTTTTTCTTCTTTAAAACACAGCCAGATATCAAACCTAGAGAGGGAACTTAATGCTGAAGCTAAATGTGGGTGAAATCGGGCGGGGGAAGGGAGAGAATCTTGAAATGGTGATATAATTCTTCAGTCTTATTTCATTAAGGCCAGTGAGTACTGCAGAATTCTGCAGGCTGAACCACAGAAAGTCTTTTGCAAGCTCTTCAGCTAGAATTCCATTCAGACTTTCTGATTCAAAATAAATACAGTTAAAAAAACAGATCTTGGAAAGGGTTATGCATATTAGAAACATTAGAAGGGTCTTTACTGAAAGCAGTTCTGATAGATTAGACGTATCGGTTCAGAAGTGACTATAATGAAAAATGTCTTAAGGAAGGTTGTTACAGTTAAAAGAACAACTTTGGGCCAGAATCCTGATTTGTCTAATTTCTGTTTGATTTCGGCCAAATGACTTAATTCTTTTTTTTTTGCAGGGGGAGTGCAGGTTGGGGAGAGAGGGGGGCGGGTGGGCCACTTCTATTGGTCTTTCATTTATCTATTTTTCATCCATCTTTGTTCTTTGGCCTAATTCTTAAAGTCTTACTTTCTTCACCTATAAATGAGAAATAATATCCAGTTCTTATATAGTATTACTATGAGAACCAAGCAGTAGAATGAATATCAGGTTTCTGATTGATTTGCATTTAATAGGTATTTAGTAAATATTAGTTCGTCTTTTTCTCTTCCTTCCCCTTTCTTGTCTGTTTAATAGCTCTTTATTCTCATAGGGAGGACTAAATAGAGCTCCTGTATTCCTATACAGTGCCTCATTTTGTTTTTGTTGTTTTTTACATTATGCAGTATGTGATGAGCCATTTGATTACATTATTATGAACTTTTATTTGACAAACAATTCTATCTGCAGTAATTCCCAATTTGTTTGGTCTTAATGTTTATTTATTTAAAAGCTGCTTGATAGGATTCCCATTAAGTTTGGCCTTGAGCTTCTCAGGAGTAATCTCTTGATTGTTATCTTTCCATGTATTCATATAAAAGGCATTATCTCTTATTGGAGCTTTTTTATTGTATCTCTGCACCAAGTTCATAATCTCTAATTATGGAGAGGTTCATTCAGAGTCACAGGATGTTGACATTTGTAGAGACCCAGAGGAGGCCTCAGGGTCTCTGTTGCAGTTAAAGGGAAAGAGATTACGTGAAGAGCTGAGAGATCAGTAAAGGAAAGAACCGAGAGATCAGTTCTTTAGCAAACATGATGGAGCAGAGGAGAAAGCAGAGACTGAAAACCATGTTGCCTTGCTTCTAGTGACTTGTTCTCCCCCCTCTACTATGATGTTCCTGTGAGGTAAAAAATATATATTATACATATACATAACATATATAGCCTCTGCTTGGTTTCTATTAATAGTTGGCCTTTTCACCTCAGTTCCTGATACAGAGCTTCTAAATCCCTTGGAATTTCCTGGACGATGGGATGTCTTTTGCTCTAATGAGGTGACTCTTGTAGGGCTCCTGTCTGGGGGCCGATCACCAAAAAGACCAAGCCATGATTAGAAGCTTGCAACTTTCAGCCTCCCTCCCCCACCAAATTCTCCAGAGAAGGGAGAGAGGCTGAAAATTGATCAAATAATTCATCAGCCACATGATGGAGCCTCCATAAAAGTTCCCAAAATGTGGATTTTAGAGAGCTCCTTGGTTGTTGACCACAAGTGAAGGTGCTGGGAGGCGGTATCTTGGAGAGGTCATGGAAGCTCTGTACCCGCCCCTTCCTGACTACCTTACTCTATGCATCTCTCCCATCTGGCCATTCCTGGGTTGTTACCCTTTAATAGTAGACAGGTAACCTACTAAGTTGACTGTTTTCCGGAGTTCTGTAAGCTATCTTTGTAAGTTATCTAATTTGAGAAGGAGGTGCTGGGAACCTCCACTTTATGGCCAGCAATTCAGAAGTGCAGGTGACAGCCTGGGGCTTGTGATGGGCATCTGTGTTTGGCGACTGAAGTTGGTGCAGTCTTGTGGGACTTGAGCCTTTAGCCTGTGGGAGATGCCACTGATTTCAGATAGATAGTGTCAGAACAGAACTGAATTGTAAGACACCAAGTTGGTATCTGTAGAGAATTGCAGAATTGCTCAGTGTGGTTTCGAAATACCTGTACCCATTTGGTGGCCAGAAAGATTGGTAGAGTAGAAGAGAGTTTTTCTGTATAGTTCCTATTAAATCTAGTTACATAAAGTCATATTTAGCTCTCTTCTGAAATGTGGTGAGCTGATTCTAGCACAAGGTGACTGTTGGCTCTGTTAAATTGTAGAGCTGACATTTTTCAATAGTCTGTCTTATTTGCCATGCCAAGAATTAAATCATTGTAGACTGTTTTTGTTTCTCTGCCACTAAATTGTTAATCCTATTATTTGGAGCGATGGTATATATAGGAGTAACCATTTTTTCTTACATTATTTTAATTTCAAATATGAGTTCTACCAGCAGAGCCCAGGATTGAAATATAAAAACTTGCTAAGGGTTTGTTTGTTTACTTTGAAAAATTCCATCTCTGAAAACTAGAGGATATCCTTTAGGCAAGAATGTCAGTGTGGACTTAAATATTCCCTAAGAAATTTCTCAAAGTTTACTCGAAACTTTGCTCTAGAACGTTATTAATGTGAAGTGTTTTGTGTGTTAAAGGGATTTTTATACTCCTGTGTAATTAAAGTCCAATTAATGTGTCTCCCAAATTTTAATTAAAATTAATTAAGGTTTAAAGATTGCCACCTAACTACTGCTTTGATAATTTCTAATTTGGGATGTAGTCTTTGTTCCTTTGTCTGAATCCTTATTATGAACATGTATTCTTGTTAAAACCCGTACTTTGAGGTAGCAGCTCTTCTGTCACTGGAAATGAATTCCCTGTTTGATAATTAAGTTTTTCCCCTGTCATTTTTCTAGTTCAATGCTTCAGATTGTGGGAACAAGAAGTTCTGTATTAGGAGTCCTTTGAACTGTGACCCAGAGAAAGAGCTTGCCTGTGTCTTCTTGTCCTTCACCGAGATGGCCAATCAGTGATGGTTGAAATGAGTGGTCCCAGTAAAGGCTACTTATCCTTGGCATTTTCTCGACTTTGTAGCCTTGAGCCGGGGTTTATGGGCATCTGTGTTTGGCGACTGAAGTTGGTGCAGTCTTGTGGGACTTGAGCCTTTAGCCTGTGGGAGATGCCACTGATTTCAGATAGATAGTGTCAGAACAGAACTGAATTGTAAGACACCAAGTTGGTATCTGTAGAGAATTGCAGAATTGCTCAGTGTGGTTTCGAAATACCTGTACCCATTTGGTGGCCAGAAAGATTGGTAGAGTAGAAGAGAGTTTTTCTGTATAGTTCCTATTAAATCTAGTTACATAAAGTCATATTTAGCTCTCTTCTGAAATGTGGTGAGCTGATTCTAGCACAAGGTGACTGTTGGCTCTGTTAAATTGTAGAGCTGACATTTTTCAATAGTCTGTCTTATTTGCCATGCCAAGAATTAAATCATTGTAGACTGTTTTTGTTTCTCTGCCACTAAATTGTTAATCCTATTATTTGGAGCGATGGTATATATAGGAGTAACCATTTTTTCTTACATTATTTTAATTTCAAATATGAGTTCTACCAGCAGAGCCCAGGATTGAAATATAAAAACTTGCTAAGGGTTTGTTTGTTTACTTTGAAAAATTCCATCTCTGAAAACTAGAGGATATCCTTTAGGCAAGAATGTCAGTGTGGACTTAAATATTCCCTAAGAAATTTCTCAAAGTTTACTCGAAACTTTGCTCTAGAACGTTATTAATGTGAAGTGTTTTGTGTGTTAAAGGGATTTTTATACTCCTGTGTAATTAAAGTCCAATTAATGTGTCTCCCAAATTTTAATTAAAATTAATTAAGGTTTAAAGATTGCCACCTAACTACTGCTTTGATAATTTCTAATTTGGGATGTAGTCTTTGTTCCTTTGTCTGAATCCTTATTATGAACATGTATTCTTGTTAAAACCCGTACTTTGAGGTAGCAGCTCTTCTGTCACTGGAAATGAATTCCCTGTTTGATAATTAAGTTTTTTTCCCCCCTGTCATTTTTCTAGTTCAATGCTTCAGATTGTGGGAACAAGAAGTTCTGTATTAGGAGTCCTTTGAACTGTGACCCAGAGAAAGAGCTTGCCTGTGTCTTCTTGTCCTTCACACGAGATGGCCAATCAGTGATGGTTGAAATGAGTGGTCCCAGTAAAGGCTACTTATCCTTGGCATTTTCTCATGACCGATGGATGGTTTGTACCTCTCACTTACATCAGTGGTATTGAAGGAAAATCCCTGGAGTGAACTCTAATCAACAGCAGTTTAACTGTTTGTTTCAGAGTCAAATTCTCATACTTTAGGGAGAAATGGGAAGGGAGGGCAGAGAAACTAACTTTTCAGTTAAGCAGTGTTGAGTTGGGCAATTATATATTTATATCTCTAAGAACAAGTCTGTCCTGAGGAAAGTTAGCAAAATTTTTTTGTTCCCAGTGGACTTGCCACTTTATCTGTCTACCTCTGTCCCTGTGATAAAGCAGGAAGTGCAGTGAAGAATAAGTTGCTCTGCATAAAATCTCACGTTGTGATGCTCTTCAACTCCTAGTTTTGTCAACATGGGTTGCTGCTCTTGTTGTCCCTATTTTGATGGTCTTGGTACATTTCTCCAACAGAGCAATAAATCTAGAGTGTTCAGGCCTAAATGGATTCTTTAACAGGTCTACAGAATTTCTCCCTCTCCTTGTGTAGTGCTGAATGGATTAAAAGATTCTGTAGGTGGCAGCCTTGTGCTGTGGTGTGGAAGAGCAGAGTCCTGCCTGAGCATTCTGATTTCCCAGGAGAGGAAGAAGAGTATAAAGGCCAGGACACATGTCCATCTCGTTCCAGCTGAGCTGGCTGTGGAGGGGGATGGAGCAAGCCTCTCATTTCCACATTAGCAAATGCAAGGAGTCTTTCTTAAGGTTTAAAGATTGCCACCTAACTACTGCTTTGATAATTTCTAATTTGGGATGTAGTCTTTGTTCCTTTGTCTGAATCCTTATTATGAACATGTATTCTTGTTAAAACCCGTACTTTGAGGTAGCAGCTCTTCTGTCACTGGAAATGAATTCCCTGTTTGATAATTAAGTTTTTCCCCTGTCATTTTTCTAGTTCAATGCTTCAGATTGTGGGAACAAGAAGTTCTGTATTAGGAGTCCTTTGAACTGTGACCCAGAGAAAGAGCTTGCCTGTGTCTTCTTGTCCTTCACACGAGATGGCCAATCAGTGATGGTTGAAATGAGTGGTCCCAGTAAAGGCTACTTATCCTTGGCATTTTCTCATGACCGATGGATGGTTTGTACCTCTCACTTACATCAGTGGTATTGAAGGAAAATCCCTGGAGTGAACTCTAATCAACAGCAGTTTAACTGTTTGTTTCAGAGTCAAATTCTCATACTCTCGGGAGAAATGGGAAGGGAGGGCAGAGAAACTAACTTTTCAGTTAAGCAGTGTTGAGTTGGGCAATTATATATTTATATCTCTAAGAACAAGTCTGTCCTGAGGAAAGTTAGCAAAATTTTTTTGTTCCCAGTGGACTTGCCACTTTATCTGTCTACCTCTGTCCCTGTGATAAAGCAGGAAGTGCAGTGAAGAATAAGTTGCTCTGCATAAAATCTCACGTTGTGATGCTCTTCAACTCCTAGTTTTGTCAACATGGGTTGCTGCTCTTGTTGTCCCTATTTTGATGGTCTTGGTACATTTCTCCAACAGAGCAATAAATCTAGAGTGTTCAGGCCTAAATGGATTCTTTAACAGGTCTACAGAATTTCTCCCTCTCCTTGTGTAGTGCTGAATGGATTAAAAGATTCTGTAGGTGGCAGCCTTGTGCTGTGGTGTGGAAGAGCAGAGTCCTGCCTGAGCATTCTGATTTCCCAGGAGAGGAAGAAGAGTATAAAGGCCAGGACACATGTCCATCTCGTTCCAGCTGAGCTGGCTGTGGAGGGGGATGGAGCAAGCCTCTCATTTCCACATTAGCAAATGCAAGGAGTCTTTCCTTAAGAGTTTTCTTCCTTTCAGGTTTTAAATTTAAGATCACTTTTAAAGGACATTTTTCTTTGTTTTTAAGAAGCAAAGAAATTCTGAGGTTCTGTGATAGAAGAACAAATGTAGTGCACTCTGATCACAGTGGTCCTGTGTTTTTCCGGGAGCCAGCTGTAACTTTTTTTTTAGGGGGAAGACATTACAACATATGATATGACCTGTATATTTTAAAATACAGTTCCAGAATGCACTCCTTATCTTCTTTTCATCCAACAGAGAATATACCTTACAGCTATGGGGTAAAGATATGCCATAGGCCTCTAAAAATCACATAAAAGAAATTCTGATTCTTTTAAAAGTTGCTTCTATGGGACATTTATATTGATCAAATGATGTTGTATTTCTTTAAAACATTTTCCTTATTTTTCCTTTTGTCATTATCATGATACTTACAACATGTCCTTTTAAGATATTCTCAATTCTGGCAAAAATGAACCTTATGTATACAGTGTAGAAGGAGGCTGGGTTAAAAATAAATGAGGCTGTGTTGAAAACAAATGTGACTGTAAAGCAATAAGGCAAGATGGGGGCAGTGCCTGTTATGTAAAGCTGGCTGTGGAGGAAACTCTGAAGATGAGTCCAGCAGGGATTAGCAATGATAGCCTTGTTGGAATAAGGGTAGTTTCATTAAAACGCATGTGTAAGGTAGAGTACACATTTAGGTATGTGTTCTAGTCCCTCAAAGAAGAATAGTCTAGTCACTTAAAGAAAAGTTCCAGCCAAACTTCATGTAGTAGTATACAAGCACATTTCCTTTTCTGGTCACATAAAACCTGTCAGCCAGAGGAAAAGACAGTATTGTTGCAGTGGGTGTTGTGATGAGGAGCCTACAAGTAGAACAGTTATTTCTGTTCTAAGTTGTAGGTATAGATGACACAAAAATGTTTACCTCTAATTCAAGATATATTTATCTTACTTTGAGATCTTATTTTTATAGTATAGTACTCATCAAAAATGTTTATAAAAAAGACTTAATTATGCAGGTGCAGTTGATTTACCAAGCAATCCTATTCAATGATTAAAATCATCTGTGCACCTGTTTGCCTAAATTGGAGGAAATAAATCACCATCAAAAATATTTGTAAAATGGTTGTTTCTACTTTTGATTATTTTTAAATTCTTAGGATATTTTTATGACCTGCTAATTCTTTTTTTTTTTTTTTATCTCAGGAATGCAGGGCCATTAGTATGGTTCCCCTGCTTTTTTTTTTTTTAAACCTTTTATTTATTTGTTTTTGGCTGTGCTGGGTCTTTGTTGATGTGTGGGTTTAGCTGCTCTGTGGTATGTGGGATCTGCCAGGGTCAGGGATCGAACCTGTGTCTCCTGCATTGGCAGATGGGTTCTTATCCACTGAGCCACAAGGGAAGCCCTGACCTACTAATTCTTATCAGTATTTCATGTACATTTAAATACCGAAGGTATCTGATGTTATGAATCCTGATTAGAAAGCCTAAATTATACCTTTTTTCAATTCTGTTTGTGAATTAATGATAGCAGTTTTGTTTTTATATTAGACCTCATCACTAAAATTGAAAGTACAACTTTATATATACATATATTTTTGTTAATTTTAATTTTTACTTTTACAGACAACTTTATATATTTTTGCTAACAACATTTGCTTATGTCTGAATTTTAACTGAAATTGAGAATATATACACCTTCTTCATTTCAGGCCTTATTTTAAATTTGAGATAAAGTATTCAAGTATACTCACTGTATTAGCTCCTGTTCTCTGTCTTCCCCTGCCCAGTGCTGTCTTATTCTGTATGTAATTTCTCAGTGTTCAAATTTTAGAATGCTACCAGCACTGACCTCTCCAGTGTGCGTCCAGTTTGGAATTTCCAGTTGATGGGCAGTGACTTCCAAATGAGTGTTCTGGACAACACAGACCATCATCTACAAAACTGAATTTATTATCTACCCTTCTAACGTCCTTTTGTTTTCCATTCTTGGTGATCAACAATAGTGAGAAAGCAACTACACTACGGATCTCTTACTTCTTTTCAGATACTTTCCTGGGAAATTTATCGACTATCACATTCATTGTTGCTACTATCTTTTCTGATGCTCAAGAAAATTTTATGATTTTATTGCCACAAGGGAAGCCCCAAAGTCATATATGTGTGTGTGTGTGTGTGTGTGTGGGTGGGTGAGTGTGTGTGATCTCTAATCCAGACTAATTAGTTATTACTCAATGTATTTAATTGTTAGATCTCTTTAATCTCCCTTACTTTACGATGGTCACCATACCTTTTTTCTTGACTTTTTTTTCCTGGTCACCTGTTTTGTAGAATGCTCCACAATTTTTACAGTAGATTCAAGTTAAGATTTTAGACCACATTTGCAATTCTAGCCCCAAAGCATCAGTGAACCTTTAGTAGTTACAGGAAAATGTTGTTTTTTTCTTTAACATAGTTTCAGAACTCTTCAAAGTCCTTGTTGGCATTTCTGGCCTTGTCCTTCATATGTTTTAGCTAATGAAACTACCTTTTTCCTAAAGTTTCCATATATTTTTAAATTTCTATATCTTTGGTCCTTAATCACAATCCTACCTTATCCGCATGTATTTTTTTATTCTGTAAGGCCTGGTTAATGCTGTCTTTTCTGATAAACCTTTTTTAATCCTTTGGCCCTACCTAATTTGTCTTTCCATAGTACTCTGTTTAAATCTCTGTTTTATTGTATGTTATGTGTTCTTTTAATTGTCTCCTTTATTAAAACATAGTCTTAGATCATAAAAACTATGTTGTCATCTTTATTTCTCCACATGATGTTTTCTCATAGAGTGCGTTCTAAATGATGGAACTGAGAAGAACAAACAAGGGTAGGAGATTCTGTCCAGTTCAGGGGTTTGGTTGGAACTTCTCTTATGTGTCCTACCATGCTCCAGATTTGGGGTTTTGACAACTGCCTGGAACATAAAGTTGTCATAGCACTTTCTCTTCCCCTCATTGTGAAGCTGTGAGAACTGAGAGTTACCTCTCCTCCATTCCCATCATCCTCACTAGTATTTGCAAGGCTTACCTTAATGATCTACTTGACATTTTACCATCAGTTTGCCTCAACATCAGCCATTTTGCTATATTGAATTTTGTTTAAGGTAACAGGAAAAATCCTTGGCTTCATTGATGATAACATTCTAGAAAACACACATTGTACATTGAAATCAATGACTGGCCAGCTTTTTATACAGAGGCCTAGATAGCAGCCACTTCAGAATTTGTGGGCTGTGTGGTCTTTGTTGCAACTATTCCCCTCTGTCGTAGCACGAAAGCAGCCACAGACTACCACAGATTAGTAGCTGTGGCTGTATTCCAAACAAATTTTGTTTATAAGCACTGACATTTGGATTTAATATAGTTTTACTTATCATGTAACATTATTCCTAAAAAACTAGTTACATATGTAAACACCATCCTCAGTCTGTGGTCCATACAAGAACAGGCATGAGGCTGAAGTTGGTTTGTGCGCCATAGTGTGTGGTGGCTTACATTGTGACTCCAAAGTTCTTGAGTTGCAGTAAGTCTGATTTGAATATAAGATATGCAACAGTGAGTCTCTTTGCTAATGTTATATACTTGAGAGTTAAAACTGGAACTTTTAAAAAGAACTTTAAAATGTGTTAGATTATCACATTGGAATGTATAGCAAAATTTATTGTAACTGGTTAGTCTTAGGTATTGTTTTAAGGAGTTTAGTGACTAAGATGCATAAAAGACCTTGTTAGATAGTTTGTGGAAAACAAATTAGAATAGATGAAAGAGCCAAAACTATACACAATAGCTTAAAATCCATGTTATTCGTTTGGTGGTTATGATGTTTAGCTGCTAAGTCGTGTCCAACTCTTTGTGACCCCATGAACTGTAGCCCATCAAGCTCCTCTGTCCATGGGATATCCCGGGCATTTATTCGCTGGACTTTTATTCCAGTTCAGGGGTTTGGTTGGAACTTCTCTTATGTGTCCTACCATGCTCCAGATTTGGGGTTTTGACAACTGCCTGGAACATAAAGTTGTCATAGCACTTTCTCTTCCCCTCATTGTGAAGCTGTGAGAACTGAGAGTTACCTCTCCTCCATTCCCATCATCCTCACTAGTATTTGCAAGGCTTACCTTAATGATCTACTTGACATTTTACCATCAGTTTGCCTCAACATCAGCCATTTTGCTATATTGAATTTTGTTTAAGGTAACAGGAAAAATCCTTGGCTTCATTGATGATAACATTCTAGAAAACACACATTGTACATTGAAATCAATGACTGGCCAGCTTTTTATACAGAGGCCTAGATAGCAGCCACTTCAGAATTTGTGGGCTGTGTGGTCTTTGTTGCAACTATTCCCCTCTGTCGTAGCACGAAAGCAGCCACAGACTACCACAGATTAGTAGCTGTGGCTGTATTCCAAACAAATTTTGTTTATAAGCACTGACATTTGGATTTAATATAGTTTTACTTATCATGTAACATTATTCCTAAAAAACTAGTTACATATGTAAACACCATCCTCAGTCTGTGGTCCATACAAGAACAGGCATGAGGCTGAAGTTGGTTTGTGCGCCATAGTGTGTGGTGGCTTACATTGTGACTCCAAAGTTCTTGAGTTGCAGTAAGTCTGATTTGAATATAAGATATGCAACAGTGAGTCTCTTTGCTAATGTTATATACTTGAGAGTTAAAACTGGAACTTTTAAAAAGAACTTTAAAATGTGTTAGATTATCACATTGGAATGTATAGCAAAATTTATTGTAACTGGTTAGTCTTAGGTATTGTTTTAAGGAGTTTAGTGACTAAGATGCATAAAAGACCTTGTTAGATAGTTTGTGGAAAACAAATTAGAATAGATGAAAGAGCCAAAACTATACACAATAGCTTAAAATCCATGTTATTCGTTTGGTGGTTATGATGTTTAGCTGCTAAGTCGTGTCCAACTCTTTGTGACCCCATGAACTGTAGCCCATCAAGCTCCTCTGTCCATGGGATATCCCGGGCAAGAACGCTGGAGTGGTTGTTATTTCCTGCTCCAGGGGATCTTCCTGACCCAGGGCTTGAACCCACATCTCCAGCACTGGCAAGTGTGTTCGTTACTGCTGAGCCACCAGGGAAGTCCCATTGTTCATTTGTACCATAACTTAAATATGCTTTAAAGATGTAGTCTGCTGTCTGATAGTCACTTTAAGTAAGATTTAATTGTTAGTGCTAAGGAATATTGGAGATCAAAGGATAGATGAGAATTAAACTGACAAAGGATGCCCCATTGTTGAGATGCCCTTGACCTTTTTCTCATTTATAATTGTTTCTTAGGGTGATGATGATGCTTATGTGTGTATTCTTGAAGATCAGACTGTGCACATACAACCTTCCCATTTGACAGGACGAAGTCACCCTATAATGGACTCTAGGGTAGGTGCGAAAATTCTGGAACTCTTCAGCTGGCTGGTCCATCTTCTGGCTGTGTGGCAGTACAAAATAGCTTCCAAATCTGCCATTAGCAACAGAGACCAACATGGGCCTGGTGGCAGGATTCTTCTCTTATAATCTGGTAGAAACCTTTCTGAATTTTATTTTATATGTATGTAAATTGTATATATTTAAGGTGCACAGCATGATGTTTTGATATGCCTTTTCAGAGTGAAATGATCACTAGAGTCAAGCTGATAAATATATCCATTGCCTCACATAGTTATTTTTTCTTTCTTTTTTTTTTTATAAGAGCACTTGAAATCTACTCTCTTAGCAAATTTCCAGTATATAGTACAGTATTATTAGCTACAGCCACCATGCCCCTTTTCCTATGCCTTAGAAAGCGCATGAAAAATTTCTGTTAGGAAAAGGTGAATTCTTGCTTGTTTCATTTAGATCCTTTCTTATTGCATCTTATAAAATTTTTATGGCTTGTTAAGAGGGTCAAAGCATCAGCCCCTTTTCAAAAGCTTACAGATAGATTATTAAGAGGTTTATGTTAGTGACAGAATTTCTTGACTGATGAGAAAGAGGTGTGTATATGGTAGGTGCTGGTTCAGTGCCTCGGGCGATTGTCTTAAGTGCTCTCGTGCCAGATGTGACTTGCCAGCCAAACAGCTATAGAGAAGTGTAGTTTTCACATGGCAGTTGACAAGCAAATGAGCTCTGAAGGGGCAGTAACTACCATCTAGTGACATGTGATGTTTTCTGCATAGCTTTCCTGGGAGGTTAGAATTTCTTGCCAGTTGCATGTTGCATTTTGGCTACTAGGGTATTACTTGCTAAGTGTTTCTTCAGTGTAGTTGATTGTGTATTAGTGACAAGATGGAGTTAGTGCGTCTGCCAGAATTTCTAACCTAGGTAGTAAAAATATTTTTACCAAGTGGGATAAAGACAAATAAATTAGGAGAATATGTTTTTTGTACTCTTCAAAGAGGAAGTGGGAAAACAATAACACTGCAGACAAAACATGCTCAGAGGATCTTAGGGAAAGGTAATTTAACATATCTAGGATTTTGATCACATCTCATTTTTAGCTAATATTTGGAAAGTGCTAATATTGTGTGTCTTTCCAGGATCCTCTTGAGGATATGGCTTGGAGGTTGGCGGATGGTGTTATGCAGTGTTCTTTCAGAAGAAACATTACCCTTCCTGGGGTTAAGAATAGATTTGATCTAAATGCAAGTTACTACATATTTGTAGCTGATGGTGCAACTTCTCATGGTAAGTATACCAATAAAAAACTATCTTTTTAAGGTTTTTATCTCGTTTTTTCTTTTCCCTCCTTTTTTGGAGAGACTATGTAATTGCTTTTTTTTTTTTTTTCTTTAAGATACACATTTTTGGGTAAAAAGTTATCAAACCCTTTTCCGTTTTTGCCTGACAGTTCGACTTCAGTTGACCTTCTAACTTTGTTTCCCTGGAAACGAGGTAAATAAAGGTAGTGTCAACTTTGTTACAAGACAACAGCTTAGGATAAAAGTGATTTCTGACTGGTAAACGGCATTTGGATCAGGAATAACTGTAGCTACTTGATAAAAGCCTTATCTTTGGGCTTCCCTGAACGTAGTGACTTTGGCAGATTCCTTGCAGGGTCCCTGGAAGCCGGAATTTTGGGAGTTATTGCAGGAGCTATTGGCTCTTGTGGATGACCTGTCCAATATGAATCTCATCACCTTGGACCTGAACTTTCTCCAGGGTGGTAGAGAGGGGTAAAGATAGTAGCTCCTGAACAGCTGAATAAGCTTCTGCAGGACCTCCTTGAAAGAAGGATATCTCATGATGCTCTGCAGGCATAGTGTGTTTCTTGTCTCATAGCTTTCTATGTCAGTCTGATGCCAAATGTAGCCCAAAGTAGTTTTCTGAGTGTATTTTGCATTTGGGTGTTTATTAGTGACTAGGGTTTTGGAGTTAGGGGGCTTTTCTGCCAGAATTTCTAACCTAGGTAGTAAAAATATTTTTACCAAGTGGGATAAAGACAAATAAATTAGGAGAATATGTTTTTTGTACTCTTCAAAGAGGAAGTGGGAAAACAATAACACTGCAGACAAAACATGCTCAGAGGATCTTAGGGAAAGGTAATTTAACATATCTAGGATTTTGATCACATCTCATTTTTAGCTAATATTTGGAAAGTGCTAATATTGTGTGTCTTTCCAGGATCCTCTTGAGGATATGGCTTGGAGGTTGGCGGATGGTGTTATGCAGTGTTCTTTCAGAAGAAACATTACCCTTCCTGGGGTTAAGAATAGATTTGATCTAAATGCAAGTTACTACATATTTGTAGCTGATGGTGCAACTTCTCATGGTAAGTATACCAATAAAAAACTATCTTTTTAAGGTTTTTATCTCGTTTTTTCTTTTCCCTCCTTTTTTGGAGAGACTATGTAATTGCTTTTTTTTTTTTTTTCTTTAAGATACACATTTTTGGGTAAAAAGTTATCAAACCCTTTTCCGTTTTTGCCTGACAGTTCGACTTCAGTTGACCTTCTAACTTTGTTTCCCTGGAAACGAGGTAAATAAAGGTAGTGTCAACTTTGTTACAAGACAACAGCTTAGGATAAAAGTGATTTCTGACTGGTAAACGGCATTTGGATCAGGAATAACTGTAGCTACTTGATAAAAAGCCTTATCTTTGGGCTTCCCTGAACGTAGTGACTTTGGCAGATTCCTTGCAGGGTCCCTGGAAGCCGGAATTTTGGGAGTTATTGCAGGAGCTATTGGCTCTTGTGGATGACCTGTCCAATATGAATCTCATCACCTTGGACCTGAACTTTCTCCAGGGTGGTAGAGAGGGGTAAAGATAGTAGCTCCTGAACAGCTGAATAAGCTTCTGCAGGACCTCCTTGAAAGAAGGATATCTCATGATGCTCTGCAGGCATAGTGTGTTTCTTGTCTCATAGCTTTCTATGTCAGTCTGATGCCAAATGTAGCCCAAAGTAGTTTTCTGAGTGTGAATGTTTAGTTTATCCTTAAGACAACTCTAGTAGGTACTACAACACATATTGAACACAATAAATACATTTTGTTTAAGGTCTTAGCTAATGATATTCTGAAGAAATGCAGGAAGTGCCAAGGTAGTGTAGTGGTCAGTGACACTCATCTCCCTAGAGGTAATAATATCCCCAAACTTTGACCATATGGCTCAAAGTTTTAAGACACTGGGCACATAGTATGGAGAATGGGGGTGGGATAAAGGAGAAAGAGGGACAGAAATGTGGTGTGGGCAAAATTGTGAAAAGCCTTGTATATTCTCTTGTGCAGTTTGTTTATTTTTAATTGAAGTCTAGTTGATTTACAATGTTGTATTAGTTTCTAATATACAGCAAAGTGATTCAGGTATGTATTTGAAATATATATGTATATCTGAAAAAATATGTATGTTCTTATTTTAGATTCTTTCCAATATAGTTTATTATCAAATATTAAATATAGTTCCCTGAGCTATACAGTAGGACCTTGTTAATTATCTATTTCATATACAGTAGTTTATATTCTCTCATGTTGTTTAGATTTTATACTATACGTAAAGTAGAGATTCAAAAGGTTTTAAAATGTCTACTCAGTGTTAAAGAAAATTTAGGAATATTTGCAGATTTAGTTGTGGGTGATATGTTTGGTTATCTTAAGCAAATCATGTATTCTTACTTGCACTAGCAACAGCAAATGTAGCATGAAAATAACTTCTTGGTTAAGTGATAATAACAGATAAAATTACTTAGTACTTAATGAGGCCAGTTGCTGGCTTAGCACTGTCATTAGGGTTTTCATTTTGTCTTCATAGAAACTTACACAAAATATACACTATTATTATCCCTATTTTACCTGGGAGGAAACAGGCTTAGACAGGTATAGGTCATTTTCCAAGACAAGTAAATGATTGAGTTGGAATATGAACCTAGACTCTTTGAACTTAGGGCCTCCATGTTCATTACTTTCAAGAAAGGTTTCTATGTTCTTGATTAACTGGGCTAGGTCTGCCTTGCTGCATGGACTTTTCTCCGGCTGGGATGAGCAGGGGCTACTCTCTAGTTGCAGTGTGTGAGGTTGTCATTGTGGTGGTTTCTCTTGTTGCAGAGCGTGGGCTCTAGGGCATGCAGGTATTAGTAGTTGTGGTTCAGGGACTCAGTAGTTGTGGTTCCCTGGCTCTAGAGCACTTGCTCAATACTTGTGGTGCACAAGCCTAATTGTTCTGCAGCATATGGGATCTTACCAGACCAAGGATTGAACCCTGCTTTGGAAGGTGGATTCTTTACCACTGAGCCACCAGGGAGAGGCCCTCTGCTGCTTAGTCACTTTGGTCATGTCCAACCCTGTGTGATCCCATGGGCTGCAGCCCGCCAGGCTCCTCCATCTGTTGGGGATTCTCCAGGCAGGAATACTGGTGTGGGTCACCATTCCCTTCTCTAGGGGGATTTTCTCAACTCAGGGATGGAACCCGGGTCTCCTGCATTGCAGGCAGATTCCTCACCACTGAGCCATCAGGGAAGCCCCATTATACATACACACACACACATGCACACACACACACACATATGTATTTGAGACCCCATGGCGTGTAGCTCCCCAGTCTTCTCTGTCCATGGAATTTTCCAGACAGGAATACTGGAGTAAGTTGCCATTTACTTCCCCTTCTGTGAAGAGAAGCCTTCACAGAGGTCTTATAAATAGATATTATATTGCTCATTGTAGAGATAAGAGAACTAGAGCCTAGAAAGTTGAAGTAACTTGTTAAAAATCATACAAATAGCAGAGTGAAGAATTTAACCCAAATTGGTTTCCATTATAAATGTTGGGCCCTTGCAAATCATGTATTCTTACTTGCATAGAAAATAAAAACTTCTTGGTTAAGTGATAATAACAGATAAAATTACTTAGTACTTAATGAGGCCAGTTGCTGGCTTAGCACTGTCATTAGGGTTTTCATTTTGTCTTCATAGAAACTTACACAAAATATACACTATTATTATCCCTATTTTACCTGGGAGGAAACAGGCTTAGACAGGTATAGGTCATTTTCCAAGACAAGTAAATGATTGAGTTGGAATATGAACCTAGACTCTTTGAACTTAGGGCCTCCATGTTCATTACTTTCAAGAAAGGTTTCTATGTTCTTGATTAACTGGGCTAGGTCTGCCTTGCTGCATGGACTTTTCTCCGGCTGGGATGAGCAGGGGCTACTCTCTAGTTGCAGTGTGTGAGGTTGTCATTGTGGTGGTTTCTCTTGTTGCAGAGCGTGGGCTCTAGGGCATGCAGGTATTAGTAGTTGTGGTTCAGGGACTCAGTAGTTGTGGTTCCCTGGCTCTAGAGCACTTGCTCAATACTTGTGGTGCACAAGCCTAATTGTTCTGCAGCATATGGGATCTTACCAGACCAAGGATTGAACCCTGCTTTGGAAGGTGGATTCTTTACCACTGAGCCACCAGGGAGAGGCCCTCTGCTGCTTAGTCACTTTGGTCATGTCCAACCCTGTGTGATCCCATGGGCTGCAGCCCGCCAGGCTCCTCCATCTGTTGGGGATTCTCCAGGCAGGAATACTGGTGTGGGTCACCATTCCCTTCTCTAGGGGGATTTTCTCAACTCAGGGATGGAACCCGGGTCTCCTGCATTGCAGGCAGATTCCTCACCACTGAGCCATCAGGGAAGCCCCATTATACATACACACACACACATGCACACACACACACACATATGTATTTGAGACCCCATGGCGTGTAGCTCCCCAGTCTTCTCTGTCCATGGAATTTTCCAGACAGGAATACTGGAGTAAGTTGCCATTTACTTCCCCTTCTGTGAAGAGAAGCCTTCACAGAGGTCTTATAAATAGATATTATATTGCTCATTGTAGAGATAAGAGAACTAGAGCCTAGAAAGTTGAAGTAACTTGTTAAAAATCATACAAATAGCAGAGTGAAGAATTTAACCCAAATTGGTTTCCATTATAAATGTTGGGCCCTTTTCATCATATCAGGCTACTCCCTTGGGTTCTTGGCATGTCATAGATGCTCCATAAATGATTATCGACTTGAATTGATGACTTAAATTGCTAGGAGATTTAACAGTCTGCATTTATACTTAAAAAATCTATATTTAAAAAGTTTATACCTGAAAAGAAAAGGAGTGTCATTTATTTTTTAAATTCATTTATTTATTTTGCATTTTATTTATTTATTTATTTTTGGCTGTTCTGGGTTTTCATGCTGCTGCTGGCTCTTCTCTAGTTGCAGGGAGTGGAGGCTACTCTAGTTGAGGTGAACAGGCTTCTTGTGGTGACTTCTGTTGTGAAACTCGGACTCTAGGGCACATGGGCTCAGTAGTTGCAGCTGAGTCTCTCGAGCGCAAGCTCAATAGCTGTGGCTTACAGGCTTAGTTGCTCAACAGCTTGTGCGATCTTCCTGGACCAGGGATTGAACGGCTGTTTCCTGCATTGGCAGGCGAACTCTTTACCACTGAGCTACCAGGGAAGCCCAAATGTATTTATTTTTAATGGAAGAATAATTGTTTTACAATATTGTGTTGATTTCTGCCATACATCAGTATGCATCCACCATAGGTATACATGTATCCTCTGGAGCCTTTGTCCCACCTCCCACCCCTCTAGGTTGTCACAGAGCACCAGTTTGAGCTCGAGTCATACAGCTAATTCCCACTGGCTATCTGTTTTGCATATGGTACTGTATGTTTCCATGCTCCTCTCTCCATTCAGCCCATCCTCTCCTCCCCCGCCCCTCCTTGTGTTCTCTATGTCTGTGTCTCCCGTGCTGTCCTGCAAATAGGTTCACCAGTGCCATTCTTCCTTTAGACCCCATGGCGTAGCTCCCCAGTCTTCTCTGTCCATGGAATTTTCCAGACAGGAATACTGGAGTAAGTTGCCATTTACTTCCCCTTCTGTGAAGAGAAGCCTTCACAGAGGTCTTATAAATAGATATTATATTGCTCATTGTAGAGATAAGAGAACTAGAGCCTAGAAAGTTGAAGTAACTTGTTAAAAATCATACAAATAGCAGAGTGAAGAATTTAACCCAAATTGGTTTCCATTATAAATGTTGGGCCCTTTTCATCATATCAGGCTACTCCCTTGGGTTCTTGGCATGTCATAGATGCTCCATAAATGATTATCGACTTGAATTGATGACTTAAATTGCTAGGAGATTTAACAGTCTGCATTTATACTTAAAAAATCTATATTTAAAAAGTTTATACCTGAAAAGAAAAGGAGTGTCATTTATTTTTTAAATTCATTTATTTATTTTGCATTTTATTTATTTATTTATTTTTGGCTGTTCTGGGTTTTCATGCTGCTGCTGGCTCTTCTCTAGTTGCAGGGAGTGGAGGCTACTCTAGTTGAGGTGAACAGGCTTCTTGTGGTGACTTCTGTTGTGAAACTCGGACTCTAGGGCACATGGGCTCAGTAGTTGCAGCTGAGTCTCTCGAGCGCAAGCTCAATAGCTGTGGCTTACAGGCTTAGTTGCTCAACAGCTTGTGCGATCTTCCTGGACCAGGGATTGAACGGCTGTTTCCTGCATTGGCAGGCGAACTCTTTACCACTGAGCTACCAGGGAAGCCCAAATGTATTTATTTTTAATGGAAGAATAATTGTTTTACAATATTGTGTTGATTTCTGCCATACATCAGTATGCATCCACCATAGGTATACATGTATCCTCTGGAGCCTTTGTCCCACCTCCCACCCCTCTAGGTTGTCACAGAGCACCAGTTTGAGCTCGAGTCATACAGCTAATTCCCACTGGCTATCTGTTTTGCATATGGTACTGTATGTTTCCATGCTCCTCTCTCCATTCAGCCCATCCTCTCCTCCCCCGCCCCTCCTTGTGTTCTCTATGTCTGTGTCTCCAGTGCTGTCCTGCAAATAGGTTCACCAGTGCCATCTTCCTAGATTCCATATATATGCATTGGTATCAGTTCCGTCATTCACGCCGTTTGTGTCCAACTCTGTGACCCCATGGTCAGAAATGATTTGTCAGAGTTCTTTAAAAATTTTACGGGTTTATGATTGGAATTCAAATGAAATTTCAGATTGGTGTGTGGAATAATCAACATCTTTGGGTTTTCCTATCCAGGGATATGTTGGGATATTGCATTTATTCAGATGCTGTGGTTTTTTTCATATCTTCCTGTAGGGCTTATTTATTTTGGTTACCTTGCTCCTAGGTATTGTGTAGATTTCTAATATATACTATTGTGAATGGGGTTTCTTTCGTACATTTTCTAAATTTGTTGATGTTTAGGAAAGTTACTGATTTTTGAATGTTTATCTTGGAAGTAGGCATCTAGTTTTACAAATGACTATTCTGGGATTTTCTAGATAGCTTGTGCACATAATGATAGGCTTAGTAGCCCTCATTTCTCTTTCTTTCCTTGTTTCACTGCATTGCTTACTTCTGCCAGAAAAGTGTGGCACGGCAGTGTAATATGGCAAATATTCTTGTCTTCTCCCTGATTCTGATGGTACTGCTTCTGATAATCACAGTCATGTTGTATTTGTTGTACTTTTCTGGTGGATGTATTTTATTGTGTTTAGGAACTATTCTGTTCCGACCTTAACAAAGAGTTTGTATCATGGATGTGTGCTGAATTTCATCTCTCTCTCCCTTTTTTTTTTTGCCACTTCTATTGGTCTTTCATTTATTTATCTTTGTTCTTTGGCCTGTGTGGGCCTCCCATCCCAGTGGCCTTTCTTGTTGCAGAGCACCGGCTCTGGGCGCATGCGCTCCAGAGCTCTGGCTCGGTAGTTGGACACATTAGTCCAGCCGCTCCATGGCACGTGGGATCTTCCCAGGCCAGGGATTGAACTGGTGCCCCTTGCCCTGTGAGGCGGTGTCCTTACCCCCGGACCACCAGGGAAGCCCCTACTATTACTTTTGTAGATTTCTGAATGGTGAATGATTCTCACTTTCCTGAGATGAAACTGCTTGATCATGTCATATTATTTCATTAATGCAAATGGATATAATTCACTAATATTTCATTTAAGTTTTTTACATCGATATTAATAAATGATTTGGGGCTTCCCTGGTGGTTCAGTGGGTAAGGACACCGCCTCGCAGTGCAAGGGGTGCCTGTTTGATCCTTAGCTTGGGGAGATCCCACGTGCCGCAGAGCAGCTGGACCCGTGTGTCCAACTACCGAGCTGGAGCTCTGGAGCACATATGCCCAGAGCCGGTGCTCTGCAGCGACAGAGGCCACTGCGATGGGAGGCCCACACAGGCCAAAGAAAAAAAGGATAAATGAAGGAAAGATCAATATAAGTGGCCAATAAAATCAAATAAAATAAAAGAAAATAAATGATTTGGTGTATGGTTGTAGGATTGTATATGTTTTTGTGTGTTTGCATGCCTGTCTCATTTTGGTTTTGGTGTTATGCTAAGCTCATAGAAAGAATTCACGAAGAGCTTAAGTAAATATGAATTTTTCAAGTTAAAAATTTTTAATGGTATGTTAGAACTCATTGACATAACAGCTTGAGATATAGGGATGGAAATATTTGATTAATTAAATGAAATTTTATTGGTATTATTTGCCATAATTACTACTACTTTGATCAATTTTTATAATTCCAGGTTTTCTCAGAAATTCATCCAGTTTGATTGGATTTTGAAATATTTTTGGCTGAGAAAGTTATATAGAGCATTTTTATGTAATTTTAAAGAATGTCTTCTACATCAGCAGCTATGTCACTGTTTTCATTTCTAATATTGTTTGTGAAATTTCTTTTTATCTTGTGATCAGATTTATCAATCAATTTTCTTTGCTTTTTGCAGAATTTTTCTTATTTTTAGACTTACTAGTTTGTTAATTTCTACTTTTATTTTTAATCCATCTTCTTTTCTGGTTTCCTATGTTGTATTCTGTAGTTTTAAATGCATCTTGAGTAAAATTATTTGGCTCAAAGTCTTCTTAAATTTTTTTAAGGAAATGCTTTTAGGATGGCTAAAAACTTAAATAGTACCTTGATTACATCACATGTTTTTTTGATATGAAGTGACTTCATTGTTATTTGTTTTAAAAAGATTTGTGGTTTTAGTGTTGGCTTGCTATGTATCCTAAGGGTTATCAGAAGAGTTTTATAAATATCTAGCTGGACCACCTTTTCCTAGCTTTCTGTGGTTATTTTGGCTGCATTTTAGATAGATTATATAAACTGTATGCTTATTTCTTTTTGTAAATCATTGAGGTGTAGTCAGTGGTCTAATACTTACTTGCTTGAGACAAAGATTCATATATATTACATATCAAAAATTTTACTTATTTTTATTCTTTTTGACAGTTGCATTGTACTCTAAAACTAATGTATGTTCCATAATTTATTTACTCATTTTCCTAATGATGGATGTTTGTGTCAAAAGTTAAAATCAAATAAAATAAAAGAAAATAAGTGATTTGGTGTATGGTTGTAGGATTGTATATGTTTTGTGTGTTTGCATGCCTGTCTCATTTTGGTTTTGGTGTTATGCTAAGCTCATAGAAAGAATTCACGAAGAGCTTAAGTAAATATGAATTTTTCAAGTTAAAAATTTTTAATGGTATGTTAGAACTCATTGACATAACAGCTTGAGATATAGGGATGGAAATATTTGATTAATTAAATGAAATTTTATTGGTATTATTTGCCATAATTACTACTACTTTGATCAATTTTTATAATTCCAGGTTTTCTCAGAAATTCATCCAGTTTGATTGGATTTTGAAATATTTTTGGCTGAGAAAGTTATATAGAGCATTTTTATGTAATTTTAAAGAATGTCTTCTACATCAGCAGCTATGTCACTGTTTTCATTTCTAATATTGTTTGTGAAATTTCTTTTTATCTTGTGATCAGATTTATCAATCAATTTTCTTTGCTTTTTGCAGAATTTTTCTTATTTTTAGACTTACTAGTTTGTTAATTTCTACTTTTATTTTTAATCCATCTTCTTTTCTGGTTTCCTATGTTGTATTCTGTAGTTTTAAATGCATCTTGAGTAAAATTATTTGGCTCAAAGTCTTCTTAAATTTTTTTAAGGAAATGCTTTTAGGATGGCTAAAAACTTAAATAGTACCTTGATTACATCACATGTTTTTTTGATATGAAGTGACTTCATTGTTATTTGTTTTAAAAAGATTTGTGGTTTTAGTGTTGGCTTGCTATGTATCCTAAGGGTTATCAGAAGAGTTTTATAAATATCTAGCTGGACCACCTTTTCCTAGCTTTCTGTGGTTATTTTGGCTGCATTTTAGATAGATTATATAAACTGTATGCTTATTTCTTTTTGTAAATCATTGAGGTGTAGTCAGTGGTCTAATACTTACTTGCTTGAGACAAAGATTCATATATATTACATATCAAAAATTTTACTTATTTTTATTCTTTTTGACAGTTGCATTGTACTCTAAAACTAATGTATGTTCCATAATTTATTTACTCATTTTCCTAATGATGGATGTTTAACTTAATTAAATTTTTTCAGCCAGTGTGAAGAAATGTTTCTATGAACATTCTTGAACATATATCTTTGGTTAAAAAGTAAATATTTCTGTAGGATTCCTAGAATGAACACACATCCATACATCCATACAAATACACAAACTAACTGGAATAACTATAAATTACAGGTTTTATCTTCTACATAATGAATATTATTATAATATCATATATTAACATAACATAATACCAATGATAATACATATTGTATATTAATATAATATCATTATATAAATTATATGTATCATTTCTGTTGAAATTTTTTTATTACCTTAAGAAATTTTGTTTTCAAACCATGCATTTGTCTCTCTATCCCTTCTCTTCTGAAGAAGTAATTCATCTTCTTTTTTAAAATTTCAGGTCGAATTCATAAGCACTCTCAGCAACCTTTGATTACATATGAAAAATACAATGTGACAGGTGATCCAAAGAACATAGGAGGATCCCGTTCTTCACTCCTTTTGAAGGTTCATGGTAAGTTACCTGTATAGTATTATTACTTCTTTGTGGAATAAACTTAACTTTGTGGGATAAATTAACTCTGGATAGATTGAGAATGGTAGAAGGCACAATTTAGCAAATGTTCATATATCCTCAATGTTTAGGCAATAACATTTGCAGGTAGCATTGTAGCTCAGCTGGTAAAGAATCTGCCTGCAATGCAGGAGGCCCTGGTTTGATTCCTGGGTTGGGAAGATCCCTTGGAGAAAGGATAAGCTACCCACTCTAGCATTCTTGCGTGGAGAATTCCGTGATTTGTCCAAGGGTTGCAAAGGGTCAGACATAACTGAGTGACTTCAGTTTGACTTATCTATCTTAATGTTTGTTAGTTTTTATTAAAAATAGAGAGTAGCAGTAATTCAGTGGTTTTAACCCTGACTGTATAACTCAGTGGAGCTTTTAAGACATTTATCAATATAATTTCTGAAAAGTACACTAGTTATTTCTAATTGCCAGGAATATCATTGGGTTAACTAATTTACCTTTTATGAGACTTTTATTATGCCATTTATTAAAATAAATTCTAATAAAATAGTGATTTGTGATTGTGACTGTTTAATTATAACAGTAATCTGGTTTCAAAGCTTCCTTGGTAGCTCAGATCGTAAAGAATCTGCCTGCGATACTGGAGACCCAGGTTTGATCCCTGGG
The DNA here is from genome assembly GCA_022376925.1 of Tragulus kanchil. Classification (NCBI taxonomy): domain Eukaryota; kingdom Metazoa; phylum Chordata; class Mammalia; order Artiodactyla; family Tragulidae; genus Tragulus; species Tragulus kanchil. The sequence goes on from JAIOJX010000024.1 coordinate 151,282,592, forward strand.
TAGGAAAGATCCCTTGGAAAAGGGAATGGCTGCCCACTCCAGTATTCTTGCCTGGAGAATCCTATGGACCAAGGAGCCTGGTGGGCTACAGTTCATGGAGTTGCAAAGAGTCAGACATGACTGAGTGACTAACACTTTCACTTTTACTTGATTTCAAAGATGAATTTTTTTTTTCTATTGTTGAAGAACTGATGAATGTACGATTATGTGAGGGTATACATAGTACTCAGTGTTATCATTACATATCACCATTCTTAAAATGATGAAGGGAATCAAGTTGGAAGAGCAATAGCTTAGAAATGAGGCTCGGATGTACTCTGGTTCTGCAAGTAAAAATTGATTCCATTTGAAAAGCAGTCCAGTTTATTGTTGAAAAATGAGATTAAAAACAGGGAAATAGTGTAAGCATATATTATACTATACTATTGTATAATATTAGTTATGGTGGGGAACTTTCCTTAATTGGTATATTTCCTTTATATATTCCAGAGTTATCCATTCTAGTGGGAGTTTCAGGGAAACTTGAAAATATCTTTATTGTTGTCATTTTGCTTCCACTAGTAGCTCTAGTTGGACAATAATTGGGTTCAGAGATAACGTTCCTATTTGGAGTGAAATGTGAGAAGATTTTTGAGATAGCTGTAGACAAGTTTATTAGTGTAAGGATTAAGAGCACAATTAATTCAAACAAGATTGAGTTCAAATTCTGACTTTATGTCCTTGGATAAGTTACTTAACTTCTCTATGTTTTCCTTCCCTATACAGCAAAGCTGGAACAATAATTTTAAATATGCCATAGACATTGGTATAAAGATAAATTAGATTAATACACATAAAGTGTTTAGAGACAGTGCCTGGCATGAAACAAGAGCTTCAGAAGTGTTAGCTCTTTTCTTAGAACTACTAGTGGTGGTGAAAGCATTGATATTTAGGTTATATTTATGTCAGCTGAGTGTATTTTGTTGCCTGTTTACACTTTCTAAGTGTTTGGCTTGGTCATTTAGGAAATAGCTTAATTAGATTGTGTTGCCAACCATTGCATTTTCTCACCTGCAGGTGCCTTAATGTTTGTGGCGTGGATGACTACCGTAAGCATAGGTGTACTAATTGCCCGGTTCTTCAAACCTGTTTGGTCAAAAGCTTTATTTGGTGATGCAGCTTGGTTTCAGGTAGGTAGAGAAATAGTTTAATGTAATTTCTATATTATTTGTATATTAAAACATGAAAATATATTAATTAAATGGATTTTTGTGTGGTTATAGTTGTAATTCTAGAATCCTCATGTCTTTTTGCCCTTTAGTTTCCTAACCAACTGAGAGTAGACACAAGATACTTGATAGAAATAAAAATAAAGACAGCTTTATGAAGGGTCAGGCTAGACTGGAGAATGTATCAGCACCGTGTGCATGTCTTTGAGTTTATGTAACATGATGTTGAGTTACATGTCTAGTTGCAGAAGAAGACTAGAAGAGCATTCACCATTGTACTGAGCACAGATGGTCCAGGTAAGTCATTTGTGCATGCCCAGTTCCGTCTGACTCTTTGAGACCCCATGGACTATAGCCAGCCAGGCTTCTCTATTCATGGAATATCTCAGGCAAGAATACTGGAGTGGGTTGCCATTTCCTTCTCCAGGGGATCTTCCCAACCCAGGGATTGAACCTGCGTTTCTTGTGTCTCCTGCATTGGCAAGTCGGTTCTTTATCAGCTGAGCCATGAGGGAAGTTCAGGAAGGCAGCAGAGCAGAAGGAAGAAATAGTGGGTGCTCACTGTGCTGCAAAGCAGCAGTCTGTCCTCTGCTTGATGGGCTAGTGAAGATTAAGCCATCCTTGGCTCATTAGTCAAGATCATGTATCTCCTGTATGGGTGGAAAGAGAAACTTAAGGTGCCTTTTTTCATGTTGTCCCTTCCCTGGGGATGAGGAGGCAGTCTTTTAATAGAAACATTGGCAAGGGTAAATAAATATCCCTCAAAACAACATGGAACAAACCTTACCTTTCATTTGCCATGGAGTGTGGGTATTTGCGTATATAGTGGATGATTAATGAATATGTGTTTAGATAGAATGTGCATGTCTGTAGGAAAAAAAAGTATTGCTTATTGGAACAGTTTTGACTTTAGAAGAAGGCATTCTTGGAATTTCATATAAATTTGTAGCTTTTAATATTTACCGTATCTAACATCATTTCTCACTTTTGGCTGACAGTGTTAATCTGTTTATTTTTTCTCACTACTGACTGCTGCGTGTGTTACTCCTGTCTGTCTCTGCCTTTGTTCTATCTCTCTTTCTCTTCTTATCATGTGGATATTCCCAGCTGGAAAACTGTTTGTTTTCCTTTTAACCAATTCAGATCCTCCACTGTCTTCAAAACTATGATATCTGAAAATATTGGGTGACTGTTGGTCCAGCTTTCTGGTAACTCTCTATGTATGTATATCTATACTATATATAGTGGCTATATGTCTTACATTCTCTGGAGTAGTTTTGCTTTGCACTGGTTATCTTGGCATAATCCACTAATAGTGCCTGTTTTTACTGTCAGTATTCACCTCGTTTGAATAATGAATTATAGATTTCAAATATATTTCTCTTATCTGTGTAAGTAACTCCCAGGCTCCCTAGGAAACAGTACTTTGTTTCCTTGCCATTTTAGATACATCTTAGCAGTCTGCTTGGTGGTGGAACTTAATGTGTTGAAAGAACACTATGGGTTTGGCAAATCAGTGCTCTCTGTGTGTGAAAATAGCCATTCCTGCTGTTTTGTGCAGGTAATGTCTTGGCAGTTGCTTCTGAATGATAATGTTGGCAGCGCAGGCTTTTTTTTCAAGTTCAAAGATATAGTGAGATTTTTTTTTAACTGACCACAAATGGTGATTAGATGTCAATTGAATCCATGCCTTCTGCGAATGATCTTCATAGTGACGCTGGTTCTTTCTCTCTCACGTGGTTACCTCTCTTCTCATTTGTCATTTCACTCTTGCAGATGCATCGAATGCTCATGCTCACTACTTCTGCCCTCACTTTTATTGCTTTTCTTCTGCCTTTTATTTACAGAAGAGGCTGGAGTCGGGTAAGTAGATCTTAAACAGAATGTTTTTACCATATTTCTATGTTTAAAATTCATTTTGATGCCAAAGGAGGCTGCTGGTTGGTTTTTTCCTCAAGTGATGCAGGGCTTCCCCAGTGGCCCAGTGGGTGGAGAGTCCACCTTGCAGTGCAAGGGGCACCGGTTCAATCCTTGGCACGGGAGGATCCCATGTGCCACGGAGCAGCTGGACTGGTCTGTCCAATTATGAGCCAGCGCTCTGCAGTGCATGCGCCCAGACCCGGTGCTCTGCAACCAGAGAGGCCACTATGATGGGAAGCCCAAGGCCAAGAATTAAGATGGATGAAAATAAATAAATGAAGGACCAATAAAAGAGGCCAAAAAAAGAAACTGATGCATGAAAAGATATATCTTCATGTTCCTCTTTCTCTCCTTTTTGAGTCATCTGATGACTATTTCACATGGTTGGTGATCAGGGATGGAGTGAAATGTTAGTACAGATTACTTGGTAATGGGATTTGTTTTTTAACTGCCTTAAAATTTAACTATATGCTATATAGCTTTAATGAGTCTTCTCACGATAGAGTGGTGAAAATTGAAAGCATGATATCTAAGGAACATGAACACCGTTAAGTGGTTACCTTTAATACTGTGAATATCGCTAAGTTAGTATTAGTTGTATTCGTACTTTGTGAGCAGCTATGTTCTTTACATGTGTTATCAAATTTAAACCTCAAATGAAGTCGTTACTAATGGTAATATTGTGTCACAAAAGAAGAAACTGAGGCTCATTCTCAAGTGTGTATCTCTAGTTTAGATCTTTACCCTGACTTGGTGACTCACACATCCAGCTCTCCACTCACAAACTCAACCTGCATGTCCAAGACATCTCAAGTAGTTCTCTTCTTGGGCCCAAACCTCGGAATGATTCTTACCTCTGCACCTGAGCACACCCTGTGTCAGCTGCTTGAGGGAATCCATTGGCACTACCTATCAGATAACAACACTTTTCACCATCATTGCTACTACTCTGTGGGTTTGAGCCAACATCCTCTTTTTGCCTGAAATGCTGTAGTAGTTGGTCTCTGTACTTCAACGCTTGTCCATATACAATCTGTTTTCAACCAAGAAGCAAAGCAAAGTGGTTTTTTTTTTTTTTTTTTTTGATGTAAATCAGATCATGTCATTCCTGTGCCCCAAACTGGTTTCTCTAATGTCTCAATTCTACTCCAAGTTAAAGCCAAAGTCTCCCATGATGGTTTTCCCATTACTCTCTGAACTGGTCTCCTCCTCCTTTCCTCATCTCATAACTCAATTTCATGCAGGGCTAATGATACACATGTTCCTGCTTTGTAGTCTTTGCAAAGATTCCCCCTTCTGCCTCGGTCATGCTTCCACTTACCATCTGCATGTCTTTGCTTAAATGATAGCTTCTCAAAGAGCCCTGCTCTGCTCTATTTTTTCTACCTTATGTCATTTCCTATAACTGACGTAACTGTTATATTTTTCTTTTTCACACTAGCCTGTGAACTCTGTGAGAGATGGGATATTTACTGGTAGGTTTGCTAGTGCTACCCAGATTGGATTCTGGTACATGTCAGTAAATATTTATTGAAAGAATAAATGAGGTTTATTGAGAATTGGAGAGGTACCTAAGCTAAGGTTAGAGCCTGAGTGTCCAGTATGACTCTTCTAGTTCAACAGCCAGTCGGAATTTGACATCAGAATGTAACATTTCAGTTTGGGCTGTTACTAGAGGACTAAAAGTGATGAATCTTGGGTCACAGTTATTACTAGGAAACTTCCTTCCTACATTTTAAGTGTTTATAGATTGGTCAGCCAATTTTTTAAAGGAAATTATGAAGATTTTCTGATACGACTCGAGATGTTGGGACTTTATTTTATCCAGGTACTTGGGACAAGTGTAATAGTTATTTTGTGAACTTTGTAGTTTGTAGTCTCTGTAGTTATGCCTGGGATAGTAAAAAGGTTATTAAAAAGCACGATTCTGGAGCCAGGCTGCTTGGATTTGAATCCTCATGTCATCAGTGATTGCCTGGGACACCTTAGGCAAGTTGCTTAACTTCTCTGTCCCTCAGTTTACTTAAATGATGGTAGTGGAGTCTTCATCTCACTGGCTTTCTGAAGGTTGAGAGCTAATTAACTGAATGCACTTAGGGTAGTTGCCAGCACATTCTAAGCATAAAAGTGTTTTGTTTCTGCTGTTAACTAGTTTTTATGAGATAATGGCACTCTCTGTCTCCATGGTCCAGGTTATAATTTACTTGTGTAGGCCTGAGTCTGCAGTTTGAAAGGTTTATAGTGTGCGTCTGTCAACTTTTACTTCCTAATTTGCAAAAGCTTCCTATCTTGATGTAGAAACCACTATGTCTTTGTTCTAGGTCACAGGTTTTAGAGGCTACTCAAGCGTGGGAGTCATTGATAACAGACTGAGATATCCCTCTATCCAAACATGTCATGGGTTAGAGCATCAATGTAATCCTTCTCTTAAGTTTTTAAATGCCATAATTGTGCAAAGTGGTCTAATCCAACTGTCTGCTCTTTTGAGCAGACATGCATCTCTGAGGGAGGAGTGTAGCTGAAACTATTGAGATGTTGCATTGATGGTTTTGCTTGGCTTCGGCCTTTCTGTGGGTTTGAGACAACATCCTCTATTTGCCTGAACTGTTGTAGTAGTTGGTCTCTGTACTTCAACCCTTGCCCATGTACAGTCTGTTTTCAACCAAGAAGCCAAGTGGAGAAGAGGAGAAAAGACTTCAACAGAGGAGAAGAGACTTTAATACAGTGGTTGTATAGGTTATTCTGCTAATCAACATTTATTGAGTGATTAGGGCTCTGGTAAGCCACATGGGTTATTAGGAATCAAATAGAACCTTTGGCCCAGGGAAACATAGCAGTCTGAACAAATAATTACAGGACACTGGATAGATTGTTCCTGCCATGCAGATGCTAGCTAGTCCTCAGTGGGCTTCATATGGCTATGCTGGCATTAGTGGTCATCTAGCATCCCGGTGGAAAGAGACAGCCTTTGGTGCATAGATTCCAAAACAACCATTTACATGCTGTGTGGCCTTGGATACATTACTCACTGCCTCTGAGGCTCAGTTCCCTTGTTTGTAGAAGTTGAATATTGATAACTAACCATCAGACATCATAGTGAGCATTAGTGATGATGCATATAAAGTGTGTGCCTGGCATAGATATTCAGTGAACAGTGCCTATTATTATTATTATTATTGTTACTGTGAAATTTTTGTGGAGTCTTCATCTCACTGGCTTTCTGAAGGTTGAGAGCTAATTAACTCTAGGGTAGTTGCCAGCACATTCTAAGCATAAAAGTGTTTTGTTTCTGCTGTTAACTAGTTTTTATGAGATAATGGCACTCTCTGTCTCCATGGTCCAGGTTATAATTTACTTGTGTAGGCCTGAGTCTGCAGTTTGAAAGGTTTATAGTGTGCGTCTGTCAACTTTTACTTCCTAATTTGCAAAAGCTTCCTATCTTGATGTAGAAACCACTATGTCTTTGTTCTAGGTCACAGGTTTTAGAGGCTACTCAAGCGTGGGAGTCATTGATAACAGACTGAGATATCCCTCTATCCAAACATGTCATGGGTTAGAGCATCAATGTAATCCTTCTCTTAAGTTTTTAAATGCCATAATTGTGCAAAGTGGTCTAATCCAACTGTCTGCTCTTTTGAGCAGACATGCATCTCTGAGGGAGGAGTGTAGCTGAAACTATTGAGATGTTGCATTGATGGTTTTGCTTGGCTTCGGCCTTTCTGTGGGTTTGAGACAACATCCTCTATTTGCCTGAACTGTTGTAGTAGTTGGTCTCTGTACTTCAACCCTTGCCCATGTACAGTCTGTTTTCAACCAAGAAGCCAAGTGGAGAAGAGGAGAAAAGACTTCAACAGAGGAGAAGAGACTTTAATACAGTGGTTGTATAGGTTATTCTGCTAATCAACATTTATTGAGTGATTAGGGCTCTGGTAAGCCACATGGGTTATTAGGAATCAAATAGAACCTTTGGCCCAGGGAAACATAGCAGTCTGAACAAATAATTACAGGACACTGGATAGATTGTTCCTGCCATGCAGATGCTAGCTAGTCCTCAGTGGGCTTCATATGGCTATGCTGGCATTAGTGGTCATCTAGCATCCCGGTGGAAAGAGACAGCCTTTGGTGCATAGATTCCAAAACAACCATTTACATGCTGTGTGGCCTTGGATACATTACTCACTGCCTCTGAGGCTCAGTTCCCTTGTTTGTAGAAGTTGAATATTGATAACTAACCATCAGACATCATAGTGAGCATTAGTGATGATGCATATAAAGTGTGTGCCTGGCATAGATATTCAGTGAACAGTGCCTATTATTATTATTATTATTGTTACTGTGAAATATTTAAGGCTATAGGAAAACCCTAAGAAAATAGTTCTGTGTGTATTATTTTTAACTTGAGGATTTGATGGGCAAGATTAAGACCATTAAAATGATGTAACTTTGTTCAGCATGCAGGTTATCACCCATACCTTGGTTGTTTAGTGATGATTTTAGCAGTTCTTCAGCTTCTTTTGGCAACCTTCAGACCACCATTACATGACCCAAGGTACTTGTAATTTTTATCTATACATGCTCTTAATGTAGATATCATTAGTTGGCAAACCAGGTCCTTTTTTTTGAATTTTACAAAATCCAGTGATGAATTATATTTACTTTTCACAGAGTTTAAAATGTATTTCAGATAGCTGCTACCTACATAGGCAATAAGGAAAATTGCATGCTTTTTATTCTCTTGGGATTTAATTGTGGCTCTATCACTTTAAAGAACACTGACTGGTTCTTTATTTCGTAGAAGGAAAATGTTTAACTGGACTCATTGGAGTATGGGAACAGCTGCTAGAATAATAGCAGGTAAGTAATTGTGATGCCACTTAGTCATATATAATTGCAGGTTGTTTATATTGCAAGTTGTAATTTGGCTTAAATGATTTTTAGATGCACTAGTAATTGGGGTAATTGGTTGTTGAGGAGAAATCAGTCTTAAACATTGAAATCCAGAAAGTAATTTCTGGAGGTAACTATTTAAGCCATTATTTCAGTTTCAAAGGTTTTTAAAATAACTTTAAAACTCCCCTTCTAAGACATTTTTTAGCATTTGCCTTTGCCAGGAGAATAAGCAGTGCTAACGACCAAATATACAAGCAGCTTAACCTGAGGGTCACTCGTGGGTTGGGCTGAAATGGGCTTGGGGGCCAAGCCCCCTGTCTACAAGTTTTCTCTGTGGGGATGGTACCTTCTAGGGAAAGGTGTTTTTCAAACATCAAGTGTGATTGTCCAGTATGTTTTGATATTTTATGCAATAAATAACTAAGCTGATACCTCCTACTCTCACATTTTTACATTCTATAGAGATTTCTGGAAAGGGAGATTGAGTCAGAAGTGGTTTTCATATTTTTCTCCCCTCCTACATTGCAGACTGAAAACATTTTGAAAAGTTTGAGCACCTTTTTTTTCACAATTGGTAGATTATAATTATAATTTCACATCTTAGCTTTCTAGTTTTACAATAGAAAGATGAAATTAACTCTTTAGTCTTAAATATTAATCTAACTCATCTCATAAACTCTTTTAGATATTTTACTCTATATAATTCACACATATATGCACACACATACACAGTTACCTCTTGAATTATATTTGAATATATATATATGTTCTTGTAAATGTAGTGGCAGCAATGTTCCTGGGAATGGATTTGCCAGGACTGAATCTTCCTGGCCCGTGGAAAACCTATGCAATGACTGGATTTGTAGCATTGCATGTTGGGACAGAGATTATTCTGGAGATACATGCTTACCGACTGTCTAGAAAAGGTAACCTGCTCACAGAATGGTGTTGTAGAATCACTATATAAACTGTTGGAATGTAACTGATACTAATGGCTGACTCTTACACAGCACCTTATTAAAAATTTGTTTCTGTTGCTCAGTCTATGGTAAAAATAGTGGAAGTTTTCTGCCTTTGTTTTTTATATTCATTGGTATTAATATCTGTTAGTAAAATGCAAGGGAAAGATATGAGGTTTTAGGGAAAATGCCTTCTTTGTGAATACTTTTTTGCTTTGCATAGGGGTCTGAGTTGGGGCTAGAATGGACTGAGAGCCTCGAATGCCCGGAGATGAGAGATCTCTGAGATGGAGGAAGAAGAGATGCTTGCTTATACATGGCCAGCACAGGGCCAAGCTGCAGATGGATTTTACCTACTGGACAAACTTCCTGTGTGCTATCACTTAGGTTGCCATGTATATTGTATATAGCTGGCTAACCAGTGCACTACATAGGAATGACTTAATATTTTCCAGTGCTCTCTAGTCGCAATTTTAGTCCCTTTGCCAGGCAGTGAAAGATACCTGTAGCCATTAAGAGTGGAGAGATTAGTAGAGAATCAGTGACGTGTTAGTTTGGTTTCTAAACAAACTGTCCTTTGTGTCCTCAAGTGGGCTTCTAAAAACAAATGTCTTTGTTGTCTAGTGTGTGTCCTGGGCAGCTTTAAGGAACTGAGTAGTAAAAAGTGCCCTACCAGTTTTTGGTTCTTGATAGGGTAACATACATAGGGTTTGAGTCTTTTTTTTTTTCTTCTTCAATTGACGTATAGTTGATTTACAATGTTGTGTGGGGTTTTAGTCTTAATGGGACTTTTGATGACCACTAGATATGGCTTGCTATTTAAAATATATATGTATTTAACACTTGGGCCGTTAGAACTCTGACCAGAAGAATTCATCCATTAACATGTATGCTATAGCCATCTTAACTTAATTTGTAAGAGCTTTAAATATGCAAGAAGTTTGCAACATTTGGTGGCTTGAAATGGGAGAATATAGGTGTTGGAAATCTGCCAATGCTGCAAATCAGGGCTTTTTTTGAGAATGACTTTACCTGCATATCCACAAGCCTTACGGACTTACGTTCTTGTTCTTGACAGTTGAAATACTGGATGATGATAGAATTCAGATCCTTCAGTCATTTACCACAGCTGAAGCAGAAGTAAGTTCTTTCTTCTTACTTATTAACACAAAGCTTAATTATAGTAGTTCCTTTTTTATATCTCATTTTTTTCTTTCAGGGTTATATTTTTAAAAAGGTGGTGTTAGCAATTTATGTCTGTGGAAATTTGACTTTTCTCACTATGTTCTTATCTGCAATCAACCATCTATGAGCAAGCGAAGACCTTGGCTTTTGCAGACCAGGTGATAATTATCATCAAAGCCAAAATACCTGATACCTGTCCTGACTGCCTGGAACGTATTCATGCATTCTAATCAGGGAATATGTCTATAGAGAAACTGTGAAGTCTGGTCTTTAGAATCAGCCTTCAGTAGGGGTCTGTGGACTACAAACTGATGCCAAGGTTTATGTACTATTTGAGGTCTTAAAGGAACGATTGTGCTTGAGGAGAAACGACTCCAATACTTTTTATGCTGACAATTTACAAATGTTAGCATTTAAGAAAAGAACTTTTTCAGGAAAACAAAAAGCAGGCATTAGAATAAAATGGAGACTGAATTAAGGTAAATACATTTTGGATTTAAAGGTGCTATTGTACTTTAAGGAAAACATTTATTATTTTTTTTTGATTGCTCTTTCTAAGGATTTTTTTCCCCTTTTCCTGTTCTTTAGAAACATATTTTCCAGTCCAGTTTTTAGGATATCTCCTTTGTTTCATGTATTTTGTTATTTCCCTGGTAAAAGTGAAAGCGGGGCTACCACCATTTGTTAACATTTGAATATATTATTAATGTTATGATTTCTTGCTTAGCAGTGAAGTATTTGATACAAACTAGGTTTTATGGGCTTGCTATTTAAAATATATATGTATTTAACACTTGGGCCGTTAGAACTCTGACCAGAAGAATTCATCCATTAACATGTATGCTATAGCCATCTTAACTTAATTTGTAAGAGCTTTAAATATGCAAGAAGTTTGCAACATTTGGTGGCTTGAAATGGGAGAATATAGGTGTTGGAAATCTGCCAATGCTGCAAATCAGGGCTTTTTTTGAGAATGACTTTACCTGCATATCCACAAGCCTTACGGACTTACGTTCTTGTTCTTGACAGTTGAAATACTGGATGATGATAGAATTCAGATCCTTCAGTCATTTACCACAGCTGAAGCAGAAGTAAGTTCTTTCTTCTTACTTATTAACACAAAGCTTAATTATAGTAGTTCCTTTTTTATATCTCATTTTTTTCTTTCAGGGTTATATTTTTAAAAAGGTGGTGTTAGCAATTTATGTCTGTGGAAATTTGACTTTTCTCACTATGTTCTTATCTGCAATCAACCATCTATGAGCAAGCGAAGACCTTGGCTTTTGCAGACCAGGTGATAATTATCATCAAAGCCAAAATACCTGATACCTGTCCTGACTGCCTGGAACGTATTCATGCATTCTAATCAGGGAATATGTCTATAGAGAAACTGTGAAGTCTGGTCTTTAGAATCAGCCTTCAGTAGGGGTCTGTGGACTACAAACTGATGCCAAGGTTTATGTACTATTTGAGGTCTTAAAGGAACGATTGTGCTTGAGGAGAAACGACTCCAATACTTTTTATGCTGACAATTTACAAATGTTAGCATTTAAGAAAAGAACTTTTTCAGGAAAACAAAAAGCAGGCATTAGAATAAAATGGAGACTGAATTAAGGTAAATACATTTTGGATTTAAAGGTGCTATTGTACTTTAAGGAAAACATTTATTATTTTTTTTTGATTGCTCTTTCTAAGGATTTTTTTCCCCTTTTCCTGTTCTTTAGAAACATATTTTCCAGTCCAGTTTTTAGGATATCTCCTTTGTTTCATGTATTTTGTTATTTCCCTGGTAAAAGTGAAAGCGGGGCTACCACCATTTGTTAACATTTGAATATATTATTAATGTTATGATTTCTTGCTTAGCAGTGAAGTGCAAGTATCCATCTTCTGATTGAGTGTCTTCATATATTTAGCTGCAGAGATGAAATGGCATTTTATATAATTGTTTTGACTATGAGATTGAGTCTTAACCTTTGGAGACTGTAGACTTGCATTTCCAAATTAATAAAATTCATTCTTGTGAGAATTTTAAGAGCTATTCTCTTTCCTTTGTGCTAATAAAATAATATGGGTGGTTCTGTTTTGTTAGGAGTTCCTGATGCTATAGTGAATTAGAATCATCAATGTTATTTTCCTTCCTGTTTCAGTAATTTCTCCTGTTTATTTGCTATAAAGGAGTCTCATGTTTGCTATAAGAACTGCTCACCAGTAGGTGGCGCAACAATACTACTACTTTGTTCCTGTTTCCTTGTGCTGATTCATTTCTAGTACTCATATCTTAGGATGGCATTTCCCTGAAAATCACCAACTTTTAATATTTATTTTAAAAACTTCTGCCTTTCTTGGGGGAATGATAATCCAGTTATCGGTTAGAACTGGTTTTAATTTTGTTTTCTAACCATGGTTATTTAATAACCATTGTTTGATACTTCTGTTTACTGTGACCCTGTAACAAATGAACACAACTACCTGAGGCAGACAGAACAAGCGGAAAAATCTACATTCTTAAAATAAAAAGTTTAGGTAAGCATATTTTGCTTTTTTAATGCAAAAAAAAAAAAATGTGATTTGTCCGAGCATCTAAATTCTATCTGGTATAAACAGTACCCTCAGAGGTGTATCTTCCATCTTTAATTGGTAAAATGATATGTTTTTGTCATTTATATAGATGTTTATCATAAGTAGCATAGGATTTGAGATGAGAAGTTTATGTATTCAAGTTCTCTAAGTGCTAGGCTACTTACAGTCTAAACTTTCTCTTTGAATGTCTTTATTTAAATGGATAAGGCTTCCCAGGTGACTCAGTGGTAAAGAATCTGCCTACAGTGCAAGAGATGCAGGAACCACAGGTTCAGTCCTTCAGTCGGTAAGATCCTCTGGAGGAGAAAATGGCAGCCCAAGCCAGTATTCTGGCCTGGAACATTCCATGGGCAGAGAAGCCTGATGGGCTACAGTCCACTGGTTCACCAAGAGTCGGACATGCTGAGCAACATCCCTTAATTTTGGCTCAGCAGTAAAGAATCTGCCTGCAATGCAGGAGATGTGGGTTTGATTCCTGGATCAGGAAGATCCCCTGGAGGGCATGGCAGCCCATATTCTTGTCTGTAGAATTCCATGGAAAGAGGAACCTGTCCATATGGTCCCAAAGTTGGACACAACTGAAGCAACTGAGCATGCACACGTGCACCTTTAAAAAGCATTTTAAAGAAAGTAATACTATACTGCAGAAAATAATATTATGTTGAGAACAGTAAAATAAAAAAGATACAAGAATGTTGCAAATTTACTGCAGAAGAGAAAACTAAAGGTATGTGTTATATAAAAATTATCTATAGTAATAAGTGATATTCATTATAATTTGACAAAAAAAGTATTTTAAAAAATATACATTGCAAAGAGTCAGACATGGTTGAGCAACTGAGCACACATACATAGAAAGTTAAATGTATACTAAAATATTTGCCTCTAATTTTCAATTATAAGGGGCCTACAGGTTAATAAATTACATTTGACAAGTAAAGATTCATTTAAGGAAAAGAAGAACTTTGCTGTGTTTGGTTTTCAAATATGTAAACTTGCTGGATTTCCAGTTCAGAGACTGTCCTGTTTTACCTTTTTTTTTTTTTTTTTTAACCAAAAACATTGTTATTGGGGTATAGCCAGTTAACAATTTTGTGATAGTTTCAGGTGAGCCTTGAAGGGGCTCAGTCATACATATATATGTATCCATTCTCTCCTAACCCCCCCTCCCATCCAGGGTAGTAAGTCAAATACACACTGCCATGTTTGAAATGGATAACCAACAAAAATCTATTGTATAGCACATGGAACTCTGCTTAATGTTATGCTTTACTTTTCTTTTTTACTGATTATCCTGTTGACACTAAATATACCATGAATTGATACACAGAGTTGTCCAAAAAAGTCTTTGCCATTTAATCTTAGTAGACCAACAAACCTTTGCATAAATACCAAATTATGATTCTTCAGTTTATGAATGGTTGATATTCGCAACCATTCTTTTATTTAAAGGAACCGTGGCATTTCTGTGCTCCAACATCCTAATATGTATTATTTTTTATTTACTTATTTGTTTGGCTGCTCTGGGTCATAGTTGTAGCACATAGGATCTGTAATCCTCGTTGTGGAATGAGCAATTTTATTTTAGCTGTGGCATGAGGGATCTAGTTCCCTGACCAGGGATTGAACCTAGCCCCCTGCCTTGAGAGCACGGAGTCTTAGCCACTGGAGCACCAAGGAAGTCTCCAAAATGCCTATTCTTTACTCCTTTCAATTTTTCTCCTTGTTTTTGTGATAAACAATCTGTTTTTTTAAAAAGATATCTTTTTATAGGAGTGATTGTTAAATTAAATGCCTTTCTATCTTAAACAATGTTGCCCTAAATAGCAAAATCGTGAGTTTTCTCCTTAAAGATGAATTTTTCTGTAAAATAAGTATGTTGTTTTGTAAGAAACAAATTCTAGAATGTTGTGATTGGGGTAACATTTGTAACTCATACTACTTTTGTTTTCATTGTTTTCCTATCTTTGGAAATCCATCTTGGAGATGTTAGGTAGCCTATTGCATAAATATCGGATAAATGATTCAAACTCACTTTAGTTCCTGCTTGGTTGTCAGGATTTTGGCTCTAATGTGTGTTAAGTGATATTCATCCCATCCACCTCCTGCCTGCATACATGTTTCAGTGGAAAAGGACAGATGCAGCAGATGCCCACTCAGAAGCCCTAGGGGGACTTGTAATTTTTGGCTAAAGTTCTGTTTATCTGTATATTCTGGTGAAGTAAGAAAAGAAAAAAAAAAGAACAAAGGTCCTTGTTTAAGGTAATCCATTGTAGATGGGAATGAAAGGAAGGATTCTTCTAAGTTCTTTTCATATTGGATTAGCTTACATACTGTCACTCTGCACATCCTGCTTCTTCCCTTCTTGCTCAGTACGCACCAGGCTCATTTCTGCAGCCAGGTCACTGACGGTCACCTGCCTGAAATGCCCCTCTCTTCCCCTCTTTGTAGCAAAGACTAGTTTATTAAATTCTGCCTCAAACATCTTTCTTGTTTTTGGAACCTTCCCTGACTGTTCCTTCTACATAGGTCTCTGAGGACCATCTTTGTAAATGGTGGGCCGGGAGGCAGGTAATCCTGTAAGTAAAAAGGACCAGGAGTTTGGGAGTGGAGTTGGAAGACCTGAATATGCACATTTGGTTTATGAGACTCATGTTGTTGAGCAAGTCACTCATCTCTGAGCCTCATTCCTTCATCTGTAAGGCCCATCTCACAGGGCAATTGTGAGGAAGGAATGAGGTGGTGCCAGCACAGTATACAGGTTGCTGATGATGTCATTGCTTTTTATTCCAGTGTTAAATTTGAGTAGTTTTTAGCCTATGAAATGTGTAGTTTTTATTTGGTAAGAGTTTTGATATGTACCTTGAAAGTTAAGTGCAATAGCCAGACAAGAAAGGGCAGCTATTATGTAATTTATTTACTTGGAGTACTTAGACTAGTCAAATTTATAGAGATAGAAAATAGAATGGTGATTACCAGGGACTGGGGAGGCAGAGGGGAAATGGGAGTAATTGTTTAATGGATAGAGATGTTCTGTTGATGATGAAATTGTTTTGGAGATTTATGGTGGTAATGCTTATATAAATCATGAATGCACTTGATGCACTGAAGTGTATCCTTACAAGTAGTTAAAATGGAAAGTTTTGTGTTCTAGATATATTTTACCACAATGCAAAAATGGATGTTTAGGAATTCCCTGGTGGTCCAGTGGGTAAGGAGTCTGCCTGGCAGTGGAAGGGGTGCTGGGTCTATCCCTGGCCTGGGAGGATCCCACATGCCATGGAGCAGCTGGACTGGAGTGTCCAGTTGCGAGCCAGCACTCTGGAGCACATGTGCTTAGAGCCGGTGCTCTGCACTGGGAAAGGCACTGCAGTGGGAGGCCCACACAGGCCAGAGTATAAAGATGAATGAAAATAAATAAATAAAAAACCAATAAAAGAGGCCAAAATTAAAAAAAAAAAAAGGACGTTTATAGGAACACTATTCACAAAAGTCAAATGATAGAAAGCCCACGTGTCCATCAGCGGATAAATGAATAAGGAAATTGTGGCACATACATACAAAGAAATATTATTCAGCCACAAAAAAGGTATCGAATACTGATATATGCTATCACATGGATGGACCTTCAAAACGTTATGCTTCTTTATGGCTACCAGAGACCTCAAAGGACTGGAATAAAAAGAACAACAAACAAACAGAAAACTGTTATACTAAGTGAATCAGACACAAAACGTCACATATTATGATTGTATGAGATGCCCAGAATAGGTAAAGCATGAAGACAGCAGAGTGTTGACTGCCTGGGCCTTGAGAGGAGAGGGTGGAGGAGGGAATGGAGTAAGTGCCTAATGGGTGTAAGATTCTAGTTTGGTGTGGTGAAAATGTTTTGGGGATAGATGTGGTGGTTGTACAACACTGAATACAAGAAATGCTACTATAAGGTGCTTACTTTATTTTTTGTGAATTTCTCCCCAGTAAAGCATATTTATCAAGTTACAGCTCTTGGATTATACCTTTTGCTGGCCCTGAATTTGGTATCAGCTTAATTTCTTATTTAATTATCAAAGAAGTTAATGTAGTATTTTATTATGCCTGATCGTATGGCTCTATTTTAGAGGAGAAGCATTTCTTAAAATATATTTTTAGAAGTCTATCATCTTAATATGATATCTTGTTCACATGTAAAAGAAGTTGTACTGTACTCTGGATTTCTTGTCAGGACCTAAATAAATTTTTCAATTCCCAGTCAGATACTAGGACATAGTAATCAAGCTCTGGAATAAGAATTTTCTGAACCTGTACATTCTAAATAATGTAATTTCCACCGCCAGTAATGGCTAAGATCCTGTAGAACAGACTTCAGAAATCTAGGGTAAACTTCAAAAAGCAGCTATCTGGAAGCCCCACAGAGTGGTGAGAAGTAGGAAGATTTGGACGAGGAGTCTACACTCAGAGGAGGAAAATTGTTTAGAGTTCCCTGTTTTGACTTTTTTTAGCTTCAGGATAGGTGAAGTCAGTTATGTGTGTTGTGTCAAGTCGCAGGGGGAACTGCAGAGACCCTGGCATAGAAATCCAGAGGATTGATGGCTGGGCCAATTGCAGCGGTCAGGAACTGAGGTGACAGGTGGGGAGTTCCTTTACTGAGGAGGAAACCACTAGAGGGGGCATCTGAAATCCTGTTTGCCCACAGCTCTGATGGAATCTTGAATATGTTTACATGCATAAAGCAAATGCAAAGAACCTTGACCAGACCAAAAAAGTTAACTTGAGATTGGGGCTACTACTACAGTGTAAGTAACAGAGTTTGCAGTCCAGCCCAGCTAATTGGTCGCTAAAATGAAAGAAGCAATATTCATTGGGGAAAAATAAGAGAATCCAGTATTTTACTTTATGATGTACTGATGACAATTGAAAATTACCTAACATAAGAAGAACCAAGAAACTCTGACCCATTCTCCAAAGCAAGAAGTAGCTACCATTTTCTTTAAGGAAACTGATAGAAAATGTTCTAGGTTTTGTGGCCCACATATGGTCTCTGTAGCATAAGCATTAAAAAAAATAATCCTTCCAAAAATGGGAGAAATTATTTTTAGCTTTTGGACCATACAAAAACAAGTTCTGGGATGAATTTGGCTTTTGGGCCATAATTTGTCAACCCTTGATCTAAAGAAAAAACAATCTGTGGAGACCCAACCACTGAGGTTTCTTACATGATTGGTTTCAGGAGAAGATTTCTAAAGCAAGTAACTATTCTCAACTATCTAAAGAGAAACTTGTTTACTATAAATAAAAATGCATAGAAATAGAAACAATGCAAAAGGACCATATGATAATAGGAAAACTAAAAATATACAATATTTGAAATAGTTCAGGAGAGAATATCAGAATGGAGATGACAGGGATAACAGTCAATGAACTTGGAGATAGATCAATGGAAATTACCTAATGTTTGAACAGAATAAGATAAAACATTGGAAAAGAAATGAACAGAATCTCAAGACCTGTTAAATGATAGTATCTTTGGTATAATCTCTCAGGAAGAGGAGAATCTGAATTAATGATGACTGGAAAATTCCCCAATTTACTAATTTTAATGAAAGGCCTTTAGTAAAAGGCCTAGTTTTACTGATTAATGATGCAGGAAAACAACTCAAGCAGGAATTGTTAACAGTCATGCTTATACAAATCATAGTCAAACTCTTAAATGCAGAAGTTACAAAGCAAGTCTTGAAAGCAGAAAGAAAAAAATTAAGCACTCCAAACAGGGGAATAAGGATTTGGTTAACAATTGACTTCCTATAGGGCTCTTATGGAGGCCAGATCGAGTGGAAGAACATCCAAAAGAGGAAAAAGTCAATAAGAATTCTGGTTGCAGAAAAACTATCCTGTAAGAATGAAACAAAATGAAGACATTTTTGGGGTGAAGGACATTTAAGAGAATTTGTTGTTAGCACATATGCACTACAAGATGCAAAGGTGAGGTCTTCAGGCTCAGGAGGAATGACAGCTGGATGATACTGGGAATGGAAGGAAGAACCCTCAAAACAGTAAATAATTGGTAAATAGAAAATCCCTTTTGGACTGTTACAACCTAAGTTCTTTATAATAAATATATGTGTTTAAAGCAAAAAAGGAGTCTGCGTTGTTTTGTGGGTTTTATAATATATGAAGGTATAATAAATATAACAAGTTAGCATAAAGAATGGCAAGAGATAATGGACTCATCATTGAAAGATATCTGCATTTTATATAAAGTTATATAATGTTCTAAGTGAAACGTTCTAATGTGAAAAGTTAAAGATGTATATTGTAATTCTTACAGAAGTAAAAAATAAGACATATATAAAAAGTCAGTGGAAACAGTATAAAATCTTAAAATTATTGGAATACTTTAACTAAAAAGACTAGAAAGGAAAAATGAAGGAGCAAAAAAAGCAAACAGAAGCAAAAATAACCCAGTGGGGGGCTTCCCTGGTGGTCCAGTGGGTAAGGACACCGCCTTGCAGTGCAAGGGGTGCCGGTTCGATCCCTGGTCTGGGAAGATCCCACGTGCCGCGGAGCGGCTGGACCCATGTGTCCAATTACCGAGCCGGAACTCTGGAGCGCATGCGCCCAGAGCCGGTGCTCTGCGGCAACAGAGGCCACCGCGATGGGAGGCCCACATGGGCCAAAGAACAACAAAAAAGATTGATGGATGAAAATAGACAAAATGAAAGACCAATAGAAGTGGCCCACCAGCCCCTCTCCCTTCACCCCCGCCAAAAAAAAAAAGAGCTTTAAAAAATAACCCAGTGGGGATAAAGAGAGAACAAGTAATAAACTAGTAGACCAAAATAAACCACATTAATTATTAAAATTAAATGTTAATGAATTAAAAAGCCCAATTAAAAGCAGAAAAGGTCAGATGGATAAAAAAGTAAAACCCATGATATGACTGATTCAAATTTAAAGAGGCAGATAGGTTGAAAGTAAATAAATGATAAAAGGTATACCATGAAATCATAAGCTTGGGAAGGAAAAATGTCTGTATTTATACTAGACAAATTCCATTTCCAGTTAAATAGTACCATCAGAGACAGAGACCCTTCTTAATTGAACAAATGTCTTTTTTTAAAATCTAACAAGGAGTTGTTAGATGACAGCTGGATGATACTGGGAACTGGAAGGAAGAACCCTCAAAACAGTAAATAATTGGTAAATAGAAAATCCCTTTTGGACTGTTACAACCTAAGTTCTTTATAATAAATATATGTGTTTAAAGCAAAAAAGGAGTCTGCGTTGTTTTGTGGGTTTTATAATATATGAAGGTATAATAAATATAACAAGTTAGCATAAAGAATGGCAAGAGATAATGGACTCATCATTGAAAGATATCTGCATTTTATATAAAGTTATATAATGTTCTAAGTGAAACGTTCTAATGTGAAAAGTTAAAGATGTATATTGTAATTCTTACAGAAGTAAAAAATAAGACATATATAAAAAGTCAGTGGAAACAGTATAAAATCTTAAAATTATTGGAATAATTTAACTAAAAAGACTAGAAAGGAAAAATGAAGGAGCAAAAAAAGCAAACAGAAGCAAAAATAACCCAGTGGGGGGCTTCCCTGGTGGTCCAGTGGGTAAGGACACCGCCTTGCAGTGCAAGGGGTGCCGGTTCGACCCCTGGTCTGGGAAGATCCCACGTGCCGCGGAGCGGCTGGACCCATGTGTCCAATTACCGAGCCGGAGCTCTGGAGCGCATGCGCCCAGAGCCGGTGCTCTGCGGCAACAGAGGCCACCGCGATGGGAGGCCCACATGGGCCAAAGAACAACAAAAAAGATTGATGGATGAAAATAGACAAAATGAAAGACCAATAGAAGTGGCCCACCAGCCCCTCTCCCTTCACCCCCGCCAAAAAAAAAAAGAGCTTTAAAAAATAACCCAGTGGGGATAAAGAGAGAACAAGTAATAAACTAGTAGACCAAAATAAACCACATTAATTATTAAAATTAAATGTTAATGAATTAAAAAGCCCAATTAAAAGCAGAAAAGGTCAGATGGATAAAAAAGTAAAACCCATGATATGACTGATTCAAATTTAAAGAGGCAGATAGGTTGAAAGTAAATAAATGATAAAAGGTATACCATGAAATCATAAGCTTGGGAAGGAAAAATGTCTGTATTTATACTAGACAAATTCCATTTCCAGTTAAATAGTACCATCAGAGACAGAGACCCTTCTTAATTGATTATAGCATTGATATGTTGCAGTGATAAATATGTATGTACCTAATAACAGACTTCAAAGCACCTGAAGAAAAGAATAGATGAAATTAAAGAAAATCACCCATCATTTATGGTGAAAATACTCAATGGACTAGAAGGGGTTTACTCAGCTTGATAAAGACATTTATTTAATGGCAAATAATTTGACACATTCCCTTTAAGATGGTAAACTGAGATGAGTATCCTCACCCCTTTGCATCTACATTGTATTGGAGGCTTTAGAAGAGCAGTTAAGTGAGAAAAAGAAATAAAAGGCAACCAGATTGTTTTCACAGATGACATAATATTATACATAAAAATCCTAAGGGATCCAGTAAACAACTACCATAAGAAATAAACAACAAGGTTACAAGATACAAAATCTATATCCCCGCCCCCGCCCCCCGCCAAATCAGCTGCATTTCTAAACACTAGGATAAACAATCTGAAAGTTAATTCAAGAAAACAGTTCCATTCATAACCATCAAACAGAATTAACTGGAAATAAATTTAAGGAAATCTAAGACTTGTACTCCGAAAGATACAAAACATTATTGAAAGCAACTAAAGATCTGATGAAGTGGAAAGACATTTTATGTTCAAAACATTCATGAATGTGTGTCAAAGGCACATAGGAACTAATTGAAAGAGCTTCCAATTGCTAAAGCTGGAACTATTTGTGCAACAAATTGTGTTGGATTATTACTCAAGAGTAGTGTAAACATTCATGAGTCCATACTGATTTAAATTAATGATTGAATAAATAAACAAATGGGAGAGAGTAGACAAATTTCCTCTGCAAATGAAATTGAAATAATTGATACAGATACTCTGTCCTCAAGGAAAGTGAGCCTAACTGCCTATTCCTTAAGTGTGGACTGTGCATGGAGACTTCCTGCCGAAGCATAGAGCAAAAAAGAATAATTTTATAGTGAAGTAACTGACTAAACCATATCAACTAGGTTATCAAGGTCAACATTAGCAGTGATAAATCATGCTGAAAGTATGTATCCTTGATATGATGTGATGAAAATGGCACTTCACCTCTTTGGTCTTCTTTTCCCAAGCTTATGACCTTAATCTAATCAGGAAAGTAACATCAGATGGTTTGCAATAGAGAGACATCTTATATAATATCTTGCTGGTAATTTTCAAAACTATCAAGCTTATCAAAAACAAGGAAAGTCTGAAAAGCAATCACAGCCAAGTGGAGCCTAAGGAGGTATGACAAGTAAAAGTAATGTGATTTTTCACATATGATTCTGGAATTGAGAAAAGTACATTAGGTAAAAACTAAGGACATCTGAATAAACTATGAGACCTTAATTAATAATAATGCATTGCTATTGGTTCATTAATCATAACAAACGTACCATACTAATGTAGGATGTTAAGAATAGGGAAAACTAGGCCTTCCCTGGTGGCTCAGTGGTAAAGAATCCAGCTGCCAATGCAGAAGACACAGGTCTTCTGTTTGATACCTGATCCAGGAAGATCTCACATGCTGTAGAGCAACTAAGCCTATGCATCACAACTATTGAGCCTGTGCTCTAGAACCTGGGAGCTGCAACTACTGAAGCGTGCATGCTCTAGAGCCTGTGCTGTGCAACAAGAGAAGCTCCTGCAATGAAAAGCCTGTTGACTGCAACTAGAGAGTAGGCCCCTCTCTCTGAAACCAGAGAAAAGACTGTATGGCAATGAAGACCCAGCACAGCCATCAGTAAATAAAAAAATTATAAAAGCCAGTGAGCATTGAAAAAAAGGAATAAGGGAAACTAAGTGAGGAGTATATGAGAACTTTATATGATCTGAATTTTTCTCTTAATCTAAAACTCTTCTTTAAAACAATTTTGACCATGGTTAGTTGTGGATAAAACAGCTCTGGAGCACGTGTCTCCTCATTTAGGGAAGGTGAGATCTTTGTATAAAGGAAAACTGCCTCTTCTTAGGTGGAAACAGTTGTGTTTTAATTACTTGAGTGGTCAAATTACATGTAGAAGGATAAATACAGAAGCTGAGTAGAAAAATGGACTGTGCCAATTTAATGCCAACTTTATCTTCATCATTTAATACTTCTTCTCCACATCCACCTTTGTCCTGCTTTGTGATGTACATATTTATCCTTTGCCAGCTGAAACAATGTTGAAAGTGTGAAAGTGTTAGTCGCTCAGTTGTGTCCGAGTCTTTGTGACGCCCATGGATTGTAGCCCCAGAGGCTCTTCTGTCCAAGGGATTCTCCAGTCAAAAATTCTGGAGTGGGTAGTCATTCCTTCTCTGGGATATCTTCCCAATCCAGGGACAGAACCCAGGTTTTCTCAACTGCAGGCAGATTCTTTAGCATCAGAGCCACCAGGGAAGACTAATGTTAGACTTTGCCAATAGAAAGTACTGGAGAGATGCTGCAAGGCAGTAGGGTAAGAAAGCACCTCACTGCCATTTCCCAGCTTTCCTTCCTTTTCACTGAGCACAGGAGTCAGTGGATTGGTGTGTGGATGGTTCAGCCCCACCTCAGCAGCCCTGACTGACCAGCTCCAGCTTTGTACTCAGGCCTCAACCTGCCCACAAGGCAGCCAGTTTCACAGCAGCTCCAGCTTCACCTGCCTCTCGCACCTTCTGGCTATGCTGAGCCATTTGTGCATACAAGCCCTGGCCCACGCCTCATGGTAAGTGCTAGACTATTTGCCAGCTAGATGATAGCTCACATTATCTCAGCCCAACTGGTGTTACACAGCCTCCCCTTGTAGACTCCATCTTTTCCCTCTGAACCATTTACTCATTCATTTATTGATGACTTCCTAGGTGTCAGGCAGTATTCTAATAGACTTTTGTGTACAAAACCCCAAACTCGATGATTTAATCACAAGGATGGCAGAGCTACAGAAAAATGTCCAGATTTGATAGGTCACTTAATGGTGAAGTTAAAGGCATGACAGGGAAGTAATGGGACCCTTGGGCCTGGGATAGGGGTGTTTCTGTGAAACTGCCTCTGAAATTTGACACTTGAGATTCCCCAGAACATTTCAGGCCAGCTGAGGAGCTTTTTCCTCTTAGAGGAAAACTGCACTTTGCAAACAAATCATCTGAGGCAGATGCTCCCAGGTAAATGGTTATCCTCCTCATCAGGATCTGCTTCTTTTACTTCTCATTGCCACCATGCCAGTAGCTAAGAGATTTCCTCCTGGTCTTGCCAGGGGAATTCAGTGTTTTCCCTGAGAGGAAAGCAGACTCTTCACCGAGTTGGCAGGACCTGGGTAATTTTCAGTGGCACAATCCAGCGGAAGATGTATTTGAGTGGATTTTGGGAGTTGTTGGGTGGATGACATTATTATAATATTGAGCAGGAGAGAATTGGTTGAAATAGTCTCCTTCAAATCTCCTGGCAAGAATGCTTAGGAATTAAATGTTGTACATTTTCTTATTAAGGTTTAGTACTGGGATTTTAATTTATTTATAAGAACTGTTCAAACATTAGATCAGATTTGTGATGAGAATTTGGGACTTCCTCCATCCAACAGCCTTGAACCATAATTTCAACTGCAGGCAGCTTCATGGCCCTATGCTGAAGAAGGGGCACGTAGGGTGAAAGCACCTCACTGCCATTTCCCAGCTTTCCTTCCTTTTCACTGAGCACAGGAGTCAGTGGATTGGTGTGTGGATGGTTCAGCCCCACCTCAGCAGCCCTGACTGACCAGCTCCAGCTTTGTACTCAGGCCTCAACCTGCCCACAAGGCAGCCAGTTTCACAGCAGCTCCAGCTTCACCTGCCTCTCGCACCTTCTGGCTATGCTGAGCCATTTGTGCATACAAGCCCTGGCCCACGCCTCATGGTAAGTGCTAGACTATTTGCCAGCTAGATGATAGCTCACATTATCTCAGCCCAACTGGTGTTACACAGCCTCCCCTTGTAGACTCCATCTTTTCCCTCTGAACCATTTACTCATTCATTTATTGATGACTTCCTAGGTGTCAGGCAGTATTCTAATAGACTTTTGTGTACAAAACCCCAAACTCGATGATTTAATCACAAGGATGGCAGAGCTACAGAAAAATGTCCAGATTTGATAGGTCACTTAATGGTGAAGTTAAAGGCATGACAGGGAAGTAATGGGACCCTTGGGCCTGGGATAGGGGTGTTTCTGTGAAACTGCCTCTGAAATTTGACACTTGAGATTCCCCAGAACATTTCAGGCCAGCTGAGGAGCTTTTTCCTCTTAGAGGAAAACTGCACTTTGCAAACAAATCATCTGAGGCAGATGCTCCCAGGTAAATGGTTATCCTCCTCATCAGGATCTGCTTCTTTTACTTCTCATTGCCACCATGCCAGTAGCTAAGAGATTTCCTCCTGGTCTTGCCAGGGAATTCAGTGTTTTCCCTGAGAGGAAAGCAGACTCTTCACCGAGTTGGCAGGACCTGGGTAATTTTCAGTGGCACAATCCAGCGGAAGATGTATTTGAGTGGATTTTGGGAGTTGTTGGGTGGATGACATTATTATAATATTGAGCAGGAGAGAATTGGTTGAAATAGTCTCCTTCAAATCTCCTGGCAAGAATGCTTAGGAATTAAATGTTGTACATTTTCTTATTAAGGTTTAGTACTGGGATTTTAATTTATTTATAAGAACTGTTCAAACATTAGATCAGATTTGTGATGAGAATTTGGGACTTCCTCCATCCAACAGCCTTGAACCATAATCAGTCATTGTACCCTGGAATTCATATTGAACTGAATGAAAGAAAAGATATTTCAAGAAGAATGAACATATCTATTATCAACTATAAGGTTGTATACACTAATAAGATAATCCAAATCTGGTTTCTAAATATGAGGATAATTATTGCATGCACCTTTGAAATGTATGCAAAGAGTTTTCAGTCTCAATTGAATTTTTCCTTAGCAGAACATGTCGTTGTTTGAATCCTTATTGACTTGGGGTGGCATGTTTACGTGTCAGAGTTAAAGATGAGTATTTCTGTGATGAGGTGCAGTGACTTCCAACAATCTTTTGATCTTTGTGTTAGCAACATTACAATGTCAATTAATAAAATATAGCCGAGTTATTTTAAATAACTTTATTTGTAAATTTAACAAGCTCTTATTAGAAGTGCTTTGGTATCAGTACAATAAAAATATGTTGGTTTCCCCTCCACTGAATCATATCAAGTCACTGGAAAAATTAAGTTTTTGTTCTCCCCAGCTTTTTTGGAATTTTTTTTCAAATAAGGACGACTACTTATTCATATGGCTTAATATGGGTATAATTATATATATATATTTTTTTGTCTTAGGAAAAAGAAACAAAATATTCAGAAGAGAAACTTGCAAACATTTCTTAGTTTCTTCTTCAAAGGGTGTTTATATAGATGGTATATCTCTCAGATAACTTTTTTCCCCAGCTTTGCCATTCTCATCCTTAAGGCTGTAAAAAAAAAAATAGAGAGAGGCTTATTAAAAAAGCTTGATTTTCACTCTCAATGATCATTTCATAGATTGCAGGAAAGTTTGAAACATACCTCAGATGATTTTATCCAATAATGTGAGCATTGTTTTAGTAGCATAAAAAGATAGTAGAAATAATAAGCTATGGTTAACTTAGGGAAGAAGCAGATTCAGAACTAGAAGGAACCTATTTCTATAAATAAAGCAGACACAGCATAAATTGAATAAATCCAGGATTAGTGCACATTATAACTATTAGCTGTAGATAAACATCTATGCGTTAATGACTGTGTTTTGCGCATATTTTTGAGCTATGCACTACTAAGGAAAGAAAGGAATTGGCATAAACCCTAAATCATGGTGGCTGGATTATTTTTTTAACTCATCAAATCTGGGTTGTCACAAGGGGTTTCATCCTTGGATATAGAATGGCAAGAACAAATTTCTTTTCTTTTTTTAAAGATTTATTTATTTATTTGTTATGGGCGGGGGTCGGGTTGGGGAGGGAGGGGAGCGGGCGGGCCACTTCCATTGGTCTTTTCATTCCTCTATTTTCATCTGTCTTTGTTCTTTGGCTCGTGTGGGCCTCCCATCGCGGTGGCGTCTGTCACTGCAGAGCGCCGGCTCTGGGCGCATGCGCCCCAGAGCTCCAGCTCGGTAATTGGACACATGGGTCCAGCCGCTCCACGGCACGTGGGATCTTCCCAGGCCAGGGATCGAACCGGCGCCCCTTGCACTGCAAGGCAGTGTCCTTACCCACTGGACCACCAGAGGAAGCCCCAAATTTCTTAATGAAACAGTGCGAACCAGTAATTAGGAGTTGGAGTCATTATAAAATATCTTTGTCAAGATATTGTACAAATACTTTCAAATAGCAAATTTATCATTGTGGGAATATTTCACTGTTAATGATTTCTTATATTTTTAAAATACAGATTTAAAATTAATAACACTCCTCTGATGTTCTGGTACGGGCTTAATATTTAAGATCAGATTATAGCTGCCTCAGTCATGTTTGAAAATTTGAGAGATACTTTCAAGGCACATTTCAATCATTACATTCATGTGTAATATGGCCCAAGGACAGCTATTTAACCATTTTCAAAATTTCATTTAATAAAAAAGAAACAAAAAGGGAATCATATTCTCACTTCACAGTCATATATTAGTTGTCTATTAAAAAATGAAATGACCCTACTTCTAAGAAGCTCTTTTTCACAAATACAAGAAATATTGAGGATCAATACTGCAACAAGACAATGGTCATTTTTATTGTCACTGTATCTATATGAAATGCTTTCATTTAAATAAAGTCAAAGAGCTTTATTTCCCTGGGAACCTTAAGGGAAATGATTATTTTCAGTGACAGGATCAAGAATATTCCCTTGACTTTAGGCCTAACTGAGAGAATTTCCTTTGCTCTGTAGCCAGGAAGATGGTCCCAGTTACTGGGAGATGTGAGATGGTGAAAACCAATGACAGGACTGTTTTTCTGAAGCAAGAGACAAGTTGAAGGCAGAAGGCTAGTCTGTAGGTTTTTTTTTTTTTTTTTTTTGCCACTTCTATTGGTCTTTCACTTATTTATTTTTGTTCTTTGGCCTGTGCAGGCCTCCCATTACAGTGGCCTCTCTCCTTGCAGAGCACCGACTCTGGGCGCATGTGCTCCAAACCTCGGGCTTGGAAGTTGGACACATTGGTCCAACCGTGCCACAGCATGTGGGATCTTCCCAGGCCAGGGATTGAACTCATGCCCCTTGCACTCCACAGCGATGTCTTTACCCACTGGACCACCAGGGAAGCCCAAGTCTGTAGTTTTAGCTCTGGATCTTTGAACCTCTATCTTGCCCATACCAAAAATGAGAGCAGGGGCAAAGTCTATTTTAAGGGACTTTTTGAAGACTTCTTTTATGGTAGGGGCAATCATCCTTCCTACAATTATTTATCAACTTTGATTCAGTAAATCAGGCATACCCAGTGTACTATAACCTTGAATGAATTCTTTTTTTTCTTTTTTTTTTAACTTTTTTTTTTTTGGTTTGGTCTCTTTTATTGGTTCTTCATTGATTTATTTTCATCCATCTTAATTCGTTAACCTGGGTGGGTCCCCCATTGCAGTGGCCTCTCTCGCTGCAGAGCACCAGCTCTGGGTGCTTGTGATCCAGAGATCTGGCCTGTAATTGGACACATCAGTCCACCGGCTCCATGGCATGTGGGATTTTCCTGTGCCAGGGATCCAACTGGGGCCCCTTGTACTGCAAGGTGGACTCTTTACCCACTGGACCACCAGAGAAGCCCCTTCAATGAATTCTTAAAGGACGTTATGGATGTCTGCATCCTCAGGAGTGGGGCAGTCTAGTAACTCATTGTCCCATTTCTTAACGGAGAAAAAAGAATTATAGACTGTTAGGGTTTGCTATTCCTTTCTTTAGGCTTATGGTAAGTAGATGGTATGAATTCCAAGTAGATGTGTGGGGACAGAGCTTTGGGCAATGCAAAGCCCTTTGGTGTAGCAGCTAAAAAAATCCGAGTCATCAGCTCTCCTTTTTATGTTTCTGTTCTGTTCTCCGATCTCTATTTCCTCTCCCTATAGCAATCCAGACACACAGTTTTGACTGGTTTTAACTTGACAGAAGAGAGCTTGCCTCCTTAGTCTCAGGACCCCTTGGCTCCTAATGGTTGCCACAGGTTGGCCATTATGACAACAATAGCTTGTGAATCCCCTGGAGCTTAGGTTGCCTACTTATTCATCCTCAAATGTCAGTGACATCTATAAGAGAGAAAACAGCTAGAAGTACAGAAGTAGGTAGGTGAGAACTACCAAAGGGAGCCAGCTGTTTAGCTGGTGGGGATAGTAATAGAGACCCAGTAAAAGCTTATAGTGGCCGCTCATTGGTGGATGTATCTGGCATTGACCACATATTTTGAACATAATCCTGTTATACTTATGTCAGCAAATGGAATTAACTTTGCATAAATTTTCATGTCATGTCTCATCCTGTTCAAAATTTTAGCTAGATCTGGTCTTTAGGCTCCCCAGGCTCCACCTTTTTCCATCTTTCACCTTAATGCTTTTTTTCCAAATTAAAAATTATTCTCTGGTAAGACTTTGATAACATTTACACAAGAGAAAAGAGACCTATAGTTCTTAACTATTACTGTGCCCACTAGGAAAATTTATATTTAGTAGGGCATCTGTGTAAAAAGGAATTGACTGAAATGGTAAATTTCCAAGTATCAAGATGCATTTTGGGGGAAGAGGGATAGAGAAAGAAGCTCAGTTTATTTGGTGCTTGTGAAATTGAAATGCATAGGTAGCTATAAATTCTATGTATATGGATGTATCCTGAGGGTTTATGTCAATATGATATACTTATTTTAATACCCATTAAAAAATATCAGTTCTGTAATCCACGTGCTGAATTGGAAAACAGGAACGTAAAACAGTATCATGATAGAAAGCAAGGAATTTGGAGCATTCTGTTTATAAGATCCTTTCATTGATAGTACAAAATTGTATTGTTACTTTGTCTGGAAAAGTCTTCCTGTTTTCATTATTTTAGCTCAGAAGCATGATTAGTGTTGTCTGGAAACATTAGTCACTTCCTATATTTTTCTCTGGGGTAAACGTGTTGATTTGGGTAGGGGAGAAGGAATGAGGGTGTTAAGGAGGAATTGGATAACATCCAAGTTAAAAAATAGGAGATTTTATAGAGGGTAATGTCCTTGCTCTTGACCATAAACTGCATGTTCCTCTTTTCTAAGTCTTCTGTGTTGTTCTTTAAAAAATGAATTTAAGATGCGAAGTTTGATCAACCAACAAAACTCATTCTCAAAACAGAGGATCTTTTAGTTTTAGTAGATTTCTATTGTGGGGACACACTATTCAACTATGATTTAGAAAGACAGTGTTTAAGTGTACACATACCAAGAGGTTAGAAATTCTACAGATAATCAAATTTATGATTGATATGCTTAATTTATATTCTTGCATGGACAGAGGCACCCATGGGGTCACAAAAAGTCAGACATGACTGAAGTGACTTAGCATGTACAAGAATAATTTAACTACTTAAACATTTGGAAGAGATTTGTTTTATTGTATTATTGGTAACCTAAGACTGGTTTTCTGAGTTACAGAAGAAAAATGCTTCCTGAATTGTATAGGTCCTACCATAGTTCTATATGATTATCAGGTTCTTTGCTGGATTAGCTGGGACTTAATAGTTATTGCTTTTTAATGAGAATTCTTCCATTAGAGCATTTAAAATTACTGTCCCTTTCAGAGATCCAATACTTATGTCTGGGTAATTTGATTTATGACTTTAGCCATGGTAAGTACAACTATTATAATTAGTTAGATCATACTTGTATTTACTGTTCATAAGTAAGTAGAATATAATATTCAAATTATAATAAAGAATCTAAAATTGATGACCTATCACTTTTGTAGAAAAAGTGTTATTTTCTATGCAATATTAAAAAAGCTATATAGTTATAAAACTTTGCAGAAAATGAGAAGGCAAATACTTAGAAAATAAAAAAATAAAATTTCGAAGTTAGGGAAGACTGTGTGACATTAAATATTACAGATAATGTAGAATAAGCTGAGATCTTTTGTAGAAAAATTAAGGACATAAAGTTAATAAAATTATAAAAGTATAGAGAAACAAGATAGAGCAAAGTAATAAAATATCACACTAAAAATAAAATCTGTTTCATGGTTTTTTTTCTTGCAAAATTAAGGCAATTTGTTAACTTATGTAGGAAATCTAAATCACAGAGAGACACAAAGAAGGAGCTGGCTTCCGCTTCCATGGGAAAAGATCTAATTTTGATGACACAACATGATAGTGATTAAAATACATTAATACACAGTAGCATACCATGAGAGAAGACAAATTTCAAGTTACTAAGGTCAATCAATGCAATACCCAAATAAGGCAATAAGTGTTTGTTTCACTTTCTCTTTTGAAGTGACTTAATAACTTTGCTTATGATGATAATAATTCGTATCAGTATTAACAAAAAAATCTTAGCATGTGTTAGTCAATGAAGCATCAGGAAAGGCCAAAAGCAAGGCAGTTTGGTAACAACAAAAAGAGAAGATTGTCACATGACTAAACAGCAATGACAAGCCTTGTCATGTTTGTTACCTGTTAGGGATGGATCCTCAGTTCCATCTCCTGTGATCTGAACGTCCAGTGGAGAATGATGCACAGGGCTGCCTAAGCTTTCTTCTTGCTCCTTCAGGGACATGGAATTTTTATGGGGAGATTTATGGTTTGTGTTTTCATGGGGATTGACTTCTGTTCTCTTTCTTGGAAGTGGTGTTGGCTTGGCAGGCTGGAAAACCTGGCTGTAGGGAGCTATGGGATGGTAGGATGGTTTCTCAGCTTCTCCTTCACCCTCCTCCTCTTCATCATCAATCACAACCAGCTCAGCATGGATGATCCCATCATACCCAGTAAGAAGCTTATTTTCTTCCTCATTTTCTTCTGCCTGCTGATA
This sequence comes from Tragulus kanchil, assembly GCA_022376925.1. NCBI lineage: Eukaryota > Metazoa > Chordata > Mammalia > Artiodactyla > Tragulidae > Tragulus > Tragulus kanchil. Next base: position 151,314,528 of record JAIOJX010000024.1, read on the forward strand.
CCCCATGAAAATCATCTCACGGGTTCTTTCTCATCCAAGTCAGAAGGCAGGGAATGGACAATATTGTATCTAATGTCTTCCTCATCCTCCTGGCAAGGGGGTGAAGAATTCTGGCATTCTGACTTCCCATCTAGTGCTTCACTGGGACTCAGTCCTGCCTTTGGAGAGGGAGCGTACTTCTCCTGTGTCATGTTCGGTTCTTCCCAAGGAGTCATCAGACTCTTTTGTTGGGTATGGGGCGTCTCCTCTGCTTTTTGAGTCATTGATCTGGGATGAGGTATTGGCCGAACGGGGCTGATATGATTGATGCTGTTGCGTCTCTCCTCTGCAAGTCCATTGTCCAGGTTATGTATGGATCCATTCACATCATTACCCAGTCCATTAGCTTTAATCCTTATCCTCTCTTGAAAGTTTGGTTCAGGAGTTACCTTCTTTTTCTGTGGAGTTGTAGGTCTGCAGAACGGATTGGCATATACAGGTTCATGGTATTCTGTTGGGGATTTTGAATTTCTCTCTGAAGCTTGTCTTAAAAGTTCCTCCACTTCAACTGGTGCCAGGCCGTCAGTGCCATTGTATGCTGCACTGTGATTAGAGCTTACTGCATAGACTGACTTTTGCCCATCGTCGTAAACTTTTATCCCTGTACCTTTAAAGTCATCTGATGGGAGAGGTATTGAAGACAGGACTGTACTTTCTCCAGTCTTCAAGACATGACAACCTTGTCATGTTTGTTACCTGTTAGGGATGGATCCTCAGTTCCATCTCCTGTGATCTGAACGTCCAGTGGAGAATGATGCACAGGGCTGCCTAAGCTTTCTTCTTGCTCCTTCAGGGACATGGAATTTTTATGGGGAGATTTATGGTTTGTGTTTTCATGGGGATTGACTTCTGTTCTCTTTCTTGGAAGTGGTGTTGGCTTGGCAGGCTGGAAAACCTGGCTGTAGGGAGCTATGGGATGGTAGGATGGTTTCTCAGCTTCTCCTTCACCCTCCTCCTCTTCATCATCAATCACAACCAGCTCAGCATGGATGATCCCATCATACCCAGTAAGAAGCTTATTTTCTTCCTCATTTTCTTCTGCCTGCTGATACCCCATGAAAATCATCGTCACGGGTTCTTTCTCATCCAAGTCAGAAGGCAGGGAATGGACAATATTGTATCTAATGTCTTCCTCATCCTCCTGGCAAGGGGGTGAAGAATTCTGGCATTCTGACTTCCCATCTAGTGCTTCACTGGGACTCAGTCCTGCCTTTGGAGAGGGAGCGTACTTCTCCTGTGTCATGTTCGGTTCTTCCCAAGGAGTCATCAGACTCTTTTGTTGGGTATGGGGCGTCTCCTCTGCTTTTTGAGTCATTGATCTGGGATGAGGTATTGGCCGAACGGGGCTGATATGATTGATGCTGTTGCGTCTCTCCTCTGCAAGTCCATTGTCCAGGTTATGTATGGATCCATTCACATCATTACCCAGTCCATTAGCTTTAATCCTTATCCTCTCTTGAAAGTTTGGTTCAGGAGTTACCTTCTTTTTCTGTGGAGTTGTAGGTCTGCAGAACGGATTGGCATATACAGGTTCATGGTATTCTGTTGGGGATTTTGAATTTCTCTCTGAAGCTTGTCTTAAAAGTTCCTCCACTTCAACTGGTGCCAGGCCGTCAGTGCCATTGTATGCTGCACTGTGATTAGAGCTTACTGCATAGACTGACTTTTGCCCATCGTCGTAAACTTTTATCCCTGTACCTTTAAAGTCATCTGATGGGAGAGGTATTGAAGACAGGACTGTACTTTCTCCAGTCTTCAAGTCTTTTTCAACTTTGATTTCCATGGCATACAAAGCTGTTGAGAGACAAATTTGATTTCTGATTTACTTAACTTCTCCTCTTGTAAACTAACTTGCTTTCACAGTGTTTATGTTAAATGTACCCTTTGATGTTCTTTTATAAGAAGTCTTAACATTTCTGATTCATTCATTAATTATATAATGACTGACACTTTAATGACATGGATTTTTATGCAAGTATGTATGAAATTACTTAAAAAGGGGAAAGATTGAAGAAGAGAAGCTAATTGGAAAGGAGAAACTGATGGTTCTAAATGGTAAGGATTTTCACTGGGGAACCAAAAGATATCCTCTTCTAACAAATGAATCCAACACAACAGATTTACACTCCTTTTCATTGCTCAGTGGTAGGATTCAGAGTTTTCTTTTTGGTGGGGAAGAACATGTTACTCTGTGTATCTCTGTAAGTAAATGGATGAGTATGGTATATTTTATTATTCTACATCCTTGTTGCACAGGCTTGCAGCCTGCTGAAATTAGAGAGGTGTTTTCTGAAGCTTTCACAACTTGGAGGTTGTTAAATATCGAACTGGTATTGAAGAGGCAGGGAGAAGGTTAAAATCATATGCTTCTCATTTTGCCTTATGTTTCTTTTCATTTTCACTCCCATTTTTAAGTAGAAGGGTTAAAAATAGAGCAGTATCAGCTGTACTGTACTGGGGGGAACGGGTTGATTTGGAAGACGAGGAAATCTGTTTCATGGCCCTGGCAGGATCCTAATGCACGTATGCACACTCAGGTGCCCTGTCATGTCTGACTCTCTGCGACTCCATGGACTATAGCTCACTGGGATTCTCTATCCATAGGATGATCCTGGCAAGAATGCTAGAGTGGGTTGCCATTTCCTCCTCCAGGGAAGATTTGATGGTTAGAATTGTAACTGGCAGAGGAAAGCTACTTGGATCCTCACCATAATTACAACATGGCCATGCCTGCTTTTGTGCCCCCATCTTCCTCGTTGAACACATTTTGCATTTTGTTCTCTCCTCCACACTCCAGTGGTTCTTGACCTTCCCTGGCTCCACAACTAAAACTGCAGTGCTCTCACTCACACTCACCTTTTTGCCTTTTTTTTGCATTATTCTTCTTAGCATTTTCACTTCCTAACATGATATATTTCATTACCTAATTTTTAATCTACTTTCTCCCTTAGAATGTCAGCTCTATGAAGGCAGAGATTTTTGCTCATTACCATATTCCTAGTGTGAGAACTGAGCTTGGCATTGAGTAGGGTTTCACTGATAATGTGTTGAATGAATGAATGATTGCTCACTGAAGGCAGAGTGTCACTTCTTTTTTCACTCTATAATTCAAAGATTCCCTCTTTGCCCCCATACAAGCCTTCATTTTCCCTGGGTAAATAATACTTAACCTTCTCAGGTGGAATATTTTCATTCAGCCATTTCATTGTATTCTAGTGTATTTATATTACACAGAATATGTTAAGAAAGAGAGTTTTGGATAGGAGAGCTTTTTTTTTTTAAAAAGCTTCTTGTATCCTTCGGGTCTTTACCTTTCCTGTCCTTATTTAGTTTGCTGGGGAATAAAATGCATGGAAAAAATATTGTAACCCCATTATCCCTACTTATACGAGTGACTCACATACCGCATGGGACTTTGTAAAATGGACCATTTCTTAACCTGGAAAGGATAGGATGTCACAGCAAGTTGCTAATATTTGAAATTGTAAAGTCTGAATTTGAGAACCTACCATTGAAGACAGATTTTTTATATACCTTTTCTATTTTGTTCATCCTCTTCTTCTATCCCTTCATTCCTTTCCTTTCTTAACCTGGAGGGTACGTAGGATTTTGGAAGGTCAGGGATGTTAGCATAGATGTCTTCAATTGACTCTGTAAAGTTCATATTAATTCAAAATATATTTAGAATATATTCAAAATAGAGAAAAAACTCAACAGGCTTATCAAAAAATATTTTAGTTTGACATAACATAGATTGCTCAAAAACATACCTCCTGATGTTTCTTCCTTTTCCACCTTCACAGACTATAAGAAAAAAAAAATCCTCCATGATTAGTATAGTTTAAAAATGAACTCCAAATGTGAACATACTTAGAAAAACTATATATTATTTGTGGAATCATTTTGGGAGGGATCCATAATTTTAAAACTAGGCCAATACTCACCCTTATTATGTCTTCTGTTGTCCTCTCAACTGATTTTAGTTTCTTTAAAATTGCCTCTTCGTTGGTTGAGATTTGCAGTTCAGCTTTTTCAAGATCTTGGATCTCTTTCTCAAGTCTGAATAAAAAGATACACTTTATATTGCTTAAGACAATGCAAATACAGAGCTCTCACATATATATTCCCCATATAGAAACTTTATTCACTGATAATGTGTTGAATGAATGAATGATTGCTCACTGAAGGCAGAGTGTCACTTCTTTTTCACTCTATAATTCAAAGATTCCTCTTTGCCCCATACAAGCCTTCATTTTCCTGGGTAAATAATACTTAACCTTCTCAGGTGGAATATTTTCATTCAGCCATTTCATTGTATTCTAGTGTATTTATATTACACAGAATATGTTAAGAAAGAGAGTTTTGGATAGGAGAGCTTTTTTTTTTTAAAAAGCTTCTTGTATCCTTCGGGTCTTTACCTTTCCTGTCCTTATTTAGTTTGCTGGGGAATAAAATGCATGGAAAAAATATTGTAACCCCATTATCCCTACTTATACGAGTGACTCACATACCGCATGGGACTTTGTAAAATGGACCATTTCTTAACCTGGAAAGGATAGGATGTCACAGCAAGTTGCTAATATTTGAAATTGTAAAGTCTGAATTTGAGAACCTACCATTGAAGACAGATTTTTCATATACCTTTTCTATTTTGTTCATCCTCTTCTTCTATCCCTTCATTCCTTTCCTTTCTTAACCTGGAGGGTACGTAGGATTTTGGAAGGTCAGGGATGTTAGCATAGATGTCTTCAATTGACTCTGTAAAGTTCATATTAATTCAAAATATATTTAGAATATATTCAAAATAGAGAAAAAACTCAACAGGCTTATCAAAAAATATTTTAGTTTGACATAACATAGATTGCTCAAAAACATACCTCCTGATGTTTCTTCCTTTTCCACCTTCACAGACTATAAGAAAAAAAAAATCCTCCATGATTAGTATAGTTTAAAAATGAACTCCAAATGTGAACATACTTAGAAAAACTATATATTATTTGTGGAATCATTTTGGGAGGGATCCATAATTTTAAAACTAGGCCAATACTCACCCTTATTATGTCTTCTGTTGTCCTCTCAACTGATTTTAGTTTCTTTAAAATTGCCTCTTCGTTGGTTGAGATTTGCAGTTCAGCTTTTTCAAGATCTTGGATCTCTTTCTCAAGTCTGAATAAAAAGATACACTTTATATTGCTTAAGACAATGCAAATACAGAGCTCTCACATATATATTCCCCATATACAAACTTGGAATATTGCATGTTAGTATTCAATGCCTTCTAAGAACTTAGCATCACACCAAACATCACAATAAGTACATATAAAATATCCAGAGTTAGAATGGGCTGTGTGTTCTGGGAGGGTGGAAGTAGCGAGGAGGAGATGCTGTGAGCAGAGTTCTTGAAGCTCCACTCCTCAGGGGAAGCCGAGCTGTGAGGGAGCCTTCTGACTGAGCGGAGCGTGTGATGGAAAGGATCCTGAGAGCTGGCGAGTCCCGGTTCCTCTCCGGAAAGGCAGTCGCTCTGGCTTGAGAGCTGTGCCCAGCCTTCGCCTGCATCACACTGCACATTTTAGGGAACCCGCCCGCCGCGAGGAGCCGCCGGAACCCGCCCGCCGCGAGGAGCCGCGGACGCCGCAGAGCCGCGAGCCGCGAGGGGCCGCGGGGCCGCGAGGAGCCGCGGAGGCGGCAGTGTGTGAACTAGTATCACAGAACACCATAGCAAACCAGACATAGAGCCTACACCCCCTGACCAATCATCAAACCAAGGATCCTCGAAGCGGAAGCCCGGATTCCAAGACCCCACACTGATTATCAAAGAACATACAACACTACAGATTATTCACCTGTAAACAAGGTCTATCACCACCCAAGACACAAGCCACTGAACCCTTCTACAAGGACAAAAACCCAAAGGAAGGAGAATTCAACCAAGAAGCCTGGTGGGAATAAGAACTCCATACACACAGACACACACAAAGAAACAAAAATTAACCTAATAATGAAACGTCAGAGAAACACTGTACAAATGAAGGACCAAGCTAGAGAAACACCACTTCAAATGACAGAGGAGGAGATAGACAAGCTATCTGAAAGAGAATTCAGAAAAATTCATGAGGATCCTCCATGATTATTAGTTTACTCCTTAAATATTGCTTTTTCTTTTCGTTTTTGGTTGTCCTCTCAACTGATTTTAGTTTCTTTAAAATTGCCTCTTCGTTGGTTGAGATTTGCAGTTCAGCTTTTTCAAGATCTTGGATCTCTTTCTCAAGTCTGAATAAAAAGATACACTTTATATTGCTTAAGACAATGCAAATACAGAGCTCTCACATATATATTCCCCATATACAAACTTGGAATATTGCATGTTAGTATTCAATGCCTTCTAAGAACTTAGCATCACACCAAACATCACAATAAGTACATATAAAATATCCAGAGTTAGAATGGGCTGTGTGTTCTGGGAGGGGGTGGAAGTAGCGAGGAGGAGATGCTGTGAGCAGAGTTCTTGAAGCTCCACTCCTCAGGGGAAGCCGAGCTGTGAGGGAGCCTTCTGACTGAGCGGAGCGTGTGGTGGAAAGGATCCTGAGAGCTGGCGAGTCCCGGTTCCTCTCCGGAAAGGCAGTCGCTCTGGCTTCAGAGCTGTGCCCAGCCTCGCCTGCATCACACTGCACATTTTAGGGAACCCGCCCGCGCGAGCCGCGGAACCCGCCCGCGCGAGGAGCCGCGGACGCCGCGGGAGCCGCGGACGCCGCGAGGAGCCGGGACGCGCGCGAGGCGGAGCAGTGTGTGAACTAGTATCACAGAACACCATAGCAAACCAGACATAGAGCCTACACTCCTGACCAATCATCAAACCAAGGATCCTCGAAGCGGAAGCCCGGATTCCAAGACCCCACACTGATTATCAAAGAACATACAACACTACAGATTATTCACCTGTAAACAAGGTCTATCACCACCCAAGACACAAGCCACTGAACCCTTCTACAAGGACAGAAACCCACAGGAAGGGAGAATTCAACCAAGAAGCCTGGTGGGAATAAGAACTCCATACACACAGACACACACAAAGAAACAAAAATTAACCTAATAATGAAACGTCAGAGAAACACTGTACAAATGAAGGACCAAGCTAGAGAAACACCACTTCAAATGACAGAGGAGGAGATAGACAAGCTATCTGAAAGAGAATTCAGAAAAACTATACTAATGAGGATGCAAAACACCCAAAACAGAATATTAGAGGAAATTAGTGCATTGAGAAAAGACATGCAGGAAATGAAAAATAAGCAAATAGAGACCACCAACTCAATTGCTGAACTCAAAAATACTATAGAAGGTCTCAACAGTAGAGTATCAGAGGCTGAAGAACGGATAAGTGAGCTGGAAGACAGAATGGTGGAAATAAGTGCTGAAGAACAGAACAAAGCCCAAAGAATTAAAAGAACTGAGGATAGCCTCAGAGACCTATGGGACAATATTAAACGCACCAACATTAGAATTATAGGAGTTCCAGAAGAAGAAGAAGAGAAGAAAGACTATGAAAAAATTCTTGAAGAGGTTATAGTTGAAAACTTCCCCAGCATGGGAAAGGAGATAGTCAGCCAAGTCCAGGAAGCACAAAGAGTTCCATACAGGAGAAACCCCAGAAGAAACACACCAAGGCACATACTAATCAAACTAACGCAGACTAAATATAAAGACAGATTACTAAAAGCAGCTAGGAGCAAACAACAAATAACATATAAAGGAAACCCCATACGTTTAACTGCGGATCTCTCAACAGAAACCCTACAGGCCAGAAGAGAATGGCAAGATACATTTAAAAGGCTAAAAGAGAATAACCTGCAACCACGAATTCTCTACCCAGCAAGAATCTCATTCAAAATCGATGGTGAAGTCAAAAGCTTCACAGACAAGCAAAAACTAAAAGAATTCTGTACCACAAAACCAGCCCTACAACAAGTGTTAAAGGACCTGATATAGCCAATAAATACAAGAGTAGGAGAAGCCTTACAAATCAAACCCCAAATTTCTAAGAAGATGACAATAGGAACATTCGTATCAATAATTACTTTGAGCGTAAATGGACTAAATGCTCCAACCAAATGACAGAGGAGATAGACAAGCTATCTGAAAGAGAATTCAGAAAAACTATACTAATGAGGATGCAAAACACTGAAAACAGAATATTAGAGGAAATTAGTGCATTGAGAAAAGACATGCAGGAAATGAAAAATAAGCAAATAGAGACCACCAACTCAATTGCTGAACTCAAAAATACTATAGAAGGTCTCAACAGTAGAGTATCAGAGGCTGAAGAACGGATAAGTGAGCTGGAAGACAGAATGGTGGAAATAAGTGCTGAAGAACAGAACAAAGCCCAAAGAATTAAAAGAACTGAGGATAGCCTCAGAGACCTATGGGACAATATTAAACGCACCAACATTAGAATTATAGGAGTTCCAGAAGAAGAAGAAGAGAAGAAAGACTATGAAAAAATTCTTGAAGAGGTTATAGTTGAAAACTTCCCCAGCATGGGAAAGGAGATAGTCAGCCAAGTCCAGGAAGCACAAAGAGTTCCATACAGGAGAAACCCCAGAAGAAACACACCAAGGCACATACTAATCAAACTAACGCAGACTAAATATAAAGACAGATTACTAAAAGCAGCTAGGAGCAAACAACAAATAACATATAAAGGAAACCCCATACGTTTAACTGCGGATCTCTCAACAGAAACCCTACAGGCCAGAAGAGAATGGCAAGATACATTTAAAAGGCTAAAAGAGAATAACCTGCAACCACGAATTCTCTACCCAGCAAGAATCTCATTCAAAATCGATGGTGAAGTCAAAAGCTTCACAGACAAGCAAAAACTAAAAGAATTCTGTACCACAAAACCAGCCCTACAACAAGTGTTAAAGGACCTGATATAGCCAATAAATACAAGAGTAGGAGAAGCCTTACAAATCAAACCCCAAATTTCTAAGAAGATGACAATAGGAACATTCGTATCAATAATTACTTTAAAGCGTAAATGGACTAAATGCTCCAACCAAACGACACAGGCTGGCTGAATGGATCCAGAAGCAAGACCCATATATATGCTGTTTACAAGAGACCCACTTCAGACCTAGAGACACTCATAGACTGAAAGTGAAAGGCTGGAAAAAGATATTTCATGCAAATGGAAATCAAAAGAAAGCTGGAGTAGCAATCCTTATATCAGACAAAATAGACTTTAAAGTAAAGAAGATTCTAAGAGACAAGGCAGGTCACTACATCATGATTAAGGGATCTATCCAAGAGGAAGACATAACAGTCATGAATATCTACGCACCCAACACAGGGGCACCTCAATACATAAGACAGGTACTTTCAGACATAAAAGAAGAAATCAACAATAACGCAATAATAGTAGGAGACTTTAACACTCCTCTCACAAAAATGGACAGATCAACAAAACAGAAAATTAATAAAGAAACACAAGCCTTAAATGCCACACTGGAAAAGATGGACCTCATCGATATCTTTAGGACGTTCCATCCAAAAGCAGAAGAATACACTTTCTTCTCAAGCGCTCACGGAACATTCTCCAGGATAGACCACATCTTGGGCCACAAATCTAACCTCAGTCAGTTCAAGAAAACCGAAATTATATCAACCATCTTCTCGGACCACAATGCAATGAGACTGGAGATCAACTACCAGAAGAAAAACCCTAAAAACAGAAACACATGGAGATTAAACAATACATACCTAAAAAACCAACTGATCATTGAGGAAATCAAAGGAGAAATTAAACAATTCCTAGAAGAAAATGACAATGAACACACGACAGTGCAAAACCTATGGGATACAGCAAAAGCAGTTCTAAGAGGGAAATTTATAGCAATACAATCCCACCTCAAGAAACTAGGAAAATATGAAGCAGATGACCTAACCCTCCGCTTAAAACAGTTGGAGAAAGAAGAACAAAAACATCCCAGAGCCAGCAGAAGAAGAGAAATCATAAAGATCAGAGCAGAAATAAATGAGAAAGAAACAAAAGAAACAATAGTAAAGATAAATAAAACAAAAAGCTGGTTCTTTGAAAAGGTAAACAAAATTGACAAGCCACTGGCCAGACTCATTAAGAAAAAGAGAGAGAAGAACCAGATCAACAAAATCAAAAACGAAAAAGGAGAGATTACAACAGATAATGCAGTAATCCAAAGGATTCTAAGAGACTATTATGAGCAACTCTATGGCAACAAACTGGACAACTTGGAAGAAATGGACAGTTTCTTGGACAGGATTAATCTTCCAAGACTGAGCCAGGAAGAAACAGAAACTTTGAACAACCCAATCACAAGCTCAGAAATCAACTTTGTGATTAAAAATCTACCCAAAAATAAAAGCCCAGGGCCAGATGGCTTCACAGCCGAATTCTACCAAACATTTAAAGAAGAGCTAATGCCTGTCCTTCTAAAACTCTTTCAAAAAATTGCACAGGAAGGAAAACTTCCAAACACATTCTACGAGGCCACCATCACCCTGATACCCAAACCAGGCAAAGACAACACAAAAAAGGAAAACTATAGGCCAATTTCACTGATGAACTTAGATGCCAAGATCCTCAACAAAATCCTAGCAAACAGAATTCAACGACATGTCAAAAAACTCATACATCACGATCAAGTTGGGTTCATCCCAGGCATGCAAGGCTTCTTCAACATCCGCAAATCAATCAACGTGATACACCATATCAACAAGTTGAAAGACAAAAATCACATGATCATCTCAATAGATGCAGAAAAAGCCTTCGACAAAGTACAACATCCATTTATGATCAAAACTCTTCAGAAAATGGGCATAGAAGGAACCTATCTCAACATAATAAAAGCCATCTATGAGAAACCTACAGCGAACATTATTGTTAATGGTGAAAAACTGAAAGCATTCCCTCTAAGATCAGGAACAAGACAGGGGTGCCCACTTTCACCACTGCTATTCAACATAGTCCTGGAAGTCCTAGCAACAGCAATAAGACAAGAGAAAGAAATCAAAGGAATCCAGATTGGAAAGGAAGAAGTCAAGCTCTCTCTTTTTGCAGACGACATGATATTATACATAGAAAATCCCAAAGACACAGTTACAAAGCTACTAGAACTAATCAATGAATTCAGCAAAGTTGCAGGATATAAAGTCAACACACAGAAGTCACTGGCATTCCTATACACAAACAATGAAAAATCAGAAAATGAAATCAAAGAGGCAATCCCCTTCACCATTGCAACCAAAAGAATCAAATATCTAGGAATAAACCTACCCAAAGAAACAAAAGAATTGTACACAGAAAATTACAAGACACTCATGAGAGACATTAAAGAAGACTTAAACAGATGGAGAGATATTCCATGTTCCTGGATTGGAAGAATCAATATTGTGAAAATGACCATACTTCCAAATATCATCTACAGATTCAATGCAATACCTATTCAACTACCACTGACATTTTGCACAGAACTAGACCAAATAATAACACAGTTCATATGGAAACACAGAAGACCTCGAATAGCCAAAGCAATCCTGAGGAAGAAAAATGGAGTTGGAGGATCAGCCTCCCCAACTTCAGACTCTACTACAAAGCAACAGTTATCAAGACAGTATGGTACTGGCACAAAAACAGAACTATAGATCAATGGAACAAGATTGAGAACCCAGAGATCAACCCACGCACCTATGGGTACCTTATTTTTGATAAAGGAGGAGAAACTATAAAATGGGACAAAGACAGCCTCTTTAACAAGTGGTGCTGGGAGAATTGGACAGCTACATGCAAAAAAATGAAATTGGAACATTCCCTGACGCCATACACTAAGATCAACTCAAAATGGATTAAAGACCTAAATGTAAGACCAGAAACCATCAAACTCTTAGAGGAGAATATAGGCAAAACCCTCAAGGACATCAATCAAAGCAAGATCTTCTCTGACCCACCAACTAAAATAGCAGAACTGAAAAGAAAAATGAACATATGGGACCTCATGAAACTTAAAAGCTTTTGTACAGCAAAAGAAATTACAAAAAAGTCCAACAGACACCCCACAGAGTGGGAGAAAATCATAGCAAATGAAACAACAGACAAAGAATTAATCTCCAAAATCTACAAGCAACTCAGACAACTCAGCACAGGGAAAATGAGCAGCCCAATCAAAAAATGGGAAAAAGATCTAAAGAGACGCCTCTCCAAAGAGGACATACAAATGGTCCAAAAGCACATGAAACGATGCTCAACCTCGCTTATTATTAGAGAAATGCAAATTAAAACCACAATGAGATACCACCTCACACCCGTCAGAATGGCCATCATCAACAAATCGACAGACAACAAATGCTGGAGAGGGTGTGGAGAAAAGGGAACCCTCTTGCATTGCTGGTGGGAATGTAAATTAATACAACCTCTATGGAAGACAATATGGAGATTCCTTAAAAAACTAAAAATAGACGCACCCTATGACCCAGCAATCCCACTATTAGGCCTATATCCTGATGAAATCAAAACTGAAAGAGGCACCTGTACCCCAATGTTCATTGCAGCTCTCTATACAATAGCCAGAACATGGAAGCAACCTAGATGTCCATCAACAAATGAATGGATCCAGAAGCTCTGGTACATATATACAATGGAATACTACTCAGCTGTTAAAAGAAATGCAGAAGACTCAGTCCTAATGAGGTGGCTGGCTTTAGAACCTATCATAAAAAGTGAAAACACAGAAGACCTCGAATAGCCAAAGCAATCCTGAGGAAGAAAAATGGAGTTGGNGGAATCAGCCTCCCTANCTTCAGACTCTACTACAAAGCAACAGTTATCAAGACAGTATGGTACTGGCACAAAAACAGAACTATAGATCAATGGAACAAGATTGAGAACCCAGAGATCAACCCACGCACCTATGGGTACCTTATTTTTGATAAAGGAGGAGAAACTATAAAATGGGACAAAGACAGCCTCTTTAACAAGTGGTGCTGGGAGAATTGGACAGCTACATGCAAAAAAATGAAATTGGAACATTCCCTGACGCCATACACTAAGATCAACTCAAAATGGATTAAAGACCTAAATGTAAGACCAGAAACCATCAAAGTCTTAGAGGAGAATATAGGCAAAACCCTCAAGGACATCAATCAAAGCAAGATCTTCTCTGACCCACCAACTAAAATAGCAGAACTGAAAAGAAAAATGAACATATGGGACCTCATGAAACTTAAAAGCTTTTGTACAGCAAAAGAAATTACAAAAAAGTCCAACAGACACCCCACAGAGTGGGAGAAAATCATAGCAAATGAAACAACAGACAAAGAATTAATCTCCAAAATCTACAAGCAACTCAGACAACTCAGCACAGGGAAAAATGAGCAGCCCAATCAAAAAATGGGAAAAAGATCTAAAGAGACGCCTCTCCAAAGAGGACATACAAATGGTCCAAAAGCACATGAAACGATGCTCAACCTCGCTTATTATTAGAGAAATGCAAATTAAAACCACAATGAGATACCACCTCACACCCGTCAGAATGGCCATCATCAACAAATCGACAGACAACAAATGCTGGAGAGGGTGTGGAGAAAAGGGAACCCTCTTGCATTGCTGGTGGGAATGTAAATTAATACAACCTCTATGGAAGACAATATGGAGATTCCTTAAAAAACTAAAAATAGACGCACCCTATGACCCAGCAATCCCACTATTAGGCCTATATCCTGATGAAATCAAAACTGAAAGAGGCACCTGTACCCCAATGTTCATTGCAGCTCTCTATACAATAGCCAGAACATGGAAGCAACCTAGATGTCCATCAACAAATGAATGGATCCAGAAGCTCTGGTACATATATACAATGGAATACTACTCAGCTGTTAAAAGAAATGCAGAAGACTCAGTCCTAATGAGGTGGCTGGCTTTAGAACCTATCATAAAAAGTGAAGTAAGTCAAAAAGAGAAAGACAAGTATAGTATACTAACTCATATATATGGGATCTAGTAGGATGGTCATGATAACACACACAGTGAACTCATGAAAAAACAGAGAATAGACATAGAGACATTGTGGAGACCGAACAATGGGAGGGAGTAACATGGGAACCTATACTGTCATGTGTAGAAAAGATAGCTATTGTCATTGTGCTAGGGGAATAGGAGTACCTACAACCACTTGGAGCAATGGTCTGGAGGGATGGGGGGGAGGAACCTGGGTGGGGGAGGGCCGAGGATATGCATCTGATTGATCTGGGAACATACATGTACAAAAATAAATAAATAAATAAATAAAGAAAAAAAATATCCAATACCTGACTTAGACTTACTATTTAAGGTTTTTATTTTTGACAAAGGGGATTCTTAAGGTAAAATATTTGACCCTTGGTCCCATTTTCTTCATTGCAACTACTGATGTTACGTCCAAGTGAAATTGAGAGATTTCTCTTACAAAGAGACTTACATTTAAAGTTGGACCAAAAGGTATGGTCCATCTGTCATTAATCCTGTAAACTGCCCATTTTTCTTACCCAAGTTTTCATAGAAATTACTTGGAGAAACATTATAATTTTATTCTAGCCAAGCAACACTTTATAACATTATAATTGTTAAAATTTGATTTAAAAATCATAACTATTCAACATTTAAAACCCCTGCATAGCCTAACATTGAAAATGACAGTTCATTTTAGTTTCACAGTTTTTCTAAAAGTTAAGTACTTTTAAATGTGGGAATGTAAATTAATACAACCTCTATGGAAGACAATATGGAGATTCCTTAAAAACTAAAAATAGAGCACCCTATGACCCAGCAATCCCACTATTAGGCCTATATCCTGATGAAATCAAAACTGAAAGAGGCACCTGTACCCCAATGTTCATTGCAGCTCTCTATACAATAGCCAGAACATGGAAGCAACCTAGATGTCCATCAACAAATGAATGGATCCAGAAGCTCTGGTACATATATACAATGGAATACTACTCAGCTGTTAAAAGAAATGCAGAAGACTCAGTCCTAATGAGGTGGCTGGCTTTAGAACCTATCATAAAAAGTGAAGTAAGTCAAAAAGAGAAAGACAAGTATAGTATACTAACTCATATATATGGGATCTAGTAGGATGGTCATGATAACACACACAGTGAACTCATGAAAAAACAGAGAATAGACATAGAGACATTGTGGAGACCGAACAATGGGAGGGAGTAACATGGGAACCTATACTGTCATGTGTAGAAAAGATAGCTATTGTCATTGTGCTAGGGAATAGGAGTACCTACAACCACTTGGAGCAATGGTCTGGAGGGATGGGGGAGGAACCTGGGTGGGGGAGGGCCGAGGATATGCATATGAATGATCTGGGAACATACATGTACAAAAATAAATAAATAAATAAATAAAGAAAAAAAAATATCCAATACCTGACTTAGACTTACTATTTAAGGTTTTTATTTTTGACAAAGGGGATTCTTAAGGTAAAATATTTGACCCTTGGTCCCATTTTCTTCATTGCAACTACTGATGTTACGTCCAAGTGAAATTGAGAGATTTCTCTTACAAAGAGACTTACATTTAAAGTTGGACCAAAAGGTATGGTCCATCTGTCATTAATCCTGTAAACTGCCCATTTTTCTTACCCAAGTTTTCATAGAAATTACTTGGAGAAACATTATAATTTTATTCTAGCCAAGCAACACTTTATAACATTATAATTGTTAAAATTTGATTTAAAAATCATAACTATTCAACATTTAAAACCCCTGCATAGCCTAACATTGAAAATGACAGTTCATTTTAGTTTCACAGTTTTCTAAAAGTTGTACTATATTTTAGTAAGTGAAAGGTGAGAAATGGACAAAATCTAGTACAGCGGCCTCAACTCCTGCTGTTTATAGAGACTGTTTCCTAGAAAGAAAAAGTTATTACATCACCTGACAAAGTGTAAGGGAACTCATAGGGACAGAAACAGATATTTGAAACTGCCTTGTTGCACTCTGAGCTGGTATCTTGACTCGTTTAGACCTGCATTTCAGATTCAAGTTACTTCCACGGTGTGGCATTATGACCTCTACCCTGAATAAAAACACAACTTTCATTCACAAGTTAGGAAAGCTGGCCCTTGGCAGCCATGAAACAGACATAATTTCTCAGCCAAATACTCTGAGTTCTAAAATCAGCTGCCTTAAAGGATGGCTGCTTATATATACCAGCTAGTTCAGGAGATGACAGCTGTGGGTATTAGTGTCAGCTAAGATAATTGTCAGTTTTCTTGAGTTCCTTCTTTAAGATGATCTTTCATCTGGCAGCTGAAAATTCTTGTGCTATTGTCACACCAATAAAATACCAAGATATGGTCAAGCAGATCATTTTCTTAATTACTGTTTTCGTTTCAAAGTTCTGACTTGCCTGCTACCTCTAACTGTTGGTAGTTGGCTCTTTATAGCACATAATAGAATGCCAAGTAAAATACAGTACTTCTAGCTTCTTAGAAGTTACTAAAGTATGATCCCATTCTCTTAGATTTCCTCTACATCCATGACAGCACAGTTGCCCATCAGTAGAGTTGTGGGGATATATGTTGGTTGGTAGAGTACAAAGTCCTATACTAAAAGTGATAGATATGGATTATTCTGTTTCTGCTACTGAGTATTTGTGAAAGCCAGTTCTTTTAACTTCCTGAAACCCAGTTTTGTAATATGTACTATGAGAATATAGTACATGCCTTACTTTACACAGAAACTTGGTAAAGCTAAGAAGAGATAATGTATTTGAAAGCACATTAAAAACATAGTTGAGGGACTTCCCTGATGGTCCAGTGGCTAAGACTCTGAGCTCTAGGCTGAGTTCAGTCCTGGTTCAGGGAACTAGATCCCACATGCTACAACTAAAGACGCCATAACAAATATTGAAGATCTCACATGCCCACAATGAAGCCCCAGCACAGGCAAATAAATAAGTGCAGTTGATACAAGATGTAAATGTTATTTTGGTGTAATTATCAAAGGATTTCTGCAGTGCACCGTGTCTCTTTCTCTTTCATGTCCTGTTCTGCAGGGTTCTTTACCTGACAGTATGTTAGAGACAGTCTAACGGGAAAGCTTTGGGTAGAAAACATGAAGGTTCAAGTCATTGCTGCATAAAGCTCTCAGGCTTCAGCTGTGAAATCAGGTGGACCTGAGTTTGAATTCTGGTTCATTCATCAAGTTCCTGGGCGACCCTAGATAAGTCACCAGGACTCACTAAGGCTTATTGTTTCCATTCATTCATTCAAAAATGTTCATTTAGTATTTATTTTGTATCAGGCACTATCCAAGTGCTGAGATATAACAGTGAACAAAACAACGTTCCTGCCCTCAAGGAGTTTACCTTCTAGTGGACAGTATACTAACACAGGGGCTGGCAACCTTTTTCTGTAAAAGCCAGGTAATAAATACTTTGCACTTTGTAGGCCACATGTGATTTCTGTTGCTTATTCATTTTATTTTATTTTTTAACCTTTTATAACCTTTCAATCATATAAGAACCATTTCTAACTTTTGGCTATAGAAAAACTTGATCATGGCTAAATTAGCCAACCCATGAAAATGTGTATGGGTATAACCCCAGATCAAATCTAGCCCTGAACTTTATATATATGCATATATGTGTGTGCATGTATGCTAAGTTGCTTCATTTGTGTCTGACTTGGTGGTCCTTTGGACTATAGTCCACTAGGTTCCTCTGTCCATGAGATTCTCCAGGCAAGATTACTGCAGTGGGTTGTCATGCCCTTCTCCAGGGCGTCTTCCCCACCCAGGGATTGAACCGACATCTCCTGCATTGCAGGTGGCTTCTTAATCACTGAACCACCAGGGAAGCTCACACACACACACACACACACACACGCACACATATACACATCTCATATATTTACTTATAAACACACATATATGCAAATATACATATATAATGAATGTGCACACACACACTGATTTATAAAGAAAAATATTTAAATGAAAAAAACAAGGTAAGGATTATAAATAGAATAATACAAGAGACAAAGGGTACCTAGGGAGGGAGGCACTCTATTGTACCTAGTATGGGGATGAAGTCTTTCTGACAAGGTATCATTTGAGCAGAGGCATAAAGGAAACGACGGAAGGAAACACAAGGGTGAATGTACTTCACAGAGAGGAAGAGCAATTTTAAAACTTGAAATAAAGAGGTGAGAGATTAAGGAGGCAAGTTATGAGAAATGAAGTCAGGGACAGGGCGGCCACCTGATCATACAGGGCCTTCTGAATGGTAATGCCTTTGGGAATTTTGAGACAAGGTCAGACATTCCAGGACTTGAAGTTTAAATAATTCCATTGGCTGCTGTGTGGAGAGCAAACTGGAGGAAGCAAACATGGAGGTCTCCATTGCTGTAACAATTCAGGTGAAGATGGCTTAATCCAGGGCACTTGCTGGTTGAAGCATAAGTGGTTGGATTCTGGAAACATTTCAAAGAAAGAGCTGCTAGAATTTGTTAATAGATTACATATGAGGCGGGAGAGAAAGAGAAATGTCCAGACTGATTTGAATGTTCTTGATTGGAATAATTGGAAACATGTGAATGCAACTGGCCAAACTACTCTGGGAAGATGAAAGGAAATTGGTGGGGGATGTGTTAAATTTAAGATAATCGAATGGTGACATGGAAAAGACAGATATAAAAGTTGAGAGCTTAGCTAAGTCTGGGTTTGAAGATATAAATTTTGGAGTTGGCATTTATAGCCATAGGAGTGGATAAGATTTCCTAGAAAGTCAGTGAGTCCAAGGAGTGAATCCTGGGGCAATTAAACATTTAGAGGTCTGGGCAATGTTAATTCGGACTAAAACAAATAGGCAGCATGGGGCAAATGCTAGTTTGCCTCCTCTGTTCCTTTCTATTCCTGAGGCACAGAGACAGAGCTCTTGGTCTGCCTGTACACTTACATCTCAGGGAAGCATGACAGGCACTGGTATTTGTAGTTATTTTTGTCTATAGAGAGGCCCAGGGATAATGTAATATGTAATCTCATGAATTATCCTTACACTAATATGGTAAGAATATGAGGTCGAAAGCCTGTTAACCTCATGAGAGTAACTGCTAATGAATGTTTGTGAAGATTTTCAAGTCTTTGGGAAAAACTGCGTTACTATAAGGCTGCTGTCAGTGACACAACATGACGTGTTTGTGAAAACAAAACAGATGAAAACACACACCCCTTTCCTTCATCACTTGGTTACAACCTGCTCTCAATAAAACAGGATAATCAGGACGCACCTTGGTGCTTATTACTTAGAACTGCAAAATTCTGTCGGAGATGCTTACTGATTAGAGCATTTCTTAGAATTTTCACTTTAATAGTCTATTTTTATATGTTGATTTGATATTTTGAGTATTATTTGTGGACAGTTTTCTGTGACTGTGGTTTTCATTCTGTTTGCTCTCTCATGGATGTGGATAAGAGACTTGTGGACGCTTCCTGAAGGAAGGGACTGGCTGTGGGCAAAACTGGGCCTTGTTGTGAGCAAGGCCGCGCTCAGTAAGTCTTTAATCCAATTTTCTGCTGGTTGGGTGGGGCTGTGTTCCCTCCCGTTTGCCTCAGGCCAAACCATGGTAGGGGTAATGCAGTAACAGCAACCTCCTTCAGAAGGATTTCTGACAGCACACCAGGCCTCCCAGGACTGTTGTAGCAGTGCCCTGACCCCGGCAGGAAACTACTCTGGGAAGATGAAAGGAAATTGGTGGGGGATGTGTTAAATTTAAGATAATCGAATGGTGACATGGAAAAGACAGATATAAAAGTTGAGAGCTTAGCTAAGTCTGGGTTTGAAGATATAAATTTTGGAGTTGGCATTTATAGCCATAGGAGTGGATAAGATTTCCTAGAAAGTCAGTGAGTCCAAGGAGTGAATCCTGGGGCAATTAAACATTTAGAGGTCTGGGCAATGTTAATTCGGACTAAAACAAATAGGCAGCATGGGGCAAATGCTAGTTTGCCTCCTCTGTTCCTTTCTATTCCTGAGGCACAGAGACAGAGCTCTTGGTCTGCCTGTACACTTACATCTCAGGGAAGCATGACAGGCACTGGTATTTGTAGTTATTTTTGTCTATAGAGAGGCCCAGGGATAATGTAATATGTAATCTCATGAATTATCCTTACACTAATATGGTAAGAATATGAGGTCGAAAGCCTGTTAACCTCATGAGAGTAACTGCTAATGAATGTTTGTGAAGATTTTCAAGTCTTTGGGAAAAACTGCGTTACTATAAGGCTGCTGTCAGTGACACAACATGACGTGTTTGTGAAAACAAAACAGATGAAAACACACACCCCTTTCCTTCATCACTTGGTTACAACCTGCTCTCAATAAAACAGGATAATCAGGACGCACCTTGGTGCTTATTACTTAGAACTGCAAAATTCTGTCGGAGATGCTTACTGATTAGAGCATTTCTTAGAATTTTCACTTTAATAGTCTATTTTTATATGTTGATTTGATATTTTGAGTATTATTTGTGGACAGTTTTCTGTGACTGTGGTTTTCATTCTGTTTGCTCTCTCATGGATGTGGATAAGAGACTTGTGGACGCTTCCTGAAGGAAGGGACTGGCTGTGGGCAAAACTGGGCCTTGTTGTGAGCAAGGCCGCGCTCAGTAAGTCTTTAATCCAATTTTCTGCTGGTTGGGTGGGGCTGTGTTCCCTCCCGTTTGCCTCAGGCCAAACCATGGTAGGGGTAATGCAGTAACAGCAACCTCCTTCAGAAGGATTTCTGACAGCACACCAGGCCTCCCAGGACTGTTGTAGTCAGTGCCCCTGACCCCGCGGCAGGCCTCTGTCAACCCACACCTCTGCCAGAGACTGCTGAGCCCACACAGGCAAGTCTGGCTCAGTCTCTTGTGGGGTCACTGCTCCTTTCTCCTGGGTCCTGGTGCACACAAGGTTTGGTTTGTGCCCTCCAAGCATCCCTGGTGGGTTATGAGGTTTGATTTTAAATGATTGCACCCTTCCTACTCTCTTGTTGCAGCTTTCCCTTTGCCCTTGGTTGTGGTTGTTCAGCAGCTAGTTGGGATTTTGAACAATATAAATATCACTAAGAGATATATGTTAGAGAGGTTTTTTTTTTTTTCCTTCTGAAAAAGCTTTCTAAAAGATGAGAATAGTGGGAGGCGTGGGAGGCGTGGGAGGCCGAGGGTAGGGAACTGGCTTCTGTCCAGCGTTTCCCCTCACAAGACTAGAGCTTGGAGGGGCAGGCACTGCAGCCGTTCTACAGAAGAGGAGGGCTCACAACCTCCACCCCAGGTAATGTGCCAAGTTGTTGAGGAATGAGGGTTCTTAAGGAACATAAAAATTACAGCTGGTAGGTAGGTGCTATCTGTGTATAGCTAGTACAGTGGGTCTCAACTGAGGGCAGTTTCCTCCCCGAGGCCATTGGGCAATGTCTGAAGCCATTTTTGGTGGTTACAGTGGGCAGAGGCTGGGAATGCTACTGAACATCCTGTAATGTAGGGTACAGTGCCCCCCACGGCAAAGACTATCTTGTTCAAATTGTCAGTAGTGCTGAGGTGCAGAAACTCGGGATACCTAATACAATGTCCCGTCTAGTATAGGAGCTTGATACATGCTTTATAAAGGATTTTAAAGTATTTTTCTCTGGGACAGTTTTACTTTTTCCTCATTATTTTTCTCTTCCATTTAGCTGTAATATAGAATCCATATATAATACTTGTTAAATAGAATTTGATCATCCTATTTTTATTTGAAATTATTTAGGTTAACTTGCTTTTCAAGTCTCTCTCTCTATATAAATAAATCTGTCTATGTGTGCTCAGTCATATCCGACTTTTGCAGCCCCATGGACTGCAGCCCACCAGCCTCCTCTGCCCTCTAGCTCCTCTGTCCATGGAATTTTCCAGGCAAGAATACTGGAATAGGTTGCCATTTCCTACTCCAATATATATAAATATGTAGATTTATGTCCCTATAAATATATAAATGTTTCCTGATTCAGTGACTATTCATAATTAAGAGAATACTTAGCCCTGATTTGAAGCTCCAAAAATGCAAGGCTTAAATTAGGGCCTCCTATCCAATATCTTCCCAAAGATTTGGTGGAGAGAAAATTTAACAAGCATAAATGAAGAAGTGAAGAAATATATATGCCTATATATATGTGTGTGTGTGTGGATACATTCATATATACACACACACATATATATATGTATTTTTTGTGTGTGCATAGATAAAATGTTAGTTTTACATATAAATACAAATTTATGTGCATACAGATGTATCTGTAAACCTCCTTTTTTCATTTTTAGCTTGGAAAGTTTTGGGTAGGTCGCTGGGCAGTAACCTTCACCTGCTTATCTCTCAGCTGATGGATTAGAATTTCCATAAGTGTTGCCCTCCCCATCTTTAGAAGATATTACTTTTCTCAATGGGAACTGAGCTCCTAGAAATGCTGATTCAGTTTGGTGAGAACAGGCAGTAGAGAAAGAGAAATATACTTCCTGGTGCCTCCTGGACTGTCAGGTGGGGCCTGATGGATGAGTTAGTACCTCTCTCAATTTCTGAGAGGTGGTAAGCAGGTATCACGTGCCAATTTAGATAAGCAAAGTACATGAAAAAGGATTTGTAATGTTATCCATTATTGGAATTTTCCCTCTCCTTATTTACTGGAGAAAAAGAGGGTTATTTTCAAGAGCTCCCTGGGTGAAAGCAGGTAGCTTCATTTCATGCACTGTTCTAGTAATAATTTCTCTTAATCATTATGAGATAATGTCCCCAATACAATTCCAACATGCAAAAATTTTTTTTTGTCTCAGCAAAAGGACAGCACAGAAATGCTGGGTGTGGGCTTCCCTGGTGGTCCAGTGGGTAAGGATACCGCCTTGCAGTGCAAGGGGTGCCGGTTCGATCCCTGGCCTGGGAAGATCCCACTTGCCATGGAGTGGCTGGACAGATATGTCCTACTGAGCAGGAGCTCTGGAGCGCATGTGCCCAGAGCCAGTGCTCTGTGACAACAGAGGCTGCTGCGATGGGAGGCCCACACGGGCCACAGAACAAAGATGGATGAAAGTGGAGAAATGAAAGACCAGCAGAAGTGGCCCGCCTGCTCCCCTCCCTCCCCACCCCTCCCCCACCAAAAATAAATAAATAAATAAATCTTTAAAAAAAAGAAAAATGAAATGCTGGGTGTGCCAAGAAAGGGTTATTTTAGAAGGCAATTTCTCTGCTGCTAAGGAG
This sequence comes from Tragulus kanchil, assembly GCA_022376925.1. Taxonomy (NCBI): domain Eukaryota; kingdom Metazoa; phylum Chordata; class Mammalia; order Artiodactyla; family Tragulidae; genus Tragulus; species Tragulus kanchil. The sequence goes on from JAIOJX010000024.1 coordinate 151,337,850, forward strand.
TCCATTTATCTCTTTCAGTTTTGGGTGTTAACAAGGACTAACAACCTGATAGACTTTGCTATTGGGGTCAAACGAAAATTCAGGAGAAAAAAAATTTCCAAAATCTATGCCCTACCTTTCAGCACTTCACTTGTTAGCAGTTATAATGAGAGTTAATATGTATTGAGTGTTTACACCGTACCAGGCACTGGCCTGAGTAGTCCTACTGTTATTAGTTCCATTTGACAGATGAGCAAGCTGAGTATCCAGAAAGGCAACTGGTCTTTTCAGACAGCCTGTGGCAGGATGGAATTGGGAATCAGGTCTTAGCCAAAGTTTAGATTTCCAAATTTGCCCTACCTTTACATTACTTTAGGATGGATTAGAATTTCCATAAGGTCCTCCCCATCTTTAGAAGATATTACTTTTCTCAATGGGAACTGAGCTCCTAGAAATGCTGATTCAGTTTGGTGAGAACAGGCAGTAGAAAGAGAAATATACTTCCTGGTGCCTCCTGGACTGTCAGGTGGGGCCTGATGGATGAGTTAGTACCTCTCTCAATTTCTGAGAGGTGGTAAGCAGGTATCACGTGCCAATTTAGATAAGCAAAGTACATGAAAAAGGATTTGTAATGTTATCCATTATTGGAATTTTCCCTCTCCTTATTTACTGGAGAAAAAGAGGGTTATTTTCAAGAGCTCCCTGGGTGAAAGCAGGTAGCTTCATTTCATGCACTGTTCTAGTAATAATTTCTCTTAATCATTATGAGATAATGTCCCCAATACAATTCCAACATGCAAAAATTTTTTTTTGTCTCAGCAAAAGGACAGCACAGAAATGCTGGGTGTGGGCTTCCCTGGTGGTCCAGTGGGTAAGGATACCGCCTTGCAGTGCTAGGGGCGCTGGTTCGATCCCTGGCCTGGGAAGATCCCACTTGCCATGGAGTGGCTGGACAGATATGTCCTACTGAGCAGGAGCTCTGGAGCGCATGTGCCCAGAGCCAGTGCTCTGTGACAACAGAGGCTGCTGCGATGGGAGGCCCACACGGGCCACAGAACAAAGATGGATGAAAGTGGAGAAATGAAAGACCAGCAGAAGTGGCCCGCCTGCTCCCCTGCCGCTCTACCCCCCCACCAAAATAAATAAATAAATAAATCTTTAAAAAAAAGAAAAATGAAATGCTGGGTGTGCCAAGAAAGGGTTATTTTAGAAGGCAATTTCTCTGCTGCTAAGGAGTCCATTTATCTCTTTCAGTTTTGGGTGTTAACAAGGACTAACAACCTGATAGACTTTGCTATTGGGGTCAAACGAAAATTCAGGAGAAAAAAAATTTCCAAAATCTATGCCCTACCTTTCAGCACTTCACTTGTTAGCAGTTATAATGAGAGTTAATATGTATTGAGTGTTTACACCGTACCAGGCACTGGCCTGAGTAGTCCTACTGTTATTAGTTCCATTTGACAGATGAGCAAGCTGAGTATCCAGAAAGGCAACTGGTCTTTTCAGACAGCCTGTGGCAGGATGGAATTGGGAATCAGGTCTTAGCCAGTAGAGCTTGAGCTCTTAACTTCTCGCTAATTAACCACTCTGGGGAAGAAAACTGAAGGAAAAAAGGTTTCTTATGAATTTACAAACAAAATTCATTTGCTTAACTGTATAAAAGGATTCTTACTTTCCATGATAATGAAGGGAGGATTCAAATGCTTGCTGGAGTCTACCAACCTGTAACACGGTTGACTCATAACCTGTAAAGGTAATATTTCTCTCCCGATCTACATTAGAATGATTTTTGTTGTGCGGAGAATTTCTCTGCTTAGTGGTCCAGTCAGTATGATGACCAAGATTAAAGCTTAGGCTTTGTCATTTTTCTCTTTGGCTGCTTGAGTTTGGTTTTTGGTAGGAATGCTTAGAATATTCTTTTTCAAAGAGTCTTAGGTTTCCTAAGCTAGTGCTGCTTTACAGAGAGACTTTCTTTACTTGGGCATTAGATTATTGTTCAAAGTAATAGAAGCTTTAGGTCTTAAATATAAAGCTGGTTATGCAATTTGATTATGATACCACAATTTGAATGTAATCACCAATGTTATGTTTGAAATTAAGTTTATGACTGGCTTTAGTTATTTACTTTGAAAGGGCTGATGAATAGCTTGTGTCTTGGTAGCACAAGCTCTATTATTAAAAGCCAGGACTACACCAAAGAGGGGTCCCAATGGCTATGTCTCTGGGATATCCTGAGCCAGTGGGTCTTAGACCCAGGTTGTAGCACTACTGATATACCTCTGCGGACAGCTGGTAAAAGTGCTCGGACCACCTCCCCGACCCCACTGAAGGCTGGATAAGGAAGGATCCAGTTTCTTTTGAGGCTCACAGGCTCTCAGATAAGTTTGCCTCCAACAAGGTATTGAATTCAATGAGGAGTGATAAGCAATTTCAACCCTTGGCTCTTCCCTTGGGCCAGAGGTTCTTTTCTTTCTTCTGCACTGAATCTTGGGAGAATAGGAGTAGCTGGTGGTTTACCTTGGCTTTGTGAGTTTTTTTGTAAGAAGGTCCACATTTTTCCCTCCAGTTTTACTCATGGAAACAGAAAGTGAGCTCATACCAAAGCTAACACTCTTGACTTAAATATTAACCCCTCCTGACTCCACCAAACTTCAGGTTTCTCATTTGGGGAAGAATAATAGTATTCACAAAGGGGTGTCTTAAGGAGGTAAATGAGATAATATTTGTAAGTCTCTAGCACAAGGCTTGAGATAACAGGAATTCCTCAATAGACCTTCCCAGATGGTGCTAGTGGTTAAAGAACCTGCCTACCAATGCAGGAGATGTAAAAGATGCAGGTTCAATCCCTGGGTTAGGAAGATTCCCTAGAGGAAGGCAGAGCAATCCACTTCACTATTGTTTTTTTTAAATTTTGGCCTCTTTTATTGGTTTTTTATTTGTTTATTTTCATCTATCTTTATTCTTTGGCCTATGTGGGCCTCCCATCACAGAGGCCTCTCACGTTGCAGAGCACTGGCTCTGGGCACATGTGCTCCAGAGCACTGGCTCGTAATTGGACACACTGGTCCAGTCACTCCATGGCACCTTCCTGGGCCAGGGATCAAACTGTTGCCCCTTGCACTGCAAGGTGGACTCTACCCACTGGACCATCAGGGAAGCCCACTTCACTATTCTTGCCTGGAGAATCCCATGGACAGAGAAACCTGGTGATCTATGGTCCATAGCCTTGCAAAGAGTCAGACATGATTGAAGCAATTTAACAGCAGCAGCACAGTGCTTGACAATAGAGAAATTCCTCAATAATGGTTAATTATCCCTCTCTCCTCCTCCATTTTCTAGGGAGAGCAGACCATTGCTGATAAATCCAGTGGAAAAGAAAATCTACCAGGTCCATTTTGGATTTGATCTTCAACCATAATATCAATGATTTTAGAGCAAGTATGGTGTCTAATTCATGAAAGAATATGCTAGCCTGCTTTGACAACCTGCTAATTCCTCCGTAAGTCCATTCCTTCCTGTACTTTTGAGTCATAGAACTCCTAAGTTTTATGGGCCTCCCTCTTCCCCTGCTACAGACTGCATTTCCCATTCTTTGCATTTACATATCATGTGACTAAATTTTGGCCAGTAGGATATTAGCAGGTGTGACCTCTGCAATTTTCAGGTCATATCCTTAAAATAGAGCTGTTGCCCTCCATTTATCTTCCCCTTCCTAAGCTGAAATACAAACATGGTGAGGTCAGCTGCCTTTGATCTTGACCAAGGGCATCTCTTAGTGGGTAGCAAAGCAATAAGGCAGAAAGAAACAGTGTTTTTTGATCATCTTATGTAACATTGCTGCTCCCCTCCATTGAATTTCTCCCAGCTAGGATTGGTACTTGTAGGAGGAAAATGAACCTTTCTAATCTTGTTTAAGTCACTGTTCTTCTGGAGTGTTTTAAAGCAACAAAACCAACATGCTAATTATTACATAACCTTATGGAGGATGAATCTTGGTGTGACAGATTTTATGAAATTTTTTGTTGATTTGCATAATTAATCATTAGTACCCTGCATTATAGGTAGATTGTCAGTAAAAATAGAAAAATAAATTCATTTTTGCTCCTAGTGCTTAAGGAATTTACATGTTTCTAAATGATACATCAAATCTAACACAGCTTGTTTTGGCAATAGCTAGTTAATACTGAATGGCTAAGCTTGACAATGAAAAAGGGAGGCTTATTTTATTTTATTTTTTAATTATAACTGATCTAAAAATAGCTCAAATTAAAATGGATACTGTTGAGTGTATATATAGTAGATGACTTCAATCTGATACTCTTGACTATAGTATGTTGATCACATATAATGGGCAGATACATTATTACTCATGGGTCAGAGGTTATAGGTACTTTATAGATAATGTGGCCAGTGAGAATATCAAACCGTATTTTCTCCATAAAGTTGAGAGTATGTAATTCAGAAGAAGGGAGGCTGCTTTATTTTTAAAGTTGGGATCCAACAAATTTCATCAAATATTTAACAAACTTTAAATGTCAGGCACATTTTATTCACCAAAGTGAAAGAAAAATACATCAAAAAGGATGGAGAATACCCTTATGCATGGACATAACAGAATTGACTTAACTATCGGCCCCTGCTGAAGAGCATGGGTATAAGGAGAAAGCTCTAACCCACCAGTGCAAACAATCACATGCCACGGGTAAGCCTGCCAGGGAATTAAAGGGCATTTGTCATACAGCAAACACTGCGTTTTCCCCAAGCCAGACCTCCTGCCTCTAATCCTGGGCACTGAAGAACAGGACAGCACAGCAGCTTCAAGATAACTCTCAGCAGAGAGCTGGCCTGACAGTGACATTGACACAAGTGTCAGTGTGCTCTGATAATTGGGAATAGAACAGATATTTAGAAAACTGAATAATTTATGGTTACATGCGAGCAGCGCTTGCACGGGTGAATCTCATCTCCTAATATAACTCTGTAAATATTAACAATTATCTTATGGGGAGTTGATACTCCCATGATTTGAAACTGCCTGGTAGGCAGGTGATGTCAAAAGAGAGTGATTTAGTAGGAAAGCAAACCCTGTTACGCAGAATAAGATTTTATAAATTAAGAGTTGCATTTGCCATAAAAAACAAGACACCAAACTGGTTTTCAGCGAATCAGCTGCTTTTATGTGCAAGTTACAAATGTAATTTTCAAATGAACGCAAATAAGCACACACCCTGGAGGTGGGTATGAGACGGCAAATTGGTTACTTATGAGCTTCTCAGATGTTCTGCCAGGACAGAAGCAGGGTGTGTGGTTTTAATTAGAGCCTGGAGAGAACCTTGCAGGACATGCCAAACACTTATTAAGAGCTGAATAACTGTAATAATAATAATTCAAATTGACCTCTACATAGGTGGCATGAATTCCCTGAGTGACCTTCAAATACTGTTGTAGCTAGGTCATGGCAAGTTAATTGCAGGTGTGATTATCCATGATTTTGGAAGGCTTTTTCTTCTTAAAATAACATTGTAAGGGAAAAATATTTTTAGTGAATATACTACTTGTAACCATATTATGAAATGACAAAACATATTCAGTGATGTACACAGTTAGTGATTGTCTCCATTCAGAAATAATTACTGGCTTTGTGTCTGGTAACCTTTAGCATTTATCTCTAGCCTATTATAGAGCAGCCACTATATTTTTCACTTTCTATTCCCTTCACTTTTACTTTGCTCCTAGTGTTAATTGTTCATACTTGATGTCAAGAACAGGATTCGTATTATGAACACCAAAAATGTAAATTCCAACCTCAATATAACATAAAATAACCAACAAAGACCAGTTAGCCTTGGGTGGTCTAAGTGAACTAAGTGACATTTGGTTTATGTCAGAGAAAAGATGCATTGCAAGGGGTGGTGTGGGAGTTTTCTGAGCTGTGAGTTTGGTCTCTAGGGACTCTCCTGAGGAATGGGGAAGCCTGAGCCCCGTGGCAACATAAAGCCTTTCTGTCACATGAATTTCTGCTTCCAAATGTTCTTTTCTCATGCCCACTACCTGGAAGATGGATCACTGAAACTCTCTTCCCACTTCTGGATTGTTCAGTTGTTTCTTTGTTCCTTCTTTGCTCACATCAATACAGTCACAGTTCTATGGCATCTCTGTTAACAGCCTTAAATTTGTGTTTCAAGTTACTGAATGCTGTTTCAAATGAGATAATTAATGTCAAAGTTCTTTGAAAAGTTAAGGAATGTGAAAAGAGATAAGTGCAGATAAAAATTTGCTTTAAGCAGTCTATGATTCTTGAATCTCCTCTACAAATGTATTTTCAAATGAACGCAAATAAGCACACACCCTGGAGGTGGGTATGAGACGGCAAATTGGTTACTTATGAGCTTCTCAGATGTTCTGCCAGGACAGAAGCAGGGTGTGTGGTTTTAATTAGAGCCTGGAGAGAACCTTGCAGGACATGCCAAACACTTATTAAGAGCTGAATAACTGTAATAATAATAATTCAAATTGACCTCTACATAGGTGGCATGAATTCCCTGAGTGACCTTCAAATACTGTTGTAGCTAGGTCATGGCAAGTTAATTGCAGGTGTGATTATCCATGATTTTGGAAGGCTTTTTCTTCTTAAAATAACATTGTAAGGGAAAAATATTTTTAGTGAATATACTACTTGTAACCATATTATGAAATGACAAAACATATTCAGTGATGTACACAGTTAGTGATTGTCTCCATTCAGAAATAATTACTGGCTTTGTGTCTGGTAACCTTTAGCATTTATCTCTAGCCTATTATAGAGCAGCCACTATATTTTTCACTTTCTATTCCCTTCACTTTTACTTTGCTCCTAGTGTTAATTGTTCATACTTGATGTCAAGAACAGGATTCGTATTATGAACACCAAAAATGTAAATTCCAACCTCAATATAACATAAAATAACCAACAAAGACCAGTTAGCCTTGGGTGGTCTAAGTGAACTAAGTGACATTTGGTTTATGTCAGAGAAAAGATGCATTGCAAGGGGTGGTGTGGGAGTTTTCTGAGCTGTGAGTTTGGTCTCTAGGGACTCTCCTGAGGAATGGGGAAGCCTGAGCCCCGTGGCAACATAAAGCCTTTCTGTCACATGAATTTCTGCTTCCAAATGTTCTTTTCTCATGCCCACTACCTGGAAGATGGATCACTGAAACTCTCTTCCCACTTCTGGATTGTTCAGTTGTTTCTTTGTTCCTTCTTTGCTCACATCAATACAGTCACAGTTCTATGGCATCTCTGTTAACAGCCTTAAATTTGTGTTTCAAGTTACTGAATGCTGTTTCAAATGAGATAATTAATGTCAAAGTTCTTTGAAAAGTTAAGGAATGTGAAAAGAGATAAGTGCAGATAAAAATTTGCTTTAAGCAGTCTATGATTCTTGAATCTCCTCTAGAAGGTCAAAGACTTATATATGGCAGTTTTTGTTTTTTTTTTTTTTTTTAATAAATACTCACTGAAATGAATCAGAAATAGGTGGGGTGAAGCATGATGGACAAGATCTGGAGTCAGAAAGAACTGTGTGTTACTTCTAGGTTAAAAGGTTCATGACTTTCTGTGCTTTAGTGGTCTTATGTGTAAAACAAGTCTAATTAGACTTCCCTCAAGGAATTATCATTCTCAAAATTATGTTTAGTACATAATATGTACTCTATAAAGGATAGCTGTTATTATTGAATTGCAGTTGAGCTATGGGAGCACTCTCAGAGGTGATTCGAATCTGCTTTTTAGTCTACCACTGTTGTGAGGGAGTGTTTATTCTAGGTGAACATTTAGTTCTTATTTCTATTAACGTAAATGAGATTGACATGTGTGAGCAAGAGAGAATGCTGGGAGGTGGAGATAAGGAAATAAAAAAGCATATTAATAAGGGGGAAAGGTGAGAAAGTAAAATGATGACGAGACGGAGAAACATGGCATTAACAAGTGTCTCAAAAACCAAGGATACTACGGTCACATAATTTGCCCTTGATTCAAGATAGGTTTTTTTTTTTTTTTTTGTAAATTCAAAGCTTTCTTTTCTGGTTTATTGACATTCAAGTTATTGCCTAACTTTCAGCTGATCTCCTTAAATAGGAAGTATTTTCAAGTCCATTCATCCATCATTCATTCATTTATTAAGCTATGTAGTCATAGATATTCCTAATTTGTGCTTGGAGTTGTGCTTTTTTTGTGGGGGAGATAGATTTTTTTTTCCTTTTTTTCACTGGAAATTTGGTTAACTTAGCTCCTTTTCTTAAATTAAAAAACTCCTGTGTTAAAAATAATCAGAATATCTGGTAAATTAAAAACAACAACAGATGAACTATTACAAATCTGGTAAACCAGTTAGTCAAATATGGGAGTGAAAATATACTTGGAATGATTTTGACTCAAGTAATTGCCTCAGAATAATTTCTTGAGTGTTTCTAGGCAACAGCAAATTTTAAGAAAAAACAAATGATGGGAAGTTTTTTCTCCCTTTTTGACCATTTTTTCCCTCTTTTGTCTTCGTTCTTAAGTTGTCGCAGAAGAGCAGCTTGTCTGTCTCCCTGCAAAGTGATGTTAGATGTGGCAGGTGGGGTCAGAGCTGGAAGGGCTGGAAGGCAGAGACATTTAGCATGTGATATTTTTGATGCAGCATGTGTCACTGTGTTTGAGACATTCATTTCACTAAAGTGCAATAGGCTTGCACATGGAGATAAGACCATTGGGTAGGGGTTAAACTTGGATAAAAATAATAATGAACTAAATATTGATAAGCCATTTAACCTTTATATATCTACATCAATGCTTTGGGTTCCTTTTGTTTGTTTTTTAATTTTTTTTCTTTTCTCCATCATGCCTCTTTTTTATTTATATTTATTTTAGTCTACCACTGTTGTGAGGGAGTGTTTATTCTAGGTGAACATTTAGTTCTTATTTCTATTAACGTAAATGAGATTGACATGTGTGAGCAAGAGAGAATGCTGGGAGGTGGAGATAAGGAAATAAAAAAGCATATTAATAAGGGGGAAAGGTGAGAAAGTAAAATGATGACGAGACGGAGAAACATGGCATTAACAAGTGTCTCAAAACCAAGGATACTACGGTCACATAATTTGCCCTTGATTCAAGATGGGTTTTTTTTTGTTTTGTAAATTCAAAGCTTTCTTTTCTGGTTTATTGACATTCAAGTTATTGCCTAACTTTCAGCTGATCTCCTTAAATAGGAAGTATTTTCAAGTCCATTCATCCATCATTCATTCATTTATTAAGCTATGTAGTCATAGATATTCCTAATTTGTGCTTGGAGTTGTGCTTTTTTTGTGGGGGAGATAGATTTTTTTTTCCTTTTTTTCACTGGAAATTTGGTTAACTTAGCTACTCTTTTTAAAATTTAAAAAAACTCCTGTGTTAAAAATAATCAGAATATCTGGTAAATTAAAAACAACAACAGATGAACTATTACAAATCTGGTAAACCAGTTAGTCAAATATGGGAGTGAAAATATACTTGGAATGATTTTGACTCAAGTAATTGCCTCAGAATAATTTCTTGAGTGTTTCTAGGCAACAGCAAATTTTAAGAAAAAATAAATGATGGGACGTTTTTTCTCCCTTTTTGACCATTTTTTCCCTCTTTTGTCTTCGTTCTTAAGTTGTCGCAGAAGAGCAGCTTGTCTGTCTCCCTGCAAAGTGATGTTAGATGTGGCAGGTGGGGTCAGAGCTGGAAGGGCTGGAAGGCAGAGACATTTAGCATGTGATATTTTTGATGCAGCATGTGTCACTGTGTTTGAGACATTCATTTCACTAAAGTGCAATAGGCTTGCACATGGAGATAAGACCATTGGGTAGGGGTTAAACTTGGATAAAAATAATAATGAACTAAATATTGATAAGCCATTTAACCTTTATATATCTACATCAATGCTTTGGGTTCCTTTTGTTTGTTTTTTAATTTTTTTTCTTTTCTCCATCATGCCTCTTTTTTATTTATATTTATTTTCACCCGCCTTTTTATTCTTTGGCCTGTGTGGGCCTCCCTTTGCAGTGGCCTCTCTTATTGCAGAGCACTGACTCTGGGCGCATGTGCTTCAGAGTGCTGGCTTACATTTGGACACACTGGTCCAGCTGCTCTGCAGCATGTGGGATCTTCCCAGGCCAAGGATCGAACCGGTGCCCCTTGCCTCTTTACCCACTGGACTACCAGGGAAGCCCTTGGGTTCCTTTTTGAAATTGAATCTTGCCTGCTATTATTATTGCTTTATATACTGTTGAGCAGAATGCCTTCTCTAGTAGTCTGTCTCTACTTATAGAGGAATTTTCCTTAAGTGATGTGGGATGCCTATAGCTACTGTGACAGCCCACTCTCCAGGTTTCCTCATGATATACAATACCATAGAAAGTAAATGCTTCACATGCACCTTCCTATCAGTACCATATGCAAAATGCAGCTTCTACTTATTTAGAGACGAATGAAAGTTCATTAAGGAAAGGTAGAAAGTCAGAAGGATTCTTTGGAATATTAAAAAGAAAAATTCTTGCTAGGGAACATTTAATCACAAGTAGATAATCCTTCCAAAGGGAATGCAGTGTATTTGCATCATTCTCCTTGGCAGTTAACCTTTTGCATTTTATGCTTATGACATTTCGGTCAGGCACTCTGCGTGCTCCAGTTGAAGTCAGAGGTCTTTGGACACAGTTCAGAAAGTAGCCAGTGTCTGGCAGGGAGCTTGGTACAAGGCGGTTTGGCAGAGGAAGTCGTGGAGGACTGCAGGGTAGCCAGATAGCAAAGAGAAACCCAGCAAGTGAATGACACATTCCTTTGGACCCTTCTTAGGTGCTTGGGGTATTTTTTGAGTATAGGTATTTTATGGAGGAAAGCAGCAGAAGTGACAGAATAGGGTTTCTAGGCCACCTATCAATCTGTGTGCATGGATATTTGGATTGAGAAGTCACTGCTGGACTTACACCTGTGCCTACAATCAGGAAGTAAATGGTTCAGTGGTCACACTAAGAGCAGGGCTCTTTTGGGAGGCAAATTGAAACCCTAATTTGAGCAAAGCGATTCAAAAGATGTTCAATATGGTTTTTCTCCTGGGAACACTTCCTCCTGAGGTATTAATCAGGGCATCAGGCAAAGAGCTCATGAATATTGTTCCAGAGCTAAAGTGTGACTCAGAATAAAAAACCATGGAAACCCACATAGTTTCTGAAATGTTGCCTCTCTCTGAAAGGAAAAATGAGAGGATAAATGTGCAGACATACTTTATTTAAAGGTTATGTGTGAGTCAGGGAACCTATGAATGTTTTTAATATGATAAAGAGTCGCATAAATGTCTCTATAAAGATGAATATACGAGTGAAGTCATAGCAAGGATTGGAAATTAAAAAATGCTGTGTGTGTGTGCAAGTCACTTCAGTCAGGTCTGACTCTTTGCGACCTTGTGGACTACAGCCCTCCAGGCTCCTCTGTCCATGGGGTTCTCCCAGGCAAGAATACTGGAGCAGGTTGCCATGCAACCAGAAGATCTTCCTGAACCAACGATCACACCCATGTCTCATGATGTCTCCTGCATTGCAGATGGATTCTTTACCACTGAGCCACTGGGGACATGTAAATAAATGAGAAATATTGGTCATAAGATGAAAATCCCCAAAGCTCCCGGCACTGTCCTTCTTTTAATTATTTTTGATTCCTAATAAGGAATAGTATCTAATTTTTTTGCATACCTATCATATGTCAGGCACTTGAATTTGCTTCATTCATCCCATTCCTCTGAACTAGCTTATGATGGTTCACTATTAAAGACAAGGAAATCGAGACCCAGAGAGGTGAAAGACCATGGTGAGACTTATAAACTGTGGTTGGCAGAACGGGGATTTGAATGCCAAAGACCGTGCTCTTTCAGTTCATCTCATGAAACCTTGGAAGTAAAAGGAATGTACACCTATGGGTAGCCTGGCCTTGCTACAGACTCTGAGGTAATAGCAACATTTCTACTTTGATATTCCTATTAAAATCTTATCTTTTGTCTGAGAGGCCTGGCAGATGGCAAATGTTACCCTTGAGCAGGCACCTAAGTTAGTGAGAAATCACATTTAGAGATGGAGATACCTCCTCTGCTGAAGGGAGATGGCTTTGCCTAATTTAGCTTCATCAGTTGGTTGCCATTCAGAGCTTACAAGAAAATGTACTTCAAAGATGTTCAATATGGTTTTTCTCCTGGGAACACTTCCTCCTGAGGTATTAATCAGGGCATCAGGCAAAGAGCTCATGAATATTGTTCCAGAGCTAAAGTGTGACTCAGAATAAAAAACCATGGAAACCCACATAGTTTCTGAAATGTTGCCTCTCTCTGAAAGGAAAAATGAGAGGATAAATGTGCAGACATACTTTATTTAAAGGTTATGTGTGAGTCAGGGAACCTATGAATGTTTTAATATGATAAAGAGTCGCATAAATGTCTCTATAAAGATGAATATACGAGTGAAGTCATAGCAAGGATTGGAAATTAAAAAATGCTGTGTGTGTGTGCAAGTCACTTCAGTCAGGTCTGACTCTTTGCGACCTTGTGGACTACAGCCCTCCAGGCTCCTCTGTCCATGGGGTTCTCCCAGGCAAGAATACTGGAGCAGGTTGCCATGCAACCAGAAGATCTTCCTGAACCAACGATCACACCCATGTCTCATGATGTCTCCTGCATTGCAGATGGATTCTTTACCACTGAGCCACTGGGGACATGTAAATAAATGAGAAATATTGGTCATAAGATGAAAATCCCCAAAGCTCCCGGCACTGTCCTTCTTTTAATTATTTTTGATTCCTAATAAGGAATAGTATCTAATTTTTTTGCATACCTATCATATGTCAGGCACTTGAATTTGCTTCATTCATCCCATTCCTCTGAACTAGCTTATGATGGTTCACTATTAAAGACAAGGAAATCGAGACCCAGAGAGGTGAAAGACCATGGTGAGACTTATAAACTGTGGTTGGCAGAACGGGGATTTGAATGCCAAAGACCGTGCTCTTTCAGTTCATCTCATGAAACCTTGGAAGTAAAAGGAATGTACACCTATGGGTAGCCTGGCCTTGCTACAGACTCTGAGGTAATAGCAACATTTCTACTTTGATATTCCTATTAAAATCTTATCTTTTGTCTGAGAGGCCTGGCAGATGGCAAATGTTACCCTTGAGCAGGCACCTAAGTTAGTGAGAAATCACATTTAGAGATGGAGATACCTCCTCTGCTGAAGGGAGATGGCTTTGCCTAATTTAGCTTCATCAGTTGGTTGCCATTCAGAGCTTACAGGAAAATGTACTGTATTTCTTGGTAACAAAAGCTCCTTAAGTACTGTGGATGGTTGTTTCTGAAAAAGAATGAATTTAAAACATGCACCTGACCATTTAGCAGCTTTAGAAATATCTGAGAAGAAAATGTTCAGTTCCCAGGTAAAGTTGCTTTGGCAACATGATTTCTACAACAGTAGCGGAGGCTGCTTAATATATGCCTTGTTCTGTTCTCTATGTGTTTTAAACAAAATAGGTATGTCTTTACGGGTCACAACAATGCAAATTCTTTACTGTCTTTTTGAAAACTCATCTTTTTAAGCCTGTTCCTTAAACAATGCAGTTTGCTGTTAGGTGTTAGGTGTTTTACTGCTTTCCGAGCATGTATACCTACAGCTTCCTATTACTTTTACAGCTGAAGAGCACTGGATCCAACTTGCTTTGAGACCAAAATCTATCCTCTACTGGCTTTGTGATCTTAATGAAGCCCCTTATTCTCTCTGAGCCTATTTCCTCATCTATGAAATGGAGGTGTTGACACCTTCATTCTAGGATTGCTGTGAATATTAAATGACTTAATGGAAGTGCAAGTGCTTTGTAAATTGCACAAGGCCATTTAAGAATGCACCATTACTGTTACTATTATTTATACTTGAGGATTAGAATCATTTGTTGTTGATATGGGAGCACCGATGGGTTAACGATATCCTAAAGATCTAAAATGAAGTCACAGTGAGATGCCAGAAATTGGATAATGAACAGGCATTTAATTGGTAATTTAACAAAGACATTAACTGTATATGAAAGAAGATGCTAAGTGTGGTAAAGGCCTTTTGGAGAAAGGAGAACCAAGGGACGCTACATACTTCAAAGACTTCTTATAAGGTTGAACTGCCATTATCATTCATAGAAGGGCTCTTGAAAAAAACACTTTGGGTAGCCTGGCCTTGCTACAGACTCTGAGGTAATAGCAACATTTCTACTTTGATATTCCTATTAAAATCTTATCTTTTGTCTGAGAGGCCTGGCAGATGGCAAATGTTACCCTTGAGCAGGCACCTAAGTTAGTGAGAAATCACATTTAGAGATGGAGATACCTCCTCTGCTGAAGGGAGATGGCTTTGCCTAATTTAGCTTCATCAGTTGGTTGCCATTCAGAGCTTACAGGAAAATGTACTGTATTTCTTGGTAACAAAAGCTCCTTAAGTACTGTGGATGGTTGTTTCTGAAAAAGAATGAATTTAAAACATGCACCTGACCATTTAGCAGCTTTAGAAATATCTGAGAAGAAAATGTTCAGTTCCCAGGTAAAGTTGCTTTGGCAACATGATTTCTACAACAGTAGCGGAGGCTGCTTAATATATGCCTTGTTCTGTTCTCTATGTGTTTTAAACAAAATAGGTATGTCTTTACGGGTCACAACAATGCAAATTCTTTACTGTCTTTTTGAAAACTCATCTTTTTAAGCCTGTTCCTTAAACAATGCAGTTTGCTGTTAGGTGTTAGGTGTTTTACTGCTTTCCGAGCATGTATACCTACAGCTTCCTATTACTTTTACAGCTGAAGAGCACTGGATCCAACTTGCTTTGAGACCAAAATCTATCCTCTACTGGCTTTGTGATCTTAATGAAGCCCCTTATTCTCTCTGAGCCTATTTCCTCATCTATGAAATGGAGGTGTTGACACCTTCATTCTAGGATTGCTGTGAATATTAAATGACTTAATGGAAGTGCAAGTGCTTTGTAAATTGCACAAGGCCATTTAAGAATGCACCATTACTGTTACTATTATTTATACTTGAGGATTAGAATCATTTGTTGTTGATATGGGAGCACCGATGGGTTAACGATATCCTAAAGATCTAAAATGAAGTCACAGTGAGATGCCAGAAATTGGATAATGAACAGGCATTTAATTGGTAATTTAACAAAGACATTAACTGTATATGAAAGAAGATGCTAAGTGTGGTAAAGGCCTTTTGGAGAAAGGAGAACCAAGGGACGCTACATACTTCAAAGACTTCTTATAAGGTACTGCCTTTTCAGTCCATAGAAGTGGCCGTGCACCATTATTTTATAGGCGGCATTGGATGGTTTCTCATCTGCTGCTTCCTAACAGTGTGAATTCTTTAATCTCTCTTTAAAAAGTGAAGATTATAACACCCGCCTCACGGGATTATAAAGATTAAACAGGATAGTGTATGCAATGGGCCTGGTGCATTATATGGCTAAGCAAATGTGTTTTCCTTCCCTTGCCTCCTACTTTTCTTCCTCTTTCTTCTTTTTCTTATTCTTTCTTCCTCCCTTTTCCCCCTTATTCCTTCCTTCCTTCCTTTTTTTGGCCACATGAGGAGCTGCAACTAGGGAAGCCACTACCAAAACTAACAGAAGCTTATGTGTTTCTCAGAGCATTCAGGCAAGGCCTGAAAGCAATCAGAAGAGGCCTAGAAAATTCTCTGGGATTACTCAGAAAGCAGCCAAACTTGTTAATGGAGTTTGAGTATACATAGCCAATTCAATTATCATCAGATGCAGTGTAAGTGTTCAGTATGTGGAAAGACTCCAGAAGGGGCTCTGAGGGGAAGCAAGAAGATGTTTGTACAGGGAGAGGGTTTACAGGGATTAAATTCAGGGTTCCTTAAGAGATAAGGTTTGTGTATGGAGGAAGGAGGAAAGCAATCATCAGTAAGACCAGACTTTGTTAGGAACCTTTGCTAAGAGATGCTTTATGAATAATTAAGTTTTCCAAGCTGTAGAATTCATTTATTGAACTTTTTTGAGCTATTTTTTTCTAAAGTACTTCCTATCTGCCATTCAGAAGCAGTTTGTATCTCTGAATAAACAACTAAGAGGTTTATAAACATTTCAATGGTAACATATAACTTTAACAACTGAAAAGAACTAATCTCCAAAATATACAAGCAGTTCATACAGCTCAATACCAGACAAACGAACAACCCAATCAAAAAGTGGGCAAAAGACCTAAACAGACATTTCTCCAAAGAAGGCATACAGATGACTAGTAAACACATGAAAAATACTCAACATTGCTCATCATTAGAGAAATGCAAATCAAAACCACAATGAGGTATCATCTCACGCCAGTCAGAATGATCATCATCAAAAAGTTGCAGGGGGCTCTATTCCACAACCTGGAGGGGTGGGATTGGAAGGGAGGTGGCGGGGAAGTTCAGGTGGAAGAGGTCAAGGGAATACCTAGACTGATTTGGGCCTATGTATAGCAGTAAACAGCAAAACTGTAAAAGTAAAAAAATAAATTATTAGTAAAAAGTAAAAAAAAGTCTACAAACAATAAATGCTGGAGAAGATGTGGAGAAAAGGGAACCCTCTTACACTGTTAGGAATGCAAACTGGTACAGCCGCTATGGAGAACAGTGTGGAGATTCCTTAAAAAATTGGGAGTTGAACTGTCATATGACCCAGCAATCCAACTGCTGGGCATACACCCCAAGGAAACCAGAAATGAAAGAAACACATGTATCCCAATGTTCATTGCAGCACTTTTTACAATAGCTAGGACATGGAAGCAACCTAGATGTCCATCGACAGATGGATGGATAAGGAAGTTGTATACACAATGGAATATTCCTTAGCTATAAAAAAGGTTACATTTGAGTCAGTTCTAATGAGATGATGAACCTGGAGCCTATTATACAGAGTGAAATAAGTAGAGAAAGACAAATAGTGTGTATTAACACATTTATATGGAATTTAGGAAGGTTCAGGATTTGGGTTGAAAAAAACAATCATCAGTAAGACCAGACTTTGTTAGGAACCTTTGCTAAGAGATGCTTTATGAATAATTAAGTTTTCCAAGCTGTAGAATTCATTTATTGAACTTTTTTGAGCTATTTTTTTCTAAAGTACTTCCTATCTGCCATTCAGAAGCAGTTTGTATCTCTGAATAAACAACTAAGAGGTTTATAAACATTTCAATGGTAACATATAACTTTAACAACTGAAAAGAACTAATCTCCAAAATATACAAGCAGTTCATACAGCTCAATACCAGACAAACGAACAACCCAATCAAAAAGTGGGCAAAAGACCTAAACAGACATTTCTCCAAAGAAGGCATACAGATGACTAGTAAACACATGAAAAATACTCAACATTGCTCATCATTAGAGAAATGCAAATCAAAACCACAATGAGGTATCATCTCACGCCAGTCAGAATGATCATCATCAAAAAGTTGCAGGGGGCTCTATTCCACAACCTGGAGGGGTGGGATTGGAAGGGAGGTGGCGGGGAAGTTCAGGTGGAAGAGGTCAAGGGAATACCTAGACTGATTTGGGCCTATGTATAGCAGTAAACAGCAAAACTGTAAAAGTAAAAAAATAAATTATTAGTAAAAAGT
This sequence comes from Tragulus kanchil, assembly GCA_022376925.1. Lineage (NCBI taxonomy): Eukaryota > Metazoa > Chordata > Mammalia > Artiodactyla > Tragulidae > Tragulus > Tragulus kanchil. The sequence goes on from JAIOJX010000024.1 coordinate 151,355,500, forward strand.
AAAAAAAAGTCTACAAACAATAAATGCTGGAGAAGATGTGGAGAAAAGGGAACCCTCTTACACTGTTAGGAATGCAAACTGGTACAGCCGCTATGGAGAACAGTGTGGAGATTCCTTAAAAAATTGGGAGTTGAACTGTCATATGACCCAGCAATCCAACTGCTGGGCATACACCCCAAGGAAACCAGAAATGAAAGAAACACATGTATCCCAATGTTCATTGCAGCACTTTTTACAATAGCTAGGACATGGAAGCAACCTAGATGTCCATCGACAGATGGATGGATAAGGAAGTTGTATACACAATGGAATATTCCTTAGCTATAAAAAAGGTTACATTTGAGTCAGTTCTAATGAGATGATGAACCTGGAGCCTATTATACAGAGTGAAATAAGTAGAGAAAGACAAATAGTGTGTATTAACACATTTATATGGAATTTAGGAAGGTTGTAATGGCCATCCTACATTCATGGAAGTAAAGGAGACACAGATGCAAAGAACAGACATTTGGACTCAGTTGGGAGAAGGTGAGGGTGGGATCATTTGAGAGAAAGGGATTGAAACATGTACATTACCGTATGTAAAACAGATGGCCAGTGCAAGTTCAGTGCATGAAGCAGGACACCGAAAGCCAGCACTCTGGGACAACTCAAAGGGGTAGGGTTGGGGCAGGTGGGGATGTAGGAGGGGAATTCAGGAAGGGAGGGAAGCATGGATACCTCTGGCTGATTCATGTTGTATGGCAAAAACCATCATATTGTAAAATAATTATCCTCCAATTAAATCAGTCAAAAAGAATGAGCAGTAAATGACTTTAGTTATTAAATATATAAGTATGACATCAAGCTAGTAAAATAAAAATCAGTTGAAAAAAGAAAGTTTTTTTCCATGTTGTCAGTTTTAGGTCTTATGCAATCTGTTTGCAGAGTGTGGTGCGTATGGACAAAATGTGGTTATAGCACGACTGCTGGATATTTTAATCTTCTAGATCTTTCCTATGGTTCTTATGAAAGATACAAAACTTGTAGTGGGTGAGGTTTTGAAAGTTACCAATGTTTCAAAGACATGTGGACTTTAAACTATTGTCATTATTATACCAGAAAAAATTCCATCTATTTTCCATGTGTAGGTTAGAAAATGATTTTGACATTTCTTGCATCTCTTTCTTCTATGTTATCTATATTTTGTAATAATATTAATAATCCCATCTTACATTTGAGCTCTCCAGTTTTTCGTATGTCTAATACCTCATTTTAAGCCTTGGCAATTATAAAACTTTTCTTGGTATGTTGGAAGTTGCTGACTCCATACTATTGATAATCATAAATGATGGGCAGGGAATGACCCTGAGAAGTGAAGTCAACCCCATGACCAATCAGGGAAGCAGAAGAGAGAGAATGGTAGTGAAGGAGTCCTGTAATGTCTTCTCTTCCAAAATAGCATGTGTAGCAGTAGAGTATATAGAATGTAAGTGTACTATTGAATAAAGTTTTTTTTTTTTTTTTTTTTTTAATAGTATGTCTGTGACTGGGAAGGTCTAGGAAGAGGTGTGAGGTGGGCAGAGTGTGTACACATGCTGTTGTGACTGTCACTGGTCCTAAGGTGAGTGAGGAGGTCGGGGCTATGAAGAATTGTTTTGTGATCTTCTGCCAAGTTCAAGTAGCTGCTAATAGTTTAGCACATGCATTTTTCATTTATTCAACAACTCTGAGAGATCTTATTAATACCATTTTATAGATGGCCAGTGCAAGTTCAGTGCATGAAGCAGGACACCGAAAGCCAGCACTCTGGGACAACTCAAAGGGGTAGGGTTGGGGCAGGTGGGGATGTAGGAGGGGAATTCAGGAAGGGAGGGAAGCATGGATACCTCTGGCTGATTCATGTTGTATGGCAAAAACCATCATATTGTAAAATAATTATCCTCCAATTAAATCAGTCAAAAAGAATGAGCAGTAAATGACTTTAGTTATTAAATATATAAGTATGACATCAAGCTAGTAAAATAAAAATCAGTTGAAAAAAGAAAGTTTTTTTCCATGTTGTCAGTTTTAGGTCTTATGCAATCTGTTTGCAGAGTGTGGTGCGTATGGACAAAATGTGGTTATAGCACGACTGCTGGATATTTTAATCTTCTAGATCTTTCCTATGGTTCTTATGAAAGATACAAAACTTGTAGTGGGTGAGGTTTTGAAAGTTACCAATGTTTCAAAGACATGTGGACTTTAAACTATTGTCATTATTATACCAGAAAAAATTCCATCTATTTTCCATGTGTAGGTTAGAAAATGATTTTGACATTTCTTGCATCTCTTTCTTCTATGTTATCTATATTTTGTAATAATATTAATAATCCCATCTTACATTTGAGCTCTCCAGTTTTTCGTATGTCTAATACCTCATTTTAAGCCTTGGCAATTATAAAACTTTTCTTGGTATGTTGGAAGTTGCTGACTCCATACTATTGATAATCATAAATGATGGGCAGGGAATGACCCTGAGAAGTGAAGTCAACCCCATGACCAATCAGGGAAGCAGAAGAGAGAGAATGGTAGTGAAGGAGTCCTGTAATGTCTTCTCTTCCAAAATAGCATGTGTAGCAGTAGAGTATATAGAATGTAAGTGTACTATTGAATAAAGTTTTTTTTTTTTTTTTTTTAATAGTATGTCTGTGACTGGGAAGGTCTAGGAAGAGGTGTGAGGTGGGCAGAGTGTGTACACATGCTGTTGTGACTGTCACTGGTCCTAAGGTGAGTGAGGAGGTCGGGGCTATGAAGAATTGTTTTGTGATCTTCTGCCAAGTTCAAGTAGCTGCTAATAGTTTAGCACATGCATTTTTCATTTATTCAACAACTCTGAGAGATCTTATTAATACCATTTTATAGATCACAAAATGGACTCAGAGAGCAATGGGTAAGTCACCCATATATATTTAAAAATAAGTCTCGTGTTGCTATGTGTTGAGGACATTTTCAGCAAAATTTCGGTTGTTTCTTTCTGGTGTGCTTTCATAGTCTTCATCAGAAATCCAAATGGAAGATCTTATTGTGCCTCTAAAAAGGAGAATGGCTTTTATACATTTGACATGGGACAAAGTCAAGATAAAGGTAGCTGTGGAGAATCTCAGAGTGCCCTACCTGAGGATACTTTGTTCTAGAACCTGGGTCTGGTGCTGGTCTTGTTGATTTTGCTTCTTCATTTCTTCCTGCTCTTTTCCACTGCTGATGCCATCTAGAAGCCATTTCTCCCTCAAGGCCTTTTTCTGAGATCAGGAAACAAAGATATGTTCTTATATCAATCAAACATTTCAGAATCTCCAAATGCTTTCAAATTGTATTACTTTTAATAGTGAAAATATCAGAGAGAATATTTTTATCTCACTGACTTGCCTGAATGAATCTGATAGTTTCCTATTTTGCACCCTTCTTGATGCTCTTCTTAAGCCAGTGCTTATGTACCTTAGTCCTATGTTTATTCTAAGGGCTGGCTCAGTTCCCCCCCCTTTATGGAGGTCTCTTTCCTCCCCCCCGCCTCCTTCCCTCCAACAGCCCCACTTCCTCAGACAACTCTTTTTTCAGAAGTGAAGTCAACCCCATGACCAATCAGGGAAGCAGAAGAGAGAGAATGGTAGTGAAGGAGTCCTGTAATGTCTTCTCTTCCAAAATAGCATGTGTAGCAGTAGAGTATATAGAATGTAAGTGTACTATTGAATAAAGTTTTTTTTTTTTTTTTTTTTAATAGTATGTCTGTGACTGGGAAGGTCTAGGAAGAGGTGTGAGGTGGGCAGAGTGTGTACACATGCTGTTGTGACTGTCACTGGTCCTAAGGTGAGTGAGGAGGTCGGGGCTATGAAGAATTGTTTTGTGATCTTCTGCCAAGTTCAAGTAGCTGCTAATAGTTTAGCACATGCATTTTTCATTTATTCAACAACTCTGAGAGATCTTATTAATACCATTTTATAGATCACAAAATGGACTCAGAGAGCAATGGGTAAGTCACCCATATATATTTAAAAATAAGTCTCGTGTTGCTATGTGTTGAGGACATTTTCAGCAAAATTTCGGTTGTTTCTTTCTGGTGTGCTTTCATAGTCTTCATCAGAAATCCAAATGGAAGATCTTATTGTGCCTCTAAAAAGGAGAATGGCTTTTATACATTTGACATGGGACAAAGTCAAGATAAAGGTAGCTGTGGAGAATCTCAGAGTGCCCTACCTGAGGATACTTTGTTCTAGAACCTGGGTCTGGTGCTGGTCTTGTTGATTTTGCTTCTTCATTTCTTCCTGCTCTTTTCCACTGCTGATGCCATCTAGAAGCCATTTCTCCCTCAAGGCCTTTTTCTGAGATCAGGAAACAAAGATATGTTCTTATATCAATCAAACATTTCAGAATCTCCAAATGCTTTCAAATTGTATTACTTTTAATAGTGAAAATATCAGAGAGAATATTTTTATCTCACTGACTTGCCTGAATGAATCTGATAGTTTCCTATTTTGCACCCTTCTTGATGCTCTTCTTAAGCCAGTGCTTATGTACCTTAGTCCTATGTTTATTCTAAGGGCTGGCTCAGTTCCCCCCCCTTTATGGAGATCTCTTTCCTACCCCCTGCCTCCTTCCCTCTCCAACAGCCCCACTTCAGTCTCAGACAACTCTTTTTTTCAGAATGGCATAGCAATGTATATTTACATATACTGTATATTTACTGTATGTGAAACAGTTATATAGGAACCTTATCATGGTAGTGCCTTAATATTATTTGTTGAGTTGATGGATGTCTATCTGGTATAGAAACAACAAATTCCTTGAAGCCATTTGCTATGCATTCCAGTGATATTATACAGTGACCACTCAAAACACACACACACACACACAAAGAAAAACTTTTGTGGGATTAATTGGATTGGTGGGCAGAACAGGAGATGGCTATTGTATCCTAAATTAATTCAATGACAGGCTGAGGCTCTGTGGTTGACATTTATTGTTTTGTCTACCGAATACCCCTTCTGTCTTCTGAGAACTTCCTTGGTTCTAGATATCCATTCAGTTCAGCCCTCTATTTGTCCTGATAATATAATCCATAAAATTCACCAGTTTGTTTAAATATTGGTAAGTTGAACTGTCAGATTTAACCAAACAAAAGATTCATGTTTTATCAGATGGAAAAAAAGCCTTCTTGCATTTGTATGAAAGAATTACATTCCTGGACTTGAACCTAAGAAGACAAAGCACATGAAGAAGATCTATAAATTTCAGAGAAGTGTTAGCTGGCATCCTGTCCATGTCTCAAGTAAAAACTGTTAGATATTATTTTCAAAGATTTCAGTTTCTCTTTTTCTCCCTGAAAAAAGTGCTGTCATTACATCTGAGCTACTTTAAATTATTTGTTCAATGATTGTTCCTGGGAACTTACTTTGTCTGAAATGGTGAGGAGAGAAGAATGAGAATTTTCCTTATTATTTTGAGACTTCTTTTTCTAATGCCATGATTAGAAAGAAAGCAAGTAATAAATGTTTTAAAGGTTAGAATGGATGCAAGTGGATTGTAAATGTCTCTGAATTTAAAAGAAATTTAAACAAGATTGATCTCCAAGTTTCACTATGTGAAAATATCAGAGAGAATATTTTTATCTCACTGACTTGCCTGAATGAATCTGATAGTTTCCTATTTTGCACCCTTCTTGATGCTCTTCTTAAGCCAGTGCTTATGTACCTTAGTCCTATGTTTATTCTAAGGGCTGGCTCAGTTCCCCCCCCTTTATGGAGATCTCTTTCCTACCCCCTGCCTCCTTCCCTCTCCAACAGCCCCACTTCAGTCTCAGACAACTCTTTTTTTCAGAATGGCATAGCAATGTATATTTACATATACTGTATATTTACTGTATGTGAAACAGTTATATAGGAACCTTATCATGGTAGTGCCTTAATATTATTTGTTGAGTTGATGGATGTCTATCTGGTATAGAAACAACAAATTCCTTGAAGCCATTTGCTATGCATTCCAGTGATATTATACAGTGACCACTCAAAACACACACACACACACAAAGAAAAACTTTTGTGGGATTAATTGGATTGGTGGGCAGAACAGGAGATGGCTATTGTATCCTAAATTAATTCAATGACAGGCTGAGGCTCTGTGGTTGACATTTATTGTTTTGTCTACCGAATACCCCTTCTGTCTTCTGAGAACTTCCTTGGTTCTAGATATCCATTCAGTTCAGCCCTCTATTTGTCCTGATAATATAATCCATAAAATTCACCAGTTTGTTTAAATATTGGTAAGTTGAACTGTCAGATTTAACCAAACAAAAGATTCATGTTTTATCAGATGGAAAAAAAGCCTTCTTGCATTTGTATGAAAGAATTACATTCCTGGACTTGAACCTAAGAAGACAAAGCACATGAAGAAGATCTATAAATTTCAGAGAAGTGTTAGCTGGCATCCTGTCCATGTCTCAAGTAAAAACTGTTAGATATTATTTTCAAAGATTTCAGTTTCTCTTTTTCTCCCTGAAAAAAGTGCTGTCATTACATCTGAGCTACTTTAAATTATTTGTTCAATGATTGTTCCCTGGGAACTTACTTTGTCTGAAATGGTGAGGAGAGAAGAATGAGAATTTTCCTTATTATTTTGAGACTTCTTTTTCTAATGCCATGATTAGAAAGAAAGCAAGTAATAAATGTTTTAAAGGTTAGAATGGATGCAAGTGGATTGTAAATGTCTCTGAATTTAAAAGAAATTTAAACAAGATTGATTAGGTTGGATAGTTGCCAAAGGCATTTATTTTCTCTCAGGCAATCATTTTCAAATCATTAAAAAATTACACTGAGTACAAATACATATTATTTAGAGTTGCAACTTATAAAGTAGATGAAATGTGGTTTGCTCTAGTTGAAACAGAGCACTAGATTATGTCAGTAATAATCCCAGCCCAGATCATCATGTTTGTGTCGGCTTTTTCAGAGTTTCAAGCATTTGCCTGTGGACAGTACACCCTGTAGGAGTAGTTTGTATTAGTCCAATTTGTAGCCAGATTCCTTCCCCCAGTGCTATCTTTTACCTTAATTATAGTTGTTTAGTTGTTTGTAAAAATGTTTTCCCACAGACACAGTAAGTATTATTAATAAAGGTCAAGATTTATCTTTTGATAATATGTCAAGAAAATCTGAGTATATAAGCACTTAAGAATTTACCTTGATTTTGGTTTATTTTTATTTGATGAAATATGATGATAGCTAATGCACAGTAATGAAGATAGATGACAACCATCAAAGTAAATTACAGTTCTTACAAACCACCAACAAGGATGGTTTCAGCCAATTACATCCATATCACTATAAGAAACACTCAGGCAGGAAGGTCTTGTGATGCTGAGTTACAGAGGGTGGTGAATGGTTCCTGTCACATAATTAGATTATCTTGGGCTATATTCGTGGTTCGTAGTCTGGTTAGGACTAAGAAGAATTTTAATTTTAGCCATATAAACTTTGCTTATAATTCAGGAATTATCATTTAACTCTGGCAGAGAACTTGTTGCATCTAAATATAAAGCATATACTTTGGATGCACAATCAAAATGATATGATACAAATGGTAGTAACCACAATACAGTTATTTTGCTTTTATATCACAATTTAGACTTATGGTTTAGTCTGTGAGGCTGATGAACAGAATAAAATCTATTTCACAACAATGACATTCAAGGTCAAAAGCCATAGTAACTAAATGAAAATTTAAGTGACATGCAGGTAGTAAATCTTTTGACAATTTTTTCAGTAGTTCTACATTCTACATAGCAGTTACCAGAGTCTTTAGGAATAAATTAGTTTTTCATACTATGATTTAAATAGACTTCCAGAAAGGAAAAGTTTATTTTCTCTCAGGCAATCATTTTCAAATCATTAAAAAATTACACTGAGTACAAATACATATTATTTAGAGTTGCAACTTATAAAGTAGATGAAATGTGGTTTGCTCTAGTTGAAACAGAGCACTAGATTATGTCAGTAATAATCCCAGCCCAGATCATCATGTTTGTGTCGGCTTTTCAGAGTTTCAAGCATTTGCCTGTGGACAGTACACCCTGTAGGAGTAGTTTGTATTAGTCCAATTTGTAGCCAGATTCCTTCCCCCAGTGCTATCTTTTACCTTAATTATAGTTGTTTAGTTGTTTGTAAAAATGTTTTCCCACAGACACAGTAAGTATTATTAATAAAGGTCAAGATTTATCTTTTGATAATATGTCAAGAAAATCTGAGTATATAAGCACTTAAGAATTTACCTTGATTTTGGTTTATTTTTATTTGATGAAATATGATGATAGCTAATGCACAGTAATGAAGATAGATGACAACCATCAAAGTAAATTACAGTTCTTACAAACCACCAACAAGGATGGTTTCAGCCAATTACATCCATATCACTATAAGAAACACTCAGGCAGGAAGGTCTTGTGATGCTGAGTTACAGAGGGTGGTGAATGGTTCCTGTCACATAATTAGATTATCTTGGGCTATATTCGTGGTTCGTAGTCTGGTTAGGACTAAGAAGAATTTTAATTTTAGCCATATAAACTTTGCTTATAATTCAGGAATTATCATTTAACTCTGGCAGAGAACTTGTTGCATCTAAATATAAAGCATATACTTTGGATGCACAATCAAAATGATATGATACAAATGGTAGTAACCACAATACAGTTATTTTGCTTTTATATCACAATTTAGACTTATGGTTTAGTCTGTGAGGCTGATGAACAGAATAAAATCTATTTCACAACAATGACATTCAAGGTCAAAAGCCATAGTAACTAAATGAAAATTTAAGTGACATGCAGGTAGTAAATCTTTTGACAATTTTTTTTCAGTAGTTCTACATTCTACATAGCAGTTACCAGAGTCTTTAGGAATAAATTAGTTTTTCATACTATGATTTAAATAGACTTCCAGAAAGGAAAAGTTTTCTAGGTTGAGTATACATAGGTTAGTGTGTTTCTTAGTGACAGAAGATTGTGATCATGATACTAAGCTAGGCAATTTACAGTAAGCAAGCCTCAGAAGTGTTTGAATGTGAGAATGCTGATGATGGCCCTAGGAGCTCCCTTTCCAGGATATCATTGGTATGAATGTCAGGTTGTGGAGCTATAGGATATACTGTGAGTGACCACAACTATTTCGAAGTGTGTGTGTGCTGTAGATACCAGAGGTGTACTTTGTAAATATTTGTTTGTGTTGTTTAAAATGGGTTGCTAAAGTCTGATGAAATAACTTGCAATCCACAAAGTAGTGAGGATGGTTATGGGAATGGAGAAAAATGGATGAAGAAGGAAATGAAAGACCTGTAATTGCTGAAGCCAACAGAGCTTTTTTGACTTGATGAGCACATTTTAGTATAAATTTTTAAAATACTTCTGCACATTCTTGAATCCTGTTGTGGAATTATGCCTAGTTACTGTTTGGAATAGCCAACCATTTTCTGCAGAACTTGGAAGAATATGCTTACTGGAATAGTCACTGTCTCTTCTATGTTCTCTTTGCAGTTGATGCCTCAAATATAGTGTTCATTACAGTATAAATGTCATTATCAGTTTATGTGTCCATTACCATTTTAAGGGCACACATCAAACTTACTTTATGTTTTTAATGCTTGGGTTAATACATTGCACATAATAGGTGCTTAATAAATGTTTACTGACTGACTTTCTATTTATCTATTAAGACTCAGGTTAAATCCGACACCTTTAACAGAATCATTTTTGACCACCTCAGATTTAAAAATCGCTGTCTAGTCATATGTTTAAAATTTAAAAAATGATCATTTAATTTGTCCTAATTATTTATTTAATCTTCAATTTCCTATGAAGTTGCAAGCAGAAGGGCTGAACCTCTCAGAACCACTGCTAATCTCTAAGGCATTAATGTGAAAATTAGGAAATTATTAATAGAGTTCCCCACTCGTACGCCTTACTGTCAGTTTGGGAATTGTGAAAACAGAAACTTTGTCCTGCAGACAGAAGCAGCCCTTGTGCCAAGGTGCACAGTTCCAAGGTAGGATGAGCAGGATTTCAGCACCTCCCTCTCAGGTATCTTTACACAGTATACAGTCTATACAGCTGTGTTCTGCAGTTCAAAGCATGATACATGCTTTGACAATTGGATTGTTTTAGAGGAGATCTCCTGGGTTAACAAAAAGATAGAGATTGATGATGGCACTAGGAGCTCCCTTTCCAGGATATCATTGGTATGAATGTCAGGTTGTGGAGCTATAGGATATACTGTGAGTGACCACAACTATTTCGAAGTGTGTGTGTGCTGTAGATACCAGAGGTGTACTTTGTAAATATTTGTTTGTGTTGTTTAAAATGGGTTGCTAAAGTCTGATGAAATAACTTGCAATCCACAAAGTAGTGAGGATGGTTATGGGAATGGAGAAAAATGGATGAAGAAGGAAATGAAAGACCTGTAATTGCTGAAGCCAACAGAGCTTTTTTGACTTGATGAGCACATTTTAGTATAAATTTTTAAAATACTTCTGCACATTCTTGAATCCTGTTGTGGAATTATGCCTAGTTACTGTTTGGAATAGCCAACCATTTTCTGCAGAACTTGGAAGAATATGCTTACTGGAATAGTCACTGTCTCTTCTATGTTCTCTTTGCAGTTGATGCCTCAAATATAGTGTTCATTACAGTATAAATGTCATTATCAGTTTATGTGTCCATTACCATTTTAAGGGCACACATCAAACTTACTTTATGTTTTTAATGCTTGGGTTAATACATTGCACATAATAGGTGCTTAATAAATGTTTACTGACTGACTTTCTATTTATCTATTAAGACTCAGGTTAAATCCGACACCTTTAACAGAATCATTTTGACCACCTCAGATTTAAAAATCGCTGTCTAGTCATATGTTTAAAATTTAAAAAATGATCATTTAATTTGTCCTAATTATTTATTTAATCTTCAATTTCCTATGAAGTTGCAAGCAGAAGGGCTGAACCTCTCAGAACCACTGCTAATCTCTAAGGCATTAATGTGAAAATTAGGAAATTATTAATAGAGTTCCCCACTCGTACGCCTTACTGTCAGTTTGGGAATTGTGAAAACAGAAACTTTGTCCTGCAGACAGAAGCAGCCCTTGTGCCAAGGTGCACAGTTCCAAGGTAGGATGAGCAGGATTTCAGCACCTCCCTCTCAGGTATCTTTACACAGTATACAGTCTATACAGCTGTGTTCTGCAGTTCAAAGCATGATACATGCTTTGACAATTGGATTGTTTTAGAGGAGATCTCCTGGGTTCCAGAGAGCAGACGTGTAAGGAAGATTATATATTACATTGCAGACTTTTTTGGGTCAAGTATTGAAATGAGGTGTCAGCTCAGAAATAGACTTCTCAGTATGTGAGAGTTTTCCTATGTGAAGCTTGCTTCCTAGAATGAATAGAGGAGCTATATTAACCTTTTCTCCTATTGTGAACTCTACTGATATTTGGCTACCCATTCTGTGAGGATAGCAATTACTCAGAAACAGTAATTAGTTCACTGTAAAATCCAAATTGTGTGTGTGTGTGTGTGTGTGTGTGTGTGTTGAGCAGAGGGAGAGAGAGAGAGAGAGAGAGAGAGAGAGAGAGAGAGAGAGAGAGAGAGAACAAAGATCTTGGAGTGAGAAATTGCCCGTCTCAAAAATTGTTGTAGATTTATTTTGATTGCATTTGACTTGTTATGAGATAACTTGGTAAAATGTTATTTCATTGATTTTTCTGGGAGTACACATTGTATTTCTCAAGTATGTCTCCTACTCATGTAAGTTCAGTGTGACATCCTGTAAGGATAGCGGGCTGACTATACTTTGAAATTGTTCATCAAACGTTGGGAATGTCAATGTGTATAGGAGCAGAAAAGCAAACAGAATCCAGAAACTGAGGCTAATTGGAATCTTCAGTTGTGGCTCTTTTCTCTTAAGAGGTGATTACTTGATCCATCAGAAAGATGGAGTTAGCAGAATTCAGCAAGTTCAACAAAAGACTGTAGCCGTGAGTATGTGGCACTGTTTCACTGAGGGATTTATTATGTCTACTGATAGAAGCCCTGCCAGATAAGTAATTTCCCACTTGGGCCAGTTCACAAAAAGCTCCTGTTTGTCATTGGGCTGCATCCTGTGACTAAGCTACATAATAAAATGTTGAGACTCAATATGCTTTAATTACAAAATGACCACACCCATTTGTCAAAAATTTGGATCGTACGCCTTACTGTCAGTTTGGGAATTGTGAAAACAGAAACTTTGTCCTGCAGACAGAAGCAGCCCTTGTGCCAAGGTGCACAGTTCCAAGGTAGGATGAGCAGGATTTCAGCACCTCCCTCTCAGGTATCTTTACACAGTATACAGTCTATACAGCTGTGTTCTGCAGTTCAAAGCATGATACATGCTTTGACAATTGGATTGTTTTAGAGGAGATCTCCTGGGTTCCAGAGAGCAGACGTGTAAGGAAGATTATATATTACATTGCAGACTTTTTTGGGTCAAGTATTGAAATGAGGTGTCAGCTCAGAAATAGACTTCTCAGTATGTGAGAGTTTTCCTATGTGAAGCTTGCTTCCTAGAATGAATAGAGGAGCTATATTAACCTTTTCTCCTATTGTGAACTCTACTGATATTTGGCTACCCATTCTGTGAGGATAGCAATTACTCAGAAACAGTAATTAGTTCACTGTAAAATCCAAATTGTGTGTGTGTGTGTGTGTGTGTGTGTGTGTGTGTTGAGCAGAGGGAGAGAGAGAGAGAGAGAACAAAGATCTTGGAGTGAGAAATTGCCCGTCTCAAAAATTGTTGTAGATTTATTTTGATTGCATTTGACTTGTTATGAGATAACTTGGTAAAATGTTATTTCATTGATTTTTCTGGGAGTACACATTGTATTTCTCAAGTATGTCTCCTACTCATGTAAGTTCAGTGTGACATCCTGTAAGGATAGCGGGCTGACTATACTTTGAAATTGTTCATCAAACGTTGGGAATGTCAATGTGTATAGGAGCAGAAAAGCAAACAGAATCCAGAAACTGAGGCTAATTGGAATCTTCAGTTGTGGCTCTTTTCTCTTAAGAGGTGATTACTTGATCCATCAGAAAGATGGAGTTAGCAGAATTCAGCAAGTTCAACAAAAGACTGTAGCCGTGAGTATGTGGCACTGTTTCACTGAGGGATTTATTATGTCTACTGATAGAAGCCCTGCCAGATAAGTAATTTCCCACTTGGGCCAGTTCACAAAAAGCTCCTGTTTGTCATTGGGCTGCATCCTGTGACTAAGCTACATAATAAAATGTTGAGACTCAATATGCTTTAATTACAAAATGACCACACCCATGAAAGATGTAAGGTCTGATTTTAAAAATGGAAGTTTATTTTTGGTGATGATCTCATGTTTTGTTAAAACAAAACAGAACCTTGAACCACATTCAGACAACACTGAATTCATTGCACTGAGCTCTTAAATACAAACATCCTTGAGCAGGCCAGGCAGTTCTGCTCTGCAACCCCCTGGGTAAGGGCTGGCCTCTCATTGATTTCAAAAGGGACTTCCCAGCTGGATTCACTCCCAAGGGATGTTAAGCAAGACTGCTTAGGGCCAAACTATTAAGATGAAATTCTCAAGGTTGCCATGAGAATGAGGAGATGCAGTAATACAGGATAAGAGTAATAAAATCATGTTTTCAATTTTCCACATGTTTGCCAGAGGTGTTAATATCATATGCAAATATTACTAGCTTTTTGGATTCCCCTGTAGTTATTAGGATCTTACTATAACTCTGTTGGAATTTTTTTCCTTCCTAAAGCATCTTTACTATTGAAATTTGAGTGTAATTAGAATATTTGAATCAAAATCACTGAAATGAAAGTCATGTTACCTTCAAATGTTGATGCTTTAGTTTTTCTTCCTCTATTTTCAGACGTTTCTGTGAGATTTCTTCCTGGATTTTTCTTTTATCCTGAAAGAAAAAATGTTCCAACATGATCATTTTTTCCTGACTTGTTTAAGTATGTTTCCTAGGGATGCTGTCATTATTCAATAGTGGATCAGTGGTATGCTGTTTGCATTGGCATGAAGCTGCTTCAGAAACCCCTATTTCAAGGCAAAGGAGAGCAAAGTGAGACATCCAAAGCATCTTACTTGTGGAAAATGATATAAAGTGTTTTTCAAAGAGAATTTAAAGATATTTTAATGCCTTCCCTTTCTCCCTCACCTTGTCTGTCTTCCCATTGAGTCTAGAAAGATTAAACTACGAATTCAGCAAGTTCAACAAAAGACTGTAGCCGTGAGTATGTGGCACTGTTTCACTGAGGGATTTATTATGTCTACTGATAGAAGCACTGCCAGATAAGTAATTTCCCACTTGGGCCAGTTCACAAAAAGCTCCTGTTTGTCATTGGGCTGCATCCTGTGACTAAGCTACATAATAAAATGTTGAGACTCAATATGCTTTAATTACAAAATGACCACACCCATGAAAGATGTAAGGTCTGATTTTAAAAATGGAAGTTTATTTTTGGTGATGATCTCATGTTTTGTTAAAACAAAACAGAACCTTGAACCACATTCAGACAACACTGAATTCATTGCACTGAGCTCTTAAATACAAACATCCTTGAGCAGGCCAGGCAGTTCTGCTCTGCAACCCCCTGGGTAAGGGCTGGCCTCTCATTGATTTCAAAAGGGACTTCCCAGCTGGATTCACTCCCAAGGGATGTTAAGCAAGACTGCTTAGGGCCAAACTATTAAGATGAAATTCTCAAGGTTGCCATGAGAATGAGGAGATGCAGTAATACAGGATAAGAGTAATAAAATCATGTTTTCAATTTTCCACATGTTTGCCAGAGGTGTTAATATCATATGCAAATATTACTAGCTTTTTGGATTCCCCTGTAGTTATTAGGATCTTACTATAACTCTGTTGGAATTTTTTTCCTTCCTAAAGCATCTTTACTATTGAAATTTGAGTGTAATTAGAATATTTGAATCAAAATCACTGAAATGAAAGTCATGTTACCTTCAAATGTTGATGCTTTAGTTTTTCTTCCTCTATTTTCAGACGTTTCTGTGAGATTTCTTCCTGGATTTTTCTTTTATCCTGAAAGAAAAAATGTTCCAACATGATCATTTTTTCCTGACTTGTTTAAGTATGTTTCCTAGGGATGCTGTCATTATTCAATAGTGGATCAGTGGTATGCTGTTTGCATTGGCATGAAGCTGCTTCAGAAACCCCTATTTCAAGGCAAAGGAGAGCAAAGTGAGACATCCAAAGCATCTTACTTGTGGAAAATGATATAAAGTGTTTTTTCAAAGAGAATTTAAAGATATTTTAATGCCTTCCCTTTCTCCCTCACCTTGTCTGTCTTCCCCATTGAGTCTAGAAAGATTGAGCTACTGAATGATGCAATGGAACCTGTGGATTTTAAGGTGGGAGTATTGAAATAGGCATGAGGAAACATTGTGAGGAGAGAAGACAGCACTTGGCACAAACTGAAGAAACTGCTGGGTAAAAGGTCTGCTTATGTGGGAAAACAGGATAGCCTACAGAGTGGTAAAACACTAGGAAGCTAGAAAATGTGAGTGTTTCCTCCTTAAATTGCTTTGGGAAGAGAGAGAGAGAGAAACAAAAAGGGATCAAATAATGCATTTTAACATTAAGAGGGCTTCTAACAGAGGTTAAAAAAGTTATGGAGAGAGATAACATCTTTCATCACATTTATCACTATTTTAAATTTTTATTGGAGTATAGTTGATTTAAAATGTTTCATATGTACAGCAAAGTGAATCTTTCATATATATATATACTCTTGTTTTTTAGATTATTAAGGTCATTGACCCATATAGGCCATTATAGAATGTTGACTAGAGTCCTTTGTGCTATACAGTAGGTCCTTATTAGTTATGTGTTTTATATATAGTAGTGTGCAAGTGTCAATTCCGATCTTCCAATTTATTGCTCCTCCCCTACCCGCTGGTAACTGTAAGTTTATTTTCTACATCTGTACCTCTATTCGTGTTTTTTAGATACGTTCATCTGTAGCCCGATTTTAGACTCCACATACAAGCAATATAATATTTTTCTTTGTCAAACTTACCTCACTCAGTTTAACAATTTCTAGATATTGAATCAAAATCACTGAAATGAAAGTCATGTTACCTTCAAATGTTGATGCTTTAGTTTTTCTTCCTCTATTTTCAGACGTTTCTGTGAGATTTCTTCCTGGATTTTTCTTTTATCCTGAAAGAAAAAATGTTCCAACATGATCATTTTTTCCTGACTTGTTTAAGTATGTTTCCTAGGGATGCTGTCATTATTCAATAGTGGATCAGTGGTATGCTGTTTGCATTGGCATGAAGCTGCTTCAGAAACCCCTATTTCAAGGCAAAGGAGAGCAAAGTGAGACATCCAAAGCATCTTACTTGTGGAAAATGATATAAAGTGTTTTTTCAAAGAGAATTTAAAGATATTTTAATGCCTTCCCTTTCTCCCTCACCTTGTCTGTCTTCCCCATTGAGTCTAGAAAGATTGAGCTACTGAATGATGCAATGGAACCTGTGGATTTTAAGGTGGGAGTATTGAAATAGGCATGAGGAAACATTGTGAGGAGAGAAGACAGCACTTGGCACAAACTGAAGAAACTGCTGGGTAAAAGGTCTGCTTATGTGGGAAAACAGGATAGCCTACAGAGTGGTAAAACACTAGGAAGCTAGAAAATGTGAGTGTTTCCTCCTTAAATTGCTTTGGGAAGAGAGAGAGAGAGAAACAAAAAGGGATCAAATAATGCATTTTAACATTAAGAGGGCTTCTAACAGAGGTTAAAAAAGTTATGGAGAGAGATAACATCTTTCATCACATTTATCACTATTTTAAATTTTTATTGGAGTATAGTTGATTTAAAATGTTTCATATGTACAGCAAAGTGAATCTTTCATATATATATATATATATATATATATATATATATATATATACCTACCTACTCTTGTTTTTTAGATTATTAAGGTCATTGACCCATATAGGCCATTATAGAATGTTGACTAGAGTCCTTTGTGCTATACAGTAGGTCCTTATTAGTTATGTGTTTTATATATAGTAGTGTGCAAGTGTCAATTCCGATCTTCCAATTTATTGCTCCTCCCCTACCCGCTGGTAACTGTAAGTTTATTTTCTACATCTGTACCTCTATTCGTGTTTTTTAGATACGTTCATCTGTAGCCCGATTTTAGACTCCACATACAAGCAATATAATATTTTTCTTTGTCAAACTTACCTCACTCAGTTTAACAATTTCTAGATCCATCTATGTTGCAGCAAATGGCATTATGATGTTCCTTTTAATAGCTGAGTAATATTCTATCGCCTGTATGTACCACATCTTATTTATCCATTCCTGTGTTGATGAACATTTACGTTGCTTCCATATCCTGGCTATTGTAAATAGTGCTGCAATGAGCAGTGGGTTGCATGTGTATTTTGGATTATGATTTTCTCCAGATACACAGCCAGGAGTGACATCTCTGGGTCGTATGGTAGCTCTATTTTTAGTTTTTTAAGAAGCCTCCATACATTTTTTTATGGTGGCTGCACCACTTCAGAACATATCCTGGCATCATACACAAAATCAACTCAGAATGGTGTAAAGACCTAAATGTAAGGTCATATGCTATGAAATTCTCAGAGGAAAGCATATGTAGAACATTCAGACATAATTTGCAGCATGATCTTTTTCCATCTACCTCCTAAAGTAATAAAAATAAAAGGAAACAAATGGGACCTAATTAAACTTAAAAGCTTTTGCACAGCAAAGGAAACAATAAATAAACAAAAAGACAATTCTCAGAATGGGAGAAAATATTCAAAGACAAAGCAACCAGTAAGGAATTAATCTTCAACATCTACGAAACAGTTCATTCAGTTCAATATCAAAAAAGCAAACAACTCAATTGAAAAATAGGCACCTCTAGATAGGCATTTCTCCAAAGAAGCTGTACAGATGATTAAAAAGCACATGAAAAGATGCTCAACATCACTAATTATTTGAGAAATGAAAATCAGAAGTTTAAATTGCAATATCTTAAAATCCCAGAGAGCATAACTACTGATACAAGAAGTGTACTTTTTAGAAGATACAGCCTGCATACTAAGTACAGCTTCCCCATTTGTCCTATCTATTGTGAATGACTGAGGTCTTTTGGCAGCACCAGGACAGCCAGCACCGGAGGGGCTCCTCATTAGCAAGGTGTACACTTTCAGTTCCCCACGTGCTGGAGTGTAGTGTCCACCTCTCTCCGTGGACAGCCCATAGAGAACAGCACACTATGTACGTGTGCCCATGACTGCTGGTTTCAGTTTCTGGCTTTCCCATTTACTAGCTATGCATCCTGGGACAAAATCCTTAATTTCATGGCTCATTACCTTTATCTGTAAAATGGAGGTAATGAGGGTATCTACGTCATAAGACATAAGCCCTAAAGGAGCTAATATATGTGAAAGTTCCTAGGACAGTGCTTGACACATTGTGCTAAGTATTTGTTTACTAAGCTTAAGTAAATAAACATATAACCTGTTAATCACACAGAAAGCAATACATTCCTTCTGATAATGGCTCCACTGGTCTGAAGTGTTTTAGAGCTTTCCTGTCTGAAATTGTTTGAGATATTTTACAAAGTCATGGAGAAAAGGCCCTTATTTCCTTATTTTTTGAGCAGAGGTGACATTATCCTCCATTTTACTTATAAAAATTGGTGTTAAATCATACACAAAATCAACTCAGAATGGTGTAAAGACCTAAATGTAAGGTCATATGCTATGAAATTCTCAGAGGAAAGCATATGTAGAACATTCAGACATAATTTGCAGCATGATCTTTTTCCATCTACCTCCTAAAGTAATAAAAATAAAAGGAAACAAATGGGACCTAATTAAACTTAAAAGCTTTTGCACAGCAAAGGAAACAATAAATAAACAAAAAGACAATTCTCAGAATGGGAGAAAATATTCAAAGACAAAGCAACCAGTAAGGAATTAATCTTCAACATCTACGAAACAGTTCATTCAGTTCAATATCAAAAAAGCAAACAACTCAATTGAAAAATAGGCACCTCTAGATAGGCATTTCTCCAAAGAAGCTGTACAGATGATTAAAAAGCACATGAAAAGATGCTCAACATCACTAATTATTTGAGAAATGAAAATCAGAAGTTTAAATTGCAATATCTTAAAATCCCAGAGAGCATAACTACTGATACAAGAAGTGTACTTTTTAGAAGATACAGCCTGCATACTAAGTACAGCTTCCCCATTTGTCCTATCTATTGTGAATGACTGAGGTCTTTTGGCAGCACCAGGACAGCCAGCACCAGAGGGCTCCTCATTAGCAAGGTGTACACTTTCAGTTCCCCACGTGCTGGAGTGTAGTGTCCACCTCTCTCCGTGGACAGCCCATAGAGAACAGCACACTATGTACGTGTGCCCATGACTGCTGGTTTCAGTTTCTGGCTTTCCCATTTACTAGCTATGCATCCTGGGACAAAATCCTTAATTTCATGGCTCATTACCTTTATCTGTAAAATGGAGGTAATGAGGGTATCTACGTCATAAGACATAAGCCCTAAAGGAGCTAATATATGTGAAAGTTCCTAGGACAGTGCTTGACACATTGTGCTAAGTATTTGTTTACTAAGCTTAAGTAAATAAACATATAACCTGTTAATCACACAGAAAGCAATACATTCCTTCTGATAATGGCTCCACTGGTCTGAAGTGTTTTAGAGCTTTCCTGTCTGAAATTGTTTGAGATATTTTACAAAGTCATGGAGAAAAGGCCCTTATTTCCTTATTTTTTGAGCAGAGGTGACATTATCCTCCATTTTACTTATAAAAATTGGTGTTAAATCTTATTTCAAAATGGAAAACTCCCAAAGGTAAACATTTGTTGCCAATAAAGACCTCTAAAGGAATTGAAGCAGGCTTAGAAGGTAATTTAGAAGAATTCCAAAAATATTTGGCAGCATTATTGAAACAAGTGCATGGCTTCCTGATGTAACTCCTTTTTGATACATAAATTCAGGTGCATTTGTTGAATGTAACAGTATTCATCTGAATATATGTTGCTGTCCAAATATATAACAGGTTTCTCTTTGTGTGTATGAAGGTGTATATGACTTTATTAGTATTATTTTTTTTAATTTCATAAACAGCTTTTTTGAAGAAAAGAAAGAACTTGGCAACAAGCATGGGTTTTCAGATCCACTTGTTTATTTGGATGAAATCTGGTTGTTAGGAGTAAAGTTTATGAGGATCTCTATTCTCTATTATATCTCAAAACTGTTATTGAGCAAATATTAGTAATATTTTAAACTTATGGTGCCAAGCATTTTTGTAGGTATTTTTCAGCCACTATTTAGCTTAATAGTCATAATAACAGAGATCTAATAATATTACACTTTATAGTCTTGATAACAAAGAGATAGTAGAACAATTTTCATTTTATAGAAGAGGAAATGGAAGTTGCCAGAGATTAACTAACCAATCCAAGTTCTCACAGCTGGTGCCCAGTGGGTCAGTGGTAAAGAATCTGCCCGCCAATGCAGCACATGTGGATTTGATCCCTGGTAGAGGAGATCCCAGGGAGAAGGAAATGGCAACTTACTACAATATTCTTGCCTTGTCAATCCCTTTGACTGAGGAACCTGGCAGGCTACAGTCCTTGGAGTCACAAAGAGCTGGACATGACTTAATGACTAAACAACACCAAAGGCAAGCCAGGATTTGAACTCAGGCAATCTGAGTTCAGCCTCTTAGACAATTCACTGCATTATTTCTCTGAGTGGGAAATGAGCTCCTTACAGCTTCCCCAATTGTCCTATCTATTGTGAATGACTGAGGTCTTTTGGCAGCACCAGGACAGCCAGCACCGGAGGGGCTCCTCATTAGCAAGGTGTACACTTTCAGTTCCCCACGTGCTGGAGTGTAGTGTCCACCTCTCTCCGTGGACAGCCCATAGAGAACAGCACACTATGTACGTGTGCCCATGACTGCTGAACTCAGCAATGATTCCCCGCCCTTGCCGGTAGCCAGTTTGGGCTGGTCCTTTCATCCCGGATTAGTAATAATGTAATGAAAACTGTGTGTAGAGGCAGGGCATCTGGAGTGTTTTGGCAACAGGATGCTTGTAGAAGGGTTGCTAAGGAATCCCAGTGTTTTGTCACTCAGAGGTAATGTGATGGCTCTCTCATGTCAGTGTAGGAAGTTAAGAAGGTAATTTTCTAATGTGATAGACATGACTCTGTTTTAAGAGTACTTTTTCCCTCATATCAACTGCAAGTTATTGTCCTTTTGCCAAAATTCATAAAGATCTATAAGCATTACTAAAAAATAATATGGTAATGATTCAGTTTCATTATAGCAGGGTAAACTACAAGTTAAGCTTAAGATGTTGTATAGTTCTATTGCAACTTTCCCAGAAAGTTATTACAGTCAGCTTCCTTTCCAGATTATTATGGAACAAATATTAGTAGATGTGAAATGTCATCTGCTTGCCAGAATTTCCCCAGAAACTTGAGCCTCTCTATATACACCTGTCATAATCCAGCACATCAGATATTTATTGATGTCAACCATTATGAATAACTTATATTGCTGTTTACTTCTCCAATGTTCAACTAATAAACACACTTTTTCAATGAACGATTGCTTAGATGTTCATCTGTCTGGCTTGAAATATTTTGCATGTCACCTATGATCTGCGCCAATGAGCACATGTAAATTTTTGAAACCCAGGAGAAGGAAATGGCAACTTACTACAATATTCTTGCCTTGTCAATCCCTTTGACTGAGGAACCTGGCAGGCTACAGTCCTTTGAGGCACAAAGAGCTGGACATGACTTAATGACTAAACAACACCAAAGGCAAGCCAGGATTTGAACTCAGGCAATCTGAGTTCAGCCTCTTAGACAATTCACTGCATTATTTCTCTGAGTGGGAAATGAGCTCCTTACAGCTTCCCCAATTGTCCTATCTATTGTGAATGACTGAGGTCTTTTGGCAGCACCAGGACAGCCAGCATCGGAGGGGCTCCTCATTAGCAAGGTGTACACTTTCAGTTCCCCACGTGCTGGAGTGTAGTGTCCACCTCTCTCCGTGGACAGCCCATAGAGAACAGCACACTATGTACGTGTGCCCATGACTGCTGAACTCAGCAATGATTCCCCGCCCTTGCCGGTAGCCAGTTTGGGCTGGTCCTTTCATCCCGGATTAGTAATAATGTAATGAAAACTGTGTGTAGAGGCAGGGCATCTGGAGTGTTTTGGCAACAGGATGCTTGTAGAAGGGTTGCTAAGGAATCCCAGTGTTTTGTCACTCAGAGGTAATGTGATGGCTCTCTCATGTCAGTGTAGGAAGTTAAGAAGGTAATTTTCTAATGTGATAGACATGACTCTGTTTTAAGAGTACTTTTTCCCTCATATCAACTGCAAGTTATTGTCCTTTTGCCAAAATTCATAAAGATCTATAAGCATTACTAAAAAATAATATGGTAATGATTCAGTTTCATTATAGCAGGGTAAACTACAAGTTAAGCTTAAGATGTTGTATAGTTCTATTGCAACTTTCCCAGAAAGTTATTACAGTCAGCTTCCTTTCCAGATTATTATGGAACAAATATTAGTAGATGTGAAATGTCATCTGCTTGCCAGAATTTCCCCAGAAACTTGAGCCTCTCTATATACACCTGTCATAATCCAGCACATCAGATATTTATTGATGTCAACCATTATGAATAACTTATATTGCTGTTTACTTCTCCAATGTTCAACTAATAAACACACTTTTTCAATGAACGATTGCTTAGATGTTCATCTGTCTGGCTTGAAATATTTTAGCAGTTGACACCCACAAATTTCAATTCCGTAAAAGCCTATCTCTTAGTTGATTTGAAAATTTGTTTATCTTTGGCAACTATACAGCTGTTGCAACCATCTATGATTCATTGATACCATTGCGATCACATACTTGATAAAAGTATGCATGATACATAAGAGTGCATTTTAGAGATATTCATGATTAACAATTAACTAATATTCTAAAATGCTTCAGTCTGCTAAGGTGGCAGGATTGATCTTGAGTTATTTAATTTTTAATTTATTCAGTGCTTAGGGACTTTTGTACAAAGGCTGTATTCAAGAAACATGCTTGAAGATTCAGTTCAGTTCAGTTCAGTTCGAAGGTTACTCAGAAGTAAATACTTTAACCAAGGAAGTTTCATTGTCTTAAAAGATGGAAAATCATTTGTGCAAGGAACTATAAGAAAGAAAGTTTCAGATTCACTCTGGTAGAAGTATCTTATAACTTCATGACTATCTTTGCTGATATTTTCATTGTTTAAGATCCCAAAAGAACAATAATAGAAGCTATTTCTTTCCATTTAAATACTACCAACAATTCTATGGTGACTGTACCACCAGTCACCAGAATACCAGAACTTCCTGGTGAGATGCAAATAATCATAACCTTGAAGGAAAAGGATGTGCTAGTGCAATATTCACAGAAAAGAAAACTGATTGTAGTTAGAGGTTTACTATACTTCCATGAAAGTAGATTTTTTAAATTCTTGAAAAACACTTTTGAAAAAAAAGTGCTTTAAAAGTTGTTCTAATAATTTCTTGAAAAAAGAGGCAAACATTTTAAGAGAGAAGATAGATCATGAAGTGTAGGCAATTTACAAATGGAAATACTGATATCCAAATGGTCTCAAGTAAAAAGAGAAGAGAACTGAACCAAGTCAAACTAAAAATAATATGGTAATGATTCATTATGAATAAAGCTTAAGATGTTGTATAGTTCTATTGCAACTTTCCCAGAAAGTTATTACAGTCAGCTTCCTTTCCAGATTATTATGGAACAAATATTAGTAGATGTGAAATGTCATCTGCTTGCCAGAATTTCCCCAGAAACTTGAGCCTCTCTATATACACCTGTCATAATCCAGCACATCAGATATTTATTGATGTCAACCATTATGAATAACTTATATTGCTGTTTACTTCTCCAATGTTCAACTAATAAACACACTTTTTCAATGAACGATTGCTTAGATGTTCATCTGTCTGGCTTGAAATATTTTAGCAGTTGACACCCACAAATTTCAATTCCGTAAAAGCCTATCTCTTAGTTGATTTGAAAATTTGTTTATCTTTGGCAACTATACAGCTGTTGCAACCATCTATGATTCATTGATACCATTGCGATCACATACTTGATAAAAGTATGCATGATACATAAGAGTGCATTTTAGAGATATTCATGATTAACAATTAACTAATATTCTAAAATGCTTCAGTCTGCTAAGGTGGCAGGATTGATCTTGAGTTATTTAATTTTTAATTTATTCAGTGCTTAGGGACTTTTGTACAAAGGCTGTATTCAAGAAACATGCTTGAAGATTCAGTTCAGTTCAGTTCAGTTCGAAGGTTACTCAGAAGTAAATACTTTAACCAAGGAAGTTTCATTGTCTTAAAAGATGGAAAATCATTTGTGCAAGGAACTATAAGAAAGAAAGTTTCAGATTCACTCTGGTAGAAGTATCTTATAACTTCATGACTATCTTTGCTGATATTTTCATTGTTTAAGATCCCAAAAGAACAATAATAGAAGCTATTTCTTTCCATTTAAATACTACCAACAATTCTATGGTGACTGTACCACCAGTCACCAGAATACCAGAACTTCCTGGTGAGATGCAAATAATCATAACCTTGAAGGAAAAGGATGTGCTAGTGCAATATTCACAGAAAAGAAAACTGATTGTAGTTAGAGGTTTACTATACTTCCATGAAAGTAGATTTTTTAAATTCTTGAAAAACACTTTTGAAAAAAAAGTGCTTTAAAAGTTGTTCTAATAATTTCTTGAAAAAAGAGGCAAACATTTTAAGAGAGAAGATAGATCATGAAGTGTAGGCAATTTACAAATGGAAATACTGATATCCAAATGGTCTCAAGTAAAAAGAGAAGAGAACTGAACAAAGTCAAACTAAATAGTTTTACTTTACTGGGAGCTCCCCCAAGGTTCATAACACCAAGAATACAAACAGGTGATTACCAATTTGTAATAGTGTAAAGAAGGTGCAAATTCAGGGTAATAAGAAGATGTGAAACATGTGGGAAATATTAAGGGCACAAAAACCATGTGTATAAAAATAAATCTACATTGTTAGGCTCTGTTGAGAGCCTAAAGACTACTACTGAGATACACCATGTAAGATCAGCACATCAGAGATAAACTAGAACTACTTTATTTCTATTTTACTCCCATTTTTTTTTAACTAGGGAGAATAATGTTGATCCTAGAAATGGTAGAATAAATATGCTTAAAGGAAACTCGAAGTCCAAGAGGAAATAAAGCACTGAAGACAGAACTGCTCAGACTCTGATGGATATCACTTCAGAGAGTGACACATTTACAGACACAACAGGAAAGCGTTGCCAAATAGTCTGGAAATCTTAGGTGAAGTGGAGAGACACTGGAAGGCTGAAAGTGGCAAATGACCCAGGTGTTTTTTTTTTTTTTTTCCCTGAACGTATTTATTTTTAATTGAAGGAAAAATTGCTTCACTATATTGTGTTGACCTCTGCCATACATCAGTGTGAGTCAGCCATAAGTATACATGACCCAGTATTTTGAAAAAGGAAAAAGGTGAATTATGAATATTTAAAGACTGTTGAACTTGTTGATTAATCCTTGGTAAAGTTGTAAAATGAATTATTAAACAGTCTTGTATTTAGACAAGGAATGTCCAAGAGATATTATTTGATTATTTTAGAAAAACATTTAGAAGCAATGCTTTTGCTTAATTTTTTAAGATCTGCAGATGATGATGATGATGTTGGTTGTAATAATAGCTCATGTTTATTGAGAGCTTTTATGTGTCAGGAATACTTAAAGCACTTGCATGTGTCAGTTTGTTTAATTTTTCCTCAAGTTGCCAGGAAGAAGGGACAATATTTATTCCTGTTATACAGGTGAAGAAATTGAGGAGCACAGGTATCTAGATCATGAGTATTCAGTATATCTTGGTTTTAGCATGACTTTTGATAAAATTTCTTTTTTTTTTTCTTTGTGAAAATTGTGCAAATGTGAACAGAGAGGAATGCTTATTTGAAACTGATTGTCTTAACATTTTTTAAAACATGATAGAGATAGAAAAATAAAACTAAGCCTTATGGACAAGTAAACACAAACATATCAAGCTAGATCTTTGAGCCAGAATTTCAAGGGTGAAGTGGGGGTGCCCTGGATGATTTGTTGCTAAGAAGTTCTCCAGGTGACTGTAATGAACTACAGGTTTGGGAACCAATGAAATAAAAGATGATCAAGGCAAGATTTCAAACATCTCATCTATTAGAAATGATGAACCCAAAAGAATGATTAATTTTATTATTAATAAGCTATGAAACTGATAGGATATGTTAATTGTAGAATGGTTGAAAAATCTAGACAACTTTAAAGAAAAATATAAAGATCTCCTATAACCCTACTCCTTAAAGAATAACTACTATCTACATTTTGGTGCATTTTATTCCAAATTTTTTTCAACATGCTCAAAACAGGTATGTACGTTTATACAAACATACATGCACAATCCACACAAGGAGGCCTATACACAGTTTTGTGTTTTGCCTTTTGCACTTAATATTGTGTTGACCTCTGCCATACATCAGTGTGAGTCAGCCATAAGTATACATGACCCAGTATTTTGAAAAAGGAAAAAGGTGAATTATGAATATTTAAAGACTGTTGAACTTGTTGATTAATCCTTGGTAAAGTTGTAAAATGAATTATTAAACAGTCTTGTATTTAGACAAGGAATGTCCAAGAGATATTATTTGATTATTTTAGAAAAACATTTAGAAGCAATGCTTTTGCTTAATTTTTTAAGATCTGCAGATGATGATGATGATGTTGGTTGTAATAATAGCTCATGTTTATTGAGAGCTTTTATGTGTCAGGAATACTTAAAGCACTTGCATGTGTCAGTTTGTTTAATTTTTCCTCAAGTTGCCAGGAAGAAGGGACAATATTTATTCCTGTTATACAGGTGAAGAAATTGAGGAGCACAGGTATCTAGATCATGAGTATTCAGTATATCTTGGTTTTAGCATGACTTTTGATAAAATTTCTTTTTTTTTTTTTCTTTGTGAAAATTGTGCAAATGTGAACAGAGAGGAATGCTTATTTGAAACTGATTGTCTTAACATTTTTTAAAACATGATAGAGATAGAAAAATAAAACTAAGCCTTATGGACAAGTAAACACAAACATATCAAGCTAGATCTTTGAGCCAGAATTTCAAGGGTGAAGTGGGGGTGCCCTGGATGATTTGTTGCTAAGAAGTTCTCCAGGTGACTGTAATGAACTACAGGTTTGGGAACCAATGAAATAAAAGATGATCAAGGCAAGATTTCAAACATCTCATCTATTAGAAATGATGAACCCAAAAGAATGATTAATTTTATTATTAATAAGCTATGAAACTGATAGGATATGTTAATTGTAGAATGGTTGAAAAATCTAGACAACTTTAAAGAAAAATATAAAGATCTCCTATAACCCTACTCCTTAAAGAATAACTACTATCTACATTTTGGTGCATTTTATTCCAAATTTTTTTCAACATGCTCAAAACAGGTATGTACGTTTATACAAACATACATGCACAATCCACACAAGGAGGCCTATACACAGTTTTGTGTTTTGCCTTTTGCACTTAATACTGTGTTTCTCATGTAATTGAATTTTGTCAATAAAAACACTGAATTTTATTCACACGAGCATAATTTGCTTAATCACTTTTTCCTTTTCTGCCTTTTAGGTTGTCTTGAATCCTTTGCTGTTGTAAATAGTTGTATGATAAGTTCATTGTTTATAAGCTTTTGAGCACTTCTGTCTGATTATTTCATTAGGATTGGTCCCTAGAATTTAGTTACCTAGTTAAGGGGTATGAATGTTTCCAGATTGGTAAAAAGGCTTCAGTGAAGTTATTTTAACTTATAGTTCTGTAAAATAGTGTATATTACCTCATTCTTATTAAGTATGAATATTATAAGTAAAAAATCCTTAAGTAATATAGAGCAAAATAGTGTCTAATTATGATCTCTTAGTGAGATTTATGAGATTAGTGTGGTCAAATATTATATATTATTATATATGATTTTCTTGGCTATTTGTATTAATTATATAAAATTCTTTTTGTGATGTCTACCTGGTAGTGATGGTTTAGTCGCTAAGTCATATCTGACTCCTTTGCGACCCTGTAGATCATAGCCTGCTGGGCTTCTCTGTCTGGGAGGTTTTCTCCAGATAAGAGTACTAGAGTGGGTTACCATGCCCCCGTCCAGGGCATCTTCCAGACCCAGAGATAGAATTCACGTCCCTTATGTCTCCTGCATTGGCAGGCAGGTTTTTTACCACAAGTGCCACCTGGGAAGCCCACACATTTTTCTATTTTTAATATCTTTCACTCTCTAAGATACAATAATATTCATCTACATTTTGTTCTAGTTTTCTAAAGAGTTTTAAAAAACTCTTAAATCCAGCTGAATTAATTTTTATTTATGGTAATTGCTGAGGGTCTAATTTTGTTACCCAAATTTTAACTAAATTTGAAGTTTTATCAGCGAATTCTTTCTTATTGTTTTACTTTTCTATTAGCTAATTTTATCATTTACATTAATGCATTGTACACTAGAATCTGGCTCCAGTTTATCTATGTGCGCCTTTAGTTATAGATTCTGGTACTAATACTATGTAGCACCAGTGAGATGAATTAACATTTTACTGGGCAGGTTTTCCTTTGTTGCTTTTCTCTAAAAGGTCTTGATTAGTACCGTACTGTATCTTTTCAGTTGGACTTTGGAATTATTTTGTTAAATTCTGACAGAAACTAAATTGAAAACTCAACCAATTCCTTGTCTCATTGCTCCCTACCAAACCAAAAATATCAACCAACCAGCCAACCAAAAAACTGCCAAGCAAGCAAACAAAAAATCACACACCCAGATGGAATTTTAAGTTACTCCTAATAGTCATTATCATTATTCAGAGATAGAGATCAGTACTATTATGTCTGATTTACATCTACATGATACATTATAGCTCAAATAAAGTTGAAATTGTCTGTTACACATTTAATTTCTTTTAATATATCATGAGCATGATATACTATGTCATTAATCTTCTAAATGATTTTTAATGGATGCATATTATTCCATTATATATATGCATGTATATTTACATACATGTATATGTGCACTGTATTTATGCAGGTTATTCCTATTTTTGGCCATTGAATTTTATTCCATTTTTGTGCTATATACTATCAGAAATACTTTTGTTATCTTATGAACATCTAGGACTCCATCTTATATGCATCTTTTGCTTTTCTTTAGTATTGATATATTTGCTTGTTAATGAAATTTTTGGTCAAATGGTGAAACAGTTTTTTAGGTGTTTTTGTTACAGTTGCCAAATTATCCTGTTTTAACAATTTGATGGTGCCACCAGAAGTGAATAAGAATGCTTCCTTAGAGATTTTGACTGGAATTGCCTTAAACTTAAAATAAATTTGAAAACACATGACAACCTGTTTATCTTCAGGCTTTACCTCAAGAAATGGTGTGCCTCTCTAGACATATATGTATATATTAGTAAAGTTTCATAAGGAAAACCTGCACTGTTCCTTAACAGGTATAAAAACCTAAAGATCTGTTCATATAAATTCTTTACATTTCTTAACTAAAATTATTTTTAGGTTTAAAATTTGTTTTTCAATATAGGTATCAGGAGTGTGTTGTTTTCGCTTTACATCATACATGCATGCTTGGTAGTGTTTGACTCTTTTACCTTATAATTTATGACTATTGTTTTTCAGAAAACTGTTGATTTTTGTTTATTCATTGTATATCTGAATATTGAGCTTTCAGGTTAATTCTGTTACTAATTTTAGAGACACTGAAGTGAGGACCAGAGAGTTTATCAACTTTCCCAAATCATAAGGTTGGTCCAGTGTTGGAATTGGAATTGAGCCTAATTTTCTATAAATTCCAAAGACAATGCTTCTCATACTACCCCTATCATTTCTCAAAATATCTGTAGAAATTCAATTTGCCAAACAAGGGAGATTTCAGCACTCAAGACTCTGTACTGTTCAGAGTTTTCTATTCGACTCTCAGACGCATATTTTCAGAGTGAAAATGACATCTAAAAGAGTGTCAAGAATTAGCCTGTGATATGAGGAATGATTGAAATTAAGAAAAACTGTTCAGTCTCAGTGGCTAGAGTTATGATGATTCGGAAGAAATGAAAAACTGGAGTCTGGCACATTATGTTAGAATTCTTACCATAGAGAGTTGTTCTTAAATGGAATAGAGTATTTTGAGAGATATTAATCCACTTGATATTGTAAGTGCTCATGTAGAAACTGCATGATCACCTCTTGGGCATGTTGAAATGGGAATGGGAATGTAATCAAAGATATCCCTGAGCTTTCTTCTGGTCCTATGATTATTTTCTGAATTTAGCTTTGAAAAACCCTGCTTCTTATGTTAGCCATGGGAATTGCATGTGGTTATTCCTACTACTTATGAGGTGAATTAAAAAGCATGAATTTTCTAAACCTCATTTTATATAGTAACTTTATCTTTCTTCCCAGCTTTACAACAAATTCTGACCGATCTCTAAATAGAATCCAGTGTATGTTCTACTCTTTCATTCCTTTGTCTGCCCTTTCTTGTTTGTTCTAAAGAACAGTGACAAAACAAAAACAAGAATAAAAAAAAAAATCACAACATAAGTCCCTGAATACTCAAAGGGTGATGGTATACTTTGGCCATGTCTTCAATTAAAAATAATTCTGTTAGCTGGGCAGCAATCATTAGTTTTCTCCCCTCTTGTAACTTGATGGTCTTCAATCATTCATTTATTCATCCATGATGGATTTTTTTGTGCTCCAGCTAATGTTGAGCTCATGTTGAGGGCCTATGAGAGATGCAACAATGTCTTTGTTTTAAGATATCCTGGTTTGAAGGGAAGCGATCATGTCATAAAAGTGGGATGGAGAGAAAGGAACAGAAGTTAGAATACGAAGTGATCCAAAAAATGATTCTGTCCCCACTCTGTTAAAGCAAAAACAAATGCTTCTGAAAAGGCATCACCCCTTCTTTCCTTTCTCATTTCTACTCAACTTCCCAATCATTTCTTTTCAAAAAATCAAAATGCTTCTCATACTACCCCTATCATTTCTCAAAATATCTGTAGAAATTCAATTTGCCAAACAAGGGAGATTTCAGCACTCAAGACTCTGTACTGTTCAGAGTTTTCTATTCGACTCTCAGACGCATATTTTCAGAGTGAAAATGACATCTAAAAGAGTGTCAAGAATTAGCCTGTGATATGAGGAATGATTGAAATTAAGAAAAACTGTTCAGTCTCAGTGGCTAGAGTTATGATGATTCGGAAGAAATGAAAAACTGGAGTCTGGCACATTATGTTAGAATTCTTACCATAGAGAGTTGTTCTTAAATGGAATAGAGTATTTTGAGAGATATTAATCCACTTGATATTGTAAGTGCTCATGTAGAAACTGCATGATCACCTCTTGGGCATGTTGAAATGGGAATGGGAATGTAATCAAAGATATCCCTGAGCTTTCTTCTGGTCCTATGATTATTTTCTGAATTTAGCTTTGAAAAACCCTGCTTCTTATGTTAGCCATGGGAATTGCATGTGGTTATTCCTACTACTTATGAGGTGAATTAAAAAGCATGAATTTTCTAAACCTCATTTTATATAGTAACTTTATCTTTCTTCCCAGCTTTACAACAAATTCTGACCGATCTCTAAATAGAATCCAGTGTATGTTCTACTCTTTCATTCCTTTGTCTGCCCTTTCTTGTTTGTTCTAAAGAACAGTGACAAAACAAAAACAAGAATAAAAAAAAAAATCACAACATAAGTCCCTGAATACTCAAAGGGTGATGGTATACTTTGGCCATGTCTTCAATTAAAAATAATTCTGTTAGCTGGGCAGCAATCATTAGTTTTCTCCCCTCTTGTAACTTGATGGTCTTCAATCATTCATTTATTCATCCATGATGGATTTTTTTGTGCTCCAGCTAATGTTGAGCTCATGTTGAGGGCCTATGAGAGATGCAACAATGTCTTTGTTTTAAGATATCCTGGTTTGAAGGGAAGCGATCATGTCATAAAAGTGGGATGGAGAGAAAGGAACAGAAGTTAGAATACGAAGTGATCCAAAAAATGATTCTGTCCCCACTCTGTTAAAGCAAAAACAAATGCTTCTGAAAAGGCATCACATTCTTTCCTTTCTCATTTCTATTCTTCGGGAAGTAGGGAAGATGGTAGGAGACTGAGGGATTGAGTTAAAAGCTGTGATTGTCAAGAAGATTTGGGTTAAAAAATATAATCAAGTGAAGAAGAACCTCTATAGAGTCCTCTTTGCTCCACTTCAAACTTTACTGAGCGAACAGTAGAGGAAGATCTGAACAAGGGTGAGGATAATGGTTTTGATGTTTGAATTTATTGTGACATCATGAGCAGAGACTCTGCCATTTTCTACGACTTAACTGATTCCTTAACTTTGCTTGATCATAGGTTTTTCACCTATAAAATGGAAATGGTAACATCATCTTTTGAAAATACTCCTAGGACTATTTGGCTAAATGAGATAATGAATGTGAATGTTTTAATTTTTATTTCTGAAACCTAAATGGTAAACAAGAAGAGGTGCCGTTATTATTGCTATTTTATCTTTTAAAAGTTGCATTATAGGGTTTCCCTGGTGGTCCAGTGGGTAAGGACACCGCCTTGCAATGCAAGGGGCGCCAGTTTCATCCCTGGCCTGGGAAGATCCCACGTGCTGCGGAGCGGCTGGACCGATGTGTCCAACTACCGAGCCGGAGCTCTGGAGCACATGCGCCCAGAGCCGGCGCTCTGCAATGACAGAGGCCGCCGCGATGGGAGGCCCACGAGGGCCAAAGAACAAAGATGGATGAAAATAGATAAATGAAAAAGACCAATAGAAGTGGCCTGCCTGCCCGCTCCATCCCCAAACTGCTCCCCGCAAAAAAAATGTTAAAAAAAAAAAAGGTCAAAAAAAAGTTGCATTATAGTTACTTTACAATGTTGTATTATTTTCAAGGGTTCAGCAAAGTAATTCAGTTATGTATATATGTACATATATATATATATGTGTATATTTTTTCAGATTATTTTCCATTATAGGTTATTACAAAGTATTGAGTATAGTTCCTTGTGCTACACAGTAGGTCTTTGTTATTATCTCTTTATTTAGAGTAGTGTATATATATTAATACCCAAGTTATTAGTTTTTCCATCTTTTTAAAAAACTGAAGTATAGTATTTCATTTATAATGTTGTGCTAATTTCTGATATATAGCAAACAAAGTAATTCAGTTATACATACATGTATTCATTTGTTAATATTCTTTTCTATCATGGTCTATCTCAAGATGCTGAATATTGTTCTCTGTGCTATACAATAGGACCTTGTTGTTTATCCACTCTATGTGTAACAGTTTTCATCTACTAACCCCAAACTCCAAAAACTATATAATTCAAAAAGAATTTTAAAAAGATACATGCACCCCTATGTTCTTTTTTTTAAAAAACATTTATGTTTTATTTACTTATCTTTTAGGGGGTGGGGTGGGGAGGGAGGGGACGGGTGGCCCGCTTCTATTGGTCTTTCATTTCTCTATTTTCATCCGTCTTTGTTCTTTGGCTCCTGTGGGCCTCCCATCACGGTGGCCTCTGTTGTCACAGAGCACCGGCTCTGGGCGCATGCTCCCCAGAGCTCCGGCTTGGTAATTGGACACATTAGTCCAGCCGCTCCATGGCAGGTGGGATCCTCCCAGGCCAGGGCTCGAACTGGCGCCCCCTGCACTGCAAGGCGGTGTCCCCACCCACTGAACCACCAGAGGAAGCCCCGACCCCTATGTTCTTTGTTGTTTATTCACTAAGTCATGTCCGACTCTTGTGAGCCCACGAACTATAGCTCACCGGGCTCCTCTGTCTATGGGATTTCCCGGGCAAGAATACTGGAGAAGGTTGCTATTTTCTTCTCCAGAGGATCTTCCAGACTCAGGAATTGAACCAGTGTCTTCTGCATTGGCAGGCAGTTTCTTTACCACTGAGCCATCAGAGAAGTCTCTGTTCATATTAGCAGTATTCACAATAGTCGAGACATGGAAACTACCCAAATGTCCATTGACAGATGAATACATAAAGAAATGTGGTATATATAAATACAGTGGAATACTCCTCAGCCATAAAAAATGCATGCAACATTAGCAGCAACATGGATATACCTAGAAATTATCCAACTAAGTCAAGTAAGTCAGAGAAAGGCAAATACCATAGGATATCATTTATTTGGAGAATCTAGAATATGACACCATCTACAAAACAGAAACAGACTCCCTGACATAGAGAACAGACTTGTGGCTGCCAAGGGGGAGGGGTGAGGGAAGAGACAGACTGGGAGTTTGGTGTTACTATTACTTTTAATTTAAGAATTCTTGTGCTTGATAAATGTCTTTAGATTTGTTAGCATAGATTGTTTTGAGTAACTGTTGTATCTCCTTTTAACATGTTGTATCATGATGCTTAAGACAAACTAGAGGTTCAGAAAATAACCTGGCTCTATGTCTGAAATGGTTTGAGTGAATTCATTCAGTCACTGGGGTTTTACATAAAAACTGTTAAGTATAGATCTCACTCAAACTGCTCCTATGGTGTTTTAGGATGACAGGATTGTTCCTGGCGAGGAAAACTTCTTGTGTTTCCAAGCATGACACCTTTTAAATAAATTAAATAAATTAATAAATTAAAATATTGCTGTTTCATTTTTAGAGAAAGTAGGTAGTTTCATACATTATATTTGGAAATAGAAACTCTGTTTTGGTTCTAGCCTGAACTATGCTGTACTTGTTTAGACTCTTGTTAGACTTAGTCTGGCCCCTGCACTGCAAGGCGGTGTCCCCACCCACTGAACCACCAGAGAAGCCCGACCCCTATGTTCTTTGTTGTTTATTCACTAAGTCATGTCCGACTCTTGTGAGCCCACGAACTATAGCTCACCGGGCTCCTCTGTCTATGGGATTTCCCGGGCAAGAATACTGGAGAAGGTTGCTATTTTCTTCTCCAGAGGATCTTCCAGACTCAGGAATTGAACCAGTGTCTTCTGCATTGGCAGGCAGTTTCTTTACCACTGAGCCATCAGAGAAGTCTCTGTTCATATTAGCAGTATTCACAATAGTCGAGACATGGAAACTACCCAAATGTCCATTGACAGATGAATACATAAAGAAATGTGGTATATATAAATACAGTGGAATACTCCTCAGCCATAAAAAATGCATGCAACATTAGCAGCAACATGGATATACCTAGAAATTATCCAACTAAGTCAAGTAAGTCAGAGAAAGGCAAATACCATAGGATATCATTTATTTGGAGAATCTAGAATATGACACCATCTACAAAACAGAAACAGACTCCCTGACATAGAGAACAGACTTGTGGCTGCCAAGGGGGAGGGGTGAGGGAAGAGACAGACTGGGAGTTTGGTGTTACTATTACTTTTAATTTAAGAATTCTTGTGCTTGATAAATGTCTTTAGATTTGTTAGCATAGATTGTTTTGAGTAACTGTTGTATCTCCTTTTAACATGTTGTATCATGATGCTTAAGACAAACTAGAGGTTCAGAAAATAACCTGGCTCTATGTCTGAAATGGTTTGAGTGAATTCATTCAGTCACTGGGGTTTTACATAAAAACTGTTAAGTATAGATCTCACTCAAACTGCTCCTATGGTGTTTTAGGATGACAGGATTGTTCCTGGCGAGGAAAACTTCTTGTGTTTCCAAGCATGACACCTTTTAAATAAATTAAATAAATTAATAAATTAAAATATTGCTGTTTCATTTTTAGAGAAAGTAGGTAGTTTCATACATTATATTTGGAAATAGAAACTCTGTTTTGGTTCTAGCCTGAACTATGCTGTACTTGTTTAGACTCTTGTTAGACTTAGTCACTTAGTCTCTTGTTTGTTTTAATCACAGGTTTCTAAAGAAGTAGTTTTTTCTTTTAACTTTCTAGTGAGTTAAGAAAGTTTGCGGGGATCCTTGTCAGTAGAGTGCTTTGCGAAGTAGTATTATCACTCTGTAGCACACTGGAAAAACCATCTCTCTTTATCAAAAAGCAGTTTCCTAAAGAAGTTATCAAAACCATTGTACCTCATCCCATGGTCTCCTTTGTGGGTGGGCTATTATGTTTGGCAAAGAACTGTGGTATAGCACTTTTGTTTGAAGAAACCTTTCCCTCTCTGGAAGAAACACGTAACCTCAGCATAGCACAATGGAAAATTGTGCAGAGGCTTTACTGTTTGAATATATTGGCTCAGGACATCTATGCTTAGGAGATTCCTCTATCTCCGTGTACCATCATTATAAGAATGCCTAGGGATGCTCATGACAAATTGAGAGTTCTTTCTGTAATTGTCTTAACCATGAGGTACAGTGGAACAATGGCTCACTATGCTTCATTTTACTCATTATTACTTTAAGCAGTTCTTAGAATTCCATGGACAGAGGAGCATGGAAAGCCACAATCCATGGGGATCACAGAGTCAGACATGGTGACTGAGAGACTAACACTGAATTCTAAATAACACAGTGATCCAAACATGTTAAGGTCTAACTTCTGTCAAGGTCCAGGCTGGCTTGCACATGCTTTCATGCTCTCATTTGTACAAAAGGGATGAACAGGGAAGAGATGTCCATGGGTGGACTGGGCTTCTTGGACATGTGACCTGTGAAGTTGGGCATGGTGGTGCCATGCTCAGAGGGGCCCAGAGCTTAGTTTGAATGCTGTTAAACTTCAACTGTTACCATTTTGAAATTCTGAATACTTTTAATAGGGGTCTGCACATGTTCATTGTGGATTGGGCCTCACGTTATGTAATAGGTCCTGCTTTGCAGTCGTTAACTATCTAATTAACTATTAGAAAATACCAGACACTGAAAAAAAATAAAGTGAGATGAGGTGGAGTGTCCAGTGAGAGGAAACGTGCTAAAGAAGTAACTAGAGGGGTTTCTCTGGTGGTCCTGTGGTTAAGAATCGGCCCGCCGATGCCGGGGATGTGGGTTCAATCCCTGATCTGAGAAGGCTGTAGCTGCGGACCACTCATCCCCTGTGCCACCACTGCTGAGCTCTAGCTCTGTAACTTAGAGCCTCAGCACTGAGCCCACGTGCTACAGCTAGAGCAAGTCTGAAAGTAGCAACGAAGACCCAGCACAGCCACAAGTAAAATTCATTAAAAAAGAGAAGTAACTACAATCTGTATGTTATTGTTTTAATAAGGGTCTTTGTATTGAGCAGATTTCTGTTTCATACAAAGAACTTTCTACCTCCTACACGCCTATGTTTACAAGTCTACAGAAAATTCCTTGGGAGTGGAACAAAACAGGGAGTGAATCTGGGGAAATGTGAGAGCTCTTGATTTTTTTTTTTTTTTTTTTTTGAGCGTCATGAGCAGCTTTGGCTGGCAAATCTGGCTCTGTTGCTCAAATTCCAGCCTCAGGACTTTCTGTGGCTCATTCCCAAATGGAGTCAGGCCTAGGCAGGTGTTTGTTCTTGTGGTTATTGCTGGTGTCTAACTTTTGACAAGCTCACCTCCTTCATCTATGATCGAATGTCACCCTCTCCATGAAGTCCATCCTGACCTTTCTACTGCAAATTGCAACCCGTTCCATCCCACTCCTGACACTCTTGATTCCTCTTATTTCAGTTATTTTTATTTAAACACATGAGGTTTTAATAAATACTGCAAATTGTTGAAGCAAAAAATGAGTGAGGTTTGGCACATAGTAAGTGCTCAATAACCACTAATTGAATAAAGATATGAGAGAATGAGTGATTGATGTTCATTTCTAACAGCTAAATGTTAAGCCCGAATGAGAGTACAAATGTCAGCTTTATTCTTACTCCTTTTCTCCGCAGCTGGGTTTTTTTCTCTGTATCTTGACTCCAGTTCTCAGAATTCTGAGCTCACATGTACCACCTGGCCCAAAATGACTACTTTAGTGAATCTATGATCTCCAGTTAGTTTAATATCTAGGAGTTTTCCAGTCTGAGTATCCACATGGTATTTAGTAACAGTATTTTCTAATGCCACGCTGGGAATGGAGATAAGACAATGTGTTGCTTGTGGTAGAGGATGTGAATAGTCCATAGGACATTACTGATTATAAGAGAATCTTTCTATTTTTGCGAGAAATTCACTTGGGCCATTTCATCATTCTTTGGTGTGGACCATGTTCACTTCCAGAGAGGAGCTCTATAGGGATAACTCAGTCCTTCATCTGGTTCTTCCAGAGAACACTGGAGACATTGGTATCCTCAGTTCTGATAATGTTCAAAGTGCATTTCAAATTGCTAGCCTACTTCAATAGCACTCCGTTTGTATAAAAATCAGGTATTTGTTAAAATACTATGTACTAACTTAAGCCTCAGGAGACTTTTTAATGAATGTAATATTTAATTAGTTTGAAGTACCCTGTTTTCCACTTACAATTGAAAACTAAACTCTTTGGCTAAGAGATACTTTAACCATTAATTTAGTAAGTGAAGAGTTGGTACAGGTATACCTTGTTTTATTGTGCTTCACTTTTATTTCACTAGATACATAGTATTTATTTCCATAGATACTGCTTTTCTTTACAGTGTGAAAGTTTGTGACAATTCTGCCCAGAGTAAGTCTATAGGCACCGCTCTTTTCAACAACACTTGATCACATTTGGTAATTCTTGCAATATTTCAAATTTTGTCATTATTATGTTTATTACAGTGATCTATGATCATTGCTCGTTTTTTCCTTTTTTCTTTGTGATCAATCTTTTTTTTTTTTTTAGTTGTGGTATAATGCCCTGGTGACTTGGTGGTAAAGAATCCACCTGCTAATGCAAATTGTTGAAGCAAAAAATGAGTGAGGTTTGGCACATAGTAAGTGCTCAATAACCACTAATTGAATAAAGATATGAGAGAATGAGTGATTGATGTTCATTTCTAACAGCTAAATGTTAAGCCCGAATGAGAGTACAAATGTCAGCTTTATTCTTACTCCTTTTCTCCGCAGCTGGGTTTTTTTCTCTGTATCTTGACTCCAGTTCTCAGAATTCTGAGCTCACATGTACCACCTGGCCCAAAATGACTACTTTAGTGAATCTATGATCTCCAGTTAGTTTAATATCTAGGAGTTTTCCAGTCTGAGTATCCACATGGTATTTAGTAACAGTATTTTCTAATGCCACGCTGGGAATGGAGATAAGACAATGTGTTGCTTGTGGTAGAGGATGTGAATAGTCCATAGGACATTACTGATTATAAGAGAATCTTTCTATTTTTGCGAGAAATTCACTTGGGCCATTTCATCATTCTTTGGTGTGGACCATGTTCACTTCCAGAGAGGAGCTCTATAGGGATAACTCAGTCCTTCATCTGGTTCTTCCAGAGAACACTGGAGACATTGGTATCCTCAGTTCTGATAATGTTCAAAGTGCATTTCAAATTGCTAGCCTACTTCAATAGCACTCCGTTTGTATAAAAATCAGGTATTTGTTAAAATACTATGTACTAACTTAAGCCTCAGGAGACTTTTTAATGAATGTAATATTTAATTAGTTTGAAGTACCCTGTTTTCCACTTACAATTGAAAACTAAACTCTTTGGCTAAGAGATACTTTAACCATTAATTTAGTAAGTGAAGAGTTGGTACAGGTATACCTTGTTTTATTGTGCTTCACTTTTATTTCACTAGATACATAGTATTTATTTCCATAGATACTGCTTTTCTTTACAGTGTGAAAGTTTGTGACAATTCTGCCCAGAGTAAGTCTATAGGCACCGCTCTTTTCAACAACACTTGATCACATTTGGTAATTCTTGCAATATTTCAAATTTTGTCATTATTATGTTTATTACAGTGATCTATGATCATTGCTCGTTTTTTCCTTTTTTCTTTGTGATCAATCTTTTTTTTTTTTTTAGTTGTGGTATAATGCCCTGGTGACTTGGTGGTAAAGAATCCACCTGCTAATGCAGGATATGTAGGAGATTCGTGTTCAGTACCTGATCTTGGAAGATCTCCTGGAGAAGAAAGTGGCAACCCACTGCATTTATTTTTGCCTGGGAAATCCCATGGACAGAGGAGCCTAGCAGGCTACAGTCCATGGCGTTGTAAAAGAGTCAGATATGACTTAGCAACTAAACAACAACAGCATAGATGACTTACAATATTGTACTAGTTTTAGGTGTACAACCTAGCAATTCAATATTTTTATAGATTGTACTCCAAAGTTATAGAATATTGCTGTATTCTTTGTGCTGTACATTATATTCTCATAACATTTATTTTATACCTAATAGTTTGTACCTTTAATCCCCTTAGCCTATTTTGCTCTTACCTGACCCCTCTTCCTATTCTGGTAACCACTAGTTTTTTCTTTGTGAATCTGCTTCTACTTTGTTATAATTGTTCATTTGTTTTATTTGTTTATATTTCACATACAAGTGAAAACATAGTGCTTGTCTTTTTCTGTCTGTTACCAGTGATGTTTGATGCTATTACTGCAAAAAGATTACAACTCTTGGAAAATTCAGATGATGGTTAACATTTTTTAGCAATAAAATATTTTTTAAAATTGAGGATTTCCCATGTAGTATTATGTTAGATAGTACAAATATAATTTTTTTTTTTTAAATTTGGCCTCTTTTATTGGTCCTTCATTTATTTTCAACCGTCTTAGTTTTTTTGGCCAGTGTGGGCCTTCCACCGCGGTGGCCTCTCTCATTGCAGAGCACCAGCTATGGGCGCATGCGCTCCATGGTGCTGGCTCGTAATTGAACACACCCGTCCGATCCCGGGACAGGGATCTAGCCAGTGGCTCTTGCGCTGCAAGGTGGACTCTTTACCCACTGGACCACAAGGGAAGCCCCAAATATAACTTTTATCTGCACCAGATAATTCATGTGACTCACTTTATTGTGATATTTGCTTTACCAAAGAGATTTAGAACCAAACCGGCACTATCTCTGAGGTATGCCTGTACCTGGATAAGGTAATGAAGGAGGAAGAATACAGTGAGTATGCAAAACAGAATCCATACTTGGTGTAACCGAAGTGCGTGTTCAATTGCTCAGTTGTGTCCAACTCTTTGGGACCCATGAACTTCAGTCCTCTAGACTCCTCTGTCCAATGAGTTTTTCAGGCAAAAATATTGCAGTGGGTCACCCTTTCCTGCTCTAACCAAATAGGAGTGGGTCACCCTTTCCTGCTTTAACCAAATAAAGTACTTTCTTTTAAACAGTCATTTCTGTGCACTTCATAATTTTGTCTTTACTCCCTTTAAGTCCTTGAGAAACCATCTGATTAATCTAAAATTCAACTTACTGGTGTCAGAAATGAATGGCACCATCACAGTAATTTAGTTTTCAATTTGAGAGCCTCATGTCACATTCCGTCTACTTGCTGTTTAATTTTTTTTTTTATTTTAAGAGAAACAAGAAGACTGGCACTTGATTCTGTCAAGGTATAGGCATATACATTTGCTTCTAAAATTCCTTAAAATGGAAATAATGACTTTTTGGACCTTCAAAAATCATGTGGAATAAATATAACAGTGAAGATTATTTCATTTCTCACCTAGGAATTGGAGGAATAAATTTTAGTATGAAAATCACATAGATCTTAGCATGTTGAAAGTTTTGTTTTCTAATAAAGTAAAGACTCTGAATTGTGTTTGGTTACATTGGGTAATTGTCTTACGATTTTGTTCTAGAGTATATAAAAACTATGTCAGTGTAGGGAAATAACATGAACATTGTTAAAATGAGGATATTGTCTCTGAGTTTTAGTCTAGGTCTGAGACTTTGAAGATTCTAAGTACTTCCAAAAGTGAGACAATCCCTGAAAACTCTCTGGACACTGTGTATGTTTTCATTTCCCCAGGGGAAGGGGAATAGCTGAGGTGGCTTCCTGGGTAAGGCAAGGGTGGAGAAAGCTGGCATTTCCCAGGGCGTCTGGGAGGGACATGAACAGATGTGTTGTTTCTATGGACACAGCAGTGCTTCATTTTTTTCATCTTCAGTGGTGACCAGTGTGACTGGCCTTGGTCCAGTGAGGTGTAGGATGGTGGAAATTTGTCCCCATAAACTTTTCTGTTTCTTTCTCTACAGTCTTTATACAAGTATCTTAGTTCCAAAATAGAATTGTTTTGTGATTTTATTTTCTAGATTTGCTTATTTTTTCTAATAAGATATGGTTAAGCTAATGAAATCATCCAAAAAGTAGTTGTTATTTCTTTTTAAATCGTAATAAAGGTACATACGAGTATATTCAGGAACTTATATGATTTCTTGTCTGCTTGTAAGGGAGTATGACTTTTGTCCTAGTTTTATTTGCAGTTGGAACCCTCAGTGAAAATTCCTAGTTTTCCTGAGTGAAGTCCTACCTGTGGGACATGTGCTGATTCAGTCTGCGCTATAAAGTGCAGCAGGCGTGATAAGGGCTGAAGCAAGGGTGGGCTGCAATTCAGAAAGGAAAATGTGGAAGAAGGAGCTACGTGTGGATTTCACCTGGTACATGATTTAATTTAGTTAATTAGGAGTATAAGCGTCAGGAACAGCAGAGCTTGTGCCCACACAACTCACACCGTCTAATAAAGTAACCTTCAGACAACAGCTGTAATGTGAAAGGCCCACGCCAGAAACAACAGCACAGGGCCCACTTCCTGTCCCTGAAAGCATGACAGCTGAAACAGTGGCTGAGTCTCACAACCAAAAAGAACAAAGAAAAACAAACACTAATCCCAACCAAGGTTTTCTGAAGAAAGCAAAATGTACTAATTAGGAGTTGAACATTTCAAGAGCACAAAAAAGAAAGTGTAATGGAAGAAACAAATACATTGTTAAAATGAGGATATTGTCTCTGAGTTTTAGTCTGGAGACTTTGAAGATTCTAAGTACTTCCAAAAGTGAGACAATCCCTGAAAACTCTCTGGACACTGTGTATGTTTTCATTTCCCCAGGGGAAGGGGAATAGCTGAGGTGGCTTCCTGGGTAAGGCAAGGGTGGAGAAAGCTGGCATTTCCCAGGGCGTCTGGGAGGGACATGAACAGATGTGTTGTTTCTATGGACACAGCAGTGCTTCATTTTTTTCATCTTCAGTGGTGACCAGTGTGACTGGCCTTGGTCCAGTGAGGTGTAGGATGGTGGAAATTTGTCCCCATAAACTTTTCTGTTTCTTTCTCTACAGTCTTTATACAAGTATCTTAGTTCCAAAATAGAATTGTTTTGTGATTTTATTTTCTAGATTTGCTTATTTTTTCTAATAAGATATGGTTAAGCTAATGAAATCATCCAAAAAGTAGTTGTTATTTCTTTTTAAATCGTAATAAAGGTACATACGAGTATATTCAGGAACTTATATGATTTCTTGTCTGCTTGTAAGGGAGTATGACTTTTGTCCTAGTTTTATTTGCAGTTGGAACCCTCAGTGAAAATTCCTAGTTTTCCTGAGTGAAGTCCTACCTGTGGGACATGTGCTGATTCAGTCTGCGCTATAAAGTGCAGCAGGCGTGATAAGGGCTGAAGCAAGGGTGGGCTGCAATTCAGAAAGGAAAATGTGGAAGAAGGAGCTACGTGTGGATTTCACCTGGTACATGATTTAATTTAGTTAATTAGGAGTATAAGCGTCAGGAACAGCAGAGCTTGTGCCCACACAACTCACACCGTCTAATAAAGTAACCTTCAGACAACAGCTGTAATGTGAAAGGCCCACGCCAGAAACAACAGCACAGGGCCCACTTCCTGTCCCTGAAAGCATGACAGCTGAAACAGTGGCTGAGTCTCACAACCAAAAAGAACAAAGAAAAACAAACACTAATCCCAACCAAGGTTTTCTGAAGAAAGCAAAATGTACTAATTAGGAGTTGAACATTTCAAGAGCACAGTGTTATGGAAAAGTGACAACATTATCTGTGGACTTTTGGTTCGTAACTGTTGGCAGAGAAACTATTTCACGTTACTGAATCCTTTCTGGGTGTAACTGAAACACTGTATCCATTTAATAAAAATTCTAAATTTGGCTTAGCATTATAGTAATTTGTGCTATGAGGATTTGAAGAGCAAAGCATAATTCTACTCTGATTTTGCACCAGTTTTCTTTTCATAAGACAATGAAGAGTTATTTTTATACTCTTCAATGGTGTCCAATATACATTTAAATGAATAAACCCACATCTGTGATATTTAGGATCAGTTTTTAAACAGTACTCCTGACAGTGAATTTCAGTGGCAGAAAATGCTGAAAAGAAAATGAGATGTTGATTTCAAAAGTATTTTTTCTTTTTTTAAAAAATTCTATGATAAGTTGTAACCAATGATAAATGATTGTGCCAGAGATTTTCAGGTGACTGCCAAATAGAGGATTTTGTAAAATTGAAAAAAAAAGCTGGATCATATAAGGAAAGTAATTCATTTCATACTTTGACTCTTTCCCAGAACAAACATAAAAAATGCACTCTTCTCCTTGCCGGTATTAACAAAATATTTTCCAAATCCATTGCAATGCATGCATTACATTCCTTTATCAGGATCTTACTCAGTTTTGACTCTGCTGGAAACTGATA
The DNA here is from genome assembly GCA_022376925.1 of Tragulus kanchil. Taxonomy (NCBI): domain Eukaryota; kingdom Metazoa; phylum Chordata; class Mammalia; order Artiodactyla; family Tragulidae; genus Tragulus; species Tragulus kanchil. The sequence goes on from JAIOJX010000024.1 coordinate 151,400,311, forward strand.
TCTTAGAATTAATCTGATATGTGCTTTTACTTACTTTTCTCTTCTTTAATGCTTAACTTAAGTACAACAACATTCATTCTAATCCCGTAAGTCTTTCTGGAACACACTACCACAATTACAAATAAAAAGTTTCAAGTTTTCTTAATTTCTTTTTCTTTCTCCTCCTTTTAAAAGAGCTTAACTTTTTGGTGAGTTAATTGTTTAAAAAAGTTTCCAAGTTGGAGATTAGTTTCTTGATCTAGTGTTTATCAGATATAAATTTAAGGAAAACCTGTATTTTTCAGGTACATGGAAGGTTAACCAAACTGCCTTAAAAGCTTCTGACTGCTACTGAAAACATAGGCACAGTTTCTGTGAAAATTAAGAACATTTGTTCTCTACTTAGGTTCAGAAGCCCAAGAGTTACAGAGGGTCACCAGGGTAAAGAGAACGGCAGAGACTCGTGAAAGGTGACAGTTCTGTTTTTCCACTCACCGGGCTCAGCGGCAGGGCCAGCTAACAGCGTGTCTGTCGTCCCTGTAAGCAAGCACCTCCGTGAGTTATAACTGTATGTAGACTTACTGTGATGGCCTGGAGTCTCTCCTTCACCAGCTCAGCTTCTTCCATTCTAGAAGTCAGGGTTTTCTTTTCATAAGACAATGAAGAGTTATTTTATACTCTTCAATGGTGTCAAAACATTTAAATGAATAAACCCACATCTTTGATATTTAGGATCAGTTTTTAAACAGTACTCCTGACAGTGAATTTCAGTGGCAGAAAATGCTGAAAAGAAAATGAGATGTTGATTTCAAAAGTATTTTTTCTTTTTTTAAAAAATTCTATGATAAGTTGTAACCAATGATAAATGATTGTGCCAGAGATTTTCAGGTGACTGCCAAATAGAGGATTTTGTAAAATTGAAAAAAAAAGCTGGATCATATAAGGAAAGTAATTCATTTCATACTTTGACTCTTTCCCAGAACAAACATAAAAAATGCACTCTTCTCCTTGCCGGTATTAACAAAATATTTTCCAAATCCATTGCAATGCATGCATTACATTCCTTTATCAGGATCTTACTCAGTTTTGACTCTGCTGGAAACTGATATCTTAGAATTAATCTGATATGTGCTTTTACTTACTTTTCTCTTCTTTAATGCTTAACTTAAGTACAACAACATTCATTCTAATCCCGTAAGTCTTTCTGGAACACACTACCACAATTACAAATAAAAAGTTTCAAGTTTTCTTAATTTCTTTTTCTTTCTCCTCCTTTTAAAAGAGCTTAACTTTTTGGTGAGTTAATTGTTTAAAAAAGTTTCCAAGTTGGAGATTAGTTTCTTGATCTAGTGTTTATCAGATATAAATTTAAGGAAAACCTGTATTTTTCAGGTACATGGAAGGTTAACCAAACTGCCTTAAAAGCTTCTGACTGCTACTGAAAACATAGGCACAGTTTCTGTGAAAATTAAGAACATTTGTTCTCTACTTAGGTTCAGAAGCCCAAGAGTTACAGAGGGTCACCAGGGTAAAGAGAACGGCAGAGACTCGTGAAAGGTGACAGTTCTGTTTTTCCACTCACCGGGCTCAGCGGCAGGGCCAGCTAACAGCGTGTCTGTCGTCCCTGTAAGCAAGCACCTCCGTGAGTTATAACTGTATGTAGACTTACTGTGATGGCCTGGAGTCTCTCCTTCACCAGCTCAGCTTCTTCCATTCTAGAAGTCAGGGACAGGCAGCCAGTGAGGGAAGTCCAAAGCTACCATACAGCAGGAGCCTCCTTGGGGAGAGAAGTGGAGCTGACAGGAGAGGAGCCTGGAGAAATCCGCTCCGGCACCGGTGGAGAAAAGCAGAAATCCCCTACTCGGCAGGAGCGTCTCTGAGCAGATGTACGGATGGGGCCAGACAGACACATGTAATGAGGGTGTGCTGGGGAGGCAGACGCTGAGGCTGCTGGCACGGGCTGACTGACAAGTTTGAACGGCAGCGGCACAAGCCCTTTTCCTTCAGGAGCTGCCAGCTCTTTGTTGTAATGTGCACAGTGAGCAAGGCACATTTTCCTATTAACTGTTCCTTACCCAATTCCTTCTTCTCTAGGAGTAGCACCAGGAGCCCACGCTCAGTGTTTTTCAGCCTCTGCTCTAGACACACACAACCAGACCTCTGCGTACGTGGGTCTGTGTGTTTCTGTACAAAGTTGTTGACCTGTACTGTTGTCTCTCTTCCAGAGCTGCAAAGACAGAGGCTTACCTTAACTGGGCCGAGTCACTTGCTTGCCTTTCTTCCTTTGATTGCTTTCAGGTAATAATACAAAATTCTGGAGCAACTTTAACATTTAATAGAGTGGTAACTTTACATCAGGCCATCATTGCCTCACCCTTCCCTTCCTACTCCAGCAGTTTGTTTCAAAGTTTGGAATCTTTAGGTCACAAAGAAATCAAAGGCATTAACATGTTAAGAACTTGGTCCACCAGCCGTGTTCAGTGTGGTTTAAATGTCAAGTACCATTCTCTGTGATTTCTTGTCTTAGATTTCTATGGGATGCATTTCTTTCTTGAACCTTGTTGAGCAATGACAGGGAGGTGGCCATTTTGACCTCACCAGTTATGCGAGAGAAAGGAGCAAGACTTTGAAAGTGTGATGAGACATTCTCTAACTCATGTTGTTTGACACCATGTGAATATCCCCTGGCCCTATAGAAAAAAGAAGTCAAGCCCAGTGAAACTCTGCAGTCAAAGCAGAGGCTAGAAAGCTTTATGACTGGCATTATTTTCTTTCCCCTATCTTTTCATTAGGGCTTTCCAGGTGGCACAGTGGTAAAGAATCTGCCTTTCAAAGCAGGAGACACAAGAGATATGTGATCAATCCCTGGGTCAGCAAGATCCCCTGGAGGAGGAAATGGCAACTCACTCCAGTATCATTGCCTGGGAAATCCTATGGACAGAGGAGCCTGATGGGCTACAGTCCATGGGGTTGCAAAGCGTTGACTGCACAACTAAACACATACCCTTTCTTTAATTATATTTTGATGCAATAAATTCTAATTACCATCCATCTCATTTTATATGTATAGATGTTATCAAGCACCTTCAGATCAACATTTAGCTATAGAGATTAAAAGGACACCCAAACATTGAACAGATGGTCTAATTTCCTTTGCCTTATTTATATCGGTAATAATAATTGCTAGTATTTGTTGAGTACTCTCTATTAGCAAATACTTTACATCGGATTTATCTTTCAAGGTGCTGGCAGATAGTAGCCCTATTTTAAAACTGTGGGAACTGAGGTTCATAGAGGTCATTCGTCACACAGTTAGTAAGCAGCAAAGCCAGAGTTGGACCTGGTCTTTCTAATAGTCATTCATCAGCTCTGCCCAAGAAACAGGCTAAAGGTTACATCTGTCTATGTGAGAAAGAGTTGGACTCCCAGCCCCATTCTCCATCAGAACACTTAGAGCTGGGGATAAACCCCTTACCTGTGGGTAACCTTAGTGGACCCAGTGAGAAAAGCTTTCCCTATATTGTCATTGCCTCACCCTTCCTTCCTACTCCAGCAGTTTGTTTCAAAGTTTGGAATCTTTAGGTCACAAAGAAATCAAAGGCATTAACATGTTAAGAACTTGGTCCACCAGCCGTGTTCAGTGTGGTTTAAATGTCAAGTACCATTCTCTGTGATTTCTTGTCTTAGATTTCTATGGGATGCATTTCTTTCTTGAACCTTGTTGAGCAATGACAGGGAGGTGGCCATTTTGACCTCACCAGTTATGCGAGAGAAAGGAGCAAGACTTTGAAAGTGTGATGAGACATTCTCTAACTCATGTTGTTTGACACCATGTGAATATCCCCTGGCCCTATAGAAAAAAGAAGTCAAGCCCAGTGAAACTCTGCAGTCAAAGCAGAGGCTAGAAAGCTTTATGACTGGCATTATTTTCTTTCCCCTATCTTTTCATTAGGGCTTTCCAGGTGGCACAGTGGTAAAGAATCTGCCTTTCAAAGCAGGAGACACAAGAGATATGTGATCAATCCCTGGGTCAGCAAGATCCCCTGGAGGAGGAAATGGCAACTCACTCCAGTATCATTGCCTGGGAAATCCTATGGACAGAGGAGCCTGATGGGCTACAGTCCATGGGGTTGCAAAGCGTTGACTGCACAACTAAACACATACCCTTTCTTTAATTATATTTTGATGCAATAAATTCTAATTACCATCCATCTCATTTTATATGTATAGATGTTATCAAGCACCTTCAGATCAACATTTAGCTATAGAGATTAAAAGGACACCCAAACATTGAACAGATGGTCTAATTTCCTTTGCCTTATTTATATCGGTAATAATAATTGCTAGTATTTGTTGAGTACTCTCTATTAGCAAATACTTTACATCGGATTTATCTTTCAAGGTGCTGGCAGATAGTAGCCCTATTTTAAAACTGTGGGAACTGAGGTTCATAGAGGTCATTCGTCACACAGTTAGTAAGCAGCAAAGCCAGAGTTGGACCTGGTCTTTCTAATAGTCATTCATCAGCTCTGCCCAAGAAACAGGCTAAAGGTTACATCTGTCTATGTGAGAAAGAGTTGGACTCCCAGCCCCATTCTCCATCAGAACACTTAGAGCTGGGGATAAACCCCTTACCTGTGGGTAACCTTAGTGGACCCAGTGAGAAAAGCTTTCCCTATATTGTCATTTAAAGCCATCCCATCACACAACTGTAAGGTGAAATCCACTCGTTTCCAGAGTCTGAAGTCATACTTGAGAGTTCTTTGTCTTTACTCATTCATCCTCAAGAGACATTTAGGGAGACTAGAGAATGAGAGAGTTGAACAGGTGTGGGCCAAGTTTGATTGCTATGGATGACTTTTAAAATTTTTTATTTATTTATCTATTTTTGGTTATTCTGGGTTGCACTGCTACCACTGGCCCTTCTCTAGCTGCAGGGAGTGGGGAGGACTCTCCAACTGAGGTAAGCAGCCTTCCAGTTGCAGTGACTTCTCTTGTTGTGGAACTTGGGCTCTAGGGCACAAGGGCTTCAGTTGTTGCAGCACACAGGCTCAATAGTTGCGGCTCTGAGGCTCTAGAACATAGGCTCAATAGTTGTGGCTCATGAGCTTAGTTGCTCTGCAGCATGTGGGATCTTCCCGGATCAGGGATCAAACCCATGTCTCCTGCATTGGCAGTCCAACTCTTTAGCAGTGAGCTACCAGGGAAGCTCTGAATGAATATTTAAGCTTAAAAAATAATCAAATCTTTAACATTTTTGATTTTGTTTATCTACAGATTCTGGCTGAAATTAAAGACAAGAAAACAGTAGTGATAAATATCTCAGTCAGAACTGCATATTTGTTGCCCAGAACAGATGGCCGTCATCCAGTTATTAGTCTGGATCTTTTCCTAAAACAATTTACTTCTCAAATCTCATTTCTCTAATGGGAAAATCCAAGTGTTTTCTAGTGTAAGAGGAAGACTCCATTAAATAAGAGGATCAGGGAACTGAGGCAGGAGCAAAGCTGTGATAATTGATTGGAATTGTCGTGTGTTTATTCAGTTACTTAGTTGATAATCCTAATTTGCTAATTTTTTAGCATTTGTTTCCCAGTTATTCTGCACATACTTGTTGAACACCTATGAAGTATCAGGTGCTGTACTAGATGAGATCCAAGGAAAAACAAAATTCCTGCTCTGCTAGAATTTATATTCTAGTGGACAGTAAAACATAGATATAATAAGCAAAATATAAGAAGTGAGAAGATAATTATGTTGGTCTGAGTTCAAATGCCAAGATGGACTAAATGTGCTTGATTTTACTAGGAGAATGAGAGTGTGAGAGAAAATGGGAAGGTAGGAAGCAAAGGCTGGGGCTGGAATGGTCTGGGAGAGGGGTCAGACCATGGTGCACATCTGACCAGAGCGCAGATAACAGGGAAGGAAAACTGGGTGGAAGCAGCCTGACCGGCAGTACAGTGAAAGGAAGATTGGCAAGACCATCAGAGAGCGCTGGAGCCAGTGTCAGCTTCCAGAGAGGCCCTGTGTCTCCAGGAAGGAGTCTACTTGAGCATTCCTGCTGGACTCAGGCAGTGGCTCAGAGGAGCCCCTAAGAGGCACAATCTTAGCACAAATACAGGGATGGATTTCAGAGTACAACAGCTGGGGTCCCCGGTCAATTATGTTCCTATAGTTGGATGTCTGAGAGGCACATTCTCATGATAGCCATGGTGATAAATGCTGCTGAGAGTAAATAGAGCAAGAAAGGAGAATAAAGACCAACGGCTGGCAAGTGCAATCTAGAGCTGAGCTGTTAAGGTAGACTCAGTGAGAGAGGGACACTTGAACAGGCTTTGAAGGAGAGGTGGGACTTGGCCATGAGGGTATCAGTGGGAAGAGCAGATCAGGAAAGGCCTCAGGAGAACTAGATCTGGCACATTTTAGGAGCAAGGCTAGTATGATTAGACAGCCAGGACTGAAGGGAAGCATACCAGGAGTTGTAGTGGGAAATGTAACAGGGCTTGGTCCACTCATGGGTCTTGTTAGGCCATTAAGTTCTCTGCCTTTTACTCTGTGTGGGGTAAGAAGCCATTGGGGTGTCTGGAGCAGAGAAGTAACGTGACCGAGCATGTTTCACAAGGACAGATATGGAGAAACTAGGTAGGATGCTACAGTAGTAATTCAGATAAGAAATGATAGTAGCTTGAGCCAAGGTGGTAGCAAGGAAGGTAGTGGGAATTGGATGAATGGTGGATATAGAACCCGCAGTGTTTCCTGAGACTGGATATGGGTTTTGAGAGAAAGAGGAAGTTCATGGTAACTCTAAGACTCCTGAACTGAGCAAATGCAAATTGCCATCAACTGAGATACAGAAATTGTGAAAAAAATTTTTTCTTATGAGAAAGAAGGTATAAGTTTTGGACAAGTTGGTTATCATGTGGAGATGTTGAGTAGACAGTGGATATAAGAGTTTGGAGTTCAAGAAAGATGTCTCATCTGGATTTATAAAATTTATTTTATCTGTGGTAATAAGTAGGATCACAAAACATCTAGAATTATAGTCCACAATGTAGTATAATCCAATGAACTAGTGTTTAGTCAATGTTAAATATTTTTTATATGCAGGCACAATGGCTCCAGGAAGGAGGTCTACTTGAGCATTCCTGCTGGACTCAGGCAGTGGCTCAGAGGAGCCCCTAAGAGGCACAATCTTAGCACAAATACAGGGATGGATTTCAGAGTACAACAGCTGGGGTCCCCGGTCAATTATGTTCCTATAGTTGGATGTCTGAGAGGCACATTCTCATGATAGCCATGGTGATAAATGCTGCTGAGAGTAAATAGAGCAAGAAAGGAGAATAAAGACCAACGGCTGGCAAGTGCAATCTAGAGCTGAGCTGTTAAGGTAGACTCAGTGAGAGAGGGACACTTGAACAGGCTTTGAAGGAGAGGTGGGACTTGGCCATGAGGGTATCAGTGGGAAGAGCAGATCAGGAAAGGCCTCAGGAGAACTAGATCTGGCACATTTTAGGAGCAAGGCTAGTATGATTAGACAGCCAGGACTGAAGGGAAGCATACCAGGAGTTGTAGTGGGAAATGTAACAGGGCTTGGTCCACTCATGGGTCTTGTTAGGCCATTAAGTTCTCTGCCTTTTACTCTGTGTGGGGTAAGAAGCCATTGGGGTGTCTGGAGCAGAGAAGTAACGTGACCGAGCATGTTTCACAAGGACAGATATGGAGAAACTAGGTAGGATGCTACAGTAGTAATTCAGATAAGAAATGATAGTAGCTTGAGCCAAGGTGGTAGCAAGGAAGGTAGTGGGAATTGGATGAATGGTGGATATAGAACCCGCAGTGTTTCCTGAGACTGGATATGGGTTTTGAGAGAAAGAGGAAGTTCATGGTAACTCTAAGACTCCTGAACTGAGCAAATGCAAATTGCCATCAACTGAGATACAGAAATTGTGAAAAAAATTTTTTCTTATGAGAAAGAAGGTATAAGTTTTGGACAAGTTGGTTATCATGTGGAGATGTTGAGTAGACAGTGGATATAAGAGTTTGGAGTTCAAGAAAGATGTCTCATCTGGATTTATAAAATTTATTTTATCTGTGGTAATAAGTAGGATCACAAAACATCTAGAATTATAGTCCACAATGTAGTATAATCCAATGAACTAGTGTTTAGTCAATGTTAAATATGTTTGTGTGTATTAGTTTCTCAGTTGTATCCAACATTTTGGGACACCGTGGACTGTAGTCCATCAGGCTCCTCTGTCAATGGGATTTCCCAGGCAAGAATACTGGAGTGGGTTGCCATTCCCTTCTCCAAGGGATCAAACCTGGGTCTCCTGCATTGCAGGCAGATTTCTTTATCATCTGAGCTACCAGGGAAGCCCACATTAAACATACATTTATGGCCAAAGTCAGTCTTTGTAAAACTAATACACAATAAAGCTCTGTTTACAATTATCCTGTTAACCCAGTTTTACTAAATATATTGTTGTTTTCCAAGCAATGTAAATGAGAATGGTAAGAGTTACAAGTTATAATCAACAACCTGATTTTATATTAGGAATTAAGAGATATAAGAGCTTCTGAGACAATGCCTTTTTTATTTATTTATTTATTTATTTATTTTGGGTGGGGGTCGGGTTGGGGAGGGAGGGGAGCGAGCGGGCCACTTCTATTGGTCTTTCATTTCTCTATCTTCATCCGTCTTTGTTCTTTGGCTCCTGCGGGCCTCCCATCTCGGTGGCGTCTGTCGCTGCAGAGCGCCGGCTCGGTGATTGGACACATTGGTCCAGCCGCTCTGCGGCACATGGGATCTTCCCAGGCCAGGGCTCGAACCGGCGCCCCTTGCACTGCAAGGCGGTGTCCTTACCCACTGGACCACCAGGGGAAGCCCGACAGTGCCTTTTTTTAAAATGAATTTGCTTCTTGGTCTGAGAGATGAGACAAAAGCTTGAAACAATTAGAGGACAAAAGAGTAGTAAACCAACTGTCACTGTATTCTGATAAAACATTATGCTAACTATTGCACTGAGACCAGGATAGTATAGCGTGATCAGTAATAGTGGTGTATGCCTTCCCAGGTGGTGCTAGTGGTAAAGAACCCGCCTGTCAGTGCAGGAGACCTGAGAAATGCTAGTTCAGTCCCTCGGTCAAGAAGATCCCCTGGTGGAGGAAATGGCAATCCACTCCAGTATTGTTGCCTGGAGAATCCCTTGGACAGAGGAACCTGGAGGTTGCAGTCCATGGATGGCAAAAAGTCAGACACGACCAAAGCAACTTAGCATGCATGGCACAAACAGTAAGTACAAAATTAGTTGAAGAATATAGAGATTAGTATGAGTTGCAGGAAAGCTACTACAGGGAGAAAGCAGAACTTTAAAGCAGAGTCATTTCTAAGTGTCAGAGGCAGGGAAACATACTGTGTCAAAAACAGAGAAAGGAGGGCTTCCCTGGTGGGCCACTGGGTAAGGACACTGCCTTGCAGTGCAAGGGGCACTGGTTCGATCCCTAGCCTGGGAAGATCCCACGTGCCGCAGAGTGGCTGGACCCATGTGTCCAACTACCGAGCTGGAGCTCTGAAGCACATGCGTGCAGAGCCGGTGCTCTGCAATGAAAGAGGAAGATGTGATGGGAGGCTCACACAGGCCAAAGACCAAAGATAGATGAAAATAAATAAATAAAAGACTAATAGAAGTGACATATATATATATGTATATATATATATATATATATATATATATAGAGAGAGAGAGAGAGAGAGAGAGAGAGAGAGAGAGAGAGAAAGGAAATTGTCCTAGCTGGGCTAAAGAGGAGAAATTAGATAGAAACATTGATAGAAATCTACATCCATACATAGAATTCGATGTTCAGGGAAGGTAGATGAGGGGAGTGGAAGAAATAAGATGAGAGTTGTATTTCAAAAAAAATAAAACTGTCAACTCTTTTCAGAACATACAGAAAGAGGGAAAAATTAGGTAGGAAGATCTTTTAGGAAGGTAAGAAATATGACATATGAGTACCAATGGAAAGAGCATAAAAATTGCCAATGTTCCATAGAAGGAAATGTGCCCAGGCTTTTCCTAGCCTTCAGAAAGTCTGAACCTTGAGATCAAGGAGTAAGAGAATAAGTAGAACAAATGAAGGAGTAGGACTTGAGCACTAAATTAAGTGGAGTAGGACTTGAGTCCTTAATATTTTGCTAATAGAAATATTTAAGAACTTAAGGGTGCCTTCCCAGGTTCAGCCCATGGATGGCAATGAAAGCCCGGGGGGGCAATCCACTCCAGTATTGTTGCCTGGAGAATCCCTTGGACAGAGGAACCTGGAGGTTGCAGTCCATGGATGGCAAAAAGTCAGACACGACCAAAGCAACTTAGCATGCATGGCACAAACAGTAAGTACAAAATTAGTTGAAGAATATAGAGATTAGTATGAGTTGCAGGAAAGCTACTACAGGGAGAAAGCAGAACTTTAAAGCAGAGTCATTTCTAAGTGTCAGAGGCAGGGAAACATACTGTGTCAAAAACAGAGAAAGGAGGGCTTCCCTGGTGGGCCACTGGGTAAGGACACTGCCTTGCAGTGCAAGGGGCACTGGTTCGATCCCTAGCCTGGGAAGATCCCACGTGCCGCAGAGTGGCTGGACCCATGTGTCCAACTACCGAGCTGGAGCTCTGAAGCACATGCGTGCAGAGCCGGTGCTCTGCAATGAAAGAGGAAGATGTGATGGGAGGCTCACACAGGCCAAAGACCAAAGATAGATGAAAATAAATAAATAAAAGACTAATAGAAGTGACATATATATATATGTATATATATATATATATATATATATATATATATAGAGAGAGAGAGAGAGAGAGAGAGAGAGAAAGGAAATTGTCCTAGCTGGGCTAAAGAGGAGAAATTAGATAGAAACATTGATAGAAATCTACATCCATACATAGAATTCGATGTTCAGGGAAGGTAGATGAGGGGAGTGGAAGAAATAAGATGAGAGTTGTATTTCAAAAAAAATAAAACTGTCAACTCTTTTCAGAACATACAGAAAGAGGGAAAAATTAGGTAGGAAGATCTTTTAGGAAGGTAAGAAATATGACATATGAGTACCAATGGAAAGAGCATAAAAATTGCCAATGTTCCATAGAAGGAAATGTGCCCAGGCTTTTCCTAGCCTTCAGAAAGTCTGAACCTTGAGATCAAGGAGTAAGAGAATAAGTAGAACAAATTAAGTGGAGTAGGACTTGAGTCCTACTAATATTTGTGCTAATAGAAATATTTAAGAACTTAAGGGTGATGATGATGGGATTGATTTATAAGAGAGAAATCCGAAAGAAATTTCAGTCAGAGGTTTAAATTAGAGAAGGATGAGAATTTTTTTTTTTTTCAGGTGAGGCTTTATGGACGCCCCTGCTGCAGCAGTAGGGGACTGAGAACAGACAGCAGGTTCGCTTGCTTGCTCTCCCCTTACCCTCTCCCGAAGAGGGTGAGCCTGTTTCTTACACGGGGTGAGGGCAAGGGTGTTTCCAAGGGGTTGGGTTGGAGAAGTGCCTTAGGTGGTTTGACCACCCTTAGGTGGTGCTTGAGTGCAGGGGCCATGCATAGTACTGTGGCTTTGCTCTTGGCTCTTCAAAAGTGTCAATTTGGTGTTTTTCTGTATCATTTGTTCAGAATTTCCCTACTTGCTCGTGCACACAGTTATTTTTTAGTCTCATATGGTTTCCTTGTATTTTATTGCTTGAGGAGAAGTGTGTCCAGGTACAAGCACTGCAGAGCTGCAGCAAGGCATCCTCAGTTCCAGGCTTGTCTCATTTCCCCCCCGCCCCCCGAGAGACTCAATACCCTTATTCTTAAGGGGTAAAGGGCTAAAGATCTCTTTTGAAATTTCTTCCAGCTGGACAGGTGCCACGGACCCTAACCTAGCAGGGAGGGGTAGAAATCCCTTGCTGGCTATTCCAACGACCTGTAGGAACCTGACACTTTCTGCTCAAATGGGATGAATTCACTGAGCCATCATGAGCCTTACTTCAAACTGTTGGTGCCTTGAAGACATAAACTTAACTAAAAGGTTAAACAAACAGGAGTTAAAAGGAAAAACAATGGCCATTAAAGGGCCTAGAGGGGAAGGAAACAGGTTAACTTGGGACTTGCTTATCTGCTGACCAGACAAGAGAGGCACTGTAACTCTTGCCAAAATTATGAAACCACTCTGACTGGGCATATATTTCCTTAATATTAACTTTTGCATGTTCTATTGAAAGATGAGAATTTGATATATTCCAAATTACAGACAAATTTGAGCCTTAGATTAGAGATTTTGGAGTGCTAACTATTGCACTGAGACCAGGGCAAATCACGAAGAAATAAAATACAGATTAAATAATGTAGAAACACTGAAGGAAACCAAGGGTAGGAAGTAAATAATTCTAGGATGTGTATGTGAAAAAACTTCTCTAGAGCTTTTCTGAAGCCAGATCCCATGAAAAAAAGTGAGTGCTCATCCTCTGACTCTTTTATTCTCTCTCTTCCCTCATTTCTCTACGGCTTCTCAGACTTCTGGAAGCCAGAAATGGTGTCTGCCTAAGGAGAGAGAGTTTTCTTCTCGTAGTCAGTAGGTGTTTGAATAGCAGGTGATCCATGGATAGATGAATGAACACATGATCAGAACTCAGGGCACCTGGGCTCCTGAGCAGGGAGAACAGGATTTAACCCTTGGATTGTCTAAACCCAAAGTTCCACCCTAGTCCATTATACTGCCTTACCTCCACTTTCCCCCAGTTGTAATGAGACAGCACAGGACCAGGTTTAATAACATATATTATTACGTGCCTAAAATAACACATTATGCATGACAGGCCAACTCAAATCATTTTGGTAATTTGTGGAACTGAGGTTTTATAGCTGCACACAGTCTATAACCATTTTTCCTTAGGAATTTGTTTAAAGATTAGACTACAACTTTTCTGTAAGTGAAGTATTCAGTGATATACCAGTAGGGAAAAAAAATTCTTCTAGCAGATATGAGTATGTATAGTTAAGCATTCTGCTTTCTCTTTGAACAACTTATAGTTCTTTCGGGGTATGTTCCTAGAATTAAAATGACTGCTTAATTTAAGTGCCAACGACCTGTAGGAACCTGACACTTTCTGCTCAAATGGGATGAATTCACTGAGCCATCATGAGCCTTACTTCAAACTGTTGGTGCCTTGAAGACATAAACTTAACTAAAAGGTTAAACAAACAGGAGTTAAAAGGAAAAACAATGGCCATTAAAGGGCCTAGAGGGGAAGGAAACAGGTTAACTTGGGACTTGCTTATCTGCTGACCAGACAAGAGAGGCACTGTAACTCTTGCCAAAATTATGAAACCACTCTGACTGGGCATATATTTCCTTAATATTAACTTTTGCATGTTCTATTGAAAGATGAGAATTTGATATATTCCAAATTACAGACAAATTTGAGCCTTAGATTAGAGATTTTGGAGTGCTAACTATTGCACTGAGACCAGGGCAAATCACGAAGAAATAAAATACAGATTAAATAATGTAGAAACACTGAAGGAAACCAAGGGTAGGAAGTAAATAATTCTAGGATGTGTATGTGAAAAAACTTCTCTAGAGCTTTTCTGAAGCCAGATCCCATGAAAAAAAGTGAGTGCTCATCCTCTGACTCTTTTATTCTCTCTCTTCCCTCATTTCTCTACGGCTTCTCAGACTTCTGGAAGCCAGAAATGGTGTCTGCCTAAGGAGAGAGAGTTTTCTTCTCGTAGTCAGTAGGTGTTTGAATAGCAGGTGATCCATGGATAGATGAATGAACACATGATCAGAACTCAGGGCACCTGGGCTCCTGAGCAGGGAGAACAGGATTTAACCCTTGGATTGTCTAAACCCAAAGTTCCACCCTAGTCCATTATACTGCCTTACCTCCACTTTCCCCCAGTTGTAATGAGACAGCACAGGACCAGGTTTAATAACATATATTATTACGTGCCTAAAATAACACATTATGCATGACAGGCCAACTCAAATCATTTTGGTAATTTGTGGAACTGAGGTTTTATAGCTGCACACAGTCTATAACCATTTTTCCTTAGGAATTTGTTTAAAGATTAGACTACAACTTTTCTGTAAGTGAAGTATTCAGTGATATACCAGTAGGGAAAAAAAATTCTTCTAGCAGATATGAGTATGTATAGTTAAGCATTCTGCTTTCTCTTTGAACAACTTATAGTTCTTTCGGGCTATGTTCCCTAGAATTAAAATGACTGCTTAATTTAAGTGAAAAACATATTTAACTAAACCAATTGTTGGACTTTTTGGAGATGAAGGAAGCAGCTGTTTTCTGAACCTAGCTTCAGTTGTCTAATAGCCTGTCCAAATAGCTACAGATTAAAAAAGTCTATTAACAAATGAAACATACATAGCAGAATAATTCTGCCAAACACCCATCAAACAAAATGCCACTCTTCCATAATTTATTTCTTTTCTCATGTGCACATAAAATGAAAAGTTAATATTCAATATTTCTAGGGTTTTGTATTTTAGTTTCCTCTGACTCAGTTTACAAAAGAACATGAATGTAATCAGCATTGTAAAAAAGTGTTAGCATTGATTTAAATCAGAGGAAAGCTAGAGGCTAAAGAGTGGCTCAAATGGTAGAGCCCATCTGCCGATGCAGGAGACACAAGAGATGTGGGTTCTATCCCTGGGTGGGGGAAAGGGCCCTAGAGAAAGAAATGGCAACCCACTCCAGTATTTTTACCTGGAGAATTCCATAGACAAAGGAATCTCACAGGTCATAGTCCATGTGGTCGCAAAGAGTTGGACACGACTGAGCTACTAACACTTTGACACTTACAAAGAGTCTGCAATTATTGTTTCACCATAATCAAACACTACAGGTGTCTCAGCACAATGAATTCTCCTGTATCAATTCACCACTCACACGTCCATATCTAGTGGCTTTCATACCCATGTATAGAGTGCACCATAGAGAGAATAAAGGACCATTGGAGCTGAACTCAAGTGTATTGTTTTGAGTCAGAGAATTTGGTGAGGACGCTTGCCTTATTCATTTTCCTGCCTTTGTTAGCAGTGTAAGGAAGCTGCCCTTCCCTTGGTAATTTTTTTGGAACTGAGGTTTTATAGCTGCACACAGTCTATAACCATTTTTCCTTAGGAATTTGTTTACAGATTAGACTACAACTTTTCTGTAAGTGAAGTATTCAGTGATATACCAGTAGGGAAAAAAAATTCTGCTAGCAGATATGAGTATGTATAGTTAAGCATTCTGCTTTCTCTTTGAACAACTTATAGTTCTTTCGGCTATGTTCCCTAGAATTAAAATGACTGCTTAATTTAAGTGAAAAACATATTTAACTAAACCAATTGTTGGACTTTTTGGAGATGAAGGAAGCAGCTGTTTTCTGAACCTAGCTTCAGTTGTCTAATAGCCTGTCCAAATAGCTACAGATTAAAAAAGTCTATTAACAAATGAAACATACATAGCAGAATAATTCTGCCAAACACCCATCAAACAAAATGCCACTCTTCCATAATTTATTTCTTTTCTCATGTGCACATAAAATGAAAAGTTAATATTCAATATTTCTAGGGTTTTGTATTTTAGTTTCCTCTGACTCAGTTTACAAAAGAACATGAATGTAATCAGCATTGTAAAAAAGTGTTAGCATTGATTTAAATCAGAGGAAAGCTAGAGGCTAAAGAGTGGCTCAAATGGTAGAGCCCATCTGCCGATGCAGGAGACACAAGAGATGTGGGTTCTATCCCTGGGTGGGGAAGGTCCCCTAGAGAAAGAAATGGCAACCCACTCCAGTATTTTTACCTGGAGAATTCCATAGACAAAGGAATCTCACAGGTCATAGTCCATGTGGTCGCAAAGAGTTGGACACGACTGAGCTACTAACACTTTGACACTTACAAAGAGTCTGCAATTATTGTTTCACCATAATCAAACACTACAGGTGTCTCAGCACAATGAATTCTCCTGTATCAATTCACCACTCACACGTCCATATCTAGTGGCTTTCATACCCATGTATAGAGTGCACCATAGAGAGAATAAAAGGACCATTGGAGCTGAACTCAAGTGTATTGTTTTGAGTCAGAGAATTTGGTGAGGACGCTTGCCTTATTCATTTTCCTGCCTTTGTTAGCAGTGTAAGGAAGCTGCCCTTCCCTTGGTATTGTGTTTGGGTTTGGGTGTTTTCAAAAATGCTGTTCCACTCATAATACCTTCTCTTGAGGCTTTCATTTTCTGTCAGTCAATTCAAGACAATATTTAAAATATTTGGATGAAGAATGTGCCTGAATTCAAAAGTATTTTGAATGGTGTCCACAATATGTGATGCTATATGTACTGAACTGAATATTGAAGTTGTCCAGTTTGCCTCTGTGTGTACTTAGCTACTTTTTAAACTTGAAAAGTTTGAATGTTCTTTGTTTTTTGTTTTGAAAATTATTTTGTGTTTTCTTCGCAAGTGTGTGATTTTAGTTTATAAAGTAACTGATTGAAAGTTTTAACATTTGTGTAGTTAGAAGTGTTTGTTCTAGATTTGCACAAAGAAATAATGAGTGAGTCCCTTTAGATTTACTAAAATTTTTTCATTCCCTTTTTTACTTCTCTTTAAGTTTCAATCTCAGTTTTTGTTGGTATAGCAAAATGAATAACCTATGTCTGTACAGTGATCATAAATACAAATAGAAGTTGAAACTGATCATTGAGGAGCTATCTTTCCCATAAAGGAGTCACTGATTCCATCATTCTGCTAGACTCTTGAACTGAGACATGGAAATTCCTGGTTCTCATATTTCAATCTCAGCAACACCCGCATTCCGTAAAAGTTTCAAAGAGCAGTTTGGCCATCACAGGATTGTAATTATGGAACTAAATAGGAAATTGTAACAGTTTGCATAGAAGCCCAGGTGCTATCAGGAGATCATAGCGGATCACAGGTCATAGTCCATGTGGTCGCAAAGAGTTGGACACGACTGAGCTACTAACACTTTGACACTTACAAAGAGTCTGCAATTATTGTTTCACCATAATCAAACACTACAGGTGTCTCAGCACAATGAATTCTCCTGTATCAATTCACCACTCACACGTCCATATCTAGTGGCTTTCATACCCATGTATAGAGTGCACCATAGAGAGAATAAAGGACCATTGGAGCTGAACTCAAGTGTATTGTTTTGAGTCAGAGAATTTGGTGAGGACGCTTGCCTTATTCATTTTCCTGCCTTTGTTAGCAGTGTAAGGAAGCTGCCCTTCCCTTGGTATTGTGTTTGGGTTTGGGTGTTTTCAAAAATGCTGTTCCACTCATAATACCTTCTCTTGAGGCTTTCATTTTCTGTCAGTCAATTCAAGACAATATTTAAAATATTTGGATGAAGAATGTGCCTGAATTCAAAAGTATTTTGAATGGTGTCCACAATATGTGATGCTATATGTACTGAACTGAATATTGAAGTTGTCCAGTTTGCCTCTGTGTGTACTTAGCTACTTTTTAAACTTGAAAAGTTTGAATGTTCTTTGTTTTTTGTTTTGAAAATTATTTTGTGTTTTCTTCGCAAGTGTGTGATTTTAGTTTATAAAGTAACTGATTGAAAGTTTTAACATTTGTGTAGTTAGAAGTGTTTGTTCTAGATTTGCACAAAGAAATAATGAGTGAGTCCCTTTAGATTTACTAAAATTTTTTCATTCCCTTTTTTACTTCTCTTTAAGTTTCAATCTCAGTTTTTGTTGGTATAGCAAAATGAATAACCTATGTCTGTACAGTGATCATAAATACAAATAGAGAAGTTGAAACTGATCATTGAGGAGCTATCTTTCCCATAAAGGAGTCACTGATTCCATCATTCTGCTAGACTCTTGAACTGAGACATGGAAATTCCTGGTTCTCATATTTCAATCTCAGCAACACCCGCATTCCGTAAAAGTTTCAAAGAGCAGTTTGGCCATCACAGGATTGTAATTATGGAACTAAATAGGAAATTGTAAACGGATGTCACTGCTGCATAGAAGCCCAGGTGCTATGAGTTCTGTTCATTTGTTCATTCTTCTGTTCATATATCACATACTGATTAAACATCTACTCTCTATGTAACTAATTTCATGCTATGTGCTAGAGTCAAAGATGAATAAGACAATGAACTATTTTCAGTGGAGAAGATAGGAGGTAAACAGAAGACAAGTAAACACTATGTGAAAAGTACTAGGTCACCAAAATCAGACTCTGGGCAGAGGGAAGGCCAGAGTTCAGCGAGGTAATCCTAGCAGACACAGCTGAGCCAAGTGTTTGAATCTTAGATTTGGACAATTAGGTGTTAATTAGTCAAGAGAATGAGTCATGGTGAAGGGTGTGTAACAAAGGGAAAACTGTACAGTCACAGTCCCTGATTTTCTAGATCATTATAGACAAACTGAATATTTTCCCCACATATAGATTCCTTAGCAGATGATGGAATGACTTACTTATCGAATTGTTCGCATATATGCTCATAGGACCCCAGTTTGTTATATAAGGTATGTGGAATTCAAAGGCTATGCATATTTATCCATATCTACACACATATTATAAATATGTTTGTTTACATATAGACATAATATAAACATCAAGGCTTCCCTGGTGGCTCAGATGGTAAAGAATCTGCCTACAATACAGGAAATCCAGGTTCAATCCCTGGGTTGGGAAGATCCCCTGGAGAAGGGAATGTTATCCACTCCAGTATTTTTACCTGGAGAACTCCATGGACAGAGAAGCCTGGCCAGCTATAGTCCATGGGATCACAAAGAGCCAGACATGAGTAAGTGACTAACACTTTCACTTTCATTATAAGTGTTAATGATCCTTAACTAATTCACATACATCAAAATCTTTTTCTTAATTAGAAAGTTAATAAATACAGCTGGCTTTGAGAGACATGGGCTTACTTTTCAACTTTTCCTCTTTCTAGCTGAGTGAACTTGGAAAAATTGCTGTCTCAGAGAATCTGTTTCTTGAGGGGTAAACTGATAGTAATAATACTCATAAATTTTTCTGATGAAAGTTAAATATTTAGTTTAAAGGTAGCCATGGAGCATAATAGTTACTTAATGAATGGAAACTGTTATTATTAATTTATTATTGTATAAGTCAGTTTCTTAGAAAGGTCTATGAAATCTTGCAGGTACATTATTATTATTTTTTCAGTGCTTTCATATTTGCATCTTTCTACACACATAACCTGATCCTTCATGGTACTTGTGGTAAAGAACCTGTCTACCAGTGCAGGAGACATAAGAGACAAGGGTTCGATCCCTGGGTTGGGAAGATCCCCTGGAGAAGGAAATGGCAACCCACTGCAATATTGTTGCCTGGAGAATCCCATGGACAGAGGAGCCTGGTGGGCTACAGTCCATGGGGTCACAAAGAGTCAGACACAACTGAAGTGACTTACATACATGCACGTCTATGGAAATCTGGGAGGTCTTAGTCTGATTCATTGTTAATATGGAAATATGCTATAAGTTTATCCAAATTAGGTTGCTACTAGGCAGAGCCATCACTCTGAAAGCTAGGGTGAGAGCCAGTTATGTTAAAGAGAATTTGCGTGGCAAGGCAAGAAAGGAGCCAGCTGTCAGTTTGTCTACCCTTTAGTCCATTTTGCTATTAAGAGTGAAGTCTCTGAGGTTTAGTTTACTGACAGATTGGATTCCAGACAATTGTAATTCTAGCCTGAAGATTTTTGGAAATAAGTGTTTTGAAAGATGCCAACTGAAAGTTTACTTCTAAAATATTTAATGGTTCTCTCTTTGGAGAGATGGATGTTTTGTAAGGGCCAATGATTATTACATGTCTCCTACAGGCCTTTAAAAAAGAACCTAAACAAAATAAAACCAAAAAATCCCCAAACCTTTTTCGTTTCGAAGGTTTACTCTATTTTAGCATAGTATGAAGAATCATTGTTGGTTTGTGATTAAATCTATTATCATTAGCTTCTTTCCTCTCCTCCCCCTTCTCTTTACCCCTTTACTCTCTTTACCTCTTCTCTATGGTGAGATTTTAACTGTAGGAGTTAGATTGCCTAATGCTGCCCAGGGCAAAGACTGAAAGAATTGCAGTATGCAGTCATGCAGTCGTGTGGGTGGGTTGAGAATTTAAGGGAATGTTAAGTTCCAAGAAATATAGTTGCTACAAACAGATTTGTAGGACCTCCCTTAGAGCTGGAGATTAATTAGAGTACTTATTTCCTGTGAAACTTGGAGTTCGAGTCAGGTCCAAATAGTGACAGAGATCACTGCCATGTTACACCTCCACCAGTTATCCAGCACCCACTTAAAAAAATCTCAGCAACAGAAATATACCTTTGTATATATCTGATTCTATTTTATTTTAAAATTCATTTTATTGAACTATAGTTGACTTTCAATGTGTATCTTCTAATTTAAATCTTATAAAAATATTTTCAGAAGAGAAATTTAAAAATCTTCTAGATAAAAATTTCCTTCTAAGTGAAATTCCAAAGAGCAGTTCATTTTCTGTTCCTACAAAGAGTCAGACACAACTGAAGTGACTTACATACATGCACGTCTATGGAAATCTGGGAGGTCTTAGTCTGATTCATTGTTAATATGGAAATATGCTATAAGTTTATCCAAATTAGGTTGCTACTAGGCAGAGCCATCACTCTGAAAGCTAGGGTGAGAGCCAGTTATGTTAAAGAGAATTTGCGTGGCAAGGCAAGAAAGGAGCCAGCTGTCAGTTTGTCTACCCTTTAGTCCATTTTGCTATTAAGAGTGAAGTCTCTGAGGTTTAGTTTACTGACAGATTGGATTCCAGACAATTGTAATTCTAGCCTGAAGATTTTTGGAAATAAGTGTTTTGAAAGATGCCAACTGAAAGTTTACTTCTAAAATATTTAATGGTTCTCTCTTTGGAGAGATGGATGTTTTGTAAGGGCCAATGATTATTACATGTCTCCTACAGGCCTTTAAAAAAGAACCTAAACAAAATAAAACCAAAAAATCCCCAAACCTTTTTCGTTTCGAAGGTTTACTCTATTTTAGCATAGTATGAAGAATCATTGTTGGTTTGTGATTAAATCTATTATCATTAGCTTCTTTCCTCTCCTCCCCCTTCTCTTTACCCCTTTACTCTCTTTACCTCTTCTCTATGGTGAGATTTTAACTGTAGGAGTTAGATTGCCTAATGCTGCCCAGGGCAAAGACTGAAAGAATTGCAGTATGCAGTCATGCAGTCGTGTGGGTGGGTTGAGAATTTAAGGGAATGTTAAGTTCCAAGAAATATAGTTGCTACAAACAGATTTGTAGGACCTCCCTTAGAGCTGGAGATTAATTAGAGTACTTATTTCCTGTGAAACTTGGAGTTCGAGTCAGGTCCAAATAGTGACAGAGATCACTGCCATGTTACACCTCCACCAGTTATCCAGCACCCACTTAAAAAAATCTCAGCAACAGAAATATACCTTTGTATATATCTGATTCTATTTTATTTTAAAATTCATTTTATTGAACTATAGTTGACTTTCAATGTGTATCTTCTAATTTAAATCTTATAAAAATATTTTCAGAAGAGAAATTTAAAAATCTTCTAGATAAAAATTTCCTTCTAAGTGAAATTCCAAAGAGCAGTTCATTCTGTTCCTGAAAGGCCTTGAAATTCTTAAAAATAAAATTCTAAGCCATTATAGTACCACCATAGCAACCATCCCTCTAAAGGTAACCTCTGAATAGGGGAAGAATAGTAATTCAGTTGGGAAGAAAGGTCAAGCCAGATGATTATCTCTGGTTAACTTTGTCCAAGGCTTTATTAACTTACTATGTTTTGCCCCTTTGACGTTTGATTTTTTATCAAGTTATATTCTTATCTGCCTTTTTTAAAATTTTCCCTTTTCTCTTTCGGAAATGGATATGAATAAAACAAAATTCACATCCTTTTGGAGTGTGGGGCAGAGTAATTTTCCTTTGCTTGAATTTACCAAATCTCTTTGTGTAAAGAAGCCAGAAATGCATTTGATGATGGTCTAATGAAATAAGTATTATGCTTCCTGGAGTTATTGAAAGTAGTCAGCTCACTTCCAACAGCGAGATGTAAACACTTCCGATTTTGTGTCAAGCTCTGTGTGATTGCTGGATCTTCTCCTTCTTCCCACAAATCTCCCGAGTGCAAATGCATACACTGATAAATGGAATGCAAACAAATAATATGCCATGGGAACACAGTGGGTGAAATGTACAGAGAGGCACTAAGGCCATTATAAATGGTAGCCCCAATGCCAAGTCACTTATAATGAGGAAAACCAGTGACTTCTTAACATACGGCTCAAAATAAAGAGGAGTTTGTCCACAAAAGAATGTGGTGATTCAGTCCTGTGCATTTGTTTATTGATGATTCCTTTTCCCCTTATGTCTTGACATTCCACCAGAGCAAACTGCATGATCTTCTTTTTGGGAATTAATCCAGAGCTTAGCTTTATTTACAAGTTTCATTACACTAAAGAGCAAAATGTTCTAGCGGATTGAATAGCTATCACATGGCAGCCCATACTATTTGGGAGAAATTGACTCTTAAAAATTTTTTTCAGAAGAGAAATTTATAAAATCTTTAACTAGTTGACTTTCAATGTGTATCTTCTAATTTAAATCTTATAAAATATTTTCAGAAGAGAAATTTAAAATCTTCTAGATAAAATTTCCTTCTAAGTGAAATTCAAAGAGCAGTTCATTCTGTTCCTGAAAGGCCTTGAAATTCTTAAAAATAAAATTCTAAGCCATTATAGTACCACCATAGCAACCATCCCTCTAAAGGTAACCTCTGAATAGGGGAAGAATAGTAATTCAGTTGGGAAGAAAGGTCAAGCCAGATGATTATCTCTGGTTAACTTTGTCCAAGGCTTTATTAACTTACTATGTTTTGCCCCTTTGACGTTTGATTTTTTATCAAGTTATATTCTTATCTGCCTTTTTAAATTTCCTTATCTCTTTCGGAAATGGATATGAATAAAACAAAAATTCACATCCTTTTGGAGTGTGGGGCAGAGTAATTTTCCTTTGCTTGAATTTACCAAATCTCTTTGTGTAAAGAAGCCAGAAATGCATTTGATGATGGTCTAATGAAATAAGTATTATGCTTCCTGGAGTTATTGAAAGTAGTCAGCTCACTTCCAACAGCGAGATGTAAACACTTCCGATTTTGTGTCAAGCTCTGTGTGATTGCTGGATCTTCTCCTTCTTCCCACAAATCTCCCGAGTGCAAATGCATACACTGATAAATGGAATGCAAACAAATAATATGCCATGGGAACACAGTGGGTGAAATGTACAGAGAGGCACTAAGGCCATTATAAATGGTAGCCCCAATGCCAAGTCACTTATAATGAGGAAAACCAGTGACTTCTTAACATACGGCTCAAAATAAAGAGGAGTTTGTCCACAAAAAAGAATGTGGTGATTCAGTCCTGTGCATTTGTTTATTGATGATTCCTTTTTCCCCTTATGTCTTGACATTCCACCAGAGCAAACTGCATGATCTTCTTTTTGGGAATTAATCCAGAGCTTAGCTTTATTTACAAGTTTCATTACACTAAAGAGCAAAATGTTCTAGCGGATTGAATAGCTATCACATGGCAGCCCACTGATTTCTCTATTTGGGAGAAATATTTGACTCCTACAGAGAAGTCCTAAATGTTAGATGATTCACGGTTAGTTTTGTTTTTATACTTACTGTAGCCCAAACCACTGCCTTTCCTTCCTCCTTTCCTTTCTTCTTTGTTCCCTTCTTTCCTTCCCTCCTTTCTTCCTTCCTCTCTCCCTCCCTCCATTCCTTCCTTCCTTTCTCCCACCTTATTTTTCTTTTCTTTGCCTCTCTCCCTTTCTTCCTTCTTTTCAGTATGGTGTTTCTCTACTTCAGGGATCCAAGAGGATGGGAAAGACTTGAACTTTTGGGAGTGGAGTGGTCTCACAGGCTGGAAGCTCCATCAGAGATCATTGCAATGCAGCCTATATTCTCAATGGTCTCCCTGCTCTCTAGGACAGATTGGCCTAGGGAAGATTGTTTAGCACACAATGGTTATTTCAATATCAAAATGTAAATTCAGAACTCTACAGAAATAACATTTTTGAAAAGAGATTAGACTTTTCCAAAGGTACTTTGATAAGCTATTTCAATACCTACAATACCTACCTAGTTGAGAATTCTTTTTTTTTTTTTAAATTTTGGTCTTTATTTATTTATTTTCATACATCTTTATTCTTTGGCCTGTGTGGGCCTCCCACTACAGTGGCCTCTCTTGCTTCAGAGCATCAGCTCTGGGCACACGTGCTTCAGAGTGCTGGCTCCTATTTGGACACACTGGTCTAGCTGTTCTGTGGCACATGGGATCTTCCCGGGTCAGGGAATGAACCGGTGCCCCTTGCATCACAAGGCAGACTGTTTACCCCCTGGACCACCAGGGAAGCCCTAGTTGAGAATTCTTGCTTCCCACAACACTATTACTGAAGCTTTTATTCCTGCTTCTGTCAGTAGCCCTTGGTTCTTTCCACCAAACAAATGAATGCGAACACATAATGAAGCTTACAACATTGTGAATCAAGTGGCATGTGTAATTAACCCCATAGTATGGCCAGTATTATTTTCTCTCTCATCCAAATGGTCACAGAGCTCAAAGTTTTTACAAGTTTCATTACACTAAAGAGCAAAATGTTCTAGCGGATTGAATAGCTATCACATGGCAGCCCACTGATTTCTCTATTTGGGAGAAATATTTGACTCCTACAGAGAAGTCCTAAATGTTAGATGATTCACGGTTAGTTTTGTTTTTATACTTACTGTAGCCCAAACCACTGCCTTTCCTTCCTCCTTTCCTTTCTTCTTTGTTCCCTTCTTTCCTTCCCTCCTTTCTTCCTTCCTCTCTCCCTCCCTCCATTCCTTCCTTCCTTTCTCCCACCTTATTTTTCTTTTCTTTGCCTCTCTCCCTTTCTTCCTTCTTTTCAGTATGGTGTTTCTCTACTTCAGGGATCCAAGAGGATGGGAAAGACTTGAACTTTTGGGAGTGGAGTGGTCTCACAGGCTGGAAGCTCCATCAGAGATCATTGCAATGCAGCCTATATTCTCAATGGTCTCCCTGCTCTCTAGGACAGATTGGCCTAGGGAAGATTGTTTAGCACACAATGGTTATTTCAATATCAAAATGTAAATTCAGAACTCTACAGAAATAACATTTTTGAAAAGAGATTAGACTTTTCCAAAGGTACTTTGATAAGCTATTTCAATACCTACAATACCTACCTAGTTGAGAATTCTTTTTTTTTTTTTAAATTTTGGTCTTTATTTATTTATTTTCATACATCTTTATTCTTTGGCCTGTGTGGGCCTCCCACTACAGTGGCCTCTCTTGCTTCAGAGCATCAGCTCTGGGCACACGTGCTTCAGAGTGCTGGCTCCTATTTGGACACACTGGTCTAGCTGTTCTGTGGCACATGGGATCTTCCCGGGTCAGGGAATGAACCGGTGCCCCTTGCATCACAAGGCAGACTGTTTACCCCCTGGACCACCAGGGAAGCCCTAGTTGAGAATTCTTGCTTCCCACAACACTATTACTGAAGCTTTTATTCCTGCTTCTGTCAGTAGCCCTTGGTTCTTTCCACCAAACAAATGAATGCGAACACATAATGAAGCTTACAACATTGTGAATCAAGTGGCATGTGTAATTAACCCCATAGTATGGCCAGTATTATTTTCTCTCTCATCCAAATGGTCACAGAGCTCTTGATTATTACTCGTATCCTCACTACTTAAAATCCATCTGTCTGGCCCACCCTCCTGCTCCCTAACTTGCTGGCACTTTTGCTCGTGGTCTCCTCGCCACAATTGAAGGGGTTCTGGCCGCAGTCTGTGGCTGAGAAGGGCGACAGAGGCAGTGGCTCAGGAGAAACGAGGCTGCTGTGGTGGTGGGAAGATGTCGGGTGAGGACGAGCAACAGGAACAAACTATCGCCGAGGACCTGGTTGTGACCAAGTATAAGATGGGGGGCGACATCGCTCACTGGGTACTTCGGTCTTTGGTGGAAGCATCCTGCTCAGGTGTGTTGGTACTGAGCCTGTGTGAGAAGGCTGATGCCATGATGATGGAAGAAACAGGGAAGATTTTCAAAAAAGAAAAAGAAATGAAGAAAGGTACTGCCTTTCCCACCAGCATTTCAGTAAATAACTGTATGTCAGTTCTCTCCTTTGAAGAGCAACCAGGACTATATGCTCAAGGAAGGGGACTTGGTAAAAATTTACCTTGGGGTCCACGTGGATGGTTTTATCGCAAATGTGGGCACACTTTCGTGGTTGGTGTAGCTTAGGGGACTCAGGTAACAGGGTGGAAAGCAGACGTCATTAAGGTAGCTCACCTCTGTGCTGAAGCTGCCCTATGCCTGATCAAGCCTGGAAATCAGAACACAAGTGACAGAAGTCTGGAACAAAGGTGCCCACTCGTTTAATTGCGCACCAATAGAAGGTATGCTGTCACACCATTTGAAGCAGCATGTAACTGATGGAGAGAAAACAATTATCCAGAATCCCACAGACCAGCAGAAGAAGGACCATGAAAAAGCTGAATTTGAGGTACATGAGGTATATGCTGTGGATGTTCTTGTCAGCTCAGGAGAGGGCAAGGCCAAGGATGCAAGACAGAGAGCCACCATTTACAAAAGAGACCCTTCCAAGCAGTATGGCCTGAAAATGAAAACTTCTTCAGTGAGGTTGAAAGGCGTTTTGATGCCATGCCCTTTACTTTAAGAGCCTTTGAAGATGAGAAGAAGGCCTGTATGGGCGTGGTGGAGTGCACCAAACATGAACTGCTAAAATCATTTAATGTTCTCTATGAGAAGGAGAGTGAATTTGTTGCCCAGTTTAAATTTACAGTTTTGCTCATGCCCAGTGGCCCCAGGCGGATAACTAGTGGTCGCTTTGAGCCTGACCTTTACAAGTCTGAAATGGAGGTCCAAGATGCAGAGCTCAAGGCCCTTCTCCAGAGTTCTACAAGTCGGAAAACCCAGAAAAAGAGAAAAAGAAGGCCTCTAAGACTGCAGAGAATGCCACCAGCGGGGAACCTTTAGAAGAGAATGAAGCTGGGGACTGAGGTGGGTCCCTTCCCTTGGCTTGCCACTCCTGCCTCGTCCCTGTCCCACCACAGCCCAGGCTCTGTGAGGTGCAGTCTGTCTTCTCCACCCAGGGCCATGAGCAGAGCTGAGTCACCATGTCCTCCTCCCTGTCCCCATCGCAGCCCCTTCAACAACAACCAGCTCCAAACTGACTCTGGTCTTGGGAGGCCAGGCCTCCCAGCCACCAAAGACTACTTTAAATAGAAAACAGAAATTGAATAATAAAATCAGGAGTCAAAAAAAAAAAAAAAAAGAGCCCATCTGTCCTCCTCTCTTTCTCCAAAGTTTTAACCACAAACTTATTCTTCTTAGGTAAAACATAACCAAATGGGCCTAGATATGTTTATTGATTTACCACCCCTCAAAGTGTTTAGGTCAATCTGAATGATTTGTTTAGGGATGAAAACACTTCCCATAGTCTAAATGGAATGTGAGCTTAAGCATTCATGCTTTACTGAATGGTCAACTCATATACAAGAAGTAACCCTTCCTCTAAGGAACTAGCTTGACATCCGTAGGACCTTTGTGTGAATTACAGCCTGCATATCACCTGTGTCAGCTGGTGGTGTAGTGGTGCCTCTGTGGTTGATTAGAAAGATGAGTCACTTGCAATGACAAAGTCTTGGTTCAAACATGTTAATGGAGATCAAATGATGACTGAAAGTCTTTTGAGATTTAAAACTCTGTTCAAGTGTGACTCTTTTCAGTGCCATACACCTTAGGGAAATGACTGTTGTAGCATGGTTGAATTCATGTGCTAAGCCAGTGCTTGTTTTGTATTTGCCATGATTTGGGCACCATACATGAGGCTGGCAAGAAGGTTCTAAGCATCACTGACACCGTCTCTGTTCTTTTGAACCTTACATTTCAGTGGTGAAAACAGACATGAGAAAAGTCAACACAAAAGCCCAGTTTTAGACAGTGTCAAGTGCTAGGAGGGCTAGCACTTGACACTTGAGACAAAGGAGGGCTTTCAGTAAAGTTACTGGTTGGCACCTGCAGCATGGCAGGTGTCCTGGGCTGTGTCTGACTCTTTGTGACTCCATGGCCTGTAGCCCCCAGGCAAGAGCACTGGAGTGGGTTGTCATTTCCTTCTCCAGGGGACCTTCCCTCCCCAGGAATTGAACCTGCATCTATTGCATCTCCTTTACTGGCAGGCAGGTTGTTTAGGTGGCAGTGGTAGGGTATTTAGCTAATTTTGACCAAGCTGTTAAGGAAGGCCTCTCTGAGGAGATAATATTTAAACTTGGCCTAACACTGAAAGCTCAGGAGTCTTTTTGAATTAGATTCCTCTCCTTAAGAGCGGTTGCGGTGGCAGAGGCCTCTGCTTTTGAGTGGAGGAAGATGGCCACTTATTGTAGCATATGTCAAGACTTCATACATTTTTGTGGCCAAATAATATTCCATTGTTTGAACATACCATATTTTATTTATCTGTTCTTCAGTGATGGATACTTCACCAAAGTTGTTTCCACTTTTGGCTATTAAAAATAATGCTCTTGTGAATACCACTCAACATTTCTATTCCATGTTTTGTTTTTCTACCCATAACTTCTATTTCCTCATATCTAAGTCCAGAGATAGGAAAGCATGAGAACAGTCTAATGATCACAATTCACACTGAAGGACAGATGACTGAGATTCTAAATGCATTTTAAAGAGGTGGTTGCAGATAGTTTTTTTTGACAAATGAAGTCTTCCTAACTCCCTTTTCTCACACTGTCTGCTACCTGTCACTGTTCTCTCCACACCCACAAAATCTCCAAAGAAGCAGTTTAACCGTTGTTTCTGAAAAGCTGCTGATTCTTTCAACAGTTCTAGGTTTAATCCTTTCTATTTTCTTCTGGTCACATTCTTTTTCATTCTCTGTAGTAATTTTTCTGGATAAATAAAATGATTATTATTGTGAATCTTGTCATTACCCACAATTGCGATCATCCTTATCATTTCTTCCCACTGACACCGTCTCTTTTTTTCTTTGGGAACCTTACATTCCCCCAGTGGTGAAAACAGACATGAGAAAAGTCAACACAAAAGCCCAGTTTTAGACAGTGTCAAGTGCTAGGAGGGCTAGCACTTGACACTTGAGACAAAGGAGGGCTTTCAGTAAAGTTACTGGTTGGCACCTGCAGCATGGCAGGTGTCCTGGGCTGTGTCTGACTCTTTGTGACTCCATGGCCTGTAGCCCCCAGGCAAGAGCACTGGAGTGGGTTGTCATTTCCTTCTCCAGGGGACCTTCCCTCCCCAGGAATTGAACCTGCATCTATTGCATCTCCTTTACTGGCAGGCAGGTTGTTTAGGTGGCAGTGGTAGGGTATTTAGCTAATTTTGACCAAGCTGTTAAGGAAGGCCTCTCTGAGGAGATAATATTTAAACTTGGCCTAACACTGAAAGCTCAGGAGTCTTTTTGAATTAGATTCCTCTCCTTAAGAGCGGTTGCGGTGGCAGAGGCCTCTGCTTTTGAGTGGAGGAAGATGGCCACTTATTGTAGCATATGTCAAGACTTCATACATTTTTGTGGCCAAATAATATTCCATTGTTTGAACATACCATATTTTATTTATCTGTTCTTCAGTGATGGATACTTCACCAAAGTTGTTTCCACTTTTGGCTATTAAAAATAATGCTCTTGTGAATACCACTCAACATTTCTATTCCATGTTTTGTTTTTCTACCCATAACTTCTATTTCCTCATATCTAAGTCCAGAGATAGGAAAGCATGAGAACAGTCTAATGATCACAATTCACACTGAAGGACAGATGACTGAGATTCTAAATGCATTTTAAAGAGGTGGTTGCAGATAGTTTTTTTTGACAAATGAAGTCTTCCTAACTCCCTTTTCTCACACTGTCTGCTACCTGTCACTGTTCTCTCCACACCCACAAAATCTCCAAAGAAGCAGTTTAACCGTTGTTTCTGAAAAGCTGCTGATTCTTTCAACAGTTCTAGGTTTAATCCTTTCTATTTTCTTCTGGTCACATTCTTTTTCATTCTCTGTAGTAATTTTTCTGGATAAATAAAATGATTATTATTGTGAATCTTGTCATTACCCACAATTGCGATCATCCTTATCATTTCTTCCCACTCTATGACCACTGCTTCCTACCTTCTGCCTCCCTTCTACTAGAACTGTGGTTCCAACAGCTTGATTTTACTTAGATCTGCAATGCATGGGTCTTACTATTGTTTCACTGTCATCCTCTCTATGTCCTTTTTTCACTCTTGACCAAGCTTGAGTTCCACTTGCAATCGGTGGAATCATTCCTGTGTGTATACCTGCACTTTCCTTGCCTGTTTTAGCTTCAGTGCTCTTCTTCTAAATCTGTCTCCTACACACCTACAACAATGGATCAGAACAGCACAAGAGAAAAACAAAAAACCTTACCTTACTATATAATTTGCACATATTTTTCTCATTGTAAATTGACTGTCTACTTCCCGTTGGCCTCTGATGCTTGATATTTTATCCTCAATGCTTCCTGGAAATGGTTTTCCTAGTCTATTGGCTTTCTCAATTCTCTAGCTAATTTTTTTCATATATCTCCTCAAACCTCAAATACCTCCCCCCATCATCCTCATGGAAGAAAAATTCTCCAGCCTCCAGCCCCCATTTGTACCAGCATCTGCGTCCTTTAGATTGACTCTCTCTGAATGTGTTTTCATTGTTTCTCCTTAGAGAGAAATCCAGTCTTCCCAGTCGGGTGATGGATCCCATCCTTTTCAATCTGCCAAAGATCACAGCCCCAACAATCCTCCTCTCTCTCTTGCTTCCTCGGTTTTTCACTTTCTTGGAATATTATTGCCAATATACAAATATACTATCAATTATATTTTTTATCTGAAACCAAATAATGAAAACCAAAGCTTCCTACTGAGTCCACTCTCTTTGCCAGTTACCACTTCATTTCTTTGCTTTCCTTTGCAGCAAAACTCTTTGAAATAGTTGCCTGTGTTTGCAGCCTTCCTGAAATCTGCTCTCAAAGAGTTAGTCAATATCACAAACAATATATCCAAAAATGAATGTCTGGTCTTCACTCCTGCAATTCTTCTTTTTCATTTATCTCCCTCTCAAGTTGACAGCAACACTCTTCTTAACTGCTCAGAGTCAAGTTCCTAGGAGTACACTTGATCTTCTCTTATTCTTTTGTCCCATATCCAATCAGCTGGAAAATCTCATTTGCCCTGCGTTTAAGCTCTGGTTTATCTGATCAATTCTCATCATCTCTGTCATTGGCCCCCCAGTACAAACCCACTCTTGTCTCTCACCTTCCATTGGTCTCCTGCTTCCATCCTTGCTTCTTACCATTTGTTTCAACAAGGATTGATCAGTTTAATCCATTCCTGTGTGTATACCTGCACTTTCCTTGCCTGTTTTAGCTTCAGTGCTCTTCTTCTAAATCTGTCTCCTACACACCTACAACAATGGATCAGAACAGCACAAGAGAAAAACAAAAAACCTTACCTTACTATATAATTTGCACATATTTTTCTCATTGTAAATTGACTGTCTACTTCCCGTTGGCCTCTGATGCTTGATATTTTATCCTCAATGCTTCCTGGAAATGGTTTTCCTAGTCTATTGGCTTTCTCAATTCTCTAGCTAATTTTTTTCATATATCTCCTCAAACCTCAAATACCTCCCCCCATCATCCTCATGGAAGAAAAATTCTCCAGCCTCCAGCCCCCATTTGTACCAGCATCTGCGTCCTTTAGATTGACTCTCTCTGAATGTGTTTTCATTGTTTCTCCTTAGAGAGAAATCCAGTCTTCCCAGTCGGGTGATGGATCCCATCCTTTTCAATCTGCCAAAGATCACAGCCCCAACAATCCTCCTCTCTCTCTTGCTTCCTCGGTTTTTCCCTTTCTTGGAATATTATTGCCAATATACAAATATACTATCAATTATATTTTTTATCTGAAACCAAATAATGAAAACCAAAGCTTCCTACTGAGTCCACTCTCTTTGCCAGTTACCACTTCATTTCTTTGCTTTCCTTTGCAGCAAAACTCTTTGAAATAGTTGCCTGTGTTTGCAGCCTTCCTGAAATCTGCTCTCAAAGAGTTAGTCAATATCACAAACAATATATCCAAAAATGAATGTCTGGTCTTCACTCCTGCAATTCTTCTTTTTCATTTATCTCCCTCTCAAGTTGACAGCAACACTCTTCTTAACTGCTCAGAGTCAAGTTCCTAGGAGTACACTTGATCTTCTCTTATTCTTTTGTCCCATATCCAATCAGCTGGAAAATCTCATTTGCCCTGCGTTTAAGCTCTGGTTTATCTGATCAATTCTCATCATCTCTGTCATTGGCCCCCCAGTACAAACCCACTCTTGTCTCTCACCTTCCATTGGTCTCCCTGCTTCCATCCTTGCTTCTTACCATTTGTTTCAACAAGGATTGATCCTTGTTAAGCATAAGACAGATCATCTCACTTTTCTGCATATAACCCTCAGTAGAAAGGTCAAAATTCTAACAGAAGTCTATACAGCTGCATGAACTAAACCCTTAATAATCTCTGACCTCATCTTCTTTCCTTTTTCCCTTCTACTCACACAACGGATGTCCTCTACCTTGGGACCTTTGCTTGGCCTCTGCCTGGAATTATCTTTCTCTAGAAACCCACATGGTCCACTCTTTCACTTTCTGAAAGCCTTTCAAACAATGCCTTCTCAATTATCATGTCAGCTATAAATTGACTCCTACCAATTTGATTGCCAGTGAATGGGCAACAAGGGCATTTGCCATCTGCCTCTGCAGAGATTGAACACAGCCTCGGGAGTTGTTGACTTTCAATGCCTCCTTGAAAGAAATCAGGGAGGCAAGGCACTCTGTGCTCGGGGGGAATCTGGTGGAGCATGTCTTTAGATAGGTCAATGGCTTTTAGGAACAGCTTTTATTATCTCAATCCTTGCGTCTCCTCACACCTAGAAAAGTGCTGAATTCCTTCATGGAGACATCACATCCTCATGAGAGACCCCAAACATTTGTAAAACAAAACTCCTTGGAAACCCTTTGTTTGATGGCGTTTCAACTCCCCCCACACCAAAATCCTTATACTGGCTTTCCTCCCCTGCCTCTTCTTAGCAGTCCCTCAGCTATCTGGGGTGCTGCCTCCTGGGCTGCAGTCCTAATTATGCCCCAAAGAAACCTTAACCTCCAACTCTCAAGTTATTTTATCTTTTTCAGTTGACAATGTGCACGCCTAAGGTACCCTATTAGAATTATAAAGCATCTCCACCCTGAGTGTCTTACCCTGTTTTGTTTTTATATAATGTTTGCCACCTTCTAATATACTATATAATTTCACTGTTTCTTAATTAATTAATTTTAAAAAATTTTAATTGTTATTCTTTGGCCGTGCTGTGGAGTGCTTGGGATCTTAGTTTCCTGACCAGAATTGAGCCTGTGTTCCCTGAATTGGAAGTGTGGAGTCTTAACCACTAGGCTACCAGGGAAATCCCAATTTGGCTGTTTTTAAATGTTTATTTTTAAATTTTTATTTATTTTTTAAACTTCGGCCTCTTGTATTGTTTTTCTATTTATTTGTTTTCATCCATCTTTATTCTTCAGCCTTTGTGGGGCTCCCATTGCAGTGGCCTCTCTTGTAGCAGAGCACTGGCTCTGGGCTCATGTGCTCCAGAGCACTGATTCATAATTGGACACACCGGTCCAGCTGCTCCACTGCATGTGGGATTGTCCCGGGCCAGGGATCGAACCTGTGCTCCTTGCACTGCGCGGCAGACTCTTTACCCACTGGACCACCAGGGAAGCCTTGATGTTTATTTTTTTATTGTCTGTCTCTTTCTACTAGAATGTAAGCTCCATGAAGTCTGGGATTTCTGACTGTTGTAGTCACGAGTGTTTAGGTGCTCAATTAATATTTGATCATGAATTAATCTGAGAAGTCAAGAAATGCCTTCAGTGTAGCCTATTAAATTTAATGAGCAAATTGTTCTTTTATGTGAAATAAGATTTTTTCTTTGAAAGTTTGGTACTGGAATCACATATTAAATCCAAAGCTTTTTTAAAAAAGACATATACAAACACGCATCTTGTATTTGTCACCCACACTGCCACCTCTGTCATAAGATTTCATTGAAATAATTGCTGTTTTGAGTTTACCATAGAAAATGTTTTAGTGTACCTTATGTTTAAAAGCAGTCCCTCAGCTATCTGGGGTGCTGCCTCCTGGGCTGCAGTCCTAATTATGCCCCAAAGAAACCTTAACCTCCAACTCTCAAGTTATTTTATCTTTTTCAGTTGACAATGTGCACGCCTAAGGTACCCTATTAGAATTATAAAGCATCTCCACCCTGAGTGTCTTACCCTGTTTTGTTTTTATATAATGTTTGCCACCTTCTAATATACTATATAATTTCACTGTTTCTTAATTAATTAATTTTAAAAAATTTTAATTGTTATTCTTTGGCCGTGCTGTGGAGTGCTTGGGATCTTAGTTTCCTGACCAGAATTGAGCCTGTGTTCCCTGAATTGGAAGTGTGGAGTCTTAACCACTAGGCTACCAGGGAAATCCCAATTTGGCTGTTTTTAAATGTTTATTTTTAAATTTTTATTTATTTTTTAAACTTCGGCCTCTTGTATTGTTTTTCTATTTATTTGTTTTCATCCATCTTTATTCTTCAGCCTTTGTGGGGCTCCCATTGCAGTGGCCTCTCTTGTAGCAGAGCACTGGCTCTGGGCTCATGTGCTCCAGAGCACTGATTCATAATTGGACACACCGGTCCAGCTGCTCCACTGCATGTGGGATTGTCCCGGGCCAGGGATCGAACCTGTGCTCCTTGCACTGCGCGGCAGACTCTTTACCCACTGGACCACCAGGGAAGCCTTGATGTTTATTTTTTTATTGTCTGTCTCTTTCTACTAGAATGTAAGCTCCATGAAGTCTGGGATTTCTGACTGTTGTAGTCACGAGTGTTTAGGTGCTCAATTAATATTTGATCATGAATTAATCTGAGAAGTCAAGAAATGCCTTCAGTGTAGCCTATTAAATTTAATGAGCAAATTGTTCTTTTATGTGAAATAAGATTTTTTCTTTGAAAGTTTGGTACTGGAATCACATATTAAATCCAAAGCTTTTTTAAAAAAGACATATACAAACACGCATCTTGTATTTGTCACCCACACTGCCACCTCTGTCATAAGATTTCATTGAAATAATTGCTGTTTTGAGTTTACCATAGAAAAATGTTTTAGTGTACCTTATGTTTAAAAGCAGTATTTGTTTGATAACTAAAACCTAAAATCATGCATTTGTTTTAAAAAGAGACATTTAAAGCAGTGGTATTAGCTTTGGGTCCTGGAATTTGGCATTGAGGACTCCCCGGAATTCTCCAACTGCTGAGACCTAGCTGAGAGCTAAGAATAGTACAGAGCATAAATGTCTATAGAAGCAACTGTGAAAGGAATTTTTAGAAGCAGGGTGAGACTATAGCCTTGTCAAAGAGTTTGGAAAATGACAGCCGTTGTCAAATATAACAAATTTTTAGTTATATATTTTACTATCCTAAATTTGAAAGGAAGTTTGTGGAAAACTTGTAGAAGCCTGCCTCTCAGTTTTATTAATTCTTTGTTCATTCACATCTTATTTAACATTATTATGGGGGACATAAGGCAAGGTCTGTATTTGGCAAAGGGCATGTAGATATTGCCACATTTAAAAAAATTTTTTTTGTTTTTGGCTGTTCTGGGTTTTCACTGCTGCTGCAGGCTCTTCTCTAGTTGCAAGGAGTGGGGGCTACTCTCTAGTTGAGGTGAGCAAGCTTCTTGTTGCAGTGACTTCTCTTGCTGTGGAACTTGGGCTCTAGGGCACAAGGGCTTCGATAGTTGTGTAACGGTTAGGAGGGAAAGAGACTGGGCACAATTTTTGAAAAGAATAACATAGTCCAAGGACACAGCATAAGCCCATTAGAATCAAATGGGTTCAAGATGGCGGACCAGACCTTGATCCTCAGTTAGCAAGGTAAAAGACAAGAGGCACCATGACAGTTTTGCCTCTTCCCTAAGGGAGCTGGAATAATCCTCCCACTCATTAGCATATGGAATTACCCAGCTCATAAAAGCTAGGAATGCCATGTATTTGGGGCTGCTGTATTTGCTCTACGATGGCCCACACTCTGTCTGTGGAGTGTGCTTTCTCTAAATCTGAATAAATCTATTTCTTACTTATCACTTTGTCTCTTGCTGAATTCTTCTCTGCGAAGAGGCATGAAGAACCTGAGCCTCAGTGGGTCCAGACGTTGGGTGAGTTATTACACTGCCACCTCTGTCATAAGATTTCATTGAAATAATTGCTGTTTTGAGTTTACCATAGAAAATGTTTTAGTGTACCTTATGTTTAAAAGCAGTATTTGTTTGATAACTAAAACCTAAAATCATGCATTTGTTTTAAAAAGAGACATTTAAAGCAGTGGTATTAGCTTTGGGTCCTGGAATTTGGCATTGAGGACTCCCCGGAATTCTCCAACTGCTGAGACCTAGCTGAGAGCTAAGAATAGTACAGAGCATAAATGTCTATAGAGGCAACTGTGAAAGGAATTTTTAGAAGCAGGGTGAGACTATAGCCTTGTCAAAGAGTTTGGAAAATGACAGCCGTTGTCAAATATAACAAATTTTTAGTTATATATTTTACTATCCTAAATTTGAAAGGAAGTTTGTGGAAAACTTGTAGAAGCCTGCCTCTCAGTTTTATTAATTCTTTGTTCATTCACATCTTATTTAACATTATTATGGGGGACATAAGGCAAGGTCTGTATTTGGCAAAGGGCATGTAGATATTGCCACATTTAAAAAAATTTTTTTTGTTTTTGGCTGTTCTGGGTTTTCACTGCTGCTGCAGGCTCTTCTCTAGTTGCAAGGAGTGGGGGCTACTCTCTAGTTGAGGTGAGCAAGCTTCTTGTTGCAGTGACTTCTCTTGCTGTGGAACTTGGGCTCTAGGGCACAAGGGCTTCGATAGTTGTGTAACGGTTAGGAGGGAAAGAGACTGGGCACAATTTTTGAAAAGAATAACATAGTCCAAGGACACAGCATAAGCCCATTAGAATCAAATGGGTTCAAGATGGCGGACCAGACCTTGATCCTCAGTTAGCAAGGTAAAAGACAAGAGGCACCATGACAGTTTTGCCTCTTCCCTAAGGGAGCTGGAATAATCCTCCCACTCATTAGCATATGGAATTACCCAGCTCATAAAAGCTAGGAATGCCATGTATTTGGGGCTGCTGTATTTGCTCTACGATGGCCCACACTCTGTCTGTGGAGTGTGCTTTCTCTAAATCTGAATAAATCTATTTCTTACTTATCACTTTGTCTCTTGCTGAATTCTTCTCTGCGAAGAGGCATGAAGAACCTGAGCCTCAGTGGGTCCAGACGTTGGGTGAGTTATTTTAATTACCAGGGTTTTGGCCAGGTTCAAGTCCCAGCCACGAGAGTTCAAGTTCCAAGCAGGATTTTGGCTGGGTTCAAGTCCTGGTCACGTGGGTTCAAGTCCCAAGCAGGGTTTGATTTAGGTCTGGGCCCCGGGTTTAAGTCTCAAATTAAGGTAGAACCCTTTCAGTTGTGGCACAGAGGCTCAATAGTTGTGACTCCAAAGCTCTAGAACATGGGCATCAACAGTTGTGGCTCACGGGCTTAGTTGCTTCACAGCATGTGGGATCTTCTTGTTGCAGTGATGTTTCTTGTTGTAGAACTTGGGTTCTAGAGCACATGGGCTTCAGTAGTTGTGACACATGGGCTCAATAGTTGTGGCACTGAGGCTATAGAGCACAGGCTCAATAGTCATGGTTCACGGGCCTTGTTGCTCCTCGGCATGTGGGATCTTCCCGGATCAGGGATCAAACCCATGTCTCCTGCATTGGCAGGTAAACTCTTTACCACTAAGCTACCAGGGAAGCCCCATATTGCCACATTTTATGGTGTACCTTCTAGTCTCCCTACAAATGCATGTGGCAATTTAATTTGACATTGGATTATAATTTGTTGAATTCACTTTCAACCAGGGATTCTCATTTTTGTTTGTAACCTTCCAGGATAGATTCAAGGAAAGTCTAGTGGAATCTAGGAAGTGAAATGATGCTGGTTTGGTTTCCTTCTATCTGCTCTTCCAGTGTTCTTATTTCCTTTTTCAGCATCTTGAGCCTCATGGACATTTTTGTCTGGGGGGAATCCCAAAGAGTTCTGCTCTCTCCAGGAAATGGCTTGTGTCTTGGCCCTACTTGCCTCATTCCCCATTCAGAGGAATCCTGTTCTTTATTTTTAAAAATATTTTTAATTTCTTTTTTGGTTGCCCTGGGTCTTCATTGCTGTGAGTGGGCTTTCTCTAGTTGCCATGAGCAGCAGTTACTCTTTGTGGTGGTGCATGGGCTTCTCTTGTTGCAGAGCACAAGATCTAGGCACTCAGGCTCAATAGTTGCTGAGCATGGGCTTTAGTTACTCTGGAGCAAGTGGAATTTTCTCAGACCAGGGACTGAGTTCATGTCTCCTGCACTGACAGGTGGATTCCTATCAACTGTATACTACTGTAAGTCCAGAAACCTGTTCTTAATTGGCTGATGGCTGAGGGGAAAATGTTAGTCTACATTTTTGTTTTGGTAAAATAAGGAAATTGGTCTAGATGCTTTTCAAGACCCCTTCCTGCTTTAGAATCCTGTGATTCTTTCTTTTCTGGACACAGTAAAACTACTGATTATCATCTTTCCTGAGAAAAGTGCCGTTTTCATTATGTTTGTGAAATTATCCTTTTTGTTTTGTTGCTCTCTCTCTGACTTAGGAGTATTATTTGGATCTAAGATAGTATTCTGCCAATAGCACATTTCACAGAAGACTGATTAGTCCCAGGTCTGGTTTCTAGGTGTTTGTATTTCAAGTTTGTAACTGGGACTGCTGGGCATTTTGGTGTATTTCTTACCAGTTTGATGCTGTAATGTTTCTCACTCTTGGTAAAGGTTCTGATTCACAGCCGCCCTGCATGTGCCTCTCCACTTACAGACTTAGCATGGATGGCTGAGTCCTTGATAGCATCATTTATTAAAAGCTGCAGTATTGCTGCTAAGTGATGGTTATCTATGCTTGGTTCTTGCAAGCAGTTCAAGGAGTCCACATGAGAGCACACTTATGGCCTATAAAGAAGCAGATGAGAGTTGTCCATCCTGCAAACTGCGCCCACCCCACACTGTGTTTGCAAGCTCCCCCTAAGATCCTTGTCTATAAAGCGCTGTAGGGAATGCAAAAGATTACAGTCATTACCCTGAGGAAAAGCTGAGCTAATTTTGCCTGGGTCTGGCCCTATGGTTCCAGGAAGTCTAGCTATTCCAGTCCTGTCGCTTAGATGACACACCATGATGACGACATCCAGAGCGTGATCAGCTGCTCATCAGATGCTGGGCCCCCTAGCATTTCCTTTCCAGCTGACAGATATTCCCCTGGAATTTAGAACACCTTCTGAAACAGGGGGCCTTCCATCTCTTATCAGTCATCCCTGCTTTGTAGCTGATCAGTCACGGTGCCCAGAGGGTAGGAGGGCCGACAGCCTCAGGCACATGCATCCACAGTGAGCTCAGAGGAGCCACGGGTTCATGTCTCCTGCACTGACAGGTGGATTCCTATCAACTGTATACTACTGTAAGTCCAGAAACCTGTTCTTAATTGGCTGATGGCTGAGGGGAAAATGTTAGTCTACATTTTTGTTTTGGTAAAATAAGGAAATTGGTCTAGATGCTTTTCAAGACCCCTTCCTGCTTTAGAATCCTGTGATTCTTTCTTTTCTGGACACAGTAAAACTACTGATTATCATCTTTCCTGAGAAAAGTGCCGTTTTCATTATGTTTGTGAAATTATCCTTTTTGTTTTGTTGCTCTCTCTCTGACTTAGGAGTATTATTTGGATCTAAGATAGTATTCTGCCAATAGCACATTTCACAGAAGACTGATTAGTCCCAGGTCTGGTTTCTAGGTGTTTGTATTTCAAGTTTGTAACTGGGACTGCTGGGCATTTTGGTGTATTTCTTACCAGTTTGATGCTGTAATGTTTCTCACTCTTGGTAAAGGTTCTGATTCACAGCCGCCCTGCATGTGCCTCTCCACTTACAGACTTAGCATGGATGGCTGAGTCCTTGATAGCATCATTTATTAAAAGCTGCAGTATTGCTGCTAAGTGATGGTTATCTATGCTTGGTTCTTGCAAGCAGTTCAAGGAGTCCACATGAGAGCACACTTATGGCCTATAAAGAAGCAGATGAGAGTTGTCCATCCTGCAAACTGCGCCCCCACCCCACACTGTGTTTGCAAGCTCCCCCTAAGATCCTTGTCTATAAAGCGCTGTAGGGAATGCAAAAGATTACAGTCATTACCCTGAGGAAAAGCTGAGCTAATTTTGCCTGGGTCTGGCCCTATGGTTCCAGGAAGTCTAGCTATTCCAGTCCTGTCGCTTAGATGACACACCATGATGACGACATCCAGAGCGTGATCAGCTGCTCATCAGATGCTGGGCCCCCTAGCATTTCCTTTCCAGCTGACAGATATTCCCCTGGAATTTAGAACACCTTCTGAAACAGGGGGCCTTCCATCTCTTATCAGTCATCCCTGCTTTGTAGCTGATCAGTCACGGTGCCCAGAGGGTAGGAGGGCCGACAGCCTCAGGCACATGCATCCACAGTGAGCTCAGAGGAGCCACGGGTGAGAGGAAAGAGCAACAGGTGCTGGCACCCGGGGCACAGGCAGGACAGTGCTGTCACAGCAAGGGATTCGGGGAAGGCAGGCAAGCTACCTGCAGAGCAAACTCACTGAGCTTCGTGTTCTTTTCCAGAGCTTTCTTCTTTGTTTCTGGGTGACTGGCAGATACCCACAGTCATGCTTGATTATAGTACGCTTTCCTTGTTACCAAGGCAGCTTTATTACTGAAACCCAGTGAAATATGATAAAGAAAATAGTCGTGATGTGTCACTAAAGAGCCCCAATGAAGGAAAATGAATTCTTAGTAAAAGAGAAGTGAGGATTCAGATCCAGGCCTGGGTGGAGGATGGGTGGGTAGGGGATGAGGAATGCAATGTTTGGAAACTGTGTTTTAGTTAAACTGTTGTTTCAATGCAAGGATAAAGGCGTGGAGCTGAGGTTAATTAGAACTGAAATGACTTTGGCAGCAATCACTTAGGTAATACTTGTTGAAGGGCCTGGCATTTCCTGAGGAGGAGGAGAAGCAGGAGCTGATGGTTCCTAAAACCCTCCCCGCCTCCAAGTGGTTAATCCTCAGGAAGCACTTTTGTTGAGTCATTACTGCTCTGAGTGAGAGGGCAATTTACAAATAAAGAAAGTGGTTCAAAGTCAGCCTGTACAGCCCAGCACTGAGTCCTACTGTTCAACCATCAAAAGGTTCTTTGAGGAAACTTGCCCCAGTGAAGAACCTGTTCATGGTTCTTACTGGCAGAGATACTTGATGTATTCTTTTAGGAGCTTGGGCTGTCACTGGTGAAGACTAATGTGCAGAACTTGGTTGAAGTTTGGAAAAGGGGCTAAAAAAAGGGACTTGTATGTTAAAGTATCAGCACAGAAAATGCGTACAGTATGTTAATTATATTTTATCCTTTATAAAGTGATTCCATCTTTCATTCTACAGCACTGGAATTTTTTTAAAAAACACAATTCTTTTTCTTGACTAAAGTTGCCTTGCCCTGACATGCTCATTCTTTTGAGTAGTTTGATCAGTCACGGTGCCCAGAGGGTAGGAGGGCCGACAGCCTCAGGCACATGCATCCACAGTGAGCTCAGAGGAGCCACGGGTGAGAGGAAAGAGCAACAGGTGCTGGCACCCGGGGCACAGGCAGGACAGTGCTGTCACAGCAAGGGATTCGGGGAAGGCAGGCAAGCTACCTGCAGAGCAAACTCACTGAGCTTCGTGTTCTTTTCCAGAGCTTTCTTCTTTGTTTCTGGGTGACTGGCAGATACCCACAGTCATGCTTGATTATAGTACGCTTTCCTTGTTACCAAGGCAGCTTTATTACTGAAACCCAGTGAAATATGATAAAGAAAATAGTCGTGATGTGTCACTAAAGAGCCCCAATGAAGGAAAATGAATTCTTAGTAAAAGAGAAGTGAGGATTCAGATCCAGGCCTGGGTGGAGGATGGGTGGGTGGGGGATGAGGAATGCAATGTTTGGAAACTGTGTTTTAGTTAAACTGTTGTTTCAATGCAAGGATAAAGGCGTGGAGCTGAGGTTAATTAGAACTGAAATGACTTTGGCAGCAATCACTTAGGTAATACTTGTTGAAGGGCCTGGCATTTCCTGAGGAGGAGGAGAAGCAGGAGCTGATGGTTCCTAAAACCCTCCCCGCCTCCAAGTGGTTAATCCTCAGGAAGCACTTTTGTTGAGTCATTACTGCTCTGAGTGAGAGGGCAATTTACAAATAAAGAAAGTGGTTCAAAGTCAGCCTGTACAGCCCAGCACTGAGTCCTACTGTTCAACCATCAAAAGGTTCTTTGAGGAAACTTGCCCCAGTGAAGAACCTGTTCATGGTTCTTACTGGCAGAGATACTTGATGTATTCTTTTAGGAGCTTGGGCTGTCACTGGTGAAGACTAATGTGCAGAACTTGGTTGAAGTTTGGAAAAGGGGCTAAAAAAAGGGACTTGTATGTTAAAGTATCAGCACAGAAAATGCGTACAGTATGTTAATTATATTTTATCCTTTATAAAGTGATTCCATCTTTCATTCTACAGCACTGGAATTTTTTTAAAAAACACAATTCTTTTTCTTGACTAAAGTTGCCTTGCCCTGACATGCTCATTCTATTAGAGAAGGCCTATTTATAACACATATAGCTTAGTGTGGATTGGGAATCCTGACTCATCCATCTCACTTTTAATTGTTACCTAGACTGAGTTTTTGTCTCCTGACAGTGCTCAGTCTTTGCTATGAGAGAGGGAAAGTGACCACATTTTGGTTCTAAGGTATTAGTAAGAGCTAGAAATTATTTTGAAAACAATACTATGCTTAGCCTGTATGTCTCAAGAAGTTTTCCACCGCCTTGAGATGTAGTCCCAAATGTAAAAGAATAGCGATGATAACATTGAGTGAGAACTTGTTTTGCAGTGAATGGTGTAAATTTTTTATATATACTGACACACTTAATTTTCAGAACAACTCAGTGAACTAATTCTTATTAGCAAGACCTCAAGGGAAGGGCTGAATGGCTAGTGCTCTGGGTTTAATACGAGGACTGAGTGTTAAAGGAGGCAAGATTGATGCTGAATATCAGGTGGCAGATGCCCTTTTGGATCTAGTTGTCTTGGCACAAAGTTCTGTTCTGGGGACAGTGTTCAAATATGTGAAAATTAAAGAGGTGTAGTTTTGAGTTGCAAGGACGGGGAATCACTATGGCTGTGACTGAGACCTGGCCCAGCATGGATGACACCCATCTCTCATGCTGTACAGGGCCACCAAGAAGATGAAAATATGTAAAAAAAAATAAAATAAATTTAAAAAGACAATATCAGTGAAGTGGATATTTTGTTTATTATATTTATTTAGTTTCATTTTCTTGGCAGTGCTACACAGCATGTGGGAACTTAGTTTCCCAACCGGGGATCATACTTGCACCCCTAGAAATGGAAGCTTGGAGTCTTCACCACTGGATTGCCAGGGAATCTTGTCTTTTAGATAGCTCAGAGACTCTCTGACAGTGATCCAGATATGGGACTTGTAGACTGACAGGGCTTTCTATTCTCTCCTTCCTCTGACACTTAAAGAACAAAGATCTTTTTTTTGCGTACTGTTAATTATATTTTATCCTTTATAAAGTGATTCCATCTTTCATTCTACAGCACTGGAATTTTTTTAAAAAACACAATTCTTTTTCTTGACTAAAGTTGCCTTGCCCTGACATGCTCATTCTATTAGAGAAGGCCTATTTATAACACATATAGCTTAGTGTGGATTGGGAATCCTGACTCATCCATCTCACTTTTAATTGTTACCTAGACTGAGTTTTTGTCTCCTGACAGTGCTCAGTCTTTGCTATGAGAGAGGGAAAGTGACCACATTTTGGTTCTAAGGTATTAGTAAGAGCTAGAAATTATTTTGAAAACAATACTATGCTTAGCCTGTATGTCTCAAGAAGTTTTCCACCGCCTTGAGATGTAGTCCCAAATGTAAAAGAATAGCGATGATAACATTGAGTGAGAACTTGTTTTGCAGTGAATGGTGTAAATTTTTTATATATACTGACACACTTAATTTTCAGAACAACTCAGTGAACTAATTCTTATTAGCAAGACCTCAAGGGAAGGGCTGAATGGCTAGTGCTCTGGGTTTAATACGAGGACTGAGTGTTAAAGGAGGCAAGATTGATGCTGAATATCAGGTGGCAGATGCCCTTTTGGATCTAGTTGTCTTGGCACAAAGTTCTGTTCTGGGGACAGTGTTCAAATATGTGAAAATTAAAGAGGTGTAGTTTTGAGTTGCAAGGACGGGGAATCACTATGGCTGTGACTGAGACCTGGCCCAGCATGGATGACACCCATCTCTCATGCTGTACAGGGCCACCAAGAAGATGAAAATATGTAAAAAAAAATAAAATAAATTTAAAAAGACAATATCAGTGAAGTGGATATTTTGTTTATTATATTTATTTAGTTTCATTTTCTTGGCAGTGCTACACAGCATGTGGGAACTTAGTTTCCCAACCGGGGATCATACTTGCAC
Organism: Tragulus kanchil; assembly: GCA_022376925.1. Lineage (NCBI taxonomy): Eukaryota > Metazoa > Chordata > Mammalia > Artiodactyla > Tragulidae > Tragulus > Tragulus kanchil. The sequence continues at coordinate 151,445,163 of JAIOJX010000024.1, forward strand.
CCCTAGAAATGGAAGCTTGGAGTCTTCACCACTGGATTGCCAGGGAATCTTGTCTTTTAGATAGCTCAGAGACTCTCTGACAGTGATCCAGATATGGGACTTGTAGACTGACAGGGCTTTCTATTCTCTCCTTCCTCTGACACTTAAAAGAACAAACGACCCCTGCATTGACCTGTGTAAGCCCTTTGGATTCTTGGACAATTCAGGGTTAGGATGAGGTGCCATTTTCAGGAGAGATGCTAGACTTCCTACTAAGACAGCTACAGTTTCCAGCAACAAATTAGAAAGGTGAAATAAGTCTGACTATATATATGCTGGAATCTGGAATTACCTCTATGAATATCCATTTCTATGGGTCATTGCCTTGTCCAGAAATTCTCAATGAGTTTCCGTTACATACGATATCGGGCTTAAATTCCTCCCACCAGCCACCAGTGCACTTGCCTCTAACAGTTCAGTTGGGATCCAATATGGGCATTCTGTTGAATCCAAGTATGGATCTTCCACTGTGATGGGGTTATGATAAACTCAGAGTCAACGGAAAATATTGTAAGTTGAAAATGGATTTAATATCCTTACCTACCAAACATCGTAGCTTAACCTAGTCTACCTTAAATATACTCAGAAAATTTATATAAGTCTATCTTTCAATAAAACTATCTAACACAAAGTCAATTTTTTAGTAAAATGTTCATATCTTGTGAAATGTATTGAACTACTGTGCTGGAAGAGAGAAACAGAAGGGCTGTATGGGTGCAGAGTGATGGTAAGTGTGTTGATTGTTTATTCCAATGAGCATGGGGTTGACTGAGAGCTGTGTCTCCCTGACCCTGCCCAGTATCATGGCATATTGCTAGTGTAGGAAAGGAACAAATTTCACAGTTTGAAATTTGGTTTCTACTGAATGCATATTGCTTTTGCACCATCACAAAATTGAAAAATTGTTAAGTAGAATCATTGTAAGTCCTGTAGTCTCATTTCTGTTTGCAAAATGTGCTTTGCTTCCCAACTTGAAACTTTGCTCATGATATTTTCTGTATCTGCAAAAGGAACAACTCCTTCCCTCTCACAATCCATATGAAACTCCTCCACTAAAATCCCTTGCTCTTGAAGTTTTTCTCTAGTGCATCATTTGGAGATTCCTGAGGCCTTTGCTATCCACATCAGTCCTTTGTTTCCATGAGAATAAAGTGCTAGATATCATTAGTTACCTACTTTGTATATTTATATCTTTTCTTTTTGTTATTATTTATTTATTTATTTTTGGCTGTGCTGAGTCTTTGCTGGGGCATTGCTGTAGTTGCAGAAAGGGGTAGGGGGAAGTAGGGTGGGAATGTGGGGGGACTAATCTCTAGTTGCTTTGCGAGGGTGGTTTCTTATTTTGGTAGCTTCTCTTGTTGCAGAGCATGGGCTCTAGGGCACTCTGACATCAGTTGTTGTGGCTCCCAGGCTCTAGAGCATAGGATCAGTCATGGATTAGTTGCTCTGTGGCATGTGGGTCATCCCAGATCCAGGATTGAACCCTTCTGTCCTGCATTGGTAGGAGGATTCTTTTACCAGTGAACCACCAGGGAAACGCTGTGTCTTTTCAACAAAGCTTTGCATTCTGAGAGGACAGAACACCAGCACTAACATTTCTTTAGTGTTCTCCAAGTGGCAACTTTGTTTCAGAGGGAGGAAAACTGTGCATTGAATCAGAAGATCTGGATTCCAGTGCTACCTCTGCTATTCCCTAACTGAGACCTTAGGTGACTTTTTCAAGTCTTGGCTTCCTCATCTGTAAAAGGGAATTAATAGCCACTCTTTGACAGGGTTACCGTGAAAATAAAACATACTAGGCATTGTGGGGAAGAAACAGGGAGAGGAAAGCATGAAGGGAGTAACATGGAAACCTATACTGTCATGTGTGGAAAAGATAGCTATTGTCATTGTGCTAAAGGAATAGTAGTGCTTACAATGGCTTGGGGCGATAGTCCGGAGGGGTTGGATGGGGGTACCTGCGGGGGGGTAGGGAACCAGGGATATGCATATGACTGATCTGGGAACATACATGGCGGTGAACAACAAAACTCTGTAAAACCTTTAATATAAAGAATTAAAAAAAAAAAACAAAAAACATGCTAGGGTATGTGAAAGTAACTGTTAGAACCAGACAGACGTTAATTATTAAGGATGTGTCATCATAAACTCTTTTGGAAACAAATGCCTGTTATATGGCCGTATTTTCCTTTTCTACATAATTAATTAATTTGACTGCTCCAGCTCTTTGTAGAAACATGTGGGATCTAGTTCCTGGACCAGGGATCAAACCTGGGCCCCCTGCATGTGGATCATGGAGTCTTAGCCACTCTAGGGACCACCAGGGAAATCCCCAGCCATGCTTTTCTGATTTCAGGAATTTATGCCATTTCAGTACCTTTATTAGAGATGGTAGAATATCTTAGCATGCCTCGTCTTCATTGTAAACTTCTCAGTGAAAACCATGACCTTCTTTCGAGCAACATTTGTTTTCTTAAGCAGCCTGGCCCCTGTGGTTAGTCATACCAGAAGTGTCCTATCTGTCGTTCACAGGTCCTTTCCCCTGCTGATCTCCCATTTCCAGTTTTGCTGTGTTTGTTGTCTATTGCTGTATAACAAATCACTCCAAACTGTGGTGCCTTGAAATAGTAAGAATCAGTTAGTGTTATCCCTTGTTGTCTTGTGGAATTTAGAAGCATGTCCAGACATTGCAGTCAGATATCAGTGTGGCTTCTATCCTCTGAGGGCTTAGCAGGGGGTGGAAGATGCACTTCCAAGGTGAGTTAGTCACATAGCTGTGGCTCAGGCACCTCAGTTCCTCTCCACATGGGCCTCTCCATGGGGCCGCTTGAGTTTCCTCATGGCATTGAAGGGGAGGAAAATATTTTTGTCCTTGTAAGTTCTAAGCCATATCTGGTGTGCTATCTACCAGCTTCTAGAGTCTAGGCTAGGGCCTCTGTAACAAAAGACAGATTAACAAGAGAAAAACAGATGTTTGTTAACAAGTACATTGTTGGGGAGGAAAAATTTTCCTCTATCTTTCTAGGTTCTTTGGCTGTTTTGAAAATCAAATTGACATAAGACAGATTAATAGGAGAGTAACAAATTACTCACTTATGTATAGGAGCCCCAGAAAGACATTGAGTCCTAAGGGCAGGTCTGGCAATTAAGGCTACTATGTTCTTTTGAGCTAAGGACTGGGATGGGGCCTGGGCCTCAAACAGAGGAGGGTGATTCACAGGACAATAAGAAAAGCACATGTTTGTTAATTAAATTTGTCTAGTCGCTCAGATAGGTCATTCAGATAAATTCTCTCTGGCAATACTGTCCCCTGAAGGAGGGCATGGCAACTCACTCCATTATTCTTGCCTGGAAAATCCCATGGGCAGAGGCGCCTGGCAGGTTACAGCAAAGGAGTTGGACATGACTTAGTGAGTAAACAGCAACAACTGGTAATACTGTAGCTCTCTTTCTGGGCTACATCCCTATCTAAATTCTTTTAGGTGGTTAAGGAGAAGTAGACTTTTTCTTGAGTCTGCTGGGTCTTGAGTCCAGTCAGCTCAAAATAGTTTGCAAGTCAAAGTGGCACATTTTGGGGAGGATTCTGAGTCCCTTTAATATCTCGCACTGTTGCTCAAGATCTGAAAACCTGTGAACAAATTTCTGTCCTCTACAATGCCAGTATTCAACAGTCGTTAGAAAGGCACAGGATAATAGCATTCCAAACTCTTCAAAAAGGTGAAACGGGAAACACACAGAGTCAGTGGTCTGTAGCTCTTTTGCATCCAGCCAAGCACATGTTGCTAGTTTTTTGATGAATGCTCAACCCTGCTCCTAGAAAGTCTTCTCCAAGATTCTTGCCTCTGCTATCTGGGTTCTTGATTCTACCTTCTGAGTCTTCCTTCCTTTTTTGTAAGAAATGACTGGTATTTGCCACTGAGTGGTTTTCTCAACCTGCTTCTTTCCCATAGTGGTTCAGGGACCCAAAAGCCTCTCCTTTGTATTGTCTCCTTCCCTTAAGTTGAATATGTAATTCTTAAAAAATTTGTGTTTTTAGTGAATCAATTATAATCCACTCTGTTAGACAAAAGGCACATGTACACATCTTTTCCAGATAACCTTCTCTTCACCTTGAGCTTCCTCTGAGGCTACTGAGCGACATTACCTTTAAGGGTCTTGTAGGGATTTTTTTTTAAAAAACAGGAGTGAATTTGTGAGACTTAGTTTTAGACCTTAGAGGACCTTTTGTCTGACTAAAAAGCTTTTCCACACACTGCCTTAAATCTTTCTAAGGTCTCAGGAAAGGATCTCAAATTTTTTATTATATTTGATAGCGGATGGGGCCTGGGCCTCAAAAAATGCCCATAAGAAGAGCACATGTTTGTTAATTAAATTTGTCTAGTCGCTCAGATAGGTCATTCAGATAAATTCTCTCTGGCAATACTGTCCCCTGAAGGAGGGCATGGCAACTCACTCCATTATTCTTGCCTGGAAAATCCCATGGGCAGAGGCGCCTGGCAGGTTACAGCAAAGGAGTTGGACATGACTTAGTGAGTAAACAGCAACAACTGGTAATACTGTAGCTCTCTTTCTGGGCTACATCCCTATCTAAATTCTTTTAGGTGGTTAAGGAGAAGTAGACTTTTTCTTGAGTCTGCTGGGTCTTGAGTCCAGTCAGCTCAAAATAGTTTGCAAGTCAAAGTGGCACATTTTGGGGAGGATTCTGAGTCCCTTTAATATCTCGCACTGTTGCTCAAGATCTGAAAACCTGTGAACAAATTTCTGTCCTCTACAATGCCAGTATTCAACAGTCGTTAGAAAGGCACAGGATAATAGCATTCCAAACTCTTAAAAAAGGTGAAACGGGAAACACACAGAGTCAGTGGTCTGTAGCTCTTTTGCATCCAGCCAAGCACATGTTGCTAGTTTTTTGATGAATGCTCAACCCTGCTCCTAGAAAGTCTTCTCCAAGATTCTTGCCTCTGCTATCTGGGTTCTTGATTCTACCTTCTGAGTCTTCCTTCCTTTTTTGTAAGAAATGACTGGTATTTGCCACTGAGTGGTTTTCTCAACCTGCTTCTTTCCCATAGTGGTTCAGGGACCCAAAAGCCTCTCCTTTGTATTGTCTCCTTCCCTTAAGTTGAATATGTAATTCTTAAAAAATTTGTGTTTTTAGTGAATCAATTATAATCCACTCTGTTAGACAAAAGGCACATGTACACATCTTTTCCAGATAACCTTCTCTTCACCTTGAGCTTCCTCTGAGGCTACTGAGCGACATTACCTTTAAGGGTCTTGTAGGGATTTTTTTTTAAAAAACAGGAGTGAATTTGTGAGACTTAGTTTTAGACCTTAGAGGACCTTTTGTCTGACTAAAAAGCTTTTCCACACACTGCCTTAAATCTTTCTAAGGTCTCAGGAAAGGATCTCATAATTCTTTATTATATTTGATATCTCTTCTGAAATCACTTAAATTTGAGAAGCTTGGAAGGTCTGAGAATGAGGAGATTTCATTTTTGAACTCAGCAAGTCTCTTTTTACGTATCTTCCTTCGGCTCATCTCTCCTTTTACATTTTACTATGAAGAACAAAAAGAAGCCAGGTGGCACTTTGAGCACCCTGCCTAGGCATCTCCTTTGTTAGATCATTGAGTTCACCAGGTACGCTTTCTGCTTTGCCCATCACTGCAGGTAGCAGACCCCTAAACTACCTGCCACTCCCTTAGAAGGACATTCTTTCTCACATTTTCTTTTTAAACTAGACCTTAATTTTTTAAACAATTCTTTTTTGTTTGTGTGTGTGTGTTTAGTTGCTCAGTCATATCCAGCTCTTTGCAACCCCATGGACTGTAGCCCACCAGGCTCCTCTGTTGGTGGGATTTTCCAGGCAAGAATACAGGAGGTGGTTAGAACCACATAAGCATTGTATGGAAAGTACAGAGAGTTCCCACGTCCCCACTCCCCATTTTCCCCCATCAGTATCCCCCACCAGAGTGACACATTTGTTACAACTGAGGGACCTACACTGACCCATTATCGCCCAAAGATCATAGTTTATATTAGGATTCACTCTTGGCGTTGCATCGTCTGTGGGTTTTGACAAGTGTATAATAACATGCGTCCACAACTCTACTGTCAGGCAGTGGATTTCACTGTCCAGAAGTCCCCTGTGCTCTGTCTGTTTATCCCTCCCTCCCCTCTGACCTCTGGCAACTACTAATCTTTTTTACGGTTCTCCATAGTTTTGCCTTTTCTAGAATATCATACATCTGGAATCATATGATACATAGCCTTCTGGGATTGGTTTCTTTCACATGCATTTAAGTTCCCTCCATGTCTTTCTATGGCTGGGTAGTTCATTTTTTTAAACTGTGGAATAACATTCCATTGTCTGAATGCACCGTATTTTATTTATCCATTCACTCAGTTTCTTTTAAACCCTCATGGAAAGCCTCTCTGAAGCACATCAGGCTTTCGTTAGCCATCTCTTCCAAGTCCCTCACTAGTATTCTTCTGAAGATCCAGTTTCTAGCTGTCACCCCATCTTAAGCCTCTCTCCCATATTTGACATTTTTGTTGTAGTAGCAGTCCATCTCCAGGTACTTAAATTTTTTATCAATTTATGGTTTGATGAGAGAAGTGTTCTCTTTCTGTCATCTATATAATCTATATCTATCTCTATATCTCTTAGTATATAAAATTAGCACAGACTATAAAGGGATTTATTTTAGGAATTTGACCATATGCAATTGTGGGAGCTGATTACACAATTTATAGGAGGCTTTTGTTTGTTTGTCTGGTAATGGAATTGAAAGTTCTCATGAATGGGCAGTTGGAAAGGATGAAAATATGAAATGATTCTAAAGGCAGGTCTGCACTGACTTCCTGACACTAAGCTTTTTTCCCCCATCATACCTCTTTAATTTATATTTATTTTCATTGATCTTTTTATTCTTGGGCATGTGTGGGCCTGCCATTGCAGTGGCCTCTCTCACTGCAAAACACCAGCTCTGGGTGCTTGTGCTCCAGAGCGCTGGTCCATAATAGGAAACACTGTTCCAGCTGCTCTGCAACATGTGGGATCCTCCCTGGCTGGGGTTTAAACTGGTGCCCCTTGCACTGCAAGGCCAACTCTTCACCCACTGAACCCAGGGAAGTCTAACACTAAGCTTTTAACTTGCAAGAAAAGCTGGCACCTTCTGTCACAGAGCTAAACTTACATCTGGCCCGGGATTTGGAGAAGCTGAAACAGAAGACCTAGCAGGAGCCAGAGAAGTGTGCTTGGCTAATGCTCTGTGCCAATCAGGGGAACAGCAAGAACAATGCCCAGGGGCTGCAGCAGAGCCTTGAGCCTGGCCCTGACCTTTGCAGCACAAAAGGAAAATGACAGCTCTTTCTCTTTTACCTTTCAAATGTCATGGAATTATCTTTTGTACTCCAAACTCACCCGTCCTAGGAAAGGGAATTCTTGGAAATTTACTTAAATCAACATAATACAAACCTGATACACTTGACTATACACTCTATCTTGTCTTTTCCCCACCCTGTACATTCTTTGGGGTCTCCCATGTGGCCCAGTGGGAAAGAGTCTGACTGCCAATGCAGTAGATGCAGGAGACAAGGGTTCCATCCCTGGGTTGGGAAGATCCCCTGGAGTAGAAATGACAACCCACTCCAGTACGTTTGCCTGGAGAATCCCATGGACAGAGGAACCTGGGAGGCTACAGTGCATGGGATCACAAAGAGTCAGACAGGTGAACATGCATGTATGCACTCATATATTATTTATTTATTCTTAACTGCAGGAACTTTAAAAGAAATGCATAATTTTTGCACATTGGATTAACTGAATTCAGTTGAATCTTTACTAGTACAGGACATTTTTCACTTGTTCAACTCTTATTTAGCTCTCAGTAAATTTATTACACCAGCTGTTTAGACTTTTTTCTAAGCCCTTATTATATTTCAAACGCTGTTATTGCCTCAGAGTTCTTTCTCCTATTACCAACGACAAACAACGTGAAGGGAGATATAGGCTAGATTGGTGGTTTTCAAACCTTAGAGTGATTGAGACTTGGCTGGAGGCCTTATTAAGACAGATTGTTAGGCCCCCTCTTGATGTTTCTGATCCAGTAGGTCTGGGTGGAGCCTAAGAATGTACCTCTAACAAGTTTTCATGTGATGCTAGACTCCAAAGGTCTTTGTGAGCTAGGGATGGGAAATAGAGATTGAAGCAGGATGGACTAAGCTTGGTACTGTGGTAAGTATGCGATTTGGGGGAAAGAGCATGTGCTTTAAACATCTGGTTGGCTCCCTTGGCCCTAGTGTGACACACCCTGCTATCGCTAAGGTTAGCTACATGGGTTTCTGAGAGGACCTCAAGACCTCAAGATTATTCCATGTGTATTTTGGTTTTGGCCCCAAATAAGACATGCTTGAATGAACGCATATCTAGACGTTCAATGAAATGGTGAAGACACAAGGTAAAAGTAGTTCACATCTTGCCACCTTGGTATAGTCATCTGGAAATTACTATGTTGTGCAGTATTTCATGTTTGTGGCAGTGCCCATCCCACCCACCCCTACCTTCTCTCCCAGCCTTGCAATCTGTTGGTGTTCTCAAAGTGCTGCAAGTCCATGGGGGAAATTTGCATACTTTAAATAAATATTATTTTCCTAGTCTTGCTCCAGTATGGGGAAGAATACTCCTTTTGTATATGAGATTGTTGTCTATATTTGAATCTCTTGCTTCTCTAACATACTCAATAGATTCTGATGCAAGTGAGTAAGAGGTAGTTTATAGCAAAAGACACAGTGCATGGGATCACAAAGAGTCAGACAGGTGAACATGCATGTATGCACTCATATATTATTTATTTATTCTTAACTGCAGGAACTTTAAAAATGCATAATTTTTGCACATTGGATTAACTGAATTCAGTTGAATCTTTACTAGTACAGGACATTTTTCACTTGTTCAACTCTTATTTAGCTCTCAGTAAATTTATTACACCAGCTGTTTAGACTTTTTTCTAAGCCCTTATTATATTTCAAACGCTGTTATTGCCTCAGAGTTCTTTCTCCTATTACCAACGACAAACAACGTGAAGGGAGATATAGGCTAGATTGGTGGTTTTCAAACCTTAGAGTGATTGAGACTTGGCTGGAGGCCTTATTAAGACAGATTGTTAGGCCCCCTCTTGATGTTTCTGATCCAGTAGGTCTGGGTGGAGCCTAAGAATGTACCTCTAACAAGTTTTCATGTGATGCTAGACTCCAAAGGTCTTTGTGAGCTAGGGATGGGAAATAGAGATTGAAGCAGGATGGACTAAGCTTGGTACTGTGGTAAGTATGCGATTTGGGGGAAAGAGCATGTGCTTTAAACATCTGGTTGGCTCCCTTGGCCCTAGTGTGACACACCCTGCTATCGCTAAGGTTAGCTACATGGGTTTCTGAGAGGACCTCAAGACCTCAAGATTATTCCATGTGTATTTTGGTTTTGGCCCCAAATAAGACATGCTTGAATGAACGCATATCTAGACGTTCAATGAAATGGTGAAGACACAAGGTAAAAGTAGTTCACATCTTGCCACCTTGGTATAGTCATCGGGAAATTACTATGTTGTGCAGTATTTCATGTTTGTGGCAGTGCCCATCCCACCCACCCCTACCTTCTCTCCCAGCCTTGCAATCTGTTGGTGTTCTCAAAGTGCTGCAAGTCCATGGGGGAAATTTGCATACTTTAAATAAATATTATTTTCCTAGTCTTGCTCCAGTATGGGGAAGAATACTCCTTTTGTATATGAGATTGTTGTCTATATTTGAATCTCTTGCTTCTCTAACATACTCAATAGATTCTGATGCAAGTGAGTAAGAGGTAGTTTATAGCAAAAGACACAGTTGGGCATGATAAACTTTAGAGAAGTTTCACTGTGTAATGGAAAGAATACTAATTCCAGCTACAAATCTGGAAATGTAAGATTTGAACAAGTCACTTAGATTATCTGGTTTTACTTTTCTGGACTGTAAAATCAAGTGGATTGATGAGAGAATTCCAAAGGTGCTAAGCCTAAAATCCAATAACGATTTTAATGGAAAACAGGTTCATCAAGTAACAAGACTGATGTCAGTGTTCTGGGAAGTAATACAGAGTTTTAGAAAGGAGTGGATTTGCGAAGTAGATTGAATAACCTTATTGAAGCTTCATAACCATGATCAGAGCCTTATAGAACAAACTAATCTTCTAACTGGTTTTAAGTGAATTGAACTTCTTGAGGTAGGGTGAGAGGGCTGGCTCTAAGGCTGTGCACCTTGGCACACCAGTCTGTTGTTTAATGTCGTTTCCTCTCGAGGGCCAATGTCAGGCGCACACAATAAAAGTCATTGAGTCAAAGTTTCAATGCCTAAGTGACTATGGCAGGGTAAGTTTTGATGGTGGAATTTGATAAAATGTCTAGATTGTTTACTTATGAACTTCATGCACTGAAACTTAATTATAAATAGCTCTGGACATATTTGACATTGAATGTACTCTGTGAAGACATCCTTTTGGAATTTACTTACATCATTTGGTGATGATAACAGCATGAAACATCTTTTACCCCGTACAGAGACATTGAAAATTTGGCTAATGTTCACATCTTGCCACCTTGGTATAGTCATCTGGAAATTACTATGTTGTGCAGTATTTCATGTTTGTGGCAGTGCCCATCCCACCCACCCTACCTTCTCTCCCAGCCTTGCAATCTGTTGGTGTTCATCAAAGTGCTGCAAGTCCATGGGGGAAATTTGCATACTTTAAATAAATATTATTTTCCTAGTCTTGCTCCAGTATGGGGAAGAATACTCCTTTTGTATATGAGATTGTTGTCTATATTTGAATCTCTTGCTTCTCTAACATACTCAATAGATTCTGATGCAAGTGAGTAAGAGGTAGTTTATAGCAAAAGACACAGTTGGGCATGATAAACTTTAGAGAAGTTTCACTGTGTAATGGAAAGAATACTAATTCCAGCTACAAATCTGGAAATGTAAGATTTGAACAAGTCACTTAGATTATCTGGTTTTACTTTTCTGGACTGTAAAATCAAGTGGATTGATGAGAGAATTCCAAAGGTGCTAAGCCTAAAATCCAATAACGATTTTAATGGAAAACAGGTTCATCAAGTAACAAGACTGATGTCAGTGTTCTGGGAAGTAATACAGAGTTTTAGAAAGGAGTGGATTTGCGAAGTAGATTGAATAACCTTATTGAAGCTTCATAACCATGATCAGAGCCTTATAGAACAAACTAATCTTCTAACTGGTTTTAAGTGAATTGAACTTCTTGAGGTAGGGTGAGAGGGCTGGCTCTAAGGCTGTGCACCTTGGCACACCAGTCTGTTGTTTAATGTCGTTTCCTCTCGAGGGCCAATGTCAGGCGCACACAATAAAAGTCATTGAGTCAAAGTTTCAATGCCTAAGTGACTATGGCAGGGTAAGTTTTGATGGTGGAATTTGATAAAATGTCTAGATTGTTTACTTATGAACTTCATGCACTGAAACTTAATTATAAATAGCTCTGGACATATTTGACATTGAATGTACTCTGTGAAGACATCCTTTTGGAATTTACTTACATCATTTGGTGATGATAACAGCATGAAACATCTTTTAACCTGGTTTCTTCAGTACAGAGACATTGAAAATTCATGTTTTTTAAATGTACTAAGGGGCTTCCCAGGTGGTTCACTGGCAAACAATCGTCTATCAATGCAAAAGATATGCAAGAGATGCACGCTCATTCCCTGGGTTGATAAGACCCCCTGGAGTAGGCAATAGGCACCCACTCCAGTATTCTTGCCTGAAGAATCCTATGGACAGAAAAGCCTGCTGGGCTATAGTCCATAGGATCACAAAGGGTTGGGCACAACTGAGCATGTGCACCTGCCATCAGATGGAGTAAGCCATGTTACTTAGTATTCCCATGAATGATGATGAATTCAAATATAGCCTTTTTTTTTTAATGAAGGAGAAGTAAAGGTTTACTGGCAAAGCTTAGATTTAAAAAGCCTCTTTTTATTTCTACTATTTTAAGTAGTGAGCACAAGGAGAAACCCAAGGCAGTTGGTCTGAGAGGGAGACATTAGATATATAGGGCTTTGGTAAGGCAGTTAGATCAGTTCTTGAAAAATCATGAATTAAACTTTGTTTTTATGCATGTCCCCTATCGCTTTTTATTCATTTCCAAGCTATTTATTTAAATTATTTATTGATTTTTGATTGTGCTGCCTCTTGGTTGATGCGTACGAACCTTCTCTAGTTGCCCTGAGTGAGGGTTATTTTTTGTTGTTCTCATTGTCATGGCTTCCCTTGTTGCCCAGCATGGGCTCTGGGCACACAGGCTTCAGGGCTTGCAGCACTTGGGCTCAGAGGTTGTGGTGCATGAGCTTAAGTTGCCTGGGGCATGTGGAATCTTCCTGGACCAGAGATTGAACCCATATACCTTGCACTGACAAGTAGATTCTTCCACCTGTCAGTCTACTGTACCACCAAGGAAAGTCCTGCAGGCAACTTAAAAAGGGTCTGCCAAGTGCAAAGAACCTATGTACTGGAACCTATTCTCATTCCTTTGTGTTTTTCAACTAGGATAGAAATACATGTGATGAATTTTGATGGTAACATGATAAAATAGAAGAGAATCCTGAAGTGAGAATGGCCCAGAAAGAGAAGGCTTAAGGAGTCTTTAGTTTTAATCACTCAAGAGTGTGTATTTTTATAGATGGAATAGTTCCAAAATAAAATGGAGTATAAACCATGTTTTCTGGGTAACTTTACAAAGATTTGCAGAGAGTTATCATTATCTCTACCATTTAAAAGAAGCCTTGGAAAAAAAAAAAAAAAAGCCCTGAGCTTTAGTATTTAAATAACTTGCGGTGAACGGTGAATATAGGCTTCCCACCCAACGCTACTAGTGTCAAATCTCATCTGTCGCACCTTGTTCCCTCTGATTTCGAGTCCAGGAACAGATTACTAGATATAGCCCCTTAAATCAGTAGCCTCTTCATTATCTGGACCATTAGAAAGGTCCAGTCTAAATATAAACACTGCAAAGGAGGGTTTTGGCTATAACAGCCCTCCCCACTCTTCCCCTCCCCTGCCCTCATCCCTGACAAAGAGGAGGGAGGAATTTATGGAACTGTAGTCTTTGCAGAACCAAGTAAGCTGATTCAGGAGACTATGACCCTAAGAATCAATTCAGGTAGAAGACAAAAGCATGTTTGGTTCTACAGAATGTTTTTGCAGGGTCTTGATTATTGATGAAAATATGATTTTGGCAAGACTGGCTATATATTTTTTGGGGTTTGGTGCAAAATGAAAATGGAGGGCCTCTGAATAATTTAAAAAAGTAGCAAGAATTTCAAGACAGAGACAGCAGAGCATAAAACCAAATGTGGGGCCTCTGTAAGTGTGGATCCTTGGTGACTGTACGAGGTTGCATGTCTCTGAAATTGGTCCTGGATCCTGAACTCAGAAGAAATGACCTCTTTCAGTTGTTTTTATTGATCTGTATTGAAGATAGCTTGATATAATGGTTAAAAGATTATTCCTATTAATAAAAGTTGTGAAGAGCAAAGTTGACATTAAAATTTTAAAATTTTTAGTTGGTAAAATTTATAGGCACAGACAAATTCTAGAATAGTTAAGTCTACAATATTGTATTTTATTTCAGAGACAAAAGTGGGAGATTTAATCAATGCACTTAGATTTAGAGTCCATAATTAGCTCAGCTGATCAGAAACTGCATGTGAGTTCATGGACAGAGATAATCTGTATTTTTTTCATCTCTCTTTGAGGGAGATGACAAAAGATAGCAGTGTGTAAATTACACAGCTGAGTATTTGAAAATGCCTTCTTACTCATCAATGAACTTTTTGACACTGTAGGGTAAAGTAAAAAAATAGAAGAAACAGTTTTGCCTTTTGAAAAAATGACAACTTAGCTTATGTTTCAGCAAACAGATTTAGAAAAACAGTTAAAGTATGTGGTTGGACTTAAAGAAGATTGAAGATGATATAAGAATAACTTCCAAATTCTTTAGGAATAATTTAATCATAAGGTCAATCGAAAGGTGTCATATAAGATATATGATCTATGAAAGAAGGCCTTCATTGATAATTATGAGAAATGGTTATTCAGTTTTTTTTTAAATTAATACTTTAGTGCTCTTATATTTGAGAAGATGATATTTTAAAGTAAGACAAATGAACTGCTCGTTAATATTTGTAGAATTTTAGTGTGCTTTCTAGAGAATTACTATATTCTTCATTAGACAAATTAGGTTGTCTTTATGAATTACCTAACTTGGCTAGAAATACCCTCAAGACAAAGACAATTTAGCCTGGTGATTTTGTGTGTAAGTAATACAACACTATTTACAGCTGATGTTAAGTGCATATAATTGCCTGAAATCCTCCAGTCAGCAGTAGTTATAGGCATTTGCTTTTAATTATTAATAGAATGGTTTTTAAAATTATGATAATAAATGATTTTTTCCCATTTTTATTGGACTATATGGTGTACAGCACTGTATAAATTTCAGGTGTGCAGCACAATGTTGAATTTATATATATCATGAAATGATTATCACTGTAAGTTTAGTGAACATCCATCATTTTATATAGATACCAAATTAAACAAACAGAAAAAATAATTTTTCTTTGCAGTGAGAACTCTTAGAATTTACTCTCTTAACTTTCACATATGGCATACAGAAGTGGTAATTATACTTATCACATTGAGTGTTGAATCCTCAGTATTTATTTATCTTATAATTGAAAGTTTGTACCCGTTGAAAAAATATCTCAGTGCAAACTGCACTTAGATTTAGAGTCCATAATTAGCTCAGCTGATCAGAAACTGCATGTGAGTTCATGGACAGAGATAATCTGTATTTTTCTTTTCTCTCTTTGAGGGAGATGACAAAAGATAGCAGTGTGTAAATTACACAGCTGAGTATTTGAAAATGCCTTCTTACTCATCAATGAACTTTTTGACACTGTAGGGTAAAGTAAAAAAATAGAAGAAACAGTTTTGCCTTTTGAAAAATGACAACTTAGCTTATGTTTCAGCAAACAGATTTAGAAAAACAGTTAAAGTATGTGGTTGGACTTAAAGAAGATTGAAGATGATATAAGAATAACTTCCAAATTCTTTAGGAATAATTTAATCATAAGGTCAATCGAAAGGTGTCATATAAGATATATGATCTATGAAAGAAGGCCTTCATTGATAATTATGAGAAATGGTTATTCAGTTTTTTTTTAAATTAATACTTTAGTGCTCTTATATTTGAGAAGATGATATTTTAAAGTAAGACAAATGAACTGCTCGTTAATATTTGTAGAATTTTAGTGTGCTTTCTAGAGAATTACTATATTCTTCATTAGACAAATTAGGTTGTCTTTATGAATTACCTAACTTGGCTAGAAATACCCTCAAGACAAAGACAATTTAGCCTGGTGATTTTGTGTGTAAGTAATACAACACTATTTACAGCTGATGTTAAGTGCATATAATTGCCTGAAATCCTCCAGTCAGCAGTAGTTATAGGCATTTGCTTTTAATTATTAATAGAATGGTTTTTAAAATTATGATAATAAATGATTTTTTCCCATTTTTATTGGACTATATGGTGTACAGCACTGTATAAATTTCAGGTGTGCAGCACAATGTTGAATTTATATATATCATGAAATGATTATCACTGTAAGTTTAGTGAACATCCATCATTTTATATAGATACCAAATTAAACAAACAGAAAAAATAATTTTTCTTTGCAGTGAGAACTCTTAGAATTTACTCTCTTAACTTTCACATATGGCATACAGAAGTGGTAATTATACTTATCACATTGAGTGTTGAATCCTCAGTATTTATTTATCTTATAATTGAAAGTTTGTACCCGTTGACAACTTTCATTCAATTCCCCCTTCCATGTTTGTATTTCTGAAATGTAGTTGATCCATAATACTGTATTAGTTTCTGGCACACATCTTAGTGAATCAGTAGTTCAGTACATTTCAAAATAATCATCCTGGTAAGTCTAGTTACCATCTATCATCATGTAAACATATTACATCATTATTGACTATATTTTCCACACTGTCAATTTCATGCCTATGACTCTTTTATTTTCTAACTATAAGTTTTTGCCTCTTAATCTCCTTCACTTATTTCTTTCATCCACCTTCCCACTTCCCCCCTGGCAACCACCTGTTTGATGCTTCATTTGTGACTCTGTTTCTATTTTGTTATTTTTAAAAATTTGTTTTGTTATCTAGACCTCACATATTAGTGAAATGATACGGTATTTGGCTTTCTTGGTCTGACTTATATCACTTAGCATAACACCCTATAGTCCTACCTGTTGTTGCCAATGACAAGATAAACATTCTTTTTGATGGCTGAATAATATTCCATGGTAAATAGACACCATATCTCTTTGACATGTGGAGCTGGAGCCAGGGGGCTGCCTCCTCCTGCTGGTGGGTGAGGCCACGTTTGGGGCAGGGCTGGTCTACTAGTGGACAGGGCTGAGTTCTGGGCGGGCGTATTAAGTCGGAGCCTACAGATACTGCTGGTGGGTGGGACTTTGTCCCAATGTGGCTGGCTGACTGGCTTTGGGAGAAGTTGTGTGCACCATTTAAGGATGGATTCTCTGTTTCCTAAGCTCTCTGGGTCTCCTGAATGCAAGACCTGTTCTAAGGCTTGTCTTCCAGGTTAGGACTCCTAGGTTGAGGAGTCCAATGTGGAACTTGGACCCCTTGCTTCATGGAGAGGACCTCTGTGGTCATCATATTCCTTTCCTTTGTGGGTTGCCTCCCTCTGAGTGTCTTGATATCTCTGTCTCTCCTATAGGGCTTATAGTTTCTTTTTCTTTTTCTTTTTTTTAAGATCTTCTTTGCCAATTGATCCAAAGTATGGGACATTCTGCAGCGCTGACTCGGGGAGCTGTGCATGCGCAAGTGGTAGCAGAGTCCCTCCCCTCTTGGTGTTGGCCCCGCCCCCACACCCAGGGCTTATAGTTTCTTTTTTATATCTTTTCTGCTAATCTTCTGGTTGTTCTTGTTGATCGTTACTCTGTAAATAGTTATAATTTTGGTGCCCCCATGAGAGGAGGTGAGCTCAGGGTTTTCCTATTCCACCATCTTGGCTACCCAACAATACACTATTAATCCTACAATATAATTTTATAGCCGAACTGGTTTAAAATTGATTTTTATCCTGACATCTGTATTATAATACTTTAAAAGGTCCCTGTAAGATAGTTTGGGAATTTCTCAGAGTTAAATGCAGACTTATGCTGTAACTCTGTAATCACACTCCTAGGTATTTTCCAACTTAATCGAAGCCTCTATTCAAACACAAACCTGTAAATAAATGTTTATGAAACTTTATTTATATTCATCAAAAATTAGATTTAACCAAAATCTATTTCATCAGAAAAATGAATAAATTGTGGCATATCCATTCCATAGTACACTTTTCAACAATAGAAAGGAATGTGTTATCGATTTACCCAACAACATGATGAATCTTAAGTTATTTCTACTAAGTGAAAGAAGGCAGATAACAAAGGCTATTGTATCATTCCATCCATATGACATTCTGGAAGAATAAGACTAGAGACAAAACATATCAGGGGTTTCCAGGAATTGGTCTAGTAGTGGTTGACTACAAAAGGGATGCACGGGAAAAAATTAGGGTAGTAGAATTATTCTGTATGGCAGTGGGATGGTGGATGTGTAACTGTGCATTTGTCACAATCTATGGAAGTGCATACCATATACAGGGAGCTTCAATGCATGCAATGAGGACAGTAGAGATCCCAAGATGGAATGCAGACTTTGACCAGTGTTTCTAACTACAGTATAAACGTACAAAATGACTACACTATGGAGTGTAGGAGAGGGAAAAAAAGAGCTAATCTGAGTTGAAAAATAAGAGTTTTGACTGAAATTGTAAGAGTGAAGACAAAAAGAACTGTATGTGAACACTGTATTTTCTTTGGTAAATTTGTTTCTTTTGGAGGTATGAGTTAGCAATCATGAGCCTGCTTTACATCTATACAGGGGCTGAACAATAAGTAAATGGATGGTGGAAGCCATGTTTCTCACTGTTGGAGTGGAAGGTTACAGGCAAACAAGAGGGGAAGGCCAGGGATTCCCTGGTGGTCCAGTGGGTAAAGAGTCTGCCTTGCAGTGCAATGGGCATTGGTTTGATTCCTGGCCCAGGAAGATCCCACATGCTGAGGAGTGGCTGGGCGGTGTGTCCAATTATAAGCTAGGGCTCTGGAACGTATGTGCAGAGCCAGTGCTCTGCAACAAGAGAGGCCACTGTGATGGGAGGCCCACACATGCCAGAGAATAAATATGGATGAAAAATAAATGAAAAAAAAAGTTTTTTGAAAAAAGAGGGGAAGGCTAGAATGAACCTTATGATACTGGATTAGTGTTGAAAATATTAATATAAGCTCACATGTGGCTTAACACATATAGAGATAGATTGACAAAAAAATTTTTAATGTATGTGTAAAAAAAAATCTTGGTGACCCATGGAATTCTCTAGGCAAAAATACTGGAGTGGGTAACTGTTCCCTTCTCCAGGGGATCTTTACAATCCAGGGATCAAACCCTGGTCTCCTGCATTGCAGGTGGATTATTTACCAGCTGAGCTACCAGGTAAGCTAAATATGTGTGTTCTTAGGTTCATTTACCTATGTCACCTAGCTCTGTCCACTGAGACACAGAGTCCACGAAAGTCTAGAAGCTATAAAACATATCAGGGGTTTCCAGGAATTGGTCTAGTAGTGGTTGACTACAAAAGGGATGCACGGGAAAAAATTAGGGTAGTAGAATTATTCTGTATGGCAGTGGGATGGTGGATGTGTAACTGTGCATTTGTCACAATCTATGGAAGTGCATACCATATACAGGGAGCTTCAATGCATGCAATGAGGACAGTAGAGATCCCAAGATGGAATGCAGACTTTGACCAGTGTTTCTAACTACAGTATAAACGTACAAAATGACTACACTATGGAGTGTAGGAGAGGGAAAAAAAGAGCTAATCTGAGTTGAAAATAAGAGTTTTGACTGAAATTGTAAGAGTGAAGACAAAAAGAACTGTATGTGAACACTGTATTTTCTTTGGTAAATTTGTTTCTTTTGGAGGTATGAGTTAGCAATCATGAGCCTGCTTTACATCTATACAGGGGCTGAACAATAAGTAAATGGATGGTGGAAGCCATGTTTCTCACTGTTGGAGTGGAAGGTTACAGGCAAACAAGAGGGGAAGGCCAGGGATTCCCTGGTGGTCCAGTGGGTAAAGAGTCTGCCTTGCAGTGCAATGGGCATTGGTTTGATTCCTGGCCCAGGAAGATCCCACATGCTGAGGAGTGGCTGGGCGGTGTGTCCAATTATAAGCTAGGGCTCTGGAACGTATGTGCAGAGCCAGTGCTCTGCAACAAGAGAGGCCACTGTGATGGGAGGCCCACACATGCCAGAGAATAAATATGGATGAAAAATAAATGAAAAAAAAAGTTTTTTGAAAAAAGAGGGGAAGGCTAGAATGAACCTTATGATACTGGATTAGTGTTGAAAATATTAATATAAGCTCACATGTGGCTTAACACATATAGAGATAGATTGACAAAAAAATTTTTAATGTATGTGTAAAAAAAAATCTTGGTGACCCATGGAATTCTCTAGGCAAAAATACTGGAGTGGGTAACTGTTCCCTTCTCCAGGGGATCTTTACAATCCAGGGATCAAACCCTGGTCTCCTGCATTGCAGGTGGATTATTTACCAGCTGAGCTACCAGGTAAGCTAAATATGTGTGTTCTTAGGTTCATTTACCTATGTCACCTAGCTCTGTCCACTGAGACACAGAGTCCACCGAAAGTCTAGAAGCAATGACATCTCAAGAGAAACACTCACTCTCAGTGCACAGATCTTGATTTCTTAGCATCGTTTTTCTATAAAAGTAACTAGGGATCCTTAGAAAATGGTTGACTCTAGAACTGCCTAGGGAAAATACAAGATGAACTTGCAGCTTCTTCTAGTACTAAAGATGAAGGAAATGTTTCAAATATTAAAAGACAGAGTGTATCAAAGATGCTAAACTGAAGGAATGCTCATTGTCCACTAGAATAATTTTAACAACAAGATGAATCATAATATAGGTTGATAATAAATATAAAATATGCATACATTTATAGTAATATACACAAATGGTTGAATAAAAAAGTGAATGGCAAAGAGGAGATACATTTTCCTAATTGAAGAATTCCTCTTAATGTGGGGGCTTCCCCACTCCACTTTTTGAATGTGGTTGAGACTTACTGATTCACTTGCAAAGGGCATGGAATGGGAAGAATAGTAACTAAATTGTGGAGAAACCTGGCAAACTCTCTATTTGCCACATGGCCAAGGTTAACATCACCAGTGTTGTCACATGCCTATCAAGTATCCTTTATGTGAAATAAGGAGAATGGTGCTTGATGTCTGCAACTTTCTTTCCAAAAACCCATAACCTGTGACTTATCAAGAGGATAACATTGGACAAAACCTACTGATGTTCTACAAAATGCATAACGTATGCTCCTTAAAACTCTCAAGGTTATGAAAAATAAGGAAAGATTGAGAAACTGTCACACTAAGGTGAAGTGAGGGCTATATACAACGTGGTATCCTGTATCAGGTTCTGGAATGGAAAAAGAACATTAATGGGAAGGTTTATTGAAACCTGAAAGAAGTCTGGAGTTTACTTTTGAGTAATGCACTGATGCTGGCTTCAGTTTTGAGAAAAGTACTGCAATCAGAAGATAATATTAGGGTAAACTGAAACTGAATAAGGACATACCAGAATTCTCCATACTATCTTTGCAACTTTTCTGTGAACCCAAAATTACTTTAAAAATAAATGGTTTGTTTAAAAGAAAACAACTCCAATGTTAGAAACAGTAATTGTTTAGATGGTTGTTTATGCAACAAGGAGCTACTGAAACCTACAATCTCTAGTCAGTGAGATAATAATGATGAACAAGTCAGATGCTGTCCCTGTCCTCTCTGAGGTGACAGTGTAGTGGCACATAAGGACAGTGAGCAAGTTCAAATGTAATTTGATAAGCACTTTGAGAAAGCGCCAGAGGTTGAAAAAGTATTTTTAGCTCTTATATTGAAGTTGATGAATACGGCGTGCAATCTAGATGCTGGAACATAGAAAACCTATTAACCCCCAACTACCATCCCTATTGAATATTTTTCATATGGGATAATCCCCAAACTCTGAGTAATTTGCCCGGTATTTGAAAGGACTTTTTTATCAGACAGATTTGGGGTTTTTCTTTAGTTTATTATATTTGTTCACCAAGGAATTATGCCCTTACCAAGTGGAGAACTGTCTCCCATTTTTCCATATACAAAATTTTGTGGGGCTTCCCCTCCACTTTTGAATGTGGTTGAGACTTACTGATTCACTTGCAAAGGGCATGGAATGGGAAGAATAGTAACTAAATTGTGGAGAAACCTGGCAAACTCTCTATTTGCCACATGGCCAAGGTTAACATCACCAGTGTTGTCACATGCCTATCAAGTATCCTTTATGTGAAATAAGGAGAATGGTGCTTGATGTCTGCAACTTTCTTTCCAAAAACCCATAACCTGTGACTTATCAAGAGGATAACATTGGACAAAACCTACTGATGTTCTACAAAATGCATAACGTATGCTCCTTAAAACTCTCAAGGTTATGAAAAATAAGGAAAGATTGAGAAACTGTCACACTAAGGTGAAGTGAGGGCTATATACAACGTGGTATCCTGTATCAGGTTCTGGAATGGAAAAAGAACATTAATGGGAAGGTTTATTGAAACCTGAAAGAAGTCTGGAGTTTACTTTTGAGTAATGCACTGATGCTGGCTTCAGTTTTGAGAAAAGTACTGCAATCAGAAGATAATATTAGGGTAAACTGAAACTGAATAAGGACATACCAGAATTCTCCATACTATCTTTGCAACTTTTCTGTGAACCCAAAATTATTTTAAAAAATAAATGGTTTGTTTAAAAGAAAACAACTCCAATGTTAGAAACAGTAATTGTTTAGATGGTTGTTTATGCAACAAGGAGCTACTGAAACCTACAATCTCTAGTCAGTGAGATAATAATGATGAACAAGTCAGATGCTGTCCCTGTCCTCTCTGAGGTGACAGTGTAGTGGCACATAAGGACAGTGAGCAAGTTCAAATGTAATTTGATAAGCACTTTGAGAAAGCGCCAGAGGTTGAAAAAGTATTTTTAGCTCTTATATTGAAGTTGATGAATACGGCGTGCAATCTAGATGCTGGAACATAGAAAACCTATTAACCCCCAACTACCATCCCTATTGAATATTTTTCATATGGGATAATCCCCAAACTCTGAGTAATTTGCCCGGTATTTGAAAGGACTTTTTTATCAGACAGATTTGGGGTTTTTCTTTAGTTTATTATATTTGTTCACCAAGGAATTATGCCCTTACCAAGTGGAGAACTGTCTCCCATTTTTCCATATACAAAATGAATAGTTAGTGGATACATTCTTAAAAATTGCTTTCAGTTTAGAAGTCAGCAAGCTTTGTTAAATATGTAGCATTTACTTGGCTGTTTACTAGTTCAGTGAAGATGTACTTATTGATCACATAAAAGTGAACATTATTATATTTTACTTTTATAATCAAGATTTCTCTCTCTTTGGTTTATTTCAAGTAAAAAAAATGCATCCTAAAGAATAAAGATTTTCTCATAGCAAAAAAGAAAAAAAAATACTTTATATTCTCTTGGTCAGGCAGCACACCTCAAGAGAATGAGAAACTGTGTTCCTTCACAAGAAGGCTGAGCCTTGCCTTGAAAGCAGCACCTTGAATCACACACTGTGTTCTTGCCAAGTCTTGCCAGCCTACCCTAGTTCCCAAAACCCTCAGGAATGGGTATTTTAAAAAGAAACACTTTCTGTAGATTTGTGATATCTCACTGCAAAGAAACCCATCTCAGTTTGAAAGATCTTGTGGGTTTCAAAGTCAAGACTTATTTGGAAATGCTGAGTGACAGACATTCTGTGTCTCTTTTGTGGAGTAGTAATCTCACAAAGGATTTATAATGTACGGCTGTACATGAAGGCAGATCCTCTGAGGGACCCAAACTTGTGTGTACTGCAAGTGGGAAGGTTTTGTGTGTGTGTGTGTGTGTGTGTGTGATATATGAAGCATTATGTCAGTCACTAAATCTGGTCCTTTAACTATAAACAGAGAACTTTTAGCGCCAGAGGCTGAAATCTAAACCTGGAATAAGATGTCACAAGGTAGGAGTTTCCAAGAATGCACTGGGGAAGGAAGGGGGCGGGACAGTGACCAGACTTCCTCTAGAGAAAAGAGACAATAGAAAAGGAATTTCTAATGGGGTGCGTGCTCAGTGCTTCAGTCATGTCCAACTCTTAGAGGAGACAAACAAAAAGCCAAAGCCCAGACCAAAGAAACCAAACCACTTTAAGTTGAAGCAAACCTGACATACAACACTCTTTTGAAAAATACTCTTGCTGAATAATTTATTTTACCTTTCTGCCACTAATTTCTCCCTCCTTGAGTTTATTCTGTAAACTATTTTCTGAATGATCTTCCTAAGACATTTTAGGGATGATGTGACCATCCTGGTCAAAAACTTTCAACAGCCCACCCACTGTCCCAGGAGAAAATCCAAACATATCAATTTTTGTTTTCAAGTCTTTGATTTTTTAATTTTTGTATTTTGTTTTTCAAGCCTTTAGATCATTAGCCAGATCACAGAACTTCTCTATGTATTGTTTTCTACATTTGTAAAATGGAACTTAAAGACTCAGCAGCCTGGGGCAGACACATATCTAACTATATTTTAAAAATGGTTCAAAAGTAGCGTGTTGCTATCTATCATCTATCTATCTATCTGTCTGTCTATCTATCTATCTATCCAATCATCAGTCTTCTAGTAGTAGTATTAGCAGTTTTTACTTAGAGTGAATATAAATATTGGATATAAAAATAAATATGGGATATAAATTATTCACTTCTAGTCTCCCATTGATTTACCTTTACAAGTGATGCTGATTTTAGTTACTTTGAAACATGCTAAATAAAGATAATATCCAAAAGAGAAAATAATTACTATAATTACTGTGTATTAGGATTTAGACCAATCTTAGGAATATTAAGAGATGAGAATATTTTTTGGTGCCTGCCATATATTTTCAGGAGGTTTAGTGAATAATTGACTTAATTTAATCTCTTAATCCTCAAAAATCTTGACCAAATTCTGGATTGCATCTGTTTTCAGTAAGTTAATTATAACATAATTAGGTTCTAATGAAGCTTTTGCTTCCTTACTCTGTTTACCAGCATGATTTCAACATCCTCCCATTGATATGAAATGTGTGGAAACATCGTTTTTTTCCTTCTCTTTTAAATCTTGATTCTGGAAGTCCTGGTAGAATAGTTAAGGAGATTTCTTAACAGTGAAAAGGGGAAGTCTTTTTTCTCTTTTGGTTTTGATAGTACACAAATTAACACATTTCCTCTACTGAGCTAGAAATTCAGAAAAAGAAACTCGTTGGAAATATGAACATTCCTCTTCTTTCTGACTCTTAAGTTTCATTAGAAAACTTTATGTATTACATAATTTTACTGAGAGGAGAATGGAGGCAGTGTTAACAAGAATGTTGTTAATGTAAGAAAAACAGCATATAACCACTAATCATGCATATAACAAACAACATAAACACCATTGCTTATAGAAATAGTATAATTCTGAAGAAGAGTTTTAAGTTGATATCAGATTGCCATTGAAAGAAGGTACCTACCATATGCCAGGCATGATGTAAAGCATTTCCCCCATTTCATCTCATTTAATTATTAGTACAGTGGTATGGCTGGATAGTTTTTTTTTGATGCAAATTATTAGAGATAAGGACTTTGAGGTTTAGGGAATTAAAATACCATGCTTTAGGTCACACATCTATTCAATTGCAGGGCTTCAATTTGAACCATATTTATTCGATGCAAAATGGATACATTTCCACTACTGCACTTTCTTTCTTAAGGTTTTTAGCCCCCTCAGAGTCCAGTTTCCTGGCTTATGGGACTAGCCTAGTAATCTTGATCTGATGAATGGGCTAAAGAATTGCTAATTGTAAATTACTCTGGTACTTGTGGAGAATACATATTATATGAAACAAAATCATAACATTTTATAGTTACTTCCTTAGATTTTTTTCAGTTCAAACAAACCCTATATGAAGCTATACCTGCTCCCTCTTTAATGGCGTGATGAAATAGAAAGCAAGCAGGAATTTCCAAGAATTTCCTAACACAGTTAACTCATCCTTCCCTGATGTTAACTTTTCTCAAATGTCTAGATTCATGGGGACACAAAGGCCAAACTGCTGTATTGTTAAATTCCTCTTTAGGAAGAGTATATAAGACGCAAATGAGAAAATTACTAAAGCTCTAAAAAGATCACCTCTGAATTATGTAACCCTGCTTTAGAAGAGTGCATCCATAGGATATAAAGTGAAGGAAAGGAAGCATGTAAAACTTTATACATAATGGGCCTGCAATTTTGTAATATGTAAAATGACAAATATGTCTACATAGAGGAAAGACCTGAAATAGATATGTCCACTGGTCACCTGTAGGTGAAGAGCTTATATGCTTGTCTGACTTCCTTTAGAAAATCTTTTTCTGTATTTTATATATTTCTTCCCTAACCAGAAGAATGCAATGAATTTTCATCCATGTTTTTAAAAGACACGTTCTTTTAAAAGCAGCTTTGATGGAGATTGAGAGTGAGAATATTCTCAAATGGAAACAATTTTGTTTATAAGAGAATTCAGTTTTAAAATGGAAGCAAAGCATTTGTCTCTCTGATGCCATGGCAACCAGAGGAAAACTGCAAAGGTCAACAATGATATAAAAATGTGCCTCAAGAGTGGGTAAGGAGGAGGCAACCTTGGACCCCTTGTTTTTTTCCCACTTCCCCCAGAACAGAAGCCTGCATTGTGTTTTTTCTAGCTGACTCTATTGCTTTCCAGCTAGGCTGCTGCGATAGGAAAGAACAAACAATAATAATAACCTTGTCCATGTGAAATTTTGGACCTCTCCAAAAAATTGTGTGCTTTCTCCTTGGAGAAAAGCTCAATTTCTTTTGAATTAGTTTCTCTGTTTCCCCTCCCTTTGACATCTTCAAATTCAGTTACTTTTAAGATGAGGTTTCTCGATCCTCTTTATATTTCACCTCTCAGAATTCCCCTTGGTTTGGTGTCCTCTTTGAAGCTGCAGGGCTGGACTGATCTTTTCTCAGTGGTCACTGCTTTCTTCATCCTCAAGAATTTCTTCAATGAATGCCATCCCTTTCTCAACTCTCAGTCCTCAATATGTTTCTCTTGGTCTTCAAGGACTTGCCTTTCTGATACTATCATTTAATTTGAAAAATTCTTTTTTATTGGTTTTTTATTTATTTGTTTTCATCTATCTTTATTCCTTGGCCTCTGTGGCCCTCCCATTGCAGTGACCTCTCCCATTGCTGAGCACCGGCCCTGGGTGCATGCACTCCAGAGTGCTGGCTTATAATTGGACACACCATCCAGCTGCTCCATGGCCTGTGGGATCTACCCAAGCCAGAGACTGAACCGGTGCTCTTTGCACTGCAAAGCAAGGGAAGCCTGAAAAATTCTTTTTTAAACTTAACTTTATTCTTCAGGCAAATCAAATTCCTCCAAGCCACTAAAGATTGCTAATGGTCTTCATTTTGGTGGTACTAATTCAAATACTGGGTTGTTAGAAATTTCCAAAAGCTTTCTTCCCCATTAGATTGGTAAGTTGTGATGTTGTAAAGCTTTCTCTTGTGATCTGTGTCATATTACCTACTGACCTGAGAGCAGGATCAATACGGTGAGGTTTGTTGACCTCTCTGCTGGATTTTGCTCAACAGTCTAATGCTTAGTGTAAAACTTGACTCAACTTAGAAATCCCTGGGAACCTGAGCAAGTGGTTCTCTAGGTTTATCCCTCATAACAATGCTTTTCAAGAAATATACATAAACGGTATTAGGAAGAGAGTCTTTGGGGCAAGCAGGAAAAGTAACTTTAAAGAAATGCTGGTTCTCAGACTACAGCCAGAGGTGCGTTTGTGAGAGTGGAGGATCCTGTGCAGCAAAACTGGTCCATACCCCTGTGTGGCCCTCTGTTGACAGGAACCACAGGAGAATCATGCTGCTGTCTGGCCTCCAATGGTCGTTCTAGAAAATTGGCAGCAATGGTGTGATTCCTAGGAGCACGGTTCAGCAAGAAAAATGAAGCTTATAGTCACGAGAAAGAAAGTTAATGTGGGCGATGGAGGACTCATGTTACTCATTTTTTTGAATCTGATGACGGTGCTAGTAGACTTGCCCAGCTCAGATAAATTTAGATTAACCCAAGGTTTTATCAGAATAGTACCAGATTTGATATACAGTAAAGAGAACAATTTAACAACCCATGTTCTTTTTCTTGTTGATAAGAGAGAAACAATAGGGCATGAAACTATGTGAAAGAATACAAGAATTGAGTGGTCAGAAGCTGAAATAATTTTCATTTGGTAAAATGATTTGGAGATGGGCATGTCTTTCTGTAATATATGTCTGTGGTTGCCACAGTGCTGGTACTTAGTTGGTTCTCAAATGTTAATAAGATACAATAATAATAATAAATAAATTATTCATGACCCTGTTTTATTTTTTCCTGTTATGTTATCAGTCTAATTTATGTATACCTTTTGGCTGCCAAGTTATTCTGTCTGCTTACTTTGTTCTTGATATATTAGGTGCTCAATAGAATTTGTTGAGTGAATAAATGGAGGAAAGAAGGCTCACAGTGATTCTCTGTATTTACTTCTGAGGTAATGTTAGTATTCTCCATTTCAGAGAAGTTCAAAATGATTCACATTTATTAGCATCAAAGTTTCCATTATAAGCTTAGTGGTGTTAGTCAATTTAAAGTCAAAATCAGTATGGCTTTCTTTATCATCTCTTTCTTCTTTTCCTTTTTCTCCTTCTTCACAGATTTTGAACAGTCCTTAACAAATCAAGATGATTCCACTTTTTTTGTTTTGAATCTCCTTCTTAGGTTGACAGTTTTGAAAGATATTTTATTTTAATATATAAATATTGTTGAAGACAAAATCGGATGGTAGGATGGTACAGACAGATTTTAATCCATGGTATGTGAGTGCAATAAGGAAAAGAGTCCAGAGCTGAGCTAAACTTGATTTATAAAGAAGTAATTGAGCATTTTAAAGGGAGGATGAGGAAATAGGGAGGGGATGGGGGGTACCCTGAGTTGGGGAAGTGAAAAATTACAAGAATCTGGAAGGAAACGCTGGTCCAAATAAACTCCATCTTGGTTAACTAACTGGCACTTATCGGATCAGAGTCTGTGATGGTTAGCGAGCTCCAGCTCATTTTTTGGTTCGAGGCTTTCTTTGGTTTCTTCTACTTCACATCTGTTTTTCCTTCCTAACCACTTGTTTTTCCGACCCTGCTAGTCACTCTCCAACACCAGATGTAGGAGCAACAATCATATAGAAGCTGTTGTACCATTTACACAATTGTGCAAAGTCAAATCCCTACAAGAATGCCCATATTCTGTATCATTCTTAGTGGCTCCGTTTCTCTGAGGAAGTGTAGTCCTATGGTTAGTGGCTTCTTGCATTTGTACCTTTCTGCAAAAGGAAAAATGATTTTGAGAGTCTAGGTGCTTCCTAAAAGTCTAGAATCTATTAACTCAATAATTTTATAAGTTACTGATTTCTCCTAATAAATCTCTTTGTTCTTTCATCAGCCAGTGTGCTTTCTGCTATGTGTTACAGAACTTTACTATCGAAGGCATTATTATTACCAGTTCAACCATGGTTTTTGTCTTTACAGAGCTTATGGTCTAGCAAGAGAGAAGATATTACAAATGATGTGTTCCTTTTCCTCTCATTGAAAAGATTTCCTTTGATTTTTATTGACCCTTTTCCCAGTTCCTAGGAGGGAAGTCGTCTTTTCCTCTTGCTACATCAAAAAGAAGCAGAGGACATCTTGCTAAAATTTTCCTGTAGGTTTGGTGTGAAAGCTGGCATCTTGCTGTACCCTGGCTCCAAAATTTAGGGAAATGTTGATTCAGAGTGGCAGCGACTTAGACACTGGGTTGGGATAAGGTGCTTGAAAATATTTTTTTGATAAACATGATATTTAAAGTATCTGGTTTGGAATCTTTCATAAGAAAGAAAAACAAAGCAAAACAACAAATAGAAAAAGCTATCAGAAAGCCTGGTACCCCTTATATATAAGCAGGTGTAGCTTTTGTATTATTCAAAATCAAAACAAAACTCTACCGTATATTTATGGTCAGAATTTGGCCTTTCCAAGTGTAGCTTAAAATGTTATATCATAGGAGTATTGTGCTATGTTTAAGATTGTAAATCAAAACACTCAGAGCAAATTATAAGCCTCTGTTTTGAATTTGGTTAACTAACTGGCACTTATCGGATCAGAGTCTGTGATGGTTAGCGAGCTCCAGCTCATTTTTTGGTTCGAGGCTTTCTTTGGTTTCTTCTACTTCACATCTGTTTTTCCTTCCTAACCACTTGTTTTTCCGACCCTGCTAGTCACTCTCCAACACCAGATGTAGGAGCAACAATCATATAGAAGCTGTTGTACCATTTACACAATTGTGCAAAGTCAAATCCCTACAAGAATGCCCATATTCTGTATCATTCTTAGTGGCTCCGTTTCTCTGAGGAAGTGTAGTCCTATGGTTAGTGGCTTCTTGCATTTGTACCTTTCTGAAAAAGGGAAAAAATGATTTTGAGAGTCTAGGTGCTTCCTAAAAGTCTAGAATCTATTAACTCAATAATTTTATAAGTTACTGATTTCTCCTAATAAATCTCTTTGTTCTTTCATCAGCCAGTGTGCTTTCTGCTATGTGTTACAGAACTTTACTATCGAAGGCATTATTATTACCAGTTCAACCATGGTTTTTGTCTTTACAGAGCTTATGGTCTAGCAAGAGAGAAGATATTACAAATGATGTGTTCCTTTTCCTCTCATTGAAAAGATTTCCTTTGATTTTTATTGACCCTTTTCCCAGTTCCTAGGAGGGAAGTCGTCTTTTCCTCTTGCTACATAAAAAAGAAGCAGAGGAAATCTTGCTAAAATTTTCCTGTAGGTTTGGTGTGAAAGCTGGCATCTTGCTGTACCCTGGCTCCAAAATTTAGGGAAATGTTGATTCAGAGTGGCAGCGACTTAGACACTGGGTTGGGATAAGGTGCTTGAAAATATTTTTTTGATAAACATGATATTTAAAGTATCTGGTTTGGAATCTTTCATAAGAAAGAAAAACAAAGCAAAACAACAAATAGAAAAAGCTATCAGAAAGCCTGGTACCCCTTATATATAAGCAGGTGTAGCTTTTGTATTATTCAAAATCAAAACAAAACTCTACCGTATATTTATGGTCAGAATTTGGCCTTTCCAAGTGTAGCTTAAAATGTTATATCATAGGAGTATTGTGCTATGTTTAAGATTGTAAATCAAAACACTCAGAGCAAATTATAAGCCTCTGTTTTGAATTTAAGTTATTGCTGTTTAAAAATTCTAAAAGCTATAATAACATTTTACATTTTATATTTTTTCATCCAGCAGGATTTGGGAAGTTGACCCCATTTTGTAAATAACAGTATGATCAGATCTCTTCTGAGAGCTTCTTTCAGTCATGGAAGATGCTTCTTGTAGTGTACTCGTCTTCCAGGAATGTTAAACACTGATGAGAACAGAACGTACAGAAAGCACACATCTTTCCCTCCAGAGTCGCAGGGAGCTGCATCTCCGATTTTATTCAATCTTCCTAACACACATGTGAAATTTCCAAAATACCTTACCCTCATAGGCATTAATACCTAATACACACTCTTTATTCTTGAATCTAAGCTGCCAATTTCCCAGTATGGAATAGTAAAGTGATCTGGAAGCTCATGTCACCAACTCAGGAAGGGGCTGTGTTGGCTCCCAGAATAAGGCATCTGTCTATAACAGGAAGAACAGACTTGAGCTGGTTTGGGGCCCCTCAGCACACTGTTTCAGGATGAGATATTTAAATCCAACAGGGAATGAGTATTTATTATGTATCAGACTTCTGCTACACACTTGAGCATGACATCATTTAATTTTCACAACATTCTTGGAAGACTAGCATTATGAAGCACTGTCACTGCTGTTGTACAGAGAAGGAAATTAACACTCATGTTTGGAACATGAGCGTTTTGATTAATATTTTCATGATATATCTTTCCTAGTTTTTAACTTCTGTGTACTTTAATGATGTCTCATTTCAGGGGGACTAGACACTGGGTTGGGATAAGGTGCTTGAAAATATTTTTTTGATAAACATGATATTTAAAGTATCTGGTTTGGAATCTTTCATAAGAAAGAAAAACAAAGCAAAACAACAAATAGAAAAAGCTATCAGAAAGCCTGGTACCCCTTATATATAAGCAGGTGTAGCTTTTGTATTATTCAAAATCAAAACAAAACTCTACCGTATATTTATGGTCAGAATTTGGCCTTTCCAAGTGTAGCTTAAAATGTTATATCATAGGAGTATTGTGCTATGTTTAAGATTGTAAATCAAAACACTCAGAGCAAATTATAAGCCTCTGTTTTGAATTTAAGTTATTGCTGTTTAAAAATTCTAAAAGCTATAATAACATTTTACATTTTATATTTTTCATCCAGCAGGATTTGGGAAGTTGACCCCATTTTGTAAATAACAGTATGATCAGATCTCTTCTGAGAGCTTCTTTCAGTCATGGAAGATGCTTCTTGTAGTGTACTCGTCTTCCAGGAATGTTAAACACTGATGAGAACAGAACGTACAGAAAGCACACATCTTTCCCTCCAGAGTCGCAGGGAGCTGCATCTCCGATTTTATTCAATCTTCCTAACACACATGTGAAATTTCCAAAATACCTTACCCTCATAGGCATTAATACCTAATACACACTCTTTATTCTTGAATCTAAGCTGCCAATTTCCCAGTATGGAATAGTAAAGTGATCTGGAAGCTCATGTCACCAACTCAGGAAGGGGCTGTGTTGGCTCCCAGAATAAGGCATCTGTCTATAACAGGAAGAACAGACTTGAGCTGGTTTGGGGCCCCTCAGCACACTGTTTCAGGATGAGATATTTAAATCCAACAGGGAATGAGTATTTATTATGTATCAGACTTCTGCTACACACTTGAGCATGACATCATTTAATTTTCACAACATTCTTGGAAGACTAGCATTATGAAGCACTGTCACTGCTGTTGTACAGAGAAGGAAATTAACACTCATGTTTGGAACATGAGCGTTTTTTTGATTAATATTTTCATGATATATCTTTCCTAGTACTTTATTTCCAAACTTTCTGTGTACTTTAATGTGTCTCTTGTAAACTGTCTATATTTTCTCGATAATCTCTGTTAGTTAGGCATCCCGAGTGGCTCAGTGATAGAGAATTCATCTGCCAAAATAGGAGATACAAGAGACACAGATTTGATTCCTGGTTCAGGAAGATCCCTTGGAGGAGGGAACGGCAACCCACTCCAGTAATCTTGCCTGGGAAATCCCATGGACAGAGGAGACTGGTGGGCTACAGTCTGTGGAGTCGCACAGAGTTGGACATGACTGAGAATACATACACAGTTTAGCTACTATTTTTTCATTTATTATGATTATTGGTACTTTTGGATTTTTTCTACCATCTCAGCAGAGTTTTCTGGTTATCATTCTATCCCTTTGCCCCTGATTCACTCGCTCTCTTCTTCCTTCTCTTTCTCCATTCTTTTCCTTCCTGCTGCTTCTTTCTTCCTTCTCTTTCTTTATTGTTGTGACAGTTTTAGACACAATCCCACTTTTTGTTCCTCTCCTGGTTTAGAAACAAGTTATATAAACATGTAACCACATACACATGCAATATACATGTGGTTTATAAAAGTGCACCTGATTATATACAAATTTACATGTATGTTACACACATAGACACCTTTGTCTCTGTAAACACAGAGAGATCCCTGTTTATGTAGCATCTATGGTGGTGGTGGTTTGGTCACTAAGTCATATCCGACTCTTTTGCAACCTCATGGACTGTAGCCTGCCAGGCTCCTCTGTCCATGGGATTTCCCAGGCAAGAATACTGGATTGGTTTGCATTTTCTTCTCCAGGGGATCTTCCTAACCCAGGAATTGAACCTGGGTTTCCTGCATTGTAGGCAAATTTTTTACCAATTGAGCCACCAGGGAAGCCTATAGAGAGTCTAAGGGTATTCTTATTTTGTTTGTAATTGCTTTTATTTTGCTTCTACTCTTGAAAGAGAGTAGAATATTCAGTGTTGGCTGAATATAGAATTTTGGGTTAAGCATTGTTTTCACCAAGGTTTTAGAGGATATGATTGCATTATTTTCTGGTGTATATTGTTATAGATGAGAAATCTACTGACAGTGAAAACATGTTTATTGTAATTACTTTTTAGGTGTTCTCTCCTTTCCCCTGGTAGTTCTTAAAAGACTTCTGTTTACATGTTGATGTTTTACTGCTTTACTCTGATGTATCTAGATGCAGACTTACCTTTGTTTATCCTTCTTGTAACTAGAGTGCTGTTTTGATGACCATTCACAGCCTTCTTTATATTTTAAGCCATTTTATCTACTCTATCATTGTAGAATATTCCATCAGCATCATTCCTTCTAATACCCTTCCTAGAATTACTGTTAGTTAATTTATCCTTTTAACTACTTTTGCATATTAAAAAAAGTCTTTTCATCATGCTATTCTGGATTTTGGTAAATTTCCCAATATTATATACTAATTTAATAATTTTCTGTGCTACCTAGAGTTTATCATGTTTGCATTTTTAAATATCAATGTTGATATTTTTCATTTCTAAGATTTTAATACTTTCATTCCACACTCTCTTGTTTTATTTCTCTGAACTTGTTTCAAAATTCGCTCTTTTTAAATGAATGCTTCTGTCTCAAGTACCTTTTCATAAGCTTTAGGCATTTCTATGATGTTTGTTTCATGTAGAGCAGAATTTATCTTCTTTAGCACTTGTTGGCATTGGATCAGCTCATTCTTTGTTCTAGAGGGCTGTCCTGTGCACTGTAAGATGTTAGCAGCATCCTTGTTTTCTACCTGCTACATGGCAGTGACACGCTTACCCCCACCCCTTAAGACGACCAAAAATGTTACTGGCTATTGACAAATCAATTTGGGTTGATAAAATCACCCCCTGTTGAAAACCAGATCACTGACCTAGAGTGAATTTATGCTTTGTTGGTTTTTTTTTTTTTTGACATTTTTCTTTTTTAAAAAATTATTTATTTTAATCAGAGGGTAATTGCTTTACAATGTTGTGTTAGTTTCTGCTGTACAACAACATGAATTATATATCCCCTACCTCTAGGGGTATACCCACACCCCCATTCCGCTGCTCTAGGTCATCACAGAGTACCAAGCTGAGCTCTCTTGTGCTGAACAGTTATTTTACACACGGTGGTGTATATGTCAATGCTCTTCTCTCAATTTGTCCCTCCCTTTCCATTCCCCCTGTGTCCACCAGTCTGTTCTCTATGACTTTGTCTCTATTCCTTCCCTGCAAGTAGGTTCATTGGTATCATTTTTCTAGATTCTATATATATGCATTAGTATATGATATTCATTTTTCTTTTTCTGACTTACATCCTTCTGTATGACAGATTCTAGGATTTTTTGGTTCACTCTCATTTTGCTTATTTATTTTATTTACTTAGTATTTATTTATTTATTTTACAGAGTTTTGTTGTTTACAGATGCACATTGACCTGAATCCTTCATAGGTATGTATATTTCCCCCTCCCCCTAACATCCCCCACATATCCTCCCCACCTCACCCCTCCAGGTCACCACAGAGCCCCTGTTGAGGTTCCCTAGTCCCAGAGCATCTTCCCCTCCCTCGCCCCAATGTCCATAAGTCTGTTTTCCATGTCTGCCTCTCCATTGCTGCTCTGCATATGCATTCATCAGCTCCATCTTTCTAGATGCCATGTTGTGTCAGTACGCAACCATTTTTTTCTGCACTTTTTTAGTATTAATTTTCTTCATGTATTTTGGAATTTGATGTCGCTCTTTTTAAATGAATGCTTCTGTCTCAAGTACCTTTTCATAAGCTTTAGGCATTTCTATGATGTTTGTTTCAGAAATTTATCTTCTTTAGCACTTGTTGGCATTGGATCAGCTCATTCTTTGTTCTAGAGGGCTGTCCTGTGCACTGTAAGATGTTAGCAGCATCCTTGTTTTCTACCTGCTACATGGCAGTGACACGCTTACCCCCGCCCTTAAGACGACCAAAAATGTTACTGGCTATTGACAAATCAATTTGGGTTGATAAAATCACCCCCTGTTGAAAACCAGATCACTGACCTAGAGTGAATTTATGCTTTGTTGGTTTTTTTTTTTTTTGACATTTTTCTTTTTTAAAAAATTATTTATTTTAATCAGAGGGTAATTGCTTTACAATGTTGTGTTAGTTTCTGCTGTACAACAACATGAATTATATATCCCCTACCTCTAGGGGTATACCCACACCCCCATTCCGCTGCTCTAGGTCATCACAGAGTACCAAGCTGAGCTCTCTTGTGCTGAACAGTTATTTTACACACGGTGGTGTATATGTCAATGCTCTTCTCTCAATTTGTCCCTCCCTTTCCATTCCCCCTGTGTCCACCAGTCTGTTCTCTATGACTTTGTCTCTATTCCTTCCCTGCAAGTAGGTTCATTGGTATCATTTTTCTAGATTCTATATATATGCATTAGTATATGATATTCATTTTTCTTTTTCTGACTTACATCCTTCTGTATGACAGATTCTAGGATTTTTTGGTTCACTCTCATTTTGCTTATTTATTTTATTTACTTAGTATTTATTTATTTATTTTACAGAGTTTTGTTGTTTACAGATGCACATTGACCTGAATCCTTCATAGGTATGTATATTTCCCCCTCCCCCTAACATCCCCCACATATCCTCCCCACCTCACCCCTCCAGGTCACCACAGAGCCCCTGTTGAGGTTCCCTAGTCCCAGAGCATCTTCCCCTCCCTCGCCCCAATGTCCATAAGTCTGTTTTCCATGTCTGCCTCTCCATTGCTGCTCTGCATATGCATTCATCAGCTCCATCTTTCTAGATGCCATGTTGTGTCAGTACGCAACATTCACTTCTTGGCCTTTTGGCTAAGATCAAGTGTAGGATTTTTTTTGAGTCACTTTCTTAGTATTAATTTTCTTCATGTATTTTGGAATTTGATGTGTAGATTTATTCTCTCACCCCCTCTGCTGTCTAGTGCTTTTGCACTCACTGTCACTGACCCCGTGGCTCAAAGACCAAAAGCAGTTCTTACATTGGTGGCTCAAGTCCTTATCTCATGGTGATATTAGTGATGGTCTGGAGGGGTGGGATGGGGGGGATATACATATGATTAATATGGGATTATACATGTCTGTAGACAACAAAACTCTGTAAAAGCAAAAAAGCGAAAAAAAGGCAAAAAAAAAAAAATAGATATCATATATTCAGGCACAGAGTGGCTAAGCTCAGGTCCTGGTCAATGTCTGTGTTTTTTTTTCCTTTTCCTGCCTGGGCATCCAGCTTCCTGCAAGCTGTGGCTTCAGAAAGCCCTGTGTAACAGCTTTTCTCAATTTATTCTTAGAACCTACTTTCATGCAGTGAAGCTTGTCTTTGTTCCTTATGTCTCTGCTGTGTATAGTAACCAAACTCTTGGCTGCCACTCACTCACTCTGGGTACCTGTACCCAGAGTCTGGAAAGTGCTCCATTTCACACTGCTGTCTGGTTCTGTTTTATGGAGATGCTTGCTTTGATTGTAAGCATAGTTTTCTGTTTTTGAAATTCTCATTCCATATATCATCTATTGATACTGTGATTGGGACACAAGCTTAAGAAGGATGAAGACGGTTCAACGTGTGAAATTAGAAGTGTCACACTTTATTTAAAATTTATGATTGCTGAAAAAAATTTAAGTTGATGTTTTGATGGTTCTATTCCAAGATTTTTCCCCCCTAAGATTTATTAACATTTTGGGCCAGACAATTATTTATTAGTGGGAGGGGGATGTCTTATACATTGTAAAATGTTTAGTAGCATCCTTGAACTCTATCAGCTAAATGCCAGTGGTAGCAGCACCCACTCCCTCCCAGTTGTGATGATCAAAAATATCTTCAGGGGCTTCCCCTGGTGGTCCAGTGGATAAGGACACCGCCTTGCAGTGCAAGGGGTGCTGGTTCGATCCCTGGCCTGGGAAGATCCCACGTGCCGCGGAGCGGCTGGACCCGATGTGTCCAATTACTGAGTCGGAGCTCTGCAGCGCGTGCGCCCAGAGCCAGCGCTCTGCAACAACAGACGCCACCGCGATGGGAGGCCCGCAGGAGCCAAAGAACAAAGACGGATGAAAATAGAGAAATGAAAGACCAATAGAAGTGGCCCGCCCGCTCCCCTCCCTCCCCAACCCGACCCCTGCCCAAAATAAATAAATAAATAAATCTTTAAAAAAAAAACAATATCTTCAGATCTTTTCAAATATGCCCTGAGGTCAAGATTGCCCCTAGTTAAGAACTACTGCTCTTGCCTGTGAATTTTTCTTCTTCTTATCCCTGGTCACATAAAATCAGTACTTGATGCTGTACATATGTAAAGAAAATTTAAACTGATTTTTCACATTTGACTTATCTTTTTTTGGAGTATATATTGTTATAGTACTGCTGTCTAGTGCTTTTTCACTCACTGTCCAATGCATTCAATTAAAAAGGTTTCAAGATGATATTGTCTAATTTTGTTGTTAGTTGTTTGAGATCATTGTACTTAGAAGAATATTCTGGAGGGCAGCGGAACCACAAAAACAGTAGTGGGCTTGAATACTCGTGATTTGCCCTTGACATTCTCTTGTAATTCCTCTGGCAGCACTGTACCTAAGATAGAATATTGCTTTCATGATTAGTTTCATTTAATAAATGCCACCTGCATCCAGCCCATTGTGTATAGGATGATGGTGTCAAGCTATGGCTTTGGGAAAAAGACATGGAGACTGAGATTTGTGTGTGAAAAGCTTTTTACTGCTCCTAGCAGCTTTTCCTGGTTAGAAAAACAATTTCCTTACTGCATTATGGGCTTACTGATTTAGTTCCTTCCTGAGAACTCTACTCATTTTTTCAGGAAATCTAAGACTGAGGCTGGGTTGGTTTTAACATGGTAGTTTGTAGTAAAGAAGAGAAGCTCTACTCATGTAGGTGAAGGGCTAAGACACGACCTCTTCTGGTCCTGGACTGAGGTCAAAGTGAATGGTAGGCACTTGGTATGCTCCCATGAGGAGGAACGATGACACAGAGTGCACAGACAGGTGTCTGGAGGGTACCTTAGCCTCACTGGCAGGGTTCAAAGAGGTGCAGCCTGAAGAAGTTGAGCCAGATTAGGAAGGTGGGAAAGCCAAGGGGAGTGTGTCCTCTCCCCAGGGGACACTGGCCTTGAAACAGAGGCCCTTCTGTTTCTGTTCTCTCAGCATTATAAAGGAAGCTCTTTCTAACAGACACTCACTGTCGTACTTGTTTTGTCAGCCAGGTCATTCCCTCAAGGTCTGGAGTGTGCTGTTCGACTTGGGTATTAGATGACCGTGTGAACCAAGGAGTGGCTTTGTGACCTTAAGGACTCACAGCTGATGAGTGACAGCATTATTGTAGATTAGTCCGTTGCCAAGAATGACTTCCTCTCTGCATGATTCTATCTATTTCCTAGCTTCATAGGGCCTCAAGTCTCAGAAGGTAGGAATTATTAATAGAAAACAAAAAAAAGAGAGAACTACCTCTCTCTACCTGCTGCCATCACAGCAGCTAGAGGTACAGTACTTAGTGGCTTTGTCCAGGGGGCTGTTTATTGGACTTGATATTGCCTCCATTTCTTGGCTTGCACTTTCTGTTCCACAGTGCTTACACTGTCTTCACAGGAAGGACATGGATTTGCTGTTATCACTGATCCAGATACTCCCAGGAGTTTTCCATATGAAACTCTATTAGTCAGTGTCCAGGCAGAGAAACAGAGCCACTACGAATATTACCAAATCACAGATTTATTGTAGGAATTAGACATTAAAAAACTATAGGGGCAGCTGAGGGTCTGAACTTCAAAAAGAAGGAGTCAGAGAATAAGAAAAGTGACTGCCTCTTCTCAAGGCATTTACACAGGTGGAGACATTGGAGTTATGGGAAAAAAAATCTGAGAATCGAAGCATGACCAGCCATTGAAGCAGGAATGAGAACAGGAAGTTGTATAATGTCTGTGAAAAACTGCTAATCTGTATAGCTGCTGCCTCTAGGTCAGTCAGCAGGCAAACACCTGGTAGAGGACATGGGCAGATGAGGAAGAGCTGGAAACCTGGTGCAGGAGAGCAAAAGTAAGCCAGGACCTGCTGGACAACTCCATCCCTCCTACATCTCACCTCAGCAGTTTGCATAGAGTAATGCCCACTGCTTCACTTTTGCTACCAAATTCCACACACGTTTCTCTTTTGGCCAACTCTAATCTGGAACCATGTAAGGGAGAGGACTCTGAGGACCTTGGTTTATTATTATTATTAATGTTAATTATAGGATGATCCAGCACAATAACACTATTTAACAGCACGTAGAAAGGTGTGCCAATAAAATCTACCACCAAGAAATGCCCACCATCCCTTAGGGGAGAGAGGAAAAACATCAAGCTACCACACACATCGTATCATCTAGTAGTCCATTCAGGTTTCTATAAGTGCCCTGGTAGATTGTATTTTATAAAGATGGCCATACAAATGGGTTTATTCAGTTCCCTGTGCTCTTTTTATAGTGTGACTTATAGAGGTGGGTCTCCCAAGAGAGTGCTCCTAGGTCACCGGCCTATGAATCTAGGTTTTGATAAGATATGGCAGAAACGATGCTTTGTGATGCTTTGAGGTTAGTTAGGTCATAAAAAAGGTACTACTTCTGCCTTTCTTTTTTCTCTCTCCTCTGTCTCTCTTTTGGGATACTTGCTCGTTGAACTCAGCCACCATTGTCGGGAAGCCAAGGTCATATGGAAAAGCCACAGGATGGGGTTCTATCCCCTGGCCTTTGACTCTCCCAGCTGAGGTTAAGACATTGTAAAGAGGAACAAGCCATTTCCCTGCTGTGCCTTGTGAGTTACTTATCCACAAGAACTCTGAAATATGATAATTGATTATTACTGTTTTTTTAAAAATTTTATATATTTATTTTTGGTGTGCTGAGTCTTTGTTGCTGTGTGCGCTTTTCTCTAGTTGTGATGAGCAGGAG
The DNA here is from genome assembly GCA_022376925.1 of Tragulus kanchil. Taxonomy (NCBI): domain Eukaryota; kingdom Metazoa; phylum Chordata; class Mammalia; order Artiodactyla; family Tragulidae; genus Tragulus; species Tragulus kanchil. The sequence continues at coordinate 151,485,671 of JAIOJX010000024.1, forward strand.
ATACTTTCTAGTTGTGGTACATGGGTTTTGTGGTTCCTGGGTTCTAGAGCACAGGCTCAACAGTTGTGGTGACTAGGCTTAGTTCTTCAGCATGTGAGATCTTCCTGGACTAGGGATTTGAACCCATGTCTCTTGTGTTGTCAGGCAAATTCTTTACCACTGAGCCCACATGTGTGCATTCTAAGTCATTTCAGTCGTGCTCGACTGTGTGCCCCTACTAACTACAGCCTGCTGGGCCCCTCCGTCTGTGGGGTTTCCCAGGCAAGAATACTGGAGTGGGTTGCCATTTCCTCCTCCAGGGGATCTTCTGAATCTAGGGATCAAACCCGCGTCTCATGTCTCCTGCTTGGCAGGCAGATTCTTTACCACTAGAACCACCTAGAAGCCCACTGAGCCCACAGGGAAGCACAGTTATTAAATCACAAAGTTTGGGGGGGGGGGTAACTTTTTAATGTAGCAATAGATAACTAAAACAGGTGGACTCTGGAAATCTCCTCTTCCATCTGTTTCCACAATTCCCCACCTTCCTTTTATATATCTCTGACAGCATTCCTGGCTCTATCCTCTTCCCATTAAAATATCTTCGAGGTCTGTGCAATCCATTTTGGGTTCTATCCTAGAAAAACTAAGGTATAAGCCTGTAATCATTAGATTGCAACTCCTAAAAGCCCATAGTCCTCTCATTAACACTGATAACCTTTCACAAAATAACTTAGGCATCTAAGCTCTTGGGAGGAGGATAGGGAAGGACAAGAAGGAAAAAAGGAAAAGAATTATTTTATGATACAACTTGTGTGGCAGAACAAGGGCTAGTGTCTAATGAACACTTAATATGTATACATTGAAAAAATGGACAAATTATTATACTATGACTTGGGCATTAGGAGAAGACTCATGTGAATTCATGGTGGGAATTATTGCAGTTTATATAAAAGATAGCTTAAGTAGTGGATGGTGCAGGGATTCTGCCCACTGTAAAGGAGTTGAGAGATCTAGATTAGGCCTAGATACAACTAGGTGGGCCAGAAGTAGTTGCATCTCTTCTAAGGCAGGCAAAGATTCTCTAAGACCATGGTGGGGATTTAAGTGCACTAGTTACTCTACCTATTTGCAGGTTTACTTTCCACAGTTTCAGTTACTTATGTTCAACTATGGTCTGAAAATATTAAGTGAAAGACTCCATAAATAAACAATTGCATGTCATTCTGAGTTGCATGATGGAACCTTGCACTGTCTCTTTCTTTTCTGCCCCAGGAAATAAGTCATCTCTTTGTCTGGTGTATCCACGCCATATAAGTTACCTACCTGTGTTGGTAGCCATCTTGGTTATCAGATGCACTGTAGCAGTAGTGCCGTGTTTGTGTTCAAGTAGCATTTATTTTACTTAAAAATGGCCTCAAAGTGCAAGAGTAGAGATGCTGGCAATTCAGATATGCTACAGAGAAGCCAGAAAGGGCTTCCTTCAAGCAAAAAGGTAAAAGTTCCTAACAAGGAAAGGAAAAACAAAGTACTATGAGGTTGCTAAGATTTACCGTAAGAACAAATCTTCTATCTTTGAAATTGTGAAGAAGGAAAAAGAAATTTGTTCTAGTTTTGCTCTCGTAGCTCAGATTGAAAAAGCTATGGTTGCAGTGCATGGTAAATGTTTAGTTATGATGGAATAGGCACTGTATTTGTGCAGTATGATATTTTGAGAAAGAAAGAGAGACTGCGTTAATATAACTTTTATTATAGTGTACTGTTATAATTGTTCTATTTTATTGTTAATTACTATTGTTAATCTCTTACTGTGCTTAATTTATCAATTAAACTTTATCATAAATATGTATGTACAGGAAAAAAAAGTATATTTGGGATTTTGGTATTACCTGCAGTGGTAGGCATCCACTGGGGGTCTTGAAACCTATCCTTGGGATAAGGGGACACTATGGAAAGTGTTGTCCATACACAAGGCAGGGTTTTTTTGATTACCAGTTATGTAAGGCTAAGGTGTAAATTCTGGGACTACTCTGGACCCTAATGAGCAGCCCTATGACCTTGCAGGTCCCAGCATCCACATTCTTCACCAGCAGAACCCTGTGGTCTGTTTACTATAAAAGTGCATCAACAGATGTCCTCCCAAGGAAGACTGTTATCACAGGTCTCTAAACTAATATCACTCAAGGATGGAGAGTTTAGGAACCTTGAACAATATGGCCTCTGACTGGTAATTTTGTGGCCACCCAATGATCAAGCATTATGCATTTGTGGATGATAATAGTACATCACAAGATCTGAGTGAAGCTGGTCAAGGTCTTGGTTCTGGAGTCCAATAGAACTGTGTTTGAATCTTAACACTGCTGCTTTCTGTGATGTTGAGCAAACTACTTAGCTACTTTAAACTTTAGGTTCACTATCTCTGAAAGAGGCTAACAATAGTATCTGAGCTTACTGTGTAGATTAACTGCCATTACATATTACTTCATTTGTGATAATATACTATGTACCTTGCATATGCAGTCATTAAATGGTAACTCTTCCTATTTTTAAAATGTATTCTTTGGCAAAAGTTACTTCCTAGTCAGTCGTCCCTTGAAAATATCAAAAGATTCATTATGATGCACTCGATTTTCCTACTTGTTAATTTTCTCTATAAAACAAAACTACCAATTCATCTTTTGAGGTCAACTTCCTTCATGAAGTATTTCCTGACCTTTCCATCTCACTTACATCTTTTCTTCTTAAAATTCCAATCTCTCATATTACTAATACTAAACCATACTATTTATCACAACGTTTTTTTTTTTCTCACATGACTTTGTGTATGGTCTTGTCTCTTTAATTGAATTTTAAGTACCTTGAAGATAGGAATAGTACCTTATACCACATTTGTAGCATCCTGAGTGTTCAAGATAATGCTGGGCAAAGAGATGGTACTCAATAAATGATGCTGATTTCAATTTCTATTTAGAAGTTGATTGAAATAAAATTCCTTCTTTGGAATAGATCAAAAGGTCAGCTCATGGACTTCCCTGGTGGTCCAGTGGGTAAGGACACCGCCTTGCAGTGCAAGGGGCGCCGGTTCGAGCCCTGGCCTGGGAAGATCCCACGTGCCGCGGAGTGGCTGGACTGATGTGTCCAAACTACCAAGCCAGAGCTCTGGAGCGCAAGCAACCAGAGCCAGTGCTCTGTGACAACAGAGGCCGCCGTGATGGGAGGCCCACACAAGCCAAAGAACAAAGACGGATGAAAATGGACAAATGAAAGACCAATAGAAGTAGCCCGCCTGCTCCCCTCCCTTCCCACCCCCACTCCCACCAAAATAAATAAATAAATAAATCTTTAAAAAGAGAAAAAAAAGGTCAGCTCATGAGATGTCACTGATAGCTCTGGACTGAGTCTAGAGAGATGATCCTTGAGCTTCATGAAGACCAAAGGACTTCTGATTGCATGTCACATGTTCACAGGATATGTGAGGATACTGGAGAGCATTCAGTAAAGGCATATGGTTTAAACAAACCAAACGATCGCATATCCTCTGCTCTGCCCTGCCTAGATGCTGGTTCAAAGCCAGTGGTATGTGGCTGGCGAGGTGGGGAAAGCTCAGACGCCTGGCTTTATGGTACACACCATTAATAGGACTCTCTTTTCTAACAGCTCCTAGATTTCTCAGGAGGCCAAGGGCAGGGCCTGGTTTAGAATAGAAGTTGACAGACAACATATCACCACGCTAGGGTAGGACTGAGAGAATGGAAAAACTGATCCACAGGAGGTCTACCCTGCCAATTCAGCAGCAGTTGGAGGAAGTGCTTTCAAAACATAGTGCTTCGATGCTGGCAGATCAGAAAAAGGAGACATGCCAAAGCTTGCAAGCTCCCTATCTGAAACAGGGTGGATTCTACATGGCTAAATCATACCTTTTCAGAAGGCATGGAACCTCCCAGCTATCTTTCCAATCTTTCAGTATGATCTGGACTGACTGACACTGTTTAGGCAAAGACAGAAGAGAGAAAACCCTTTCATGTTTACAGGAGTGGTGGCTGGGCTGATAGCTTATACTTCCAAATATAATCATAGATAGCCTATTTTATGCTAATTTTCCTATCCTCCAATGATGAACTTCATGATTGCAACTAGACTGTAGAAGGTAAACACAAATTTCACAGAGTTAGTATTTGCTTAGACCATTGAGTAACAAGTGAATAGAATGGGGCAACATTTCTCGTGCCTTCTGATTCAGTTTCATAGGTCACATACTCAGTAATAGATCTCTAAAGGACCACAGCTCACAGTGTTATCTTATGGAAGGGACTGACCTGGTTTTTCTTGATTGGGAAGAAATGAACCTGTTTAACCAGATGACTTCAGCCTTATTCCAACGGTCTGGGAAAAAAAGACAACGAAAGACTAACATGTGCAAGAATGATGCCCATTTCCCTGGAGAAACTGGAGAGGAGGGTGGCTTTGTTGGAGGGACAGGTTATGACCTGCTTGGAAGAGATGAAATAAAATTGTGATTAACACTTACAGAGTGATTTTTAACTTAGGCCTAAAGTAGCTGGTTCAAAAGAAAACAGATTCATTGATGTGAAACACTGTGATTATTGGCTTCAGATGAGAGAGAAAGTGGAGCCATTGTGATCTGAAAGTAGCAAATACTTTGAGCTTACTCTGCCTTATTCATGGAAATCTGCATTTTTATAGTACCTCATTAACCCTTTTAAGAAAAAAATAGAAAGGACCTTCTACTTTATTCCTCAGAAACAGAAGCATGCCTTGTCTCATCTTATTTCTGCCAAATACACACAGACTCCAGACTCACAGTTACCTCTAAGTGAGGAGGAAACCTTTATAGACAAACATGCATAAAAACAGTTGGACAATTTTTTTTTCTTTACTATTGGCTTCAGGTGTCCCCTTTTCTATGTCTGTGATCAGCAGATACCTGAAAAGTCTTTGTAAGGGAATGCTAACTCTGGTTTGTCACATTAGTGTAGAGCAAGTGAAACAGCAGTGGCCTGAGAGAAAAATTCAATCCTTCTCTGTGAGCTGGAGACTTTGACAAACTCTCAAGACTGCTATAGATACTACCTTTTACTTAATTCACTTAAATGAGCTGAGATCCTTAGTGCATTGTCTGCCAGTGGTGAGGGTGGAGTGGGGTGGTAGCCTATTTTATGCTAATTTTCCTATCCTCCAATGATGAACTTCATGATTGCAACTAGACTGTAGAAGGTAAACACAAATTTCACAGAGTTAGTATTTGCTTAGACCATTGAGTAACAAGTGAATAGAATGGGGCAACATTTCTCGTGCCTTCTGATTCAGTTTCATAGGTCACATACTCAGTAATAGATCTCTAAAGGACCACAGCTCACAGTGTTATCTTATGGAAGGGACTGACCTGGTTTTTCTTGATTGGGAAGAAATGAACCTGTTTAACCAGATGACTTCAGCCTTATTCCAACGGTCTGGGAAAAAAAGACAACGAAAGACTAACATGTGCAAGAATGATGCCCATTTCCCTGGAGAAACTGGAGAGGAGGGTGGCTTTGTTGGAGGGACAGGTTATGACCTGCTTGGAAGAGATGAAATAAAATTGTGATTAACACTTACAGAGTGATTTTTAACTTAGGCCTAAAGTAGCTGGTTCAAAAGAAAACAGATTCATTGATGTGAAACACTGTGATTATTGGCTTCAGATGAGAGAGAAAGTGGAGCCATTGTGATCTGAAAGTAGCAAATACTTTGAGCTTACTCTGCCTTATTCATGGAAATCTGCATTTTTATAGTACCTCATTAACCCTTTTAAGAAAAAAAAAATAGAAAGGACCTTCTACTTTATTCCTCAGAAACAGAAGCATGCCTTGTCTCATCTTATTTCTGCCAAATACACACAGACTCCAGACTCACAGTTACCTCTAAGTGAGGAGGAAACCTTTATAGACAAACATGCATAAAAACAGTTGGACAATTTTTTTTTCTTTACTATTGGCTTCAGGTGTCCCCTTTTCTATGTCTGTGATCAGCAGATACCTGAAAAGTCTTTGTAAGGGAATGCTAACTCTGGTTTGTCACATTAGTGTAGAGCAAGTGAAACAGCAGTGGCCTGAGAGAAAAATTCAATCCTTCTCTGTGAGCTGGAGACTTTGACAAACTCTCAAGACTGCTATAGATACTACCTTTTACTTAATTCACTTAAATGAGCTGAGATCCTTAGTGCATTGTCTGCCAGTGGTGAGGGTGGAGTGGGGTGGTGGCAAGAAAGTTGATACTTCAGGGGAACTGGTGTGATTTTGAACTGATTTTTCAAAACTTCAGAAATGTGTATAAAGGTTCCAAAGTATCACCACGTGCATATCTGTGTCAGTAGTACTTTCTGAGTTCAAATGGCCATTGTTGGTAAGCAATTTAGGAGTAAAGTGAAGTAGGTTAAAGAATGAATCATCCTGGGATTATTGATGAGACACTTGGGAAAGATGTGGAGTCTGGCAAGAAAAGTACTTATTCTACTCGGTTTGGGGGAAACCAGTGCAAAGCAAAAGGTCTGGCTATTTAATGTCAATTTAGATTCTAAACAGATTATCATTAAATTTAACAAAAGCATAATGAGAGTGGAAGAAAATATAGGCGAGATTTTCATTATCCAGGGATAGGAAAGGATGTTCCTTAAAAGTGACATCTAGAACCAAAATCCAAAGAAAAATTCAGATCGGTTATGTGAAAATATCTCCATGAGGAAAGCACTATAGGCAAAGTTAAAAGACAAAAAGTACATGGTTTTATGATATAAGAGATATCATACAAGAATCTTATAAAATCAATAAAGAGACTGTGGATATTCCAAGAGAAGAACAAAAGACAAATGGCCAATAAGCATATGAAATAAAATTTAAACTCACCAATGATCAAATAAAAGCAAATTAAAAGAATGCTTTACCATTTTTTTTTTATTAAAGCTTTTGCACTTTTTTTTGGTTTTGTTTTTGGCCACTTCGTTTGGATTTTCATTTATTTATTTTCATCCATCTTTGTTCTTTGGCCTGTGTGGGCCTACCACTGCAGTGGCCCCTCTTCTTGCAGAGCATTGACTCTGGGCGCATGTGTGCCAGAGAGCTGGCTTGGTAGTTGGACACATTGGTCCAGCGCTCCATGGCACGTGGGATCCTCCCAGGGGAGGGAGCGGACGGGCGGGCCTTGCACTGCAAGGTTATGTCCCTACCCACTGGGAAACCAGGGAAGCCCCTAATATTTACCATTTTATCAGTAGAAAATGTTTTTTGAAATTGGTAGAAACCAGTGTTCAGTTAAGACTGTGAGAAAATGGGCCCACTCATGCACTGTGGAAGGAGATACATAATTACCAATTGTATGATGATTAATCTTGCGACTACTGTGTCAAAATGTAAAGAAAATATGCATTCTTTGACTTGGCATTTCTGCTTGTAGGGACTATATATGGAAATAATCACATACAAGCAAAGATGTATATGTAAAATGCCTATGGCATTAATTTAGCATAACAGCAAGAATTAGTTTTGAAAAAGTTAAAGCAAAATCATACAATGGACTACTTTTGAAAATAATACTTTACCCATACCTTTATTGTTTGAGATAAGAAGCCATGAAATAATTGGTGAAAAAATGTCCCAGAACAACAGTTATAGTATAATAGGATAATTTGTATGGGAATGCTCAGGTCATACATGTAAGTATGCATAGTTCTCAATATTTATTATAAATTTTTAATCATACAGAAAAGATGAAAGGAAAAAGTTCTCAATAATTAAATTCAGATCGTTTTGAAAATATCTCCATGAGGAAAGCACTATAGGCAAAGTTAAAAGACAAAAAGTACATGGTTTTATGATATAAGAGATATCATACAAGAATCTTATAAAATCAATAAAGAGACTGTGGATATTCCAAGAGAAGAACAAAAGACAAATGGCCAATAAGCATATGAAATAAAATTTAAACTCACCAATGATCAAATAAAAGCAAATTAAAAGAATGCTTTACCATTTTTTTTTTATTAAAGCTTTTGCACTTTTTTTTGGTTTTGTTTTTGGCCACTTCGTTTGGATTTTCATTTATTTATTTTCATCCATCTTTGTTCTTTGGCCTGTGTGGGCCTACCACTGCAGTGGCCCCTCTTCTTGCAGAGCATTGACTCTGGGCGCATGTGTGCCAGAGAGCTGGCTTGGTAGTTGGACACATTGGTCCAGCGCTCCATGGCACGTGGGATCCTCCCAGGTCAGGGATCGAACCGGCGCCCCTTGCACTGCAAGGTTATGTCCCTACCCACTGGGAAACCAGGGAAGCCCCTAATATTTACCATTTTATCAGTAGAAAATGTTTTTTGAAATTGGTAGAAACCAGTGTTCAGTTAAGACTGTGAGAAAATGGGCCCACTCATGCACTGTGGAAGGAGATACATAATTACCAATTGTATGATGATTAATCTTGCGACTACTGTGTCAAAATGTAAAGAAAATATGCATTCTTTGACTTGGCATTTCTGCTTGTAGGGACTATATATGGAAATAATCACATACAAGCAAAGATGTATATGTAAAATGCCTATGGCATTAATTTAGCATAACAGCAAGAATTAGTTTTGAAAAAGTTAAAGCAAAATCATACAATGGACTACTTTTGAAAATAATACTTTACCCATACCTTTATTGTTTGAGATAAGAAGCCATGAAATAATTGGTGAAAAAATGTCCCAGAACAACAGTTATAGTATAATAGGATAATTTGTATGGGAATGCTCAGGTCATACATGTAAGTATGCATAGTTCTCAATATTTATTATAAATTTTTAATCATACAGAAAAGATGAAAGGATAATAAAGTTCTTGTATTTTCCACCTAGATCCAATAACTGCTAACATTTTGCCATATTTATTTCTCTTTTTCTGCACACACACAGACACACCCTCATAGACATCACATGTATTGATTTTATTGAGCTGCCTGATTCATGAATCTTCTCTGATTATTAAGGCGCAGAATTCTGTTCAAGGAAATTGTAAAAGCCTCTGTATGAAAGGCAAATTATTTTATCTTTAATTGCATTCTCTAAGGAAGTTTCCTCCTAATTTGCCCTAAAATCTGCATTTCTTTTCTTTTCTTTTTTTTGTGGGAGGTTATTGACACTATTGTTTTGACTGTCATTGTTTCTCAATAGAAGGGTGCTGAAATTAAAATTTAATCACTTAAGATAAATAGGAAATAAATTGGTTCTAAATTTTATTTTACAAAAAGCATCAGTATTAGTAAGTCTTTGGCAGATGAGCTTAAAAATCTGAGTAAAGCTTTAGAAAGACATCTATCTATTTATTTATTTTTTTAAACCTTTATTTTACTTTTAACTTTTACAGAGTTTTGTTATTTACAGATATGTATGATCCCAGGTTAGTCATATATATATCCCCCCTTCCCACCCCTCCCAACCATCACACAGCACCCCTGAAGGATTCCCTTTTCTCACAGAGCAATGACTAGAGCTATTTTCTTCACTGATGATAGTACAGGCCTTCATGATACTTCCTTTACACCTCCCACCCTCTGTCCCTTCCCCATAATGTCCATATGACCACTGTCCATGTCTGTCTTTCCATTGCTTCACTGAGTGTGCCATCATCACCATCCTACTAGATTCCATATATATGTGTTAATATACTGTATTTGTCCTTTTCTTTCTGACTGACTTTACTTTTTATGATACGTTCTAGATCCAGCCTCCTCATCAGGACTGAGTCTTCTGCATTTCTCTTTATAGCTGTGTAATATTCCATTGTATATATGTACCAGAGCTTTTGGATCTTCATGTAGACATAATTGTATGGAATGCTCAGGTCATACATGTAAGTATGCATAGTTCTCAATATTTATTATAATTTTTCATACAGAAAAGATGAAAGGATAATAAAGTTCTTGTATTTTCCACCTAGATCCAATAACTGCTAACATTTTGCCATATTTATTTCTCTTTTTCTGCACACACACAGACACACCCTCATAGACATCACATGTATTGATTTTATTGAGCTGCCTGATTCATGAATCTTCTCTGATTATTAAGGCGCAGAATTCTGTTCAAGGAAATTGTAAAAGCCTCTGTATGAAAGGCAAATTATTTTATCTTTAATTGCATTCTCTAAGGAAGTTTCCTCCTAATTTGCCCTAAAATCTGCATTTCTTTTCTTTTCTTTTTTTTGTGGGAGGTTATTGACACTATTGTTTTGACTGTCATTGTTTCTCAATAGAAGGGTGCTGAAATTAAAATTTAATCACTTAAGATAAATAGGAAATAAATTGGTTCTAAATTTTATTTTACAAAAAGCATCAGTATTAGTAAGTCTTTGGCAGATGAGCTTAAAAATCTGAGTAAAGCTTTAGAAAGACATCTATCTATTTATTTATTTTTTTAAACCTTTATTTTACTTTTAACTTTTACAGAGTTTTGTTATTTACAGATATGTATGATCCCAGGTTAGTCATATATATATCCCCCCTTCCCACCCCTCCCAACCATCACACAGCACCCCTGAAGGATTCCCTTTTCTCACAGAGCAATGACTAGAGCTATTTTCTTCACTGATGATAGTACAGGCCTTCATGATACTTCCTTTACACCTCCCACCCTCTGTCCCTTCCCCATAATGTCCATATGACCACTGTCCATGTCTGTCTTTCCATTGCTTCACTGAGTGTGCCATCATCACCATCCTACTAGATTCCATATATATGTGTTAATATACTGTATTTGTCCTTTTCTTTCTGACTGACTTTACTTTTTATGATACGTTCTAGATCCAGCCTCCTCATCAGGACTGAGTCTTCTGCATTTCTCTTTATAGCTGTGTAATATTCCATTGTATATATGTACCAGAGCTTTTGGATCCATTCACTCGTCGATGGACAACTAGGTTGCTTCCATGTTGTAGCTATTGTATAGAAAGCTGCAATGAACATTGGAGTACAGGTGCTTCTTTCAGATTTGATTTCATCAGGGTATAAGCCTAAGAGTGGGATTGCTATTTCGTATGGTGCTTCTACTGTTAGTTTTTAAAGAAATCTCCATACTGTCTTCCATAGAGGCTGTATCAATCTACATTCCCACCAGCAATGCAGGAGTGTTCCCTTTTCTCTGCATCCTCTCCAGCATTTATTGTCTGTCGATTTGTGGATGATGGCCATTCTGAGGGGTGTGAGGTGATATCTCATTGTAGTTTTGATTTGCATTTCTCTAATTATAAGTGAAGTTGAGCATCGTTTCATGTGCTTTTGGACCATCTGTATGTTGTTGTTGGAGAGGTGTCTCTTAAGATCTTTTTCCCATTTTTTGATTGGGTTGTTCGTTTTTCCTGTGCTGAGTTGTCTGAGTTGCTTGTAGATTTTGGGGATTAATTCTTTGTCTGTTTCATTTGCTATGATTTTCTCCCATTCTGTGGGCTGTCTGTTCAGCTTTTTTGTGATTTCTTTTGCTGTACAAAAGCTTTTAAGTTTCATTAGGTACCACATGTTCATTTTTGTTTTTAGTTCCGCTATTCTAGTAGGTGGGTCAGAGAAGATCTTGCTTTGATTGATGTCCTTGAGGGTTTTGCCTATATTCTCCTCTAACAGTCTGATGGTTTCTGGTCTTACATTTAGATCTTTAATCCATTTTGAGTTGATCTTTGTGTATGGTGTCAGGGAATGTTCCAACTTCATTGTTTTGCCTGTGGCTGTCCAATTTTCCCAGCACCATTTGTTGAAGAGGCTGTTTTTGTCCCATTTTATATGTTTGCCTCCTTTGTGAAAAATAAGGTACCCATAGGTGCGTGGGTTTGTCTCTGGGTTCTCGATCTTGTTCCATTGTTCGATAGTTCTGTTTTTGTGCCAGTACCATACTGTCTTGATGACTGTTGCTTTGTAGTAGGGTCTGAAGTTGGGGAGGCTGATCCCTCCAGCTCCATTCTTCTTCCTCAGGATTGCTTTGGCTATTCGAGGTCTTTTGTGTTTCCATATGGACTGTGTTATTCTTTGGTCTAGTTTTGTGAAGAATGTCATTGGAAGTTTGATAGGGATCACATTGAATCTGTAGATGATATTTGGTAGTATGGTCATTTTCACAATATTGATTCTTCTGATCCAGGAACATGGAATATCTCTCCATCTGTTTAAGTCTTCTTTAACGTCTCTCATGAGTGTCTTGTAGTTTTCTGTGTACAGTTCTTTTGTTTCTTTGGGTAGGATTATTCCTAGATATTTGATTCTTTTGGTTGCGATGGTGAAGGAGATTGACTCTTTGATTTCGTTTTCTGATTTTTCATGTTTGTGTATAGGAATGCCAGTCTCTCTTGACCTAAACTGGAGGAAGGGTGGGAAACAGCGCCCCCTCGAACAGGTGTCTTTACTTGGGAAAAGCTTTCCTTACAGTCTTGTTGAGCAACTGCTGTGCTCTGGGAAGCAGATGCTAGATAAGAAGATGCTGATGGCATTCTGGTACCCGTCTAAGCTCCCCTTTTGAGTTCACCTGCTTTGTCCTGATCTCCCCACCCCACTTCACTGGTAGGGCAAGAACCTATTCTGCCACTTTTCTGTGCTTTAGCTGAGCATCTCAGTATAGATTATTGTAATCAATCCTCTTTAGTAATCTAGTGTTAGAATGTGTGATGTGTTGATGTGCACATGTGTGCAAGAACGTTTGGGATAAGAAATGGCTCTCTGGAAGCTGGAAGGCGGAATTCCCTGCCTCCATGTTTCTTGGTATTTGTTGCTGTTCTGTTTTCCTTTTAACTTCTTACTCCCCTTTTCCACTTTCTGCTTCCCTTCCCACTCTACACTCCTCTCCTCACTGGGGTTTTCTCTTGATACTTCTCTTCAGCTAAAGCTGTCACTCCTCCCAGTTTACCAGGGTTTGATAGTCCAGTTGTGAAATCTGATTTCCTTCTTTAGAGTTGTCTGTTAGGTCCTTTCTCAAAACTCTTTCCAGTTTTTGCTTATCTCAGAATTTTCAGAGGCATACAAGTTTCCTAAATGTCTCTTGGTTCAGTGGTGCTTGGGCTCAAGGTTAATGAATATTAGAGACCTGTGCAGGGGTTTGGGCACCAGGTTGAATGCCGGATTTCCTTTTTGTTGTTACGAGTCCACCATGTTTGTTTTAGGATTAGCCTCAAGAGATTATGCTTTGAGCTAATATAAAGGTCAATTTCCCCAGACTGGATATAGTCCAAGTTTATAATGGACACAGATAGGGGCAGGTTTTCAGTTTTTGTTTGAAGTTTATTATTATAATCATACACTGTTAAAGGTTGATATATTTTTAAAAAGTGGCAAAATTTCACTAGCATCAGTTAATTTGTCATGGTTTTCTTGTACTGTTATGGTATATATTCCTCTCCTGTGCCGTTCAAAGTCAGAAATCATAGTAAGGTTCAGAATGCTTGTCAATCTTGGTGTGTATTTGTTTTATGGCTTTTTTGAGGTTAGTATTAAGTACAGGCTAAATGTCAGGTGAATTTCTATATCAAAGTATACAAATTAAAAAAAAAAGCATTGGGTCATTGAAAAGCAAATGGAATAATAAAATTAGAAAATGTTTGTTAGCTGTGGCAAAGTAGCAAATGAACCAATGCCTGAAAGATTCAAAGCTTTAAAAAGATTTATATTGCATTTATTATCTGGTAAGTATAGATGCGTAAGTGCCAACACAGTTCAATGAAAATAATAAGCTAGAGTTATTGAGGAATGACATGTATAATACACTAAACAGTTTAAAATAATTTTAGACATTAGAGCACTTACACTGTTTACAAACAAAATCGCTAAAACATCATCTAATGCTGATGGGTATATGGATATGCTGATATAGAATGACGATTGACAATCTCTCAAGGCATGTTCTGGTACTTTACATCAATAATTCTTGCATATTATGTTTAGATTTTGTGTAATTTTTATTGGTGACTGTCTCAACACCAATTACATGTCCACACAAGTTTCACTAATGATATCTATACATGAACTAAAAAAATCTGATCTGATTCACTGTCTACATTAGCAGGATATTTAGTGAATATTAGAGAGCATACAAGTTTCCTAAATGTCTCTTGGTTCAGTGGTGCTTGGGCTCAAGGTTAATGAATATTAGAGACCTGTGCAGGGGTTTGGGCACCAGGTTGAATGCCGGATTTCCTTTTTGTTGTTACGAGTCCACCATGTTTGTTTTAGGATTAGCCTCAAGAGATTATGCTTTGAGCTAATATAAAGGTCAATTTCCCCAGACTGGATATAGTCCAAGTTTATAATGGACACAGATAGGGGCAGGTTTTCAGTTTTTGTTTGAAGTTTATTATTATAATCATACACTGTTAAAGGTTGATATATTTTTAAAAAGTGGCAAAATTTCACTAGCATCAGTTAATTTGTCATGGTTTTCTTGTACTGTTATGGTATATATTCCTCTCCTGTGCCGTTCAAAGTCAGAAATCATAGTAAGGTTCAGAATGCTTGTCAATCTTGGTGTGTATTTGTTTTATGGCTTTTTTGAGGTTAGTATTAAGTACAGGCTAAATGTCAGGTGAATTTCTATATCAAAGTATACAAATTAAAAAAAAAAGCATTGGGTCATTGAAAAGCAAATGGAATAATAAAATTAGAAAATGTTTGTTAGCTGTGGCAAAGTAGCAAATGAACCAATGCCTGAAAGATTCAAAGCTTTAAAAAGATTTATATTGCATTTATTATCTGGTAAGTATAGATGCGTAAGTGCCAACACAGTTCAATGAAAATAATAAGCTAGAGTTATTGAGGAATGACATGTATAATACACTAAACAGTTTAAAATAATTTTAGACATTAGAGCACTTACACTGTTTACAAACAAAATCGCTAAAACATCATCTAATGCTGATGGGTATATGGATATGCTGATATAGAATGACGATTGACAATCTCTCAAGGCATGTTCTGGTACTTTACATCAATAATTCTTGCATATTATGTTTAGATTTTGTGTAATTTTTATTGGTGACTGTCTCAACACCAATTACATGTCCACACAAGTTTCACTAATGATATCTATACATGAACTAAAAAAATCTGATCTGATTCACTGTCTACATTAGCAGGATATTTTAGTGAAAATATTTCATGTTTATTGAAGATGACAGCACTTGTTAAAATAAAACAGAACAAACATACAAAAAACAAAAATAAACAGTACTAGGTAAGTTAGCAGCTCTGCAGGGAGCACCCACTGGTGTGTACAGCAGCATGTTACACATGGTGTAAACTACACAGATGGATAGTCAGCCTTTGTTTCTACAACTGTGTTGTCTATTTTTGGCATACCAATTGCATGCACGTAAGATACAAATTAGGGCTTCCTTTGTTGCTCAGTGGTAAAGAATCCACCTGCCTATGCAGGGGATGCAGGTTGGATCCCTGGGTTGGGAGAGTCCCTTGGAGAAGGAAATGGTAACCCACTCCAGTATTCTTGCCTGGGAAATCCAATGGAGCTTGATGCTCTATAGTCCATGGGGACACAAAAGAGTCAGACATGACTTAGTGACTAAACAACAAGAAACAACAAAACAAGATGAGAATAATCAGTTGTGAAAGACAAATATTAATATTAGATCTTTAATCCATGCTACCCACAGGGTAATATAAATGGCAAGTGAAAGACTCTGCTAATGAGTATAATACCAGTAGAAGGAGGCAGTGTTAGATGTGAAGATGAATAGTGAAGATGATTGGATATTTTCTAAAGACCAGGACTTTGAAAGCATTGGAGAGTGTTTTTACCTAGAATGGGTATGCTGATATACCACAGATCTGCTCTGAATGTAAGGAAAAGAGAGAAAATATTAAAAAATGAATTTAAGTAATTTTATTTGCTTATAGAGCTCAACCTTTTAAATGAGAATCAGCTCAAAGCAGGTGACATGAATTCTGTCCAAATCAAGATCTTGGCCACTTTGCCCTTTATATGCAGAATGGTGGTAGCAGCTATATAACCAGATAATATGTTGCAACTTTCTTTAGGATTTCAAAATCATTGTTTCATTTACACATAGCTGCTGTGTTTTCTTTTGGTGGTATTAACTCAAGGATTTATACTCTTGTATACACATTTCATTTTGTTTTACAAATTTTAACTAAGTTGATCTTACTTGTTAAGTATTTTGGGTTTGAAAATATTTCATGTTTATTGAAGATGACAGCACTTGTTAAAATAAAACAGAACAAACATACAAAAAACAAAAATAAACAGTACTAGGTAAGTTAGCAGCTCTGCAGGGAGCACCCACTGGTGTGTACAGCAGCATGTTACACATGGTGTAAACTACACAGATGGATAGTCAGCCTTTGTTTCTACAACTGTGTTGTCTATTTTTGGCATACCAATTGCATGCACGTAAGATACAAATTAGGGCTTCCTTTGTTGCTCAGTGGTAAAGAATCCACCTGCCTATGCAGGGGATGCAGGTTGGATCCCTGGGTTGGGAGAGTCCCTTGGAGAAGGAAATGGTAACCCACTCCAGTATTCTTGCCTGGGAAATCCAATGGAGCTTGATGCTCTATAGTCCATGGGGACACAAAAGAGTCAGACATGACTTAGTGACTAAACAACAAGAAACAACAAAACAAGATGAGAATAATCAGTTGTGAAAGACAAATATTAATATTAGATCTTTAATCCATGCTACCCACAGGGTAATATAAATGGCAAGTGAAAGACTCTGCTAATGAGTATAATACCAGTAGAAGGAGGCAGTGTTAGATGTGAAGATGAATAGTGAAGATGATTGGATATTTTCTAAAGACCAGGACTTTGAAAGCATTGGAGAGTGTTTTTACCTAGAATGGGTATGCTGATATACCACAGATCTGCTCTGAATGTAAGGAAAAGAGAGAAAATATTAAAAAATGAATTTAAGTAATTTTATTTGCTTATAGAGCTCAACCTTTTAAATGAGAATCAGCTCAAAGCAGGTGACATGAATTCTGTCCAAATCAAGATCTTGGCCACTTTGCCCTTTATATGCAGAATGGTGGTAGCAGCTATATAACCAGATAATATGTTGCAACTTTCTTTAGGATTTCAAAATCATTGTTTCATTTACACATAGCTGCTGTGTTTTCTTTTGGTGGTATTAACTCAAGGATTTATACTCTTGTATACACATTTCATTTTGTTTTACAAATTTTTAACTAAGTTGATCTTACTTGTTAAGTATTTTTGTATAGAATTATTCAGCAAAGCTACCCACACAAATTAAAATTCAGGAGAGCTGTTTAAATGAAAAGTTAAATACTCAGAATTCTAGGCATGTTCTGTATAAATATTTGACTCTATGTGACCTTCGCCTAATCTGTCTGGTATTTACCAATGTATAGTAATATTAATTTTCTACTTTGTTTCAGCTTATTAATATGCTGTAGATTTTAAGGCTCAGTATTTTTCCAATCAACAGGCTAAAATCATCTTATATGAAGGAACTTTTACAACTAAGGTACCAACGAACTCTATCCACCAGAAGCAAGATTTTTGAGACTGCAGATTTGAATCTTTCAGTCTAATTCCATATTTTACTAATAACTATAATTTGGCTAACCATTCCCAAGTAATTTTATCCAAATGAATAGTCTACATGAGAGACAGAGTACGTTGACAGGCTAGAACACTATACTTGTAAGAAAGTACGCACTAATATTTTGTAAGATAGTGTGTGCCTCTGAGATACAAAAAGACATGCAAATCAGACAAATAATGGAGACATCTATTTAGAGACAGGACAAGGAAGAAATATTCCTCTATCATGTTGCAGTTGTTGTGTAGTTGCTCATTTGTGTCTGACTTTTTGCAACCCCATAGACTGTAGCCCACCAGACTCCTCTATCCATGGAATTTTCCAGGCAAAAATACTAGAGCAAGTTGCCATTTCCTTCTCTGGGAGATCTTTCGACCCAGAAATTGAACCCATGTCTCCTGCACTGGCAGGCAGATCCTCTACCACTGAGCCACCAGGGAAGTGCCCTCTATCATGATGAATACACAAATGTTCATTAAAAGGTCTTTTGGGAAGGGAAATGCTAAACTTGAAGGCAGGGCCCTGGTTGATATGGAGAGGACAATTGGTGGAACTCTCTTTCTTACTCATAAGATGCTTTTGGTAGAGGGATGAGGAATAGAATCTGCAGTTCGACAGACCAGGGCTCAAACCCAATCTCTGTGCCTTAACAGTTGTATTTGACCTTAAGCCTAATACGTTGCCTCTTGGTGCCTCTATTTCTCCATCTGTAATATGAAGGCAATACTATTCATCCTTGAAGAAAGTTGTGAGGCTTTCTCATCTGTAAAAAATAAGTATAAGACTTCCCTGGCGGTCCAGTGGATGAAGAGTCCACCTTGCAGTGCAAGGGGCACCAGTTCGATCTCTGCTGGGAAGATCCCATGTGCCATGGAGCAGCTGGACAGGTGTGTCCAATTATGAGCCAGTGCTCTAGAGTGCACATGTCCAGAGCCAGTGCTCTGTAATGGGAGAGGTCACTGCAATGAGAGGTCCACACATACTAAAGAATAAAGATGGATGAAAATAAATATAAATAAAAAAGAGGCATGATGGGGAAAAGAAAAAAAAATAAAAGAATCCAGTGTAACACTCTGTAACTTTGTCAATGCCTCATTTCTCCCTTGCCCACATCAAGCAAATGCTCAGGGCAACAACACTGCCTATACACTCTGAGAGGAAGCCTTCACACAGTAAGACAGAGAGAAGCCTTAGCTCGTTTAAAAATACAATGAATCCAGGGGAAGTATTTTCAAAGACCTGCACAGATAGAAGGCAAAAGCAGTCAAGTGAAAAATGACTTTTATTTCAAAAAAAAAAAAAAAGCTTGGATGGAAATGAAAGCTCGAGGTGGTACTGAGAAACAGTGGGTTGATTGTTAGAGTAATTAGTGGCAGAACTTAAATGTCAAGTTGTTTTTGGATCTGAAAATTCCCACAATAAACCTGTGTGAAGGTTCTCTCTGTGGGTGGCAGCTGGCCAGGTCTGAGTGCAGATATTTGAGTTTCTTGGAGACAGAAAAGTATACTGTCAGGGCTACTCAGGACTTGGAGCTTCAGGCTATTTGGTAGGCAGGAAGTGCTCATGAAGAACCATTCTATGGGACTTTCCTGGTAGTTCAGTGGTTAAGATTTCACCTGCCATTGCAGGGGACATGGGCTTGATCCTTTGTCTAGGAAGATTCCACATGCTTCAATCAAATAAGCCTTTGTACCACAATGACTGAGCCTATGTGCTCTAGAGCCCATGCTCCATACAAGAGAAGCTGCCACAATGAGAAGCCTGCGCACTGCAACTAGACAGTAACCTGTGTGCAGTGACAAAGACCCAGGGTAGTCAAAAAAAAAAAAAAAAAATTATCCTGTGTGTAAGAGAGGAGGCTACCTCTGTAATCCTGTTTAGAATGTGATTTGACAGAAATCCTAAAAATATTTCCTTGCCTGTTTGTCCCCCTTTTGGAAGTTTTGCTCTAAAGCGTTCATTTCTTTGGGTTAAGGTATTACAATTTGCAGATATTCTCTTTTAAATTGAAAGAATCTATAAGAGGGTCTGGGGGCTTCCCTGGTGGTCCAGTGGGTAAGGACACCGCCTTGCAGTGCAAGGGGCGCCGGTTCCAGCCCTGGCCTGGGAAGATCCCACGTGCCACGGAGCGACTGGACCGATATGTTCAATTACCGAGCCAGAGCTCTGGAGTACATGCTCCCAGAGCTGGTGCTCTGCGACAACAGAGGCCACTGCGATGGGAGGCCCACACGGGTCAAAGAACAAAGATGGATGAAAATAGATAAATGAAAGACCAACAGAAGTGGCCTGCCCACCCTCCTCCCTCCCCAGCCCCTGCCCCCCACCAAAAAAGAAAGAATCTGTAAAAGGGTCTGATACAACCTATTTTCGCCCTTTTCCTCTACTTAGTTTTAATTCCTCTAGTGGAGAATCAACTTGAACCTGGGCTTTGCTCCTTATAACACTCAGGCACTATGGATAATGTCGGTTGCGATGCTGGGGCAGTTCACAGACTGATTCAACAAGCTGAACAGGTCTGGGTGGGAACTTCATTCTTATATCAAAATGAGCCAGACCCAATGCTTACTTGGGCCATAAAGTCTTAGACATTGAAGAGGAGAATGGATCTGAAATAGAAGTGTAATGTTTGTCTTTTGGTAGGGAAAGAACGTAAGTAAAATTAGAAAAATTTGTTTCACTAAACAGTGAAGTCTGAGAAACATCTCTGAGAGATTAGCTCAGAGATGAGGCATCGTCTTTTTTTTTTTTAAAGATTTATTTATTTATTTATTTTGGTGGGGGGTGGGGTGGAGAGGGAGGGGAGCAGGCGGGCTACTTCTCTTGGTCTTTTATTTGTCTATTTTCATCCATCTTTGTTCTTTGGCCCATGTGGGCCTCCCATCGTGGTGGCCTCTGTTGTTGCAGAGCACCGGCTCTGGGCGCACGCGCTCCAGAGCTCTGGCTCGGTATTTGGACACATCAGTCCAGCCACTCCGTGGCACGGGAGATCTTCCCAGGCCAGGGATTGAACTGGCGCCTCTTGCACTGCAAGGCAGTGTCCTTACCCACTGGACCACCAGGGAAGCCCCGAGGCATTGTGTTAATGAACTCCCATAGATCACCTCAGAAGCCTCAGTTACATGTGGATCAGCAGTCTTTGGTGGGTGGAAATTTAGGAACATGTAATTGGCCTGGGACTGGAATTTCTATGTTAAGAAGTGGGGGAATCTGTGGAATTAACTCAGATTGCAATTGGAAAATATGTTTATATAA
This sequence comes from Tragulus kanchil, assembly GCA_022376925.1. Classification (NCBI taxonomy): domain Eukaryota; kingdom Metazoa; phylum Chordata; class Mammalia; order Artiodactyla; family Tragulidae; genus Tragulus; species Tragulus kanchil. Next base: position 151,506,499 of record JAIOJX010000024.1, read on the forward strand.
TCAGATATAATATTGAACATATAAAGAAAAAGAGAACAAAGACATAAATTTAAAAATTCGATTATATTTCTACTCCCTGAGTAGAGGAGAGATGAAGATTCAGTAAAATAGGGAGTCAATGCAAAGCAATAATTAAAGGTCAAAATCATTTGAGGAAAGAACATTCTAATCCTTTTTAGACCAATTTTGGTCATAGACTAATTATTAATAATAATAAAAAAAGGACTAACTCATTAAAGATGTGGAAACAGATCTGATGGAAAAATCTGTTTAGAAATATTTGCTAAAGTCTTGTCAGAAAATTGTACTACACAGAAAATTAAGTAAATAAAAGTGTTTTATAGATTCATATACCCTGGGCGTGGCAGTTTCTGCTCTAAGAATTATTTGGTTCCATTATATAATGAATATGAATTGATTCCTTTTTAGGTAGGTGTTTTAATTTTTGAAATGAAGTCAGGTTTATAGAAAGTTGGGCTCAGAATTCTCTAAAGCTTATATTCTCATCATTGGCACTGTCTTTTTAGTGGCAATAATTTGAAGGATGAGGTAAAATTCCTGGCTGGAATTTATAAAGTCAAACCACGAATTACCTCAAAATGCTTAAGTGCTCAAATGTTGTGACAGGAATATATGCAGAGGAAAAACTGCAAGTTGTGTTAGTCATCCAGGTATTCATATCATTTAAAATAGATGAAACTAGGACCCTAGGAACTGAAACTTTTGACGGGGTAGAGAGTGAAGGTTGCTGAAAAAGGTGGAAAGGACACAATGGGACCATGGAGCCAGACGTGTGTGTTTGGAGCTCTGCACAGCGTGGCCTCTGGGGTGTGGAGGACGCTTCTGGGTGGATAAGAGCCCGACAGTGAAGAAGAGAAGTCTGCCTCTTAACACTCAACTTAGAGACTGTGTGGCAACCGTTTATGATGTCTTAAAAGTAAGCACCCTACTTCTTAGAAGCTGAAGCACTTTACCAAACATTGCACATGGCACTCAGCATTCTTACATTCCACAGAAGCCAGGTTTCAGGAGTTTTGAAAACTTGTGGCTTTAGCACTTTTCCCTCTTTTCTTCAATCAAATTCAACAAATGTTAATGAGCATTAGTATGTGCTAGACACTGTGTGGCCCCTGAACATTAAAAAAAAAAGTTATAAATGAATGTTTGGAGAATGGTTTAGACAAGGGGTGGGGTGTGGATGGATGGTGGGTGAGTAGAGATAGACGATAGTATGGAAGTTTAACTAAAGAGAAAATATTTTTTTTAAGGTAAGGAAGAGAGAAAAGACAGTTCAGATAGAGCCGTGGCTTCTTCAGGAAATAGAAATTTGGTGAAATTTGAATATAGAATATGGAAAAGAACCTAGTGAAAAAGATAGTAAATATAATTATAGCTATTTTTTACTGAGCACTTTTTATGCACATGAAACTAGGTGGAAGTCAGATTGTAAGGCCTTAAATGTTAATAGATTTGCTTTATACTTTATTCTTAGAACAAATAGAGAATGATTCCTTGTAATCGAATTGTCAAGGAATTCACAATTCTGTAGTGATCTAAATAGGCTAATTATTGAGTATTTGTTTTGTGTTAGGCATTGGTAAATACGTTAAACATGATCTCATCTTTTAGATCAGAGCTCATTATATTAGTAGAACAAGACATGATAAGGGCCTTAATTAGATTTCTAGTGATAGTGAAAGGGCAACAATTTAAACAGTTGTGGGGAAACTATGGTAATTCATTCATTCAATCTCTTATTCATTCATTCATTCAAAAACCATTATTAAAGCACTTACTCTTTCCCAGGCTCTGGGCCAAGTACCGGAAGCCAAGAGTATGTGGTGAGAGGTTATTATGTGCCAAGAACTGTTCCAAGTGCTTTGAAGGCAGGTGCCTTATTATTATCATTTTTACAGGTGAGAAAATAAAGACACAGAGAAGTCAAATAACTTGTCAAGTTCAGTCAGCTACCACATAGGATCTGGCCCACATGGTCTGGCTCCAGAGATGCCATTCTTTCATACTCTGTACTACACCTCACAGGTGGATAAGACCTTGGACCTCAAACAGGTCAATTTTTAGTTGGAGAGATGGACGTAGAACAAATAACTGAATTGTCCAAAGTGTACCGAGTGACAAAGTGCCATGTATTGTTTCTAGTGTGGGGACATTACAAAGAAAACTGCTGCAAACTTTGATGCTCAAGTTTAATGCAATTGCGAGTCTTCCTTTCTCTGAGATAAATGCCTAGGAGTGCAATTTCTCTATGATAGTTGCATTAGTGTTTGAAAAAACTGGTAAAAGTTTTCTAGAGTAGTTGTGCCATTTTATATTGCCAGCAGCAAAGTGTGTATTATGTAGTTTCTCTGTATCTTGGCCAGAATATGGGATTATCATAATTTTTAATTTTAGTTATTTTCATAGGTGCATACCAGTGTGGTTCTAATCTGCATTTTTCTAATGACTAATAATGTCAAACATCTTTTCATGTGCTTATTTGCAATCTGTGTATCCTCTTCAGTGAAATGTCTCTTCATCTCTTCTGCTTATCATACTAGATTATTTTTTCCTTTTTTAGTTTTGAGAATTATGTACACATTTTAGTTCCTGGAAACCAGTCCTTTGTTGGTTATGTGGTTCGCAAGTATTTTCCCTAGCCTGTAGCTTAACATTAACAAGATATTTAGTATAAAAAATTTTTAATTTTAATAAAGTCCAAATTTATCACTTTGGTATCAAGTCTAAGAACTCTACCTATTCTTAGATTCTGAAGACTTTCTCACAAGTACACTTCTGAAAGTTTCATAGTTTAATGTTTTCCAGTATGTCCAATTTTTGCAGTTTTATGCACTAATTTTTGTAATATGTGACGTTTAGGTCATGTTTCTTTCTTTGTGCCCCCTCTTCCTCCTCACCCCTCCCTCTTTTCCTCCTTCATCCCCTCTCCTTCCGTCTTCTTCTTCTTTTTTGGCCCATGGCTATTCAACGGCCTATGACTTTCCTCCATTGAACTGATTTTGTGCCTTTTTCAGCAATCAGTTGGACCTATGTGTGGGCATCTGTTTTTGGGTTTTCTATTTTGTTCCGTTGATCTCTGTGCTTATACCTCCAACAATATCACACAGTCTTGATTACTATAGCTATATTGTAAGTTGAATTCAAGTAGATTTTATTTTTTTAAAAACTTGTTTTAACTATTCAGTTTCTTTGTCTTTCCATATAAATTTGAGAACAGTCTTGCCTGCGTTTGAAAAATCTTGAGGAAGCTTGATGAGACTTGTGTTAAACCTTGCATATTAATTTGGAGAGAACTGACATCATTTCATGGTATCTTCCAATCTATCAACAGGCTTCCCAGCTGGCTCTGTGGTAAAGAATTCATCTGCCAATGAAGGAGATACAGGACTCTGGGGTTGGGAAGATTCCCTGCAGGAGGAAATGCCAACCCACACCAGTACTCTTTTTTTTTTTTTGAAGATTTTATTTATTTATTTATTTTGGGCAGGGGGTGGGGGTCGGGTTGGAGAGGGAGGGGAGCAGGCGGGCCACTTCTATTGGTCTTTTGTTTCTCTATGTTCATCCGCCTTTGTTCTTTGGCTCCTGTGGGCCTCCCATCACAGTGGCATCTGTGGTTGCTGAGCGCCGGCTCTGGGCGCATGCGCTCCAGAGCTCCGGCTCGGTAATTGGACACATCAGTCCAGCTGCTCCGCGCGGTACATGGGATCTTCCCAGGCCAGGGATCAAACTGGCGCCCCTTGCACTGCAAGGCTATGTCCCTACCCACTGGGCCACCAGGGAAGCCCCTAATGTTTACCATTTTATCAGGAGAAAATGTTTTTTTTTTTTTTTTTAAAGATTTATTTATTTATTTATTTTGGGCGGGGGTCGGGTTGGGGAGGGAGCAGGCGGGCCACTTCTATTGGTCTTTCCACTGGCTTCCACTGGACCACCAGGGGAAGCCCCACACCAGTACTCTTGCCTGTATAATTCCATGGACAGAGAAGACTGGAAGGCTATAGTTAATAGTGCTGCAAAGAGTCAGACATGACTTAGTGATCAAGCACTCCAATCTGTGAAGACGGTATGTCTCTCCATTTATTAGATCTTCTTTGATTTCTTTCATAACTGTCTTATAATTTTTAGCATGTAAGTTCTATGTTTGTTAGATTTATATGTAAGCATTTCATGTTGGAGAGCAATTGTAAATAGCATTGCATTTTTAATTTCAGTGTCTATATATTCATATAGAAATATAATTGATTTCTCTGTTTATATTTTGTGACCTTGTAGAACCCATTTATTAGTACTAGCAGATACTAGAAGTTCTTTTGAAGATTCTTTAAATTTTCTAGAGTCAATCACAACATCTGAAAATATGAGCTGTTTTATTTTTTTTCCTCTCTAATCTCTGTGCTTTTTTTCATTACGTATTATCTAGAACTTCCAGAACTAGGTTGAATAGTGGTGAGAGTGGTATTATTGCTTTTTTCCTTTAGACTTCAATACCTGTTAGTGAGATAACTTTCCTAACTTACCTGATAAAGTTACTGAAAGCTAAGGAATTCTAAGCTAAGGAACCTCTGGGGAGGTCAGAGACAGAGAAAAGATAAATGTATCAATTTGTTTATAAATTATAGTTTACCAAATTACTATTAAGTCTAATTAGTTTGAGAGGAAGGTTTTCTTACATCTGGAAAACACAGATTCAAACTAGTAATTTTTAGATAAACCATAAAATTATAAGCATATTTGCCAGTTCATTCAGTCCTTTCGTTAACCTTTGTGAAGTCATCAGGTTTTTTATTAGAACATTTTAATTTCTTACCCAGTTCAGAAACTGGTATTTATCTTAGAGTCTTTTCTATTGACCTTCTTGAAGAGGAACCATTTTTGAAAAACTTGGTTAGTGTTGACAATATTTTTTTTTTTTTGGGCGGGGTTCGGGTTGGGGAGGGAGGGGAGCGGGGCGGGCCACTTCCATTGGTCTTTTGTTTCTCTATGTTCATCCATCTTTGTTCTTTGGCCGGTGTGGGCCTCCCATCGTGGTGGCGTCTGTCGTTGCAGAGCACCGGTTCTGCGCGCATGCGCCCCAGAGCTCTGGCTCGGTGATTGGACACATCAGTCCAACCGCTCCGTGGCACGTGGGATCTTCCCAGGCCAGGGATCGAACCGGCGCCCCTTGCAGTGCAAGGCGGTGTCCTTACCCACTGGACCACCAGGGAAGCGCCACATCCTACTTTCTTTAAATGACCAAATACTGACCTTTATATTAGCATTCTAATTGGCGAGCATAAATATCAGTGATAATTTCTAAAAACATTTTTTTCTTATACAGAAAATAACCTAGTTATTTAATAGACTACTATCACTTAGCATAACCCTTAGAAACTGAAGTTATTACAATCTGGCTATGTTCTTGAAAACAGAGGCTTGGATCTTGTTCTCAGTTGAAATTTAGAGAATGACTGAAGTAATAGTATTTGGCTCGCCTAGACAGTCCTATTACAGTAGTGGATCGGGAAGAAAGTGAACGAGGGACTTCGCTGAGCACAGAGAGAGTTGCCCCAGTGTCCAAAAGGAAATTGACTGATTCGCCCCCAACAGTTATTAATATTTGGGATTCCTCAGGTGTTATTAGGACAGGAGCTTGTGTGGGGACCCCTGGACACCTGCAGTCCTGATTGTCCTGAGAGTCTGACCCCTGGGGCCTACACCTCTGGGGGCAGTTCCTCTTTCAGTGTGGTCTGTGACAGACAGGCCGGACAAACAGCCTGTCGGCTGAGACACCAGAGGGCAACCCTGCTTGTGATGCCCCTCCCTTTCACACAGTGATTGCAGATCTGTCCCCATTCACCTGGGTTCTTCTTGAGTTTCTTCTCCCAGACTGTTTTAGCTAATAGTCAACGCTAGGGCTTCGGTCTTTTTAGGGACTTTTTGTTTTTGCTTTTGTTCCTCGTATTCTCTACTGTAATATTCTGTCTGAGCCAGCTGCAACTGTTTTTGTAAAGACTGATTTGGTCCAAACGCCTACTCTGGTAGCTTATAGTGGATATCTGGATGTCTCTTAAAGAGATAGTAACTTATGTAGCTGTTTCCCAGCTTCTCTAGCTATCTTTTGCCTGTACTTCAAGACTGGAGAAACTTGCTTTTCGTCATCTTTATCATGTGCCTCTTCTTTCGTCTCATCCTCTTGCTAATCCCGGGCAGACTAAGAGGATGGGAGGGAGCCAAAGGCTTTACAACCAAATTTGACTTTTAGGATGTCAGTCTGGCACATCTTGCAGAGAGAGAAAAAGAGCAATACTTATGGCACTTTAACCCATTTCCCTTGCTTCTTACAGAATAAATCTAATTGTGAAATACTGTTGTAATTGAGAGACCATTTAACTAGTCAACGTTCACTATTTTCTAGTGGATATTGTGGTCATGCAGATTTGTAAAAGAAAGTCAAGCATGTCTTTTTAAAACTCTGAGCGTCAAATCTATCCCAGTTTTTCAGAATACAATCTAAGGGGTTGGGGGTCTTGGAACTTTGTGAAGCTCCCATTTGTAAGAGGGATAAAAGCAGTGTTCACCACCCTTGCCTTTTTTCCACCGGAGGCGTCCCTCCTGCTCTAGATGGTGGTGAAGACAAACCGTTCACCTGAGCTTCCCTCCTTGCTTGGACTTAGTCTGTCCCTTATCGACGCAGTAACTCACAGTCTTCTCTCAGTCCTACCTCTGAGGAGATAAGGTGATGCAGCACCCAGGGGGTAGACCTATCTGCACCCCAAAATTTAAGTTCCTCACCACCAAACCACACAGTTGGTTTTCCCTTTATCTCTAATGCCACTCGGCGTGCAACCGAGTATATTTTAAGGATGTTTCCCATGCCAACACCGCGAGGGGAAACACCTTCCTCTTAAGTCCCTGTGTGCATACAGCATACAGTACATTTCTGACCACAGAAGCATTAAACCAAAAGGTAGTGAACAAATAACCCAAAACATCTCTTGCGAATATCATAACCCCAGAAAATACGATAGCAGAAACCTTTTGAATTCTTGAGATATCAGAGTCAGAGCCAATCTTTCTAATGCATTGCCACAAATTCTATGAAGAGAATGTTTCAAACCACCGAAGCTTAGCTATAGGCTGACCAGTCACTTAAAGTTTCTAGGGGGTTCTCAAATTAAATATGGAACCTTAGAGGAAGTGCTTTCCAGAAACTCACTAGCTGGGAGTGCAACTTCAAACAAAACAAAAGACAAAGAGAAGCGAAATAAAGTCCAAGTCCAAATGGTATAAATGCCAAATATTGACCTCTCAGTCTCAGTCTCTCATTAGACCTGTGACCTGGCAGAGTCGGTGCTAGCAACCATTTTAGTTAAGTTACTCTTGTTTTCACTTTTTTTCAAGCTTCAAGATAGCAAAGTAAGCACGGCTGGCATTTTTTAATTGTGCGCACAAAAATATTAATTTTGGAATGACAAGAGCCCCAATTTCGTATTTTAGGTTAGACCTTTTTTAGTATAGTTTCCCAATTTACTAAGTACTTACAAGCATACGTTCCATACGTATTTTACATGAATCTGGCTGGAGTGTTAGTCAGACATTGACTTTGGCTTTCTGATGCCCCTCATTCCTGTTTATGAGAGATTCTTTTCTCTATTTTAAGTTTAATTTGTCAGGGATAAAATTACTAGTGACATTGTGTCGTGGGCCATGTGCTGCTTGTGAGCTTAATTGCTCCAGGAGTCACCCCAGAGTTGTTTCAGCCCTCTTACATGTCTCGGAACCTGCCTCCGGTGATCTAAGACCACCGAGGTTGCTCAGGTCGCTGAATGACCAGTTCTTATGTGCGACCCCTGGACAAGCAAATTTTAATTAATGAGTGGATTTGCGTGTGGCACCACTGCACGGTATGAGGCCAAGACCTCCACCCTTCCCGTAAATTTCTCAGTCACCCGAGAAAATCGTAATTGACTGGGAGAAGTTGTGTTCCTTTTCTTCGGAGCAAAGCTCTCATATTTTGCTTGCTTTTATCCTGACAAATTCTATCAAGCAGCCAAATTGAGGAAGAGTGTCAGATCAGCCTCTTCATAACCACTCACCCAAGATGATTCAGTTTCCTATGACAAAGCATCCTCGACATCTTTCAATCTAAGACACATTCCTGGAGCTAGAGATCTACCAAGAACAACCATACATTATCATCCACAGAACCAAGAAAGCCATCAATCTGTCCAAGCACATTTGAGGTCTGAATACAAGTATGCAAGAACAGCACAAATTGTAAATCCTTTGAAAATCCACAAACGGACAGATTAGGTTAATAATTCCAATTTCTCAGACAATTATGAAATAGTCAAAGGGACCTGGAAAAGTCGACCGAGAAAGGAGAATTCGGCCCACACACTTTGTTCATTTTTACCAGCTTCTTGTGGAGGTGGACACCTCTTGACCTGGGCAGGACTCAGAGCTGCCTTACAAGACATGTCCATGGAACTGCAAAGTTGGACTCATATTCATTTCATACAGGTTTTCATATGTTTCAAGCAAATTGCACTTATACACTGGCATACGGGGGGTTAGTAAAGCGGAAGACATGTGCTGAGAGAACAGAAGAGATGAAGTTCTGAGGTTTCTTACCTTGTCTTGAAGATCCCGGATGAGTCCTCAGATGATAGGTGATAGATGATGGTAAGGTTACTGTAAACAGTGTCAGATTCTTAATCTCCAATGGAGGAGAATTCACATTGGGATCAAAAGACTTGGCAATGGTCACTCAGAACTTCGTGCAGTGAAAAGTTGATTAAAATAAGAAAGGATAGGGAAGAGCTTCCAGCATAGACACTGGAGGGGGGATAGAAGAGTAGCCCCTCTTTCTTTTTTTTAAGTAATGTATTTGCCAGGTAGTATTTGCTTCAACAAATACTGATTTCCTCCTCTTCTATTTTTGAAAGAGATTGTACAGAATTGGTGTTAATTGCTTTTTAAGTTTGTTAAAATTCTCCAGTGAAACTACCTGTACCTTGAGATTTCTTTTGGGACTTTTCCTACTGTGAATTTTAATTCCTTATTAGTTATAGGGGTTTTGAACTTGTCTAATTCAGATAGTTCAGTTGTTGGACCTTCAGGAATTGGTCTACGTAATCTACTTTGTAAAGTTTATATATGTAGACTCATTCATAGTAGTTCTTCATTTTCCTTTTGATGTTGTAGGGTCTATAGTGATGTCCTGTGTTTCAATCACATGCATTTGCGATTTGTATCTTTTCTCTTTTTGCTTTAGTTTTTCCTAGAGGTTTGCCAGTTTTGTTGATCATTGAATAAAAAATAACTGTTTCATTGATTTTCCTCTACTGTTTTCTTCTTAATTTCATTAATTTCTGATCTTATCCTTATTATTTCTTTCCTTCTGCTTACATTCAGTTCAATTTGTTTTATTCTAGGTTCTTGAAGTGGGAGATTAGATTATTGATGTGAAACATTTATCTTTTCTAATGTATACATTTCATGCTATAAAGTTCTCACTCAGCACTGCTTTAGTTGTATCCCACAAATTTTGATATATTTTCATTTTCATTCAGTTCATTGTTTTCTTTCTTTTTTAAAAATTTATCTTGAGACTTTTTCTTTCATCTGTGGATTATTGTATTGTTTAGATTCCAAATTTTTCTATTTTCCTGTTATGTTTCTCTTACAGATTTCTAATTTGATGTGGTTGGAGAATATACTCTGTATGATTTCAGTTCTCTTAAACTTGTTGAAATTTTCTTGGATGCTTCTGACACCAAATGTGTGAGGCTTACTTTCCTTCACAGCAATGAACTTTCCAGACTGTCCTATACTTCATTTCAGTCTGACAATGACTGGTCAGAGTTAGTGTCAGACTCCATAGGTTAAGGACTCAGGACCACAAGTCTGTCCTCACTTCAGAAGCCAGCTGTAGTCATGGGTCCCCAGAGGAGTCACACCCTTGTCCAACTAAGCTATGAATTTGGGTTATCCACAGCCTTCCCTTAGATTTGAATATTTGCTGAAATGGCTCATAAAATTCAGGGAAACATTTACTTATGATTAATAGTGTATTATATACTGAGGATGAAGAGGCACAAAGACATGACCCAGAAATGTCCTGAGAACAAGCGCTCCCATGTAGTAGAGTGTACAATCCTCCCAGCACATGGATGTGTTCACCAACCTGGGACTTCTATAAACTCTGTAGTTTAGGGAATTTTATGAAACCATTGCCATGTGGGAATGATCAATTATTAACTCATTCTCCAGACCCTCTCACCTCTTTCGAGAATGGTCTTTTTGGTTACCAGCCCTCATCATCACCAGAGCTCATGGACAGTTGCCTTTTTAGAAGAAAAGAAATGGAGAAATTAAGACATTCTCCAATAAAGGAAAACTAAGGATTTATCATTAACAGAACTACTCTAAAATAAGTTACTATTATTTTATCACCCAGGAAATCCCAAATGATTTTAGGAGTTCTGTGTCAAGAACTGTAGTTAAAAACCAAATGTTAGTTAAAAAAAAAGTTCCTAGCATTTTTATCACTCAGGGAATTGTAAGGATTTTAGGAGCTCTGTGTCAGGAACAAGGGACAGAGACTAAACACATATTTTCTCTTATGTCACACTTGCCTACCTGATTTTATTTAAAGTTAATATACTGATAATGAGGGTGATAGAGGAAGTAAGAAGGAAAAAAATGACAATGGTTTGGGTTAACTACCAAATAATATATAAAAAGGAAACTAAATAAAAGAAAGTTGAAGGCCCACTAATGCTTGAGAATCTTCAATTTTTGGTTGCAAAAATCCATAGATCATCTTTCATTCTGTGTTCCTTCATACTCACCCCAGTTGATCCCCAATTTTTTACTTTCAGAGAGCTAGGAAAAGAATCAAGTTTCACATAACTAGTGAAGAGTAAAAGTTGATTCAAGTCTAGATCTGTCTGTCTCCCCAAATTCTATGTTAAAGTCTATAAGTGAGGTCAGGTGTTGGATCACAGCGGAATTTAGGAGGGAAAAGAAGATATGAGTGCAGATGTTAGCATTAAGGAAGATGGAGAAGAAGAGAGGAAATCAGAGGATATTGCAGTTTTCTGACTTGGATGTGCCAACTGTTCATTACCTTTATAATGATAATATCTACATTGTAAGATTTCTATACAAATAATGTGGCATAATATTTGTAAATCATTTAGCACAGTGTACAAACACTCTTACATATTCAGATATAATATTATTTAATGTCTTTGAACATGATTGCTATAACTATTCTGTTTAACAAAGAGAAGCCAAATTAGACTAAGTGGAACTCTTTAAAAGGAGAACTACAGGGCTTCCCCTGGTGGTCCAGTGGGTAAGGACACTGCCTTGCAATGCAAGGGGCACCTGTTCGATCCCTGGCCTGGGGAGATCCCATGTGCTGCGGAGCGGCTGGACCGATGTGTTCAATTGCCGAGCCGGAGCTCTGGAGCACATGCGCCCAGAGCCGGCGCTCTGCAACGACAGACGCCACCGCGATGGGAGGCCCACATGGGCCAAAGAACAAAGACGGATGAAAATAGAGAAATGAAAGACCAATAGAAGTGGCCCGCCTGCTCCCCTCCCTCCCCAACCCCACCCCCACCCAAAATAAAAAATAAATAAATAAATCTTTAAAAAAAAAGCAGAACTAGAGAAAAATATTTTTTTATTCACTTTTATATGCACAAAATCTCTGGGAAAACAAATAGGAAATTTATTGTGATGATTCTTCATTGTAGGGTATGGCACAGTTGTACTGATATTATGACTGCAGAACTGAACAGATGGGTTTTTTTAATAGTATAATTTTATAATTTAAGCAATTTTATTCCTATGAAAGGCATTATTTATCCAAAGTTTTCTTTAAAAAGATAAAAAGTAGAATTGACAACCTTACGAATTTCTCTCTTCCCTTCCTTGGAAGTGTTGCATTGAATGTCCATGCCCATTAGCCAAAGAAGTTGTAAGGAGATGTTCCTTCCATGGGTGGGAGGTAGAATTTGTGCTCTAAGAGAGTCCCTTTGAAAGCAAGGAGATCAAACTAGGCAATCCTAAAAGAAATCAATCTTGACTATTCATTGGAAAGACTGGTGCCAAAGCTGAAGGTGAATACTTTGGTCACCTTATGTGAAGAGCCAACCCATTGGAAAAGACCCTGATGCTGGGAAAGATTGAAGGCAGAAGGAGAAAGATGAGATGGTTGAATGACATCACTGACTCAATGGATATGAGTGTGAACAAACTCTGGGAGATAGTGAAGGAGAGGGAAGCCTGGTGTGCTGCAATCCATGGGGTCTCAAAGAGTTGTACATGACTTAGTGTCTGAACAACAACAATGTCCTTGTTTTGTGATTACCTGAATGTGAGTAGCTTCTCTATTCTTTGGCCTGTTTTCAAGAAATATATTTTCAGGACTTGTTGTAAGGAGTCTGTTAATTTAGTCAAACCCAGCAAACACTGCTTCTAATTGCATGCTTTGTCTGCTTTTTTGTGTTGACTGGATTACTTTGTCAATTAAAAAGGCTTTGCATTAAAGGAGAGATTGAAATACACCTTATATCATTCAACTAACATTGAAAACATTGCCCTGCCAGTGTCTCAGTGCCAGATATAGCCCCTTGATTGATAGTGGCAGAGTAACCTAATGACCCACATTGACATCATCCAAAGGCCTTGGCTATCTGTCAGTTCTTTCAGAAAGGAGACGGATTGCCCATTGTCTTTAGTCATCTAATAGTTTTACCCTTATGTGTGGAGAAGATCTGATCTGGCTGCTTACTTTTCTTAGCTTGGCTTATGTTCTGACTTGTGAACCCTGTTTTGAACTCCAGTTCTAGTGTTGTTGACTCTTCTCTACTGGTCCTGAACTATGTTCTGTGGCTAGGTTTATTATTTGCTTTTTCTCTGTTCAGAATTCTACTTTCTTTCCTCTTTGATTTGACAGAACTTGAAGGCATTATTCAAATTTGCAAAGAGAATAATTTTCAAAATCCCTGTTATCATGGAGTTAGTTCTATCATTGTTTTAGTATTTAATTTCATTCTCTGTATGACAATAGCCTTAATTAAATGATATAAAGACCTCCTGTTTTTGTCATCAGGTCAACCCAGTACTGTTGTGGAATCTTGTGACGTTTTACCATATGTTGGAATTGGAAGGAAATTTTGTGTATTTTTGAACACAATTTATCACATTTGATAAAATAAAGCACAATTTCCCAGAAGCATTGTGTACCAAATCAATTTTTCTTCTTCAGTCTGGGAATGAATATTACTAAGACAATATTGGAAAAACTTTACCAATATTGACCTCATCTGACTAATGAGTGGGTAGTAAATGACTCACCTTTTAGAGGTAAATGAATCCTTTCAGATAATTTTGGCACTAAGCAGTATGCTGGAGACATGTACTGTTAAATGAATTAAGCAATTTCTGATTAGATTTCCCTCAGTTTCAAAAGCCTGTGCTGCTAGATACCAGTTCATTGTGCATGAGACCAAACAGAATTCAAGTAAGTCTTAGGTTAATTAGCTTCAACATGAGACGTCTTTATATAAAACCTGAGAATAGCAAATTTTTTTCATCACCTTTTTAGACAGAATTTTGTGAAATTTGAACATAGTTTACAACTGAAAATTTCCCCAGGGACTGACTTTATTTCTAGTTGATTACTCAGTGCCACATCACTGGGCAAAAAATCCTCAGAGTTCAGTTACCTCTTGGTCACATCTAGTTTGATCAGAAAGGAGACGGATTGCCCATTGTCTTTAGTCATCTAATAGTTTTACCCTTATGTGTGGAGAAGATCTGATCTGGCTGCTTACTTTTCTTAGCTTGGCTTATGTTCTGACTTGTGAACCCTGTTTTGAACTCCAGTTCTAGTGTTGTTGACTCTTCTCTACTGGTCCTGAACTATGTTCTGTGGCTAGGTTTATTATTTGCTTTTTCTCTGTTCAGAATTCTACTTTCTTTCCTCTTTGATTTGACAGAACTTGAAGGCATTATTCAAATTTGCAAAGAGAATAATTTTCAAAATCCCTGTTATCATGGAGTTAGTTCTATCATTGTTTTAGTATTTAATTTCATTCTCTGTATGACAATAGCCTTAATTAAATGATATAAAGACCTCCTGTTTTTGTCATCAGGTCAACCCAGTACTGTTGTGGAATCTTGTGACGTTTTACCATATGTTGGAATTGGAAGGAAATTTTGTGTATTTTTGAACACAATTTATCACATTTGATAAAATAAAGCACAATTTCCCAGAAGCATTGTGTACCAAATCAATTTTTCTTCTTCAGTCTGGGAATGAATATTACTAAGACAATATTGGAAAAACTTTACCAATATTGACCTCATCTGACTAATGAGTGGGTAGTAAATGACTCACCTTTTAGAGGTAAATGAATCCTTTCAGATAATTTTGGCACTAAGCAGTATGCTGGAGACATGTACTGTTAAATGAATTAAGCAATTTCTGATTAGATTTCCCTCAGTTTCAAAAGCCTGTGCTGCTAGATACCAGTTCATTGTGCATGAGACCAAACAGAATTCAAGTAAGTCTTAGGTTAATTAGCTTCAACATGAGACGTCTTTATATAAAACCTGAGAATAGCAAATTTTTTTCATCACCTTTTTAGACAGAATTTTGTGAAATTTGAACATAGTTTACAACTGAAAATTTCCCCAGGGACTGACTTTATTTCTAGTTGATTACTCAGTGCCACATCACTGGGCAAAAATTCCTCAGAGTTCAGTTACCTCTTGGTCACATCTAGTTTGATAAGAATATTTAACTGAGGAGCATACCAAATATTTGCTGTGTCTTGTTCCTTGAAACTTAAGTTATTTTTGAAAGCTTACATAAAGCAATTGTAGGATCCTTTTTGGTTTGGATTTTTGTAGGCTAATAAGCACCTTATTTATAAAAATATAAAATATATTAAAACCACTTTTATCATTAAAAAGTAAGACATTAATACAAGTACCATACATTTTTGTACTCATTTCTTTTAGTTAATAGTTTACTAAGGATGATAACTTTCAGAGTTTGCTCTTGAATTTTGGCAAATGGCTATTAGGCTAGTTTTAACAGTCTTGGGCTATGACTGAGAATCCTATAATTTTCCTTTATTTTAGCATTGATTCTCACAGAAGATTCTGCTAAAGCTAGATGATTTTAACTGCTTTGAAAGAGACTTTCTCAGTGATTTTCTGCCTCATTTATTTTGGGACTTCAATTATGGGTACTTAGACTTTCTCACTGTCTCCTATATCTTTTACACACTCTTCTGTATTTTCTGTATTTTATCTTTTCATGTTTTGTGTTGAAGATTTTATTCCAGTATCACTTCTTGTTTACTAATTTTGTCATCATCTGTGTGTCATACAGTTTTGGATTCATGCATTCATTTTTAGTATCAGTTATTATATTTTTCATGTCCAGAATTTTTGATTTATTTCATGAATTCTCTTTGCCACAATTCTTTTTTTTTTTTTTTTAACTCTTTCTTCTTTTTGTGATTCTAAGTCATTGTTTACTTTTCATCCATCTTTATTATTCTTTGGCCTGTGTGGGCCTCCCATTGCAGTGGCCTCTCTTGCTGCAGAGCACCCACTCTGCGTGCACGCACTTCAGAGCGCTGACTCGTAATTGGACATATTGGCCCAGACGTTCCTCAGCATGTGGGATCTTCCTGGGCCAAGGATTGAACCGGTGCCCCTTGCACTGCAAGGTGGGCTCTCTACCAACTGGACCACCAGGGAAGCCCTACCACAATTTTTAACGTTGTACATTGTTTTTTTGGACATGTTAATAAAGACTTAGTCTGTATATAACACCTTCATCATTTGAGTTTCCTGTAGCTTTAAATCTGTTTTCTCTTATTCCTCTTGGTTTTAATTACATTTTCTGATTACTTTTGATTGTGGTAAAATTTGGATGAATAAAACCTAGTATATTAATTTGACTAATATAATAGTGTTATCCCAGAGCTTGTTAATTGTATGTTTTCTTTTGGCAAGAGCCTAGGAGCACTAGCAATCTCAGATCATCTCATTCTAATTATAGAAATTAATATGATATGAAGCTGTGCTTCAGTCGCTGAAAAGGTTGAACTATTTCTGATTTATCCTTACTCCTAGAGCACAGACCTGCGGAGTCATAATCCCCAATTATAGGATATTTTACAAGAGAAATTTTGTTCCTTTAGCCTGAGAGCTTTTAAAATGTCTGCTCAGCATACTGGGTTCTCTCCTAAAAGAAACAGAAGTTTCCAGAAAAAAGTGGTCCTGAATGCAGGGCTTTCTTCTCTAGGTTTCTTTCTTCTCATGAACAGTTTGTATTAATAGAAAATATTGATAAGCTAAAAATGAAATCTTGTTTTTTCCTAAGTCTTAGTCATGTCATTTCCCCATTCCACCTCCTCAGGAGCTTACTTTTCAGAAGCTTGGTAAAACGTCAAAAATCTATTTTGGATATGGGTCCTTATTTGACCACATAATTACATTGCCTTGACAGATGTGCAGGAGCTCTATGTAATCTTTGCAAGCTATGCGTGTGCTAAATACTGCACTCATGTCTGACTGTTTGTGACCCTGTGGACTGTAGCCTGCCAGGCTCCTCTGTCCATGGGATTCTCCAGGCAAGAATACTGGAGTGGGTTGCCATGCTTTCTCCAGGGGATCTTCCCCACCCAGGGATCAAAACTGTGTATCTTACATCTGCTGCATTGGTGGGAGGGTTCTTTACCACTAGGGCCACCTGGGAAGCCCTACAAGTTATATAATCTTTTTAAAATCTTTTTTACAGTTATCAGAATAAAATATTTAAAGGAATACTCTCCCTAGGGATTTAGGAGGATATGAAACAGTTTGTGAGAAGAAAGCTTGATGTTATCATTTTTATTTATTCAATATTCACAGTTGATAGAATTAATAGTTTGATAGTAAGTTTACCTTGTTTTGGATAAACTGATGTTGCTCACAGAAATAGACACATCTGCCTTGAAAAGGGTTAGGAAATATAACTTACCAAAGATTTCCTCCAGGGCTTCGTTGCAAGGGGCGCCGGTTCGATCCCTGGCACGGGAAGATCCCACATGCCTCGGAGTGGCTGGACTTTTCAGTTGTGAGCCAGCGCCTGGCGCACATGCGACCAGAGCAGGGCTTTGTTGACATGTCAATCTCAGATCATCAATTTTAGAAATTAATATGATATGAAGCTGTGCTTCAGTCGCTGAAAAGGTTGAACTATTTCTGATTTATCCTTACTCCTAGAGCACAGACCTGCGGAGTCATAATCCCCAATTATAGGATATTTTACAAGAGAAATTTTGTTCCTTTAGCCTGAGAGCTTTTAAAATGTCTGCTCAGCATACTGGGTTCTCTCCTAAAAGAAACAGAAGTTTCCAGAAAAAAGTGGTCCTGAATGCAGGGCTTTCTTCTCTAGGTTTCTTTCTTCTCATGAACAGTTTGTATTAATAGAAAATATTGATAAGCTAAAAATGAAATCTTGTTTTTTCCTAAGTCTTAGTCATGTCATTTCCCCATTCCACCTCCTCAGGAGCTTACTTTTCAGAAGCTTGGTAAAACGTCAAAAATCTATTTTGGATATGGGTCCTTATTTGACCACATAATTACATTGCCTTGACAGATGTGCAGGAGCTCTATGTAATCTTTGCAAGCTATGCGTGTGCTAAATACTGCACTCATGTCTGACTGTTTGTGACCCTGTGGACTGTAGCCTGCCAGGCTCCTCTGTCCATGGGATTCTCCAGGCAAGAATACTGGAGTGGGTTGCCATGCTTTCTCCAGGGGATCTTCCCCACCCAGGGATCAAAACTGTGTATCTTACATCTGCTGCATTGGTGGGAGGGTTCTTTACCACTAGGGCCACCTGGGAAGCCCTACAAGTTATATAATCTTTTTAAAATCTTTTTTACAGTTATCAGAATAAAATATTTAAAGGAATACTCTCCCTAGGGATTTAGGAGGATATGAAACAGTTTGTGAGAAGAAAGCTTGATGTTATCATTTTTATTTATTCAATATTCACAGTTGATAGAATTAATAGTTTGATAGTAAGTTTACCTTGTTTTGGATAAACTGATGTTGCTCACAGAAATAGACACATCTGCCTTGAAAAGGGTTAGGAAATATAACTTACCAAAGATTTCCTCCAGGGCTTCGTTGCAAGGGGCGCCGGTTCGATCCCTGGCACGGGAAGATCCCACATGCCTCGGAGTGGCTGGACTGGTGTGTCCAGTTGTGAGCCAGCGCTCTGGCGCACATGCGACCAGAGCAGGTGCTTTGCTATAGGAGAGGCCACTTTAATGGGAGGACCACACAGGCCAGAGTATGGAGATGGATGAAAATAAATAAATGAAAGATCAATAAAAAAAGCGCTCAAAACAAAAACAAAAACAAAAACGATTTACTCCAGAGTATTTTTCACAAAAGGTTTATTTGTAATTCTGAAGAATGACCAGAGTTGTATGGCCTTTTCTTAGGCCACAAATACAACATTGCCCCATGCTGAAAGGTAATTAGGGCCTGAAGCGAGCTTTGTAGCGCAGCCCAGATTAAAACTTAACTTGCACGAAATCCATTGGCTGATCTAGCATTATCCATTTCCTAGCACTGTTGAGGCCAACATGATAGAAAAATGTGATGATACAATATAGAGGCTTATTTCTGATATATTTTTTTGCCACTCAGTGATTCTCTGAAGAAAGATAATGTGAGTCTCATTTTAGATAATTGGAAAGGTACTTGGGACTATATTTAAAAGTTTATTAAATACATTTAAAATGTACTTTTAAAAGTACTTATATATAAGATTTTGCAAATTAAAGAAATGTTTGAGAAACGTTACTCATGGTTACTATATTTGTAAATTCAATTTTTTTCTATTTCTAAAACTTTTAAAACTTTGGACATACCTGCTTAATGCTGTGAGTGTCAACAGGAAGTTAATGTTAGTTATAGGACAGATGAGGAGGTACCTCATAGAGAAAGGAGGCAGGATCTTATCTGAAGGCAGAACCCTTCACTGAAAGGGAGAACACAGTTCACAGTACAGCTGACAAAGGTGAGCAATCTTTAAGGTATGAAGTAAAAAGAAAGCTAATAATGCCATTAAGATAAAAACGTTTCCTTTGAGTACTAGTGGCGGTGAGATGACAGACTGTGTCTATCTGGTGAGTCAGGTTTATCAGTCACTATTTTTGTATGTATAAGCAAAACAAGCTTACTTATAACATACAATTAAGATCTCCCTTGTAGTATCACATTGACTGCTGATGGCAACTTCGAGTAGCAGTGTTTACAAAGCTCAAAGCACTTAATGGACATTTTGAATTTTTCAGATCCTGCACTCTCCCAGGTAAACCCACATACATCTGTACTTACCCAGCCCACAGTGGAAGTTCAACCAGAGTTGTTGACTAACAGACTCAGTGTATAAGGCTGACATGGATTCCAAGGTTCAGTGATAAAGAATTCACCTGCCAATGCAGGAGGCTCAAGTCCCAGGTTCCATTCCTGGGTCAAGGAGACCCCCTGGAGAAGGAAATGGCAACCCACTTCAGTGTTCTTGTCTGGGAAATCACATAGATTAGAGAAGCCTGGCAGGCTATAGTCCACGGAGTCACAAAAAGAGTAGGACACAACTTAGTGACTAAACAACAGCATGAAGCTGCCTAGCACCTCCCCCGACCCCATGCTGGATTTGCAGCCAGCAAGAGATATGTTTAAAGATTTTATTGGGCTCTTCATAATCATTTCTTCATAGCCTCTCTGAATTTGCTTATACCATCTGTCGAGTCCTGTGCTAAACGACACAGATGGTCAGCTTTCAATAAAGAGCATAAAATAGTTTCTTTGGAGAGGCTGAGAAAGCATGAGATACTGAGAAACAAGATATTTGGGTTCAGAAATTTAATAGCTGAGTAATAATCCAGCACTTACTAGGTAGTTGGCCTTGTGCTTTAGTTTTCTAATATATAAATCAGGAATAATAAAACCTAGCTCATGGGGGAGGGAAAAACTACAAGAGTGCTGAACAGAAATGTTCCATAGACTACAAATGTTTTATAATATTGCTCATTATTGTTTGGATATTTGATTTTATAGACACATTTTCATAAGAATCCAAATAAGTTAAAAATTTCTGGTAATATTAGATGCCTAAAAAGTTGAGCATTTCTACCATTTGATTTTGGAGCAGGGAAAGACCAGAAAGGTGGAAAAAAATTTCTGCTTCACCTTTCTATGTCTTCCAGGTGATTGCAGTTGGCACTATCAAAAGTTTAGCATCTAGAAGAATATTTGTTTAGCTAGCAGTTCTTTTTTTAATTAATTAAAATTTTTAATAGAAGGATAATTGCTTTACAGAATTTCATTGGTTTCTGCCAAACATCAACATGAATCAGCCTAGGTATACATAGGTCCCCTCCCATCTCCCCCTCCATCCGTCCCTCTAGGTTGTTACAGAGCCCCTGTTTGAGTTTCCTGCATCATACAGCAAATTCCCATTGGCTATCTATTCTATATATGATAATGTAAGTTTCCAAGGTTCAGTGATAAAGAATTCACCTGCCAATGCAGGAGGCTCAAGTCCCAGGTTCCATTCCTGGGTCAAGGAGACCCCCTGGAGAAGGAAATGGCAACCCACTTCAGTGTTCTTGTCTGGGAAATCACATAGATTAGAGAAGCCTGGCAGGCTATAGTCCACGGAGTCACAAAAAGAGTAGGACACAACTTAGTGACTAAACAACAGCATGAAGCTGCCTAGCACCTCCCCCGACCCCATGCTGGATTTGCAGCCAGCAAGAGATATGTTTAAAGATTTTATTGGGCTCTTCATAATCATTTCTTCATAGCCTCTCTGAATTTGCTTATACCATCTGTCGAGTCCTGTGCTAAACGACACAGATGGTCAGCTTTCAATAAAGAGCATAAAATAGTTTCTTTGGAGAGGCTGAGAAAGCATGAGATACTGAGAAACAAGATATTTGGGTTCAGAAATTTAATAGCTGAGTAATAATCCAGCACTTACTAGGTAGTTGGCCTTGTGCTTTAGTTTTCTAATATATAAATCAGGAATAATAAAACCTAGCTCATGGGGGAGGGAAAAACTACAAGAGTGCTGAACAGAAATGTTCCATAGACTACAAATGTTTTATAATATTGCTCATTATTGTTTGGATATTTGATTTTATAGACACATTTTCATAAGAATCCAAATAAGTTAAAAATTTCTGGTAATATTAGATGCCTAAAAAGTTGAGCATTTCTACCATTTGATTTTGGAGCAGGGAAAGACCAGAAAGGTGGAAAAAAATTTCTGCTTCACCTTTCTATGTCTTCCAGGTGATTGCAGTTGGCACTATCAAAAGTTTAGCATCTAGAAGAATATTTGTTTAGCTAGCAGTTCTTTTTTTAATTAATTAAAATTTTTAATAGAAGGATAATTGCTTTACAGAATTTCATTGGTTTCTGCCAAACATCAACATGAATCAGCCTAGGTATACATAGGTCCCCTCCCATCTCCCCCTCCATCCGTCCCTCTAGGTTGTTACAGAGCCCCTGTTTGAGTTTCCTGCATCATACAGCAAATTCCCATTGGCTATCTATTCCATATATGATAATGTAAGTTTCCATGTTACTCTCTCCATACATCTTAGTCTCTCCCTCCTTCCACCTCCAGCCTCCATAAGTCTGTTCTCATAGCTAGCAGTTCTTAATTGTCTTGCTGCATTTTATTCTTGCATAGATCTGGGGAATTTAAAAGGAATGATAACATTAAAAGTTCAGAAGAATTATTGCTATAATGTCAGGCCACATTTCTGATAGAGTCTTCCAAAAATGTATAAAGGGATCATTCTTATAGGGCCTGTCTCTAAGAATTGTTCTTTATTTGCCATGTGGAACTTTGTAAATATTTAACTTTCTTTAGAGTTTGGAATGTGCAACTGTGATTTATTGTTTCTAATGATTGAAAAAGGCTTGGTATCTGCAAACAAAGGTATGAATTGAAGGAGAGTTTGTGATACAATATGTTTCTTTGTAAGTCATAAGCAGAACAACATTTTAAAAAAGGGAGTGATTCCCAAGATGACTTATCTCAGCAATGCTTAGGAAGTAGAGTTTCAAGTGATAACAGCTTTTATTCAGTGAACACTTGCTGTGTGTGTGCAAAGCTCTGTTTGGATTAAGTGCTGTATGTGTAAGTTCTGCTCTGTGTAATATAATGTGTACTAGTAGAGGGTGCAAACTGGATTGTGTTGAGAATGATACTGATTATCATTATCTTATGATATCAATTCTTTTCAACTTCTTTAAATGATAAATTCAAGATTCTTGAGAAAGAAAAAGAGAAGGACAGACAGGTAGCCATAGATACAGTAGGGAGAAAGGAAAGGAAAGAAAGAAGGAGAGAAGGAAAAAAGAGAGGCAGAGAGAGAGAGAAGGCAGGAGGAGGTTGAACCAGATTAGTTGTGACTTGGGCCTTTGTGGAAAAACATGACTCATGACATGTAATGAAAACACAATTTTATTATTGTTCCGGTCAGCCTTACTTACTTGAGACATTTGGTGAGAGTAATTATCTCTTGCTGCTGAATCAGAACTTGGGAAGTTTCCATAACTAATACTCTCAGGTATTAGTATATCCTACCATCTCTTTTAAGAAATACACCTAGCCTCAGTGAATGAGTCAGAGTTACCAAATTTAAGATGTTAATGCAATTGGAACTTGATTCAACATCAGATGTTTTCTTTTTCAGCTCAGGTTTTCTTCTTGTTGATATGGTGGGGTTGGCATGGCTCCACCTCCAGCC
The DNA here is from genome assembly GCA_022376925.1 of Tragulus kanchil. NCBI lineage: Eukaryota > Metazoa > Chordata > Mammalia > Artiodactyla > Tragulidae > Tragulus > Tragulus kanchil. The sequence goes on from JAIOJX010000024.1 coordinate 151,529,370, forward strand.
TCCATAAGTCTGTTCTCATAGCTAGCAGTTCTTAATTGCTGCATTTTATTCTTGCATAGATCTGGGGAATTTAAAAGGAATGATAACATTAAAAGTTCAGAAGAATTATTGCTATAATGTCAGGCCACATTTCTGATAGAGTCTTCCAAAAATGTATAAAGGGATCATTCTTATAGGGCCTGTCTCTAAGAATTGTTCTTTATTTGCCATGTGGAACTTTGTAAATATTTAACTTTCTTTAGAGTTTGGAATGTGCAACTGTGATTTATTGTTTCTAATGATTGAAAAAGGCTTGGTATCTGCAAACAAAGGTATGAATTGAAGGAGAGTTTGTGATACAATATGTTTCTTTGTAAGTCATAAGCAGAACAACATTTTAAAAAAGGGAGTGATTCCCAAGATGACTTATCTCAGCAATGCTTAGGAAGTAGAGTTTCAAGTGATAACAGCTTTTATTCAGTGAACACTTGCTGTGTGTGTGCAAAGCTCTGTTTGGACTAAGTGCTGTATGTGTAAGTTCTGCTCTGTGTAATATAATGTGTACTAGTAGAGGGTGCAAACTGGATTGTGTTGAGAATGATACTGATTATCATTATCTTATGATATCAATTCTTTTCAACTTCTTTAAATGATAAATTCAAGATTCTTGAGAAAGAAAAAGAGAAGGACAGACAGGTAGCCATAGATACAGTAGGGAGAAAGGAAAGGAAAGAAAGAAGGAGAGAAGGAAAAAAGAGAGGCAGAGAGAGAGAGAAGGCAGGAGGAGGTTGAACCAGATTAGTTGTGACTTGGGCCTTTGTGGAAAAACATGACTCATGACATGTAATGAAAACACAATTTTATTATTGTTCCGGTCAGCCTTACTTACTTGAGACATTTGGTGAGAGTAATTATCTCTTGCTGCTGAATCAGAACTTGGGAAGTTTCCATAACTAATACTCTCAGGTATTAGTATATCCTACCATCTCTTTTAAGAAATACACCTAGCCTCAGTGAATGAGTCAGAGTTACCAAATTTAAGATGTTAATGCAATTGGAACTTGATTCAACATCAGATGTTTTCCCTTTTTTCAGCTCAGGTTTTCTTCTTGTTGATATGGTGGGGTTGGCATGGCTGACTTCTATCTTTCTATGCTTTGTGTTCTCCTTCGCCTTAACAATTTTTTTTTGTCCCAGTTTTTGAGTTTGTTCTTGACCCTGTTGAAGTTTGAAAGGACAGAAATAAGGGGATAAAAAGGGTTATAAATTGGCCTTCTGGGTTGAGTACGTTTTAAGGTGATTATCTCCTTGGTGGACAGTTTGTGTTTTTTTTCTAATGCCTGAAGTTCTCTCACTTTTAGGTTGCTTACCTGTCAGAATCATCTCTGTAGTGCTTGCTCACTTGACTCCCTTCCATGGTTTCCTGAGAATCAAGGTCTTCTACCTTCTTCCTAGGATTCCTTTGCTCCTCCAGGAGGCTTTAACTCATAGGATTTGTTTTGATGTGAGGCCAGTTCTTTCTACCAAGGGATTTGTGACTCTTCCACTGAAAACATTCATGCAAACTTTATCCCATCAAAAATTTGGGAGAGTAAGTCAGTCCCCATGGGACTAACTCATCAAGGAGCTTCCTGCCACAGGTCACTTCAGCTAGCTCACACTTGAGTCAAGCTACAGTCTTCTGTGCCCATTAGATGCTAGGGAATACCAAGTTCTTCAAATGGTGTCATGAAAATCCATTCAGGAGAGACATGAGAAAATATCAGAACACTCTTCTGTCCTAAGTAAGTGGGAAGAAACTAAAAGTGTAGCTTGAGAAAGAAAAGAGAAGGACAGACAGGTAATAGAAGGAAAAGAAGGAAAAAGAGGGGGGGCAGAGAGAGAGAGAAGGCAGGAGGAGGTTGAACCAGATTAGTTGTGACTTGGGCCTTTGTGGAAAAACATGACTCATGACATGTAATGAAAACACAATTTTATTATTGTTCCGGTCAGCCTTACTTACTTGAGACATTTGGTGAGAGTAATTATCTCTTGCTGCTGAATCAGAACTTGGGAAGTTTCCATAACTAATACTCTCAGGTATTAGTATATCCTACCATCTCTTTTAAGAAATACACCTAGCCTCAGTGAATGAGTCAGAGTTACCAAATTTAAGATGTTAATGCAATTGGAACTTGATTCAACATCAGATGTTTTCCCTTTTTTCAGCTCAGGTTTTCTTCTTGTTGATATGGTGGGGTTGGCATGGCTGACTTCTATCTTTCTATGCTTTGTGTTCTCCTTCGCCTTAACAATTTTTTTTTGTCCCAGTTTTTGAGTTTGTTCTTGACCCTGTTGAAGTTTGAAAGGACAGAAATAAGGGGATAAAAAGGGTTATAAATTGGCCTTCTGGGTTGAGTACGTTTTAAGGTGATTATCTCCTTGGTGGACAGTTTGTGTTTTTTTTCTAATGCCTGAAGTTCTCTCACTTTTAGGTTGCTTACCTGTCAGAATCATCTCTGTAGTGCTTGCTCACTTGACTCCCTTCCATGGTTTCCTGAGAATCAAGGTCTTCTACCTTCTTCCTAGGATTCCTTTGCTCCTCCAGGAGGCTTTAACTCATAGGATTTGTTTTGATGTGAGGCCAGTTCTTTCTACCAAGGGATTTGTGACTCTTCCACTGAAAACATTCATGCAAACTTTATCCCATCAAAAATTTGGGAGAGTAAGTCAGTCCCCATGGGACTAACTCATCAAGGAGCTTCCTGCCACAGGTCACTTCAGCTAGCTCACACTTGAGTCAAGCTACAGTCTTCTGTGCCCATTAGATGCTAGGGAATACCAAGTTCTTCAAATGGTGTCATGAAAATCCATTCAGGAGAGACATGAGAAAATATCAGAACACTCTTCTGTCCTAAGTAAGTGGGAAGAAACTAAAAGTGTAGCTTTTTCTGAAGAAATTTCTTCTTAAATCCCCTTCCACTTTCATTCTCTCTCCCTTTTCTATTTTTTATATTTTCAAAGATGGATTCAGGGGCTTCCCAGGTGGCACTAGTGGTAAAGAACCTGTCTTCCAATGCAGGAGACATAAGAGACGTGGGTTTGACCCCTGAGTCTGGAAGATCCTCTGGAGAAGGGCATGGCAGCTCACTCCAGTATTCTTGTCTGCAGAAACCCACGGGACCAAGGAGCCTGGCAGGCTTCAGTCCATAGAGTCTCAGAGAGTCAGACACAACTGAAGCAACTTAGCACACACACTCGCACAGGGTGAATTCATGATTTAGGACACTACTTCTCTTAACTTTTTGGTAAGGACATATTCTGCATATGGCACCCTGTCCCACACTCAGTTTGGCATCTGAAATACATCATGCTGGTATCTCAGCAGAAATCAAGGTCAACACAAGAGAGAACTCACACTATATTAGAAGCAACTTTCTTTGCTTTCAAATAAACACGAAATGGAAATACGTAATTTCTATAAGTCATGGAAATTAGGTAATTCTAATGACTTTATTGGGCTTTCCAAGTGGTGGTAAAAAAAAAAAAATCTACCTGCCAAGCAGGAAATGAGGGTTTGATCTCTAGGGTGGGAAGATCCTCTGGAGAAGGAAATGGAAACCCATGACTATTCTTGCCTGAAAAATTCCATGGGCATAGGAGGCTAGCAGGCTACAGTTCATGTAGCCTCACAAAAGAGGTGGACATGAATTAGTGACTAAACAAGAATAACAAATGCTTTTATTGATTGTAATTGCAGAGCCTAGGACAGTTCTGGATATATAGAAAGAACCCATCAAATGTTTCCGTACAGGAGGAAGGGAAGAAGAAATGCATATTATTCACCTTTTGTCATCAGGTGCGTGCATCCTATTCCAATGTGCTGCTTCTCTTCCATTAGCTTCTGTCAACTTTGACCTTAATTTTGTTCTTAGTCCCAGTGGTCATATTTACTCTATTTACTTGTGTAGCTCTCCCTTGAGTAGCTAAGTATCTGACCTTGGTTATCTCTCTGACTTCACATTCACTACAAAACCTAGTTTTGGGATAGGCTTATACTCACTTGATAATGAACACTGAGGGATCTTCCCAGGCCAGGAATTGAACCAGTTCCCTTTGCACTGCAAGGCAGACTCTATCCACTGGACTACCAGGGAAGCCCTGACCTACTTTATTTTTATTTATTTTTATTAATTTATCAAACAGTTACTGAGAATCTGCCATAAGTCAGCAGTAAGTAGGCACTGCAAATACGAAACTTAGAATGATAGTTTTCATGTGTTAACATATATAGCTGATATAATGGACAGACATTAAGTGTTTTGTGGAAATAATCTCACTTAATATTAAACTAATTCTGCATGGAGATATTATTGTTATCATTTCCATTTTACAGATCAGAAAATGAAACACAAGAAGGCTAAATAAATTCCCTGGGCTCCCATAGGAGAAAGCTGGAGCTGACAATCTAATTCTTAACCAACATGTTATGCAACTTCACCTACTTGGTTCTGCTTGAGGTACTGAGTAACTTCTGTCTGTTTTTGGCATAGAGCTGGTGAGTTGGACAAGGGGCTGGAACTGGAGCTGGTGATTGTAATGAAGCACCTAGTGAACATTGTGGAGATGCACTATTCATGTGGTGGTACAAAGCACTGGTAAAAATCATGGTTTTAATATTTGCTAGCTGTGTCTCCTTTTTGTTGTCCAATTTTCTAACCTATAAAATAGGGGTGATAGTATCCACTCATGGGGTCATAGGAAGGATGAAACAGAATACAGCGTAGTATATAACATTCAGAAAGTACTAAATAATTTATAACTATTATTTAAAAAATAAACATACCCTTTAAGGTCCAATATGATGAAAATACTCAAATAGCATTATCTTTCTTCTGAACTAATCCAAGGCTTTGCTGCTAGTGGGCCATCTACGAAGGAGAAACATTTATTAGTTCTATTTTGGAGAAAAGAAAAATGATGCAAGTAGCTGTTGAAGACTTAACGTTCTCTAAGAGCTTGGTCTCTAGAAACAAGATTTCTAACTTTTCTCTGTTTTTTTGCTGTTTGCTGTGGTGCATAGCTCAATGGAAAGCCACTTTTCAGCATTAGTGTTTCTTCTCTCAGAAAAATTTTGTTACCCTAAGTCCATGGGACTGTAAGATCTGTGAAAACCATGCACTATCTATTTAATTTATGACTCTAAAATGGCATGGCTGCTGAAGAGTGAAACCTACTTCGGGTGGGGACCTCAGGCCTGCTGATGAAAGATAAGGTTTTCCACAAAGATACGCAAGATGTGGGATGTGAGAAGGGGCTCATATGAGTGGACCTTGAGTGTTTAAAAGACAATGAGGTAGAAATGATGTCACCCTATTTTTAGCTAAGAATAAAAGTCTGTTTTAGGGACTGGGTCTAGTTGAATTGTGTTCAACTGTCTGCAAACCTCTCAAGTTTAGCATTTATTTTTTGAATAAGAAATGGCTAAATAGGAGATTACATAATCAAAATGAATAGAATGCTGCTCTGTGACATTGGAGGACACATAAAATATGCAACAGCATTCTTACAAAAGGAAATAAAGCACAATTGTACTTGTTTGGGATTACATTAACTCTCAAACCCAAATCCATAGATTTGAATTTAAAACTATTTCCTCTAAATTAAAGTCTTCCATGGGGCACAGGTTTTAACTTTAGAAAGAGAAATATTATGTTCCAAGACATGGGTCTGAGCTGTAATTTGTTAGCTCCCTACTGTACATAGCCAGTTTATTCTGAAAAATCCATAAAGGGTGACTCCTCAGACAAGAAAACCTTCTTTCGCTTCGTGTCATGGCTTCCTGCCCTAATTTCCCAGAATGCCTGTTGGCTGTCAGGATATTCCTGCCAAAGCACATGAAGAGCTGTTGCTTCAGTTTTCTCTTTGTAGCTGAATAAGAAAACCTTCCATGTGTGGAGAAATTTCCTTCCATTAATCTATGCATAAGAATTTAACTTAAGAGAGACACAGAGAGAAATAGATACAGGTAGCCTCAGAGATGGAAAGAAAAGAGGACCATAACAAACAAGTCACATAGCTATTTCCCTATGGCCCAAACCTGAAACCTCATACAGATTTATTCTTGAGCAAATGAAAGTAATTTCCCAGTCTTGCTTGTAGGCAAGATCTAGACTCAGCCGGAAGACTAGACTGCAGTTTTCAAGAAGGTGGAAGTTGTCCATTTTGCCTATTGTATTAGTAGCACCTAACTTAGGCCTTGGCTTATGTTAAGTGAACAATGATATTTGTTAAATGAATGAATGTAATAATCAAGTTTCTCTCTAATCTTGCTTCTGATATAAGAAGTTAAGATATTTTGGACTTGAATATCATTTTTCTTCTCTTAGAATTAAGGCAGACTGTACATTTTATTATTTTTGAGGGTTGTATGTCACTTTAACAAGAACATACTTTAGGAAAGTTGTCTAAACAATAAAAATCCTTACTGTAACCAATTGTTATGAAAAGCATTTTAACTTATTTAAATAGAGAAAAGTCTTCCTAGTATGTGTGTGTTAAAGAATGAAGGTCTAAGTAAATCTGAATCTTCCTTGGGAAGAGCTTTAGCTGCTTAAACTGATCAAGTAAGGTCATTTAAAGCAGAATCTTGAAGGCCATTAGGTTAGTCTGTTCTGGCTGCCATAACAAAATACCATGGACTTGGTGGTTTAAACAACAAAAATTAATTTTATCTCAATTATGGAGACTGGAATTCTTAGATCAAGGCACCAGTTTGGTTAGATTCTGGTGTCAGATCTCTTCTTAGCTTATAGACAATGCCTTCTTGCTGTGTTCTCATGTAGCAGAGAAAGAGAGAGAGAGAGAATTCTGTCTGGTGTCTCTTCTTATAAGGGCACCAATATCATCATGAGGGCCCCATCTTATGACCTCATCTAAGCCTAATTACCTCCCAAGGGCCCCCATATCCAAATGCAGTCACATTGGGGGTTAAGGCTTTCAGAGAAACATTTTGAGGGCACATAGATCAGTACATAGCAACAACGTTGAATTGGTTGGATTTGTTCTGAAGCATCTGCAAGTTCTTAAGCGAGCAAGCATCAGACTAAGATCACAGTATATGTTTCAGGAAGATGATTTACAGTAAGAATAATTGAAGAGTGATTAAAACTAGTGACATGGACAGGTGTGCACTATGGGTGGAGGAGAGTTGATGACAGATGAGATATCATGGATTTGGAGTAAGGTACTTGATGGTGGGTTTCCCTGGTGGCTCACAGTTTTGATCCATGGGTCCTGAAGATCAACTACAATGGGAGGCCCACACAGGCCAAAGAACAAAGATGGGTGAAAATAACTAAATGAAAGACCAATAAAAGAGAGCAAAATTTAAAAAAAATTAAAAAAATGAAGAATCAACAAACTTGGGCAATTATGATATGAGAGAAGAAGGGAGGGGAGGCATTAAAATGTCTCTGAAACTTTGAGGCTGTGGAATGTGAAGAATACTGGTCCTTTTGTTGGATCAGGAATTTTCCAAGGAAAAATCCACTTCTGATCTGCAGAGGATGAATGGTTGAGGGAATAACCCATTTTCCTACTCCGGTCATGTGGCACATGTATATATGTGGATCTGTGTGTATGCTCATCTAAATGACAACATAAGCCTATTGATGATAGAAGTTTATATTTCCTGAGGACTGCTAGCAGGAGTAAATTAAGCCCTATATTAATAAACTGAATACAACCAGTATTTATTGAGCAGTCTCTGTATGAACTCTTGTGCCAAGAACTGTGGAAGAGCCAATAATTAAGTCTTTGTCATCTAGCAGCTAACAAATGAGTGAAGGGATCATGGACTTAAATAACTTTAGTCTAAAGTAGACTGAGACTTCTATTCTAATAAAGAAAATGTCTTCTATTAATGGTAAATATTGTGAGGGGAAGGAGGTTGACTTAGTTGGAAAAAATTCATTTTGGAGGCAGTAGGGCATGATCTGTTCCTTGAAAAATGGTTGGATTCAAACAGCCTAATTACCTCCCAAGGGCCCCCATATCCAAATGCAGTCACATTGGGGGTTAAGGCTTTCAGAGAAACATTTTGAGGGCACATAGATCAGTACATAGCAACAACGTTGAATTGGTTGGATTTGTTCTGAAGCATCTGCAAGTTCTTAAGCGAGCAAGCATCAGACTAAGATCACAGTATATGTTTCAGGAAGATGATTTACAGTAAGAATAATTGAAGAGTGATTAAAACTAGTGACATGGACAGGTGTGCACTATGGGTGGAGGAGAGTTGATGACAGATGAGATATCATGGATTTGGAGTAAGGTACTTGATGGTGGGTTTCCCTGGTGGCTCACAGTTTTGATCCATGGGTCCTGAAGATCAACTACAATGGGAGGCCCACACAGGCCAAAGAACAAAGATGGGTGAAAATAACTAAATGAAAGACCAATAAAAGAGAGTAAAATTTAAAAAAAAATTAAAAAAATGAAGAATCAACAAACTTGGGCAATTATGATATGAGAGAAGAAGGGAGGGGAGGCATTAAAATGTCTCTGAAACTTTGAGGCTGTGGAATGTGAAGAATACTGGTCCTTTTGTTGGATCAGGAATTTTCCAAGGAAAAATCCACTTCTGATCTGCAGAGGATGAATGGTTGAGGGAATAACCCATTTTCCTACTCCGGTCATGTGGCACATGTATATATGTGGATCTGTGTGTATGCTCATCTAAATGACAACATAAGCCTATTGATGATAGAAGTTTATATTTCCTGAGGACTGCTAGCAGGAGTAAATTAAGCCCTATATTAATAAACTGAATACAACCAGTATTTATTGAGCAGTCTCTGTATGAACTCTTGTGCCAAGAACTGTGGAAGAGCCAATAATTAAGTCTTTGTCATCTAGCAGCTAACAAATGAGTGAAGGGATCATGGACTTAAATAACTTTAGTCTAAAGTAGACTGAGACTTCTATTCTAATAAAGAAAATGTCTTCTATTAATGGTAAATATTGTGAGGGGAAGGAGGTTGACTTAGTTGGAAAAAATTCATTTTGGAGGCAGTAGGGCATGATCTGTTCCTTGAAAAATGGTTGGATTCAAACAGAAATGGAGAAATTATTCCAGAAAGAAGGCATAATATGCATGATTGAAAGTCCAGAAAGAAAATACAGATGAGAAAATTAGAAAGAGCTTAGTTAAAAGACCAGTAAAGAAGACCAGTAAATCATGGGTTAAGTGTAAAAATAGAAGTGCACAGGAGAGGAAAGTCATCTGTCCTAAACATCAGGTATTTTCAGTGGGGCAGTCTTACAACTTAAGGTGGTAGAAAAACAGTTCTTACATTTTTATGTATAAATCACAGATACACATTGCAATAAATAATCAGATACACAGTAATACATGACATTAAAATGATGTATGGGTAATTAGAAAAAATATACCTAAAAAGACTCCTTAAGGGTATTATAACAAAAAAAAAGTAAGGAACACTACTATAGATGGATTTTGGCAAAATGGTGATTTTATGGAGCCCTATGAAGAAAGTAACTTGTATTATTTAAGCAACTTGTCTTGTTTTAAGCTCTGGTTCTGGTCCACTTCTTGGAGATAGGATACTGAATTAAGGTGAGTCTAGGTAATTTGAATAAAAATACTCCACAAACTCAAACTGTTAATGTAATTTTGGAAACTGTATGTGAGGTAAATCACATAAAGTTGTTTTTTTCCTGACTCATGGAAAGAGTGACTTCCAAAGTAATTTTTTTCCTTCATCTTGATTTTGGCGGCTTGGCATTATAAAGTACATGGATTGCAAAATGTTTTCAGAGCCCATTATAGTCATTAAATAATGAACACTCTCTTCTCCAATCTCACAAATTCCATTAAGACTGACATCATCACTTTTATAACCCAAAGACATAGACCTGCTTTTTTTTCAATTGCAAAATAGTTTGATTATAGATGTAAGATTGAAATCTATTATTTTTAGACTATGAGATGCTCTCAGTTTTTTTTATTTTTAAATTAATGTGGAAGAGCCAATAATTAAGTCTTTGTCATCTAGCAGCTAACAAATGAGTGAAGGGATCATGGACTTAAATAACTTTAGTCTAAAGTAGACTGAGACTTCTATTCTAATAAAGAAAATGTCTTCTATTAATGGTAAATATTGTGAGGGGAAGGAGGTTGACTTAGTTGGAAAAAATTCATTTTGGAGGCAGTAGGGCATGATCTGTTCCTTGAAAAATGGTTGGATTCAAACAGAAATGGAGAAATTATTCCAGAAAGAAGGCATAATATGCATGATTGAAAGTCCAGAAAGAAAATACAGATGAGAAAATTAGAAAGAGCTTAGTTAAAAGACCAGTAAAGAAGACCAGTAAATCATGGGTTAAGTGTAAAAATAGAAGTGCACAGGAGAGGAAAGTCATCTGTCCTAAACATCAGGTATTTTCAGTGGGGCAGTCTTACAACTTAAGGTGGTAGAAAAACAGTTCTTACATTATTAATTATAAAGCACAGATACACATTGCAATAAATAATCAGATACACAGTAATACATGACATTAAAATGATGTATGGGTAATTAGAAAAAATATACCTAAAAAGACTCCTTAAGGGTATTATAACAAAAAAAAAGTAAGGAACACTACTATAGATGGATTTTGGCAAAATGGTGATTTTATGGAGCCCTATGAAGAAAGTAACTTGTATTATTTAAGCAACTTGTCTTGTTTTAAGCTCTGGTTCTGGTCCACTTCTTGGAGATAGGATACTGAATTAAGGTGAGTCTAGGTAATTTGAATAAAAATACTCCACAAACTCAAACTGTTAATGTAATTTTGGAAACTGTATGTGAGGTAAATCACATAAAGTTGTTTTTTTCCTGACTCATGGAAAGAGTGACTTCCAAAGTAATTTTTTTCCTTCATCTTGATTTTGGCGGCTTGGCATTATAAAGTACATGGATTGCAAAATGTTTTCAGAGCCCATTATAGTCATTAAATAATGAACACTCTCTTCTCCAATCTCACAAATTCCATTAAGACTGACATCATCACTTTTATAACCCAAAGACATAGACCTGCTTTTTTTTCAATTGCAAAATAGTTTGATTATAGATGTAAGATTGAAATCTATTATTTTTAGACTATGAGATGCTCTCAGTTTATTTTTAATAATTTTATTAGCAAGTATTTATGGAAATACCAAAGGTGTAATTATTTTAAGTGCCAGGTTCCATGGGGCAAAAGATTTAGAAGACTGAAGATACATTTACTGGTCTATTAAGAGTTGAACACACACTAAATAAATTCATGAGAGTTTGTGTTAATCTGATCACCTAACTGTGGCAAACAAAATGAAGCAAACAAAAAAAAAATTTTAGTCTTTTTTATAATGTGAGTCTTATTTGGGATAGTAATACTATATTCCAGACTTTGGAAAACTAATCAGGAGTCACACAGAAATAAGGAGGAAGCGTGATAAAGACCATTTACATTTACCTTGAGAAATAGAATCTATTGAAATTCAGTAGGAAAAATAGACTCATTTATGGTTGCAATAGGATATGTCATCGATTATATCCCTATTGATCAATAACCATATCCTTACCTACTGAACACTGGCTCAGATGTGTGACTTCTTTTAGCTAGTGATGTGTGTCATACTCAGGCAGAAGCTTTGAGAGTGAATTGTTTTTGTCACAGTCTGTTTCTCTGTTGTCATGCCAGTGACATTCTAGATGGAGATTTTACTTTCAGGCTAAGTCCCAGAATGAGAATAGGTGCAGACCTTCAGTCAGTTTTCCTTGACATGAGCCATGAGTAAGAAATGGAATTCTGCTCCTATAAGCTAATGCAATTTGGTTTGTTACTACAGCATAATTAAGGTGAGTCTAGGTAATTTGAATAAAATACTCCACAAACTCAAACTGTTAATGTAATTTTGGAAACTGTATGTGAGGTAAATCACATAAAGTTGTTTTTTTCCTGACTCATGGAAAGAGTGACTTCCAAAGTAATTTTTTTCCTTCATCTTGATTTTGGCGGCTTGGCATTATAAAGTACATGGATTGCAAAATGTTTTCAGAGCCCATTATAGTCATTAAATAATGAACACTCTCTTCTCCAATCTCACAAATTCCATTAAGACTGACATCATCACTTTTATAACCCAAAGACATAGACCTGCTTTTTTTTCAATTGCAAAATAGTTTGATTATAGATGTAAGATTGAAATCTATTATTTTTAGACTATGAGATGCTCTCAGTTTATTTTTAATAATTTTATTAGCAAGTATTTATGGAAATACCAAAGGTGTAATTATTTTAAGTGCCAGGTTCCATGGGGCAAAAGATTTAGAAGACTGAAGATACATTTACTGGTCTATTAAGAGTTGAACACACACTAAATAAATTCATGAGAGTTTGTGTTAATCTGATCACCTAACTGTGGCAAACAAAATGAAGCAAACAAAAAAAAAATTTTAGTCTTTTTTATAATGTGAGTCTTATTTGGGATAGTAATACTATATTCCAGACTTTGGAAAACTAATCAGGAGTCACACAGAAATAAGGAGGAAGCGTGATAAAGACCATTTACATTTACCTTGAGAAATAGAATCTATTGAAATTCAGTAGGAAAAATAGACTCATTTATGGTTGCAATAGGATATGTCATCGATTATATCCCTATTGATCAATAACCATATCCTTACCTACTGAACACTGGCTCAGATGTGTGACTTCTTTTAGCTAGTGATGTGTGTCATACTCAGGCAGAAGCTTTGAGAGTGAATTGTTTTTGTCACAGTCTGTTTCTCTGTTGTCATGCCAGTGACATTCTAGATGGAGATTTTACTTTCAGGCTAAGTCCCAGAATGAGAATAGGTGCAGACCTTCAGTCAGTTTTCCTTGACATGAGCCATGAGTAAGAAATGGAATTCTGCTCCTATAAGCTAATGCAATTTGGTTTGTTACTACAGCATAGCCCTGCCTAGTCTGACTGCTGCTAAAAACTAGCATGGCAAGACATCAATGAGTAAATGCAATTCTGATGGGGTTAATGAGAACTGTAAACAATCCATTCAGAGAAAACCAGCTGGCTGGAACTCAATAGAAGAAATAGAAGAGGCAATGATAAGATAAGAGAGCGTATGCATGGCTGGTTATAGTTTATGTGTATGTTTGTGCATTTACTGTGGATTTATCTATTTCAGTTAGCAGAGAAAGGAAAAAACTATTTGAAGGGGAAAAATCAGTATTGAAAAATTGTTGTGTATTACTTTATTATTTTTTATTGTCATGGGCACTGTGCTGCAGCTTACTCTGATTCCTATTTTTATTAGTTCTCACTAAGAACTATCTTATCTATAGTATAGTATAGTAGAACTATACTATCTTAAACAGATCAGTGACCTTTTACAGTCACAGTGTAGTCCCCTCAGAGTCATGAGCCTCGGACTTGGACAATAAAGTGTCATGGTCTCGAGTATTGTCAAACCAAGAGCAGCTTTATTAATCATAGAACATATAATAATCAGAATCAAGATTCCATTAATCAGAATTCAAATAAAGGCAAGCACAAACAGTCAGAACTCAATCAAATGCAAACAGAAGTTCTTACCCCAGAGCTACAGAGTCTTGATTTCACATCCGGCACAGCCAGTCTTCATGAGCGAGCCTCCTGCACAATCTTACCTTATATTTTTATTATTATTTTTCCAGCTAGAAATCTCAAGTTAACTAGTAATCATAAAAGTGGTTATTACAAGAACTTTTTTCTCCTCTAGAGACGCAAAAATGGTTACTACTGGAGTTTTTTGCTCCTCTACTAGTGCCTAAACACCTTGTCCTTGGGGGGGAAACATGTGTTTGTACAGAAAAAATTCTTAAAATTCTTAATTTACAAAGTGAACTACGAGTTGTAAAGAGTGTGTTACACTATAACTAAAAAAGGCGTGAGTGGAAGAGCTTTTGTGTTCTGTACTAGCACTTAGGTAAACATCTCTATCAATGTTTGTCAGAGATGATAGTTTAAGTCTATAAACTGTTAATTTTATGAGTGGGGCTATTTCAGACCCAGGCTTTTATCAGTAAAAGTGTCAGCTACTTAGTCATCTTCTGAGGAGGTCTCAGAGAGGCGGGGCTGCAGGCAGTGCTTATCGCTAGTGTGAAGAGACATTTGTCTGCTCTGCCTGGGTATCTTTTCTTGATCTTTCCTGTGAGAAGTGAGTATGAAACCATCCTCTCGTACTAATGACCACCCTTGTGGGAGCATTCGACATACCCACCAAGTTAGAGTAGAGGCATCTTCTTCCCCACATAGTGGCATTGCCTGCAAATAACCTAACTTTTCTTCCTCATCACTTTCCCCATCAGAACTGTTCTCCTCATAATTAGAGACCCAGGATCTGTCAGTGAAGATGCCTTTGCTTGCCCATGACATTATCTGCGCAATGCAATTTATATGAATTTGCCTCCCCAAGAAAGTGAATAGTTTCAGGGAAGGAAGAAAGTGTAACACAATTTGTTTGCCTGTGAACCTCAAGGTAGGATTTTTCTAACATTCACTCACAGAGAGCTAAAACTGTTGTTTGGAATTCACACATACATGCTTTGCACCATCCATTTCTCTGCTCTAAACTGATATTAGGGAAATTTCTGCTGATAATGACTCTACTGGAGTAGCTCAGATGGTAAAGAATCTGCCTGCAGTGAAGGAGACCTACGTTTGATCCCTGGGAAAAGCCCCCAGAGAAGGGAATGGCAATCCACTCCAGTATTCTTGTCCGGAGAGTTCCGTGGACAGAGGAGCCTGGCCAGCTATATTCCATGGGGTCGCAAAGAGTTGGACACAACATAGCAACTAACATGTTCACTGGTGACAATAGGAATGTTATAAGTGGATGTATAAACTTGACCTTACTTTGATCATTACATTGTCTAGTTTCCTTTCTAAGTCGATCTCCATGAGAAGTAACATGAAACTAAAAAAACTGTCATGCTTCTGTTTTGTTTTCTGATAGAAGCATTGGAAAGTGGGAAAGAGAGAAACTTAGATAATCCAAGATTTCTTTAATTATTTCCTAATTCTCACCTTCCATTGATCATAATAAGTGAAAACAGGTAACCAAGGAAGTAATATTTATATATCTTCTCGTTTTTTTTTATATCTTAGGCTTTTGCAGATGATAGTTTAAGTCTATAAACTGTTAATTTTATGGGTGGGGCTATTTCAGACCCAGGCTTTTATCAGTAAAAGTGTCAGCTACTTAGTCATCTTCTGAGGAGGTCTCAGAGAGGCGGGGCTGCAGGCAGTGCTTATCGCTAGTGTGAAGAGACATTTGTCTGCTCTGCCTGGGTATCTTTTCTTGATCTTTCCTGTGAGAAGTGAGTATGAAACCATCCTCTCGTACTAATGACCACCCTTGTGGGAGCATTCGACATACCCACCAAGTTAGAGTAGAGGCATCTTCTTCCCCACATAGTGGCATTGCCTGCAAATAACCTAACTTTTCTTCCTCATCACTTTCCCCATCAGAACTGTTCTCCTCATAATTAGAGACCCAGGATCTGTCAGTGAAGATGCCTTTGCTTGCCCATGACATTATCTGCGCAATGCAATTTATATGAATTTGCCTCCCCAAGAAAGTGAATAGTTTCAGGGAAGGAAGAAAGTGTAACACAATTTGTTTGCCTGTGAACCTCAAGGTAGGATTTTTCTAACATTCACTCACAGAGAGCTAAAACTGTTGTTTGGAATTCACACATACATGCTTTGCACCATCCATTTCTCTGCTCTAAACTGATATTAGGGAAATTTCTGCTGATAATGACTCTACTGGAGTAGCTCAGATGGTAAAGAATCTGCCTGCAGTGAAGGAGACCTACGTTTGATCCCTGGGAAAAGCCCCCAGAGAAGGGAATGGCAATCCACTCCAGTATTCTTGTCCGGAGAGTTCCGTGGACAGAGGAGCCTGGCCAGCTATATTCCATGGGGTCGCAAAGAGTTGGACACAACATAGCAACTAACATGTTCACTGGTGACAATAGGAATGTTATAAGTGGATGTATAAACTTGACCTTACTTTGATCATTACATTGTCTAGTTTCCTTTCTAAGTCGATCTCCATGAGAAGTAACATGAAACTAAAAACTGTCATGCTTCTGTTTTGTTTTCTGATAGAAGCATTGGAAAGTGGGAAAGAGAGAAACTTAGATAATCCAAGATTTCTTTAATTATTTCCTAATTCTCACCTTCCATTGATCATAATAAGTGAAAACAGGTAACCAAGGAAGTAATATTTATATATCTTCTCATACATGTTAATATATATCTATCTTTCCACATATATATTTTATTAGCCATGACTCGTATTCATACTGCTGAAGAGGAAAGTTTGTCTACTCAGGGTATTTCTAAAGACAGAAGTATAGAATTTAAATATATGGCATGCAAGAAGCTTGCCTTACTCAGCACAGAGTCGGATAGAGTCAGAGAACAGTGAAACAAGAGAACCTTAGAACTGGGAGGTAAATTGAACTCCTTTTAGAGTTAGCTTTTAAATTATAGCTTCTGAATGTAAGCCATTTACAAACCATTCTCTGACAGAACTGATTTTGGTACTGTCTTGTTTCCTTTCCCCGTCCTCTCCCTGGGAACAGTAGCCCTGAGCCTGACCCCCTCTGACTTTCAGATGTATCCATGCAGAATTTCTTTCCAAGTGTCAGAATTTCTGGGTGATCACCATTGACTACATGCCAAAACACAGGAGGTATCCAAGTGGCCTATAAATAGAGCTGTGTCTGGGCTGCATCAGAAGTACTTAATAATCTCCTGTTGAAAATTTCAGACTGGGCTTCTTAGCAAAACAGCAGTAATTGATTCCATCACACCTTAACTTTATTCTAGATTGTTGTCTTTGAATATAAAGGATTTATTTTTGTCAGAAGTCTTAGTATTAGAAGTATTAATTGATGTATAGATGCAGGAAAATTTTCCCCTACTTAGTTCACCAAATATAAAAGGAAAGCAATAGAATAAACTTAAAACTCACAATGTAAAAATCATAAGTTGTCTAAGTATAAAATTATTTGTCCGGAACTAAACCTGGCCAGCTATATTCCATGGGGTCGCAAAGAGTTGGACACAACATAGCAACTAACATGTTCACTGGTGACAATAGGAATGTTATAAGTGGATGTATAAACTTGACCTTACTTTGATCATTACATTGTCTAGTTTCCTTTCTAAGTCGATCTCCATGAGAAGTAACATGAAACTAAAAAAACTGTCATGCTTCTGTTTTGTTTTCTGATAGAAGCATTGGAAAGTGGGAAAGAGAGAAACTTAGATAATCCAAGATTTCTTTAATTATTTCCTAATTCTCACCTTCCATTGATCATAATAAGTGAAAACAGGTAACCAAGGAAGTAATATTTATATATCTTCTCATACATGTTAATATATATCTATCTTTCCACATATATATTTTATTAGCCATGACTCGTATTCATACTGCTGAAGAGGAAAGTTTGTCTACTCAGGGTATTTCTAAAGACAGAAGTATAGAATTTAAATATATGGCATGCAAGAAGCTTGCCTTACTCAGCACAGAGTCGGATAGAGTCAGAGAACAGTGAAACAAGAGAACCTTAGAACTGGGAGGTAAATTGAACTCCTTTTAGAGTTAGCTTTTAAATTATAGCTTCTGAATGTAAGCCATTTACAAACCATTCTCTGACAGAACTGATTTTGGTACTGTCTTGTTTCCTTTCCCTGTCCTCTCCCTGGGAACAGTAGCCCTGAGCCTGACCCCCTCTGACTTTCAGATGTATCCATGCAGAATTTCTTTCCAAGTGTCAGAATTTCTGGGTGATCACCATTGACTACATGCCAAAACACAGGAGGTATCCAAGTGGCCTATAAATAGAGCTGTGTCTGGGCTGCATCAGAAGTACTTAATAATCTCCTGTTGAAAATTTCAGACTGGGCTTCTTAGCAAAACAGCAGTAATTGATTCCATCACACCTTAACTTTATTCTAGATTGTTGTCTTTGAATATAAAGGATTTATTTTTGTCAGAAGTCTTAGTATTAGAAGTATTAATTGATGTATAGATGCAGGAAAATTTTCCCCTACTTAGTTCACCAAATATAAAAAAAGGAAAGCAATAGAATAAACTTAAAAACTCACAATGTAAAAAATCATAAGCAATATTAAAATGTAGCTGAAAATTTTGAAAAGTTGTATGAGTTATAGACAACAGAGAAATTATTTCAGAAGGTATAAAGAACACTTATGTACCAATAAAGAAAATATTGAAAATGGAGCAAGGATGAGAAGAGATAATTCATGGAAAAAATAATTAAAATCAATAAACATGACAAGTTTTCAAATTTCACTAGTAATCATGAAATGAGTGATGAAGAGATGCTTTTTTTACACCTGTGCTATTGGTAATAATTAAAATAGGTAAAGGTAATCCTAACAAGGCTACCATAAAATTAGTTTTCTTTTGGATTATTTGAACCTCACTATAGCACTGTGGGCAAGTATAATAATTTAAGAACAGAACTGACAATATGCTAGCAAAAGCCTTAGAAAACTTTACACCCTTTGATTGAGTGATTTCAGTTTTAGAAATCTCCTCTGTGGAATTACTGATTCATAAAGAGATTTTTGCACAGAATATTTACCAAAGTCTTATTTGTAATAACAAATAAACCCAGAAACATCAAGAACAAAAAACAACCAAATCAAACCAAAACTAAACAAATAAAAAACTAGGGACAAATATTTCTAATGAGTGAAAAATAGGAATGATTAAGTAAACTATAGCTTATACAGATAGTAGAATTATTAACCATCATGTTTCCAATTGAGCCATTATTAACCATGCTTGGAAATAATTTTTAATAACATGAAAATATACATGTGTATACCTCATACTTAATTATATGTCATATATGATAGACATTATATTAAGCTGTTATAAACCATGGTTTGGAAGAACTTTTATTAACCAGGGGTTGTTGTTTAGTTGCTAAGTTGTGTCTGACTCTTTTGCAACCCCATGGACTGTAGCCCACCAGGCTCCTCTGTCAATGGGATTTTCCAGGCAAGAATACTGGAGTGGGTTACCATTTTCTTCTGCAAACTTAAGGTTACATATGTATGTCATAATAGATGCACATATCCTAATAAAATGCATATATTATGTATATCTATTTAAATACATATACACATAGTCTAGAAAGAGAAGATAACACATGAAAATTTTAATAGTACTCATTGCTGACTGATAGAAAAGAAAGGGCTACAAGAAACTCTTGAATTAATATGAACAGTCCTTCTACAGAGGTGATTTACACAGAGTTTATGCATCATTTTTAATTTGAGCTTCAATACAATACTGTGGATAAGTACAGGCAGATATTATTTCCCCCTTAATAGATAAATGTGCTGAGGCTGAGAGTTGCTTGGTTTAGTCAGAGTCACAAGGCAGCTAGCACAAGGTAGAGCTGAAATTTGAACATGGCTCACTTGATGCTGTGTCTAGATGTACTTCACCAGACATAGTTGGCTGTAAGATCACATGGCCAGAAAATATATACCAATAGAAAGGGCCAGAAAATGGTGAGAACTTCCAGTTATAATTCTTAAAATTTTTAGGGGCATGAATAAGACATAAAGTCAATTGAGATTCTATGTAGTAGTCTATGCAGATGAAAGTTTCTACCAGCTTAAAGGAAATTATTTACTATTCAAAACACCTTAGTGCACTGGCTAAATTGAAGAGCCTTTTTCATGAGTCATCCCTGAGATGTTTGAAGGAGAGTAATTGGGTATTATCTCCTTCTACACAAAGGGGAGCAAATTCATAAAGGAAGAACACCCTTTGTATTCACACAGTGAAGCGGTGAACAGGAGTGAGGTCCATCTCTCACGTAGTAGCTTCATATTCCTATCACCCCAAACAGGGTGTGTTACTGAGAAAGTATGCAAAGTTTGCTTCCAACTGAGTAAGCAAATACAGTGCTCACTGAATGTATTCTGTTTGTGTTCCCAAATAAGAGCTTGAGGATTCTTAGCCAGAAGTTTTAGAATTAGAAAAATGAGCATTAAAGTAATTCATCAGGAAACCACAGCAGCTAAGCTTTATTCCTTTCATTTGAGAGGCCTATGCTGTGATTGATACAGGAAGCCTCTTTGGGGTCAGAGTCTCCTGGGTGCCATTTATTTTTACCTCTCAGTATCAGGTTTTGTTTCATTTTAACAACAAATACACATTTATGTGATTTAGTCTCTCCTCTTAAAATATTGTCTACTTTGTTCAAACTTTAAAAGTTTTTACTCCATTATCTAAGTTTGCCTACAGTTATTCAGTGCTTCTCCTTCTGAAATTTCTAAACATTTTTAATCCACAAAATCTATTTGTGTAGATAGACCTAGTGTTCCTTATTCTTGAAATATAAAATACTATATTAGTTTATTTTATGTTTGATTCTACTTTTGTGCTATGGCATATTGAGAAACATTCTGCACAAAGAACATACTAGTGACCATTGATTGCTGATTGGGAGCTATTATGCTTGATGCATAGTTAGAATACTATTAGCAAACATTTTATATGTTATAAGAAAAGCATGCTTTGTTAAATTTTGGTGACTCATGTCAACTTTAAAGGGCTTCCCTGGTGGCTCAGCGGTAAAGTATCCTCCTGCATTGCAGGAGATGTGGGTTTGATCCCTGGGTTTGAAAATCCCCTGGTGAAAGGTAGGGCGACTCACTCTAGTATTCTTGCCTGGAAAATCCCACAGACAGAGAAGCCTGGCAGGCTAAAGTCCACAGAGCATAAAGAGTCGGATGTTACTGAAGGGACTGAGCACACACAGAACTTTAAAATCATGACCTAAAGCCCTAGAAGTAAATGTCTTTATCTCTGGTTATACCTTTGTGGCCCTCTCATACTCAGGCCTTGTTCCTCTTTTAATGGGAATAATTCATTGGCTGGGTTAGACTACTGTACATAAAAATGTGCTAGGTGATAAAAGGATGTTAACAATACATACTCATGCTATAAAGACCAGTTTTTCGGCATGTCTACAGAATATGGATGCATTACTTTAGGCATTTTGAACAGTTCTGTGGCTTTAATAGGGTGATAATATACATAGGGAAGGAAATGAAGGAAATTAAGCATACTTATTTAATATTAAATAGTAATATAAAACAAACAGTAATGAAGACAATATAAATCATGCCAAAATGTGTTCCAGAATGGAGTTTGGCTTAGATTGGGAGACTTTGGTATACTGTGGAGTCATCAAAACATTCTCATGGAGAGCTGGTAAGAGCAAGAGAAACAGGTGCAATGTAGTGAGTAACAACATCAACTTTAGATCAAGATAGGCCTGGGGTCTTTTGTTAAATAAGTTTTACTCCATTATCTAAGTTTGCCTACAGTTATTCAGTGCTTCTCCTTCTGAAATTTCTAAACATTTTTAATCCACAAAATCTATTTGTGTAGATAGACCTAGTGTTCCTTATTCTTGAAATATAAAATACTATATTAGTTTATTTTATGTTTGATTCTACTTTTGTGCTATGGCATATTGAGAAACATTCTGCACAAAGAACATACTAGTGACCATTGATTGCTGATTGGGAGCTATTATGCTTGATGCATAGTTAGAATACTATTAGCAAACATTTTATATGTTATAAGAAAAGCATGCTTTGTTAAATTTTGGTGACTCATGTCAACTTTAAAGGGCTGCCCTGGTGGCTCAGGGGTAAAGTATCCTCCTGCATTGCAGGAGATGTGGGTTTGATCCCTGGGTTTGAAAATCCCCTGGTGAAAGGTAGGGCGACTCACTCTAGTATTCTTGCCTGGAAAATCCCACAGACAGAGAAGCCTGGCAGGCTAAAGTCCACAGAGCATAAAGAGTCGGATGTTACTGAAGGGACTGAGCACACACAGAACTTTAAAATCATGACCTAAAGCCCTAGAAGTAAATGTCTTTATCTCTGGTTATACCTTTGTGGCCCTCTCATACTCAGGCCTTGTTCCTCTTTTAATGGGAATAATTCATTGGCTGGGTTAGACTACTGTACATAAAAATGTGCTAGGTGATAAAAGGATGTTAACAATACATACTCATGCTATAAAGACCAGTTTTTCGGCATGTCTACAGAATATGGATGCATTACTTTAGGCATTTTGAACAGTTCTGTGGCTTTAATAGGGTGATAATATACATAGGGAAGGAAATGAAGGAAATTAAGCATACTTATTTAATATTAAATAGTAATATAAAACAAACAGTAATGAAGACAATATAAATCATGCCAAAATGTGTTCCAGAATGGAGTTTGGCTTAGATTGGGAGACTTTGGTATACTGTGGAGTCATCAAAAACATTCTCATGGAGAGCTGGTAAGAGCAAGAGAAACAGGTGCAATGTAGTGAGTAACAACATCAACTTTAGATCAAGATAGGCCTGGGGTTGAATTCCTGACTTTGTGATCCTGAGCAAGTTATTTTACCTCTCTGAGATTTGGTTGTATTCTGTTATCCTGGATTAACAAAACTTATTTTGCAGATAGGTTGGAAGAATTAGGAAAAATAATGCATGTAAAGCATTTACCTTAGAACTTGGTATGCAGTAAATGTTGAACAGTAGTAGCTTCTATTAAGTACATTGGAGCTTGA
Organism: Tragulus kanchil; assembly: GCA_022376925.1. NCBI lineage: Eukaryota > Metazoa > Chordata > Mammalia > Artiodactyla > Tragulidae > Tragulus > Tragulus kanchil. The sequence continues at coordinate 151,552,064 of JAIOJX010000024.1, forward strand.
AGGAAAGGATGTACACATTTTTATGTATAATAGTTAAACCCAGCCAAATAAATGATTACCATTTGAGAATCCAGATGCAGGGGATTAAATGACAAGACCTGAGTTTGAGAGAGCCATGAAGGTGTAACCAGAGATGAATACATCTACTTCTGGGGCGTTACGTTATGATTTCCATGGTGGGAGCTAGGACTGAGAGAGCGACAGGGTAGAACAATAAAGCAAAATAATAAAGATAGACGATCTTGCTGGTAGAAAAAAAGGGTAAGCAAGGGTGGTGGTAGTGTTGCTTTAGTCACTAAGTCATGTCTGATTCTTTGCGACCCCATGTACTGTAGCCCACCAGACTCCTCTGTCCATGGGATTTCCATGAACGAGAAATACTGAAGTGAGTTGTCTTTTGCTGGAATGAGTTGCCATTTGCTTCTCCAGAGGCTCTTTCTGATCCAGGGATTGAACCTGCATCTCCTGCACTGGCAGGTGGATTCTTTACCATTGAGCCACCTGGGAAGATGTGAAAAGGTGGAAAGGCTTAAATATGCAGATGTGTGTAAGAGGAAGCTAAATGGGCCACACTGAAGATTTGGGGGGGTGTTGTGGGTGTTACACCATTTGTTTTGAATGGAGGTCATTTGTTTTAGATTACAAGCCACTTGACCTTGGCAGGTGACTTGGCATCTTCCTTTTGGCTGCTGAGATGCTGCCTTCTGGCAAGGCAAACATTCTGTATTTATTTAATTTCTTGCTCTACAGCACCTTGGGGTGTCTTATACATGATATAGTTCTTATATAACACACCTGTGAGTGGGGAGGAGCTGTGAATAAAAATGCCTGATGTGAACTGAGTGGCTCACAGCGGGTGGGTGTGCCGTGGAGATGGGCTCCAGGTTTTCTTCCCCTGTCTCCCTGTAGAAGCTCATATGGCCAATCAGGACATTTATAATCACACATATACTCTGGAGAAGAGAGAAAGGAAGAGAACTGAGCACTGTAACAGAGACCTCAAATTTTCAATGTATGAAAAAAACAAATTTGAGTAGGGAAATCTTCTATTAAGTACATTGGAGCTTGAAGGAAAGGATGTACACATTTTTATGTATAATAGTTAAACCCAGCCAAATAAATGATTACCATTTGAGAATCCAGATGCAGGGGATTAAATGACAAGACCTGAGTTTGAGAGAGCCATGAAGGTGTAACCAGAGATGAATACATCTACTTCTGGGGCGTTACGTTATGATTTCCATGGTGGGAGCTAGGACTGAGAGAGCGACAGGGTAGAACAATAAAGCAAAATAATAAAGATAGACGATCTTGCTGGTAGAAAAAAAGGGTAAGCAAGGGTGGTGGTAGTGTTGCTTTAGTCACTAAGTCATGTCTGATTCTTTGCGACCCCATGTACTGTAGCCCACCAGACTCCTCTGTCCATGGGATTTCCATGAACGAGAAATACTGAAGTGAGTTGTCTTTTGCTGGAATGAGTTGCCATTTGCTTCTCCAGAGGCTCTTTCTGATCCAGGGATTGAACCTGCATCTCCTGCACTGGCAGGTGGATTCTTTACCATTGAGCCACCTGGGAAGATGTGAAAAAGGTGGAAAGGCTTAAATATGCAGATGTGTGTAAGAGGAAGCTAAATGGGCCACACTGAAGATTTGGGGGGGTGTTGTGGGTGTTACACCATTTGTTTTGAATGGAGGTCATTTGTTTTAGATTACAAGCCACTTGACCTTGGCAGGTGACTTGGCATCTTCCTTTTGGCTGCTGAGATGCTGCCTTCTGGCAAGGCAAACATTCTGTATTTATTTAATTTCTTGCTCTACAGCACCTTGGGGTGTCTTATACATGATATAGTTCTTATATAACACACCTGTGAGTGGGGAGGAGCTGTGAATAAAAATGCCTGATGTGAACTGAGTGGCTCACAGCGGGTGGGTGTGCCGTGGAGATGGGCTCCAGGTTTTCTTCCCCTGTCTCCCTGTAGAAGCTCATATGGCCAATCAGGACATTTATAATCACACATATACTCTGGAGAAGAGAGAAAGGAAGAGAACTGAGCACTGTCAGGACTTAAGAGACCTCAAAGTCTTCTACAAATGAGTCATGAAAACATTTTTCCTGATACACCATAATGAAAAAGAATATTAAAATATGTATGTATATATGTATATACATATACACAACTGAATCACTTTGCTCTACACCAGTAATCAATACAACTTTGGAAATCAACTGTACTTCCATTTAAAAAAGAAAACAGTTTTTCTTTACATATATGAAGTAAGGATCTATAATTATAAAACCACTGATACATACTTTTTGCAGTAGCAAGATGTCAAGAAGCAGGTGTTTCCTTGTGTTTGCAAAGGGGTTCATCCTACTTCTAAAATGTTTATTTTTACGAAATCTTTCATGTCAGGCTTGTTCTTTTCTTTGGGCAGCTGGTAGCTATTTCTCCTTTTCCTGTGATAAATGACTAGGTGAACATAGATGGCAAACATCTTTGAAACAATATAACACTTGGAGAATATTTGTATCCACCAGTGTCATAACGCTAAAGCAGAACTCATCTCACCAGATTTTGCTCATGTTTTATGAGCAGTGAAAGGAGAGTGACTAAAGGAAACTTTTCCATGGAAGATTATAGAGTTGAACCTTGGACTGAAAAGATGTTCAAGGATCTTCTAACTGATGTTTTATTTTAACAGAAGGGACTCGAAACCAAGAGAATTTAAATAAATGATTTGCAATCTTGGCTGCTATTGAAATCACCTGTAGAGATTTAAAAACCACTGCCTGCTGGGCCCTATTTCCAGCATCTCTGATGCAATTGGTTTTCAATATCATTAGGATGCCTAGAGTTTTAAAGTTTTCTTTGTAGTTCCAAATTGAAACCCCCTGTGTTAAGTGAGATATATATATCACTTATACTCATGTGCTCTTATTAAGATATGTCAATATGAACACCCAGATATGTCATTAGGAGCTCATATGGCTCAATCTAAATCTATCTCCTCAAACCTCCAAGCCCCTTTCTGCATATTGCTTGGTTTGTCTCCTATTTTCATTTCCTACATAGCCCATGGAATTGGTCCACGGTCTCTAAACTAGCAAAACAAGTTATTAGAAGGCACCAATAAGGGCATCATTCTGAGCATAACTGACTACTCTGTTGTTGTTGTTGCTCAGGTGCTCAGTCATGTCTGACTCTTAGCGACCCCATGGATGGCAGCACACCAGGCTTCCCTGTCCTTCATCATCTCCTGGAGTTTGCCCAAACTCATGTCCATTGAGTTAGTGATGCCATCCAAACATCTCATCCTTTCTCATCCTCTGATCCTCCTGCCTTCAATCTTTCCCAGCATCACAGTCTTCCAGTGAATCTGCTCTTTGCATCAGGTGGCCAAAGCACTGGAGCTTCAGCTTCAGTGTCTGTCCTCCAATGAATATTCAGTGTTGATTTCCTTTAGGATTGACTGGGTTGATCTCCTTGTAGTCCAAGGGACTCTCAAGAGTCTTTTCCAACACCCGCTGTTTGAAAGCATCAGCTCTTCAGTGCTCAGCCTTCTTTATGGCCCAACTCACATCCGTATGTGACTACTGAAAAAACCATAGCTTTGAGTAATGGACTTTTGTCAGCAAAGTAATGTCTCTACTTTTTAATATACTGTCTAGGTTTGTCATAGAGTTTCGTCCAAGGAGCAAGTGTCTTTAATTTCATGGCTGCAGTCGCTGTCGGCAGTGCTTTTAGATCCCAAGAAAGTAAAGTCTGCCACTGTTTCCATCTGTAATACCTCTCTTTGAATCATTTGTATTTGAACCAGAAACAAAATCCTGCTAGAAAAAGCCTTCATGATAACGTTGAAATAATAGCAATTGGCAGTTGCTGTCTATGGAGAGTCTGTCAGGTCTTCTCTGTCAGGTTGACTAGTCGTGTTGGCCAGGAGACCTTCAGGGTGTGCAGTTGTAAACACATGGATGTCCAAGCTTATCTGGCAGTTAGTCTCTGAGGACAAAACCCTGTCTTTTCAACTGTGAAGACCAGGATTCTTTCTGCTCAGTTTGGATGTCTCCTCTTTACCTTCAACTCTTCTGAAAATATGAGAGGACCTGAGATCAGTGTCCTCATCCTGGAACAAAATTGCAGGGTATCTGGCTGGCCAGACCAGGCGTCTCTAAACTAGCAAAACAAGTTATTAGAAGGCACCAATAAGGGCATCATTCTGAGCATAACTGACTACTCTGTTGTTGTTGTTGCTCAGGTGCTCAGTCATGTCTGACTCTTAGCGACCCCATGGATGGCAGCACACCAGGCTTCCCTGTCCTTCATCATCTCCTGGAGTTTGCCCAAACTCATGTCCATTGAGTTAGTGATGCCATCCAAACATCTCATCCTTTCTCATCCTCTGATCCTCCTGCCTTCAATCTTTCCCAGCATCACAGTCTTCCAGTGAATCTGCTCTTTGCATCAGGTGGCCAAAGCACTGGAGCTTCAGCTTCAGTGTCTGTCCTCCAATGAATATTCAGTGTTGATTTCCTTTAGGATTGACTGGGTTGATCTCCTTGTAGTCCAAGGGACTCTCAAGAGTCTTTTCCAACACCCGCTGTTTGAAAGCATCAGCTCTTCAGTGCTCAGCCTTCTTTATGGCCCAACTCACATCCGTATGTGACTACTGAAAAAACCATAGCTTTGAGTAATGGACTTTTGTCAGCAAAGTAATGTCTCTACTTTTAATATACTGTCTAGGTTTGTCATAGAGTTTCGTCCAAGGAGCAAGTGTCTTTAATTTCATGGCTGCAGTCGCTGTCGGCAGTGCTTTTAGATCCCAAGAAAGTAAAGTCTGCCACTGTTTCCATCTGTAATACCTCTCTTTGAATCATTTGTATTTGAACCAGAAACAAAATCCTGCTAGAAAAAGCCTTCATGATAACGTTGAAATAATAGCAATTGGCAGTTGCTGTCTATGGAGAGTCTGTCAGGTCTTCTCTGTCAGGTTGACTAGTCGTGTTGGCCAGGAGACCTTCAGGGTGTGCAGTTGTAAACACATGGATGTCCAAGCTTATCTGGCAGTTAGTCTCTGAGGACAAAACCCTGTCTTTTCAACTGTGAAGACCAGGATTCTTTCTGCTCAGTTTGGATGTCTCCTCTTTACCTTCAACTCTTCTGAAAATATGAGAGGACCTGAGATCAGTGTCCTCATCCTGGAACAAAATTGCAGGGTATCTGGCTGGCCAGAGTGTGGCTTTTTATGAGATATTCAAATCTTGGAAGCTACGTGGACTCTGCTAATCTTATACATAGAAATTAATCCAAGAAATCTGCTTTGTACCTCTTGATGTGTCTGTACTGTTTTTTTTTTTTTTTTGGTTCCTTGTCTGATTCTGTCTTTCCATAAGGTTGCATTTAAGTAATTAGGCAATTATAGGAACTGTTTAGACTTCATGTTTCTTCCATAGAGCATCCCAGTAGGTAGGAAGTCTAGATATCAGTTTGTTCATTGATTGGAACTCCTTCTGTCAATGTATTATAAGTTTTCTTCCCTAGGATGATAGTGTGTTGATTCTTCCTATATTAGGACTATAGTTATTATTGGAAGTATCTACTGGAAATATGCATTTATCATGTTCTGGCTAGTATAGTCTAGAAAGAGAAGAGAGAGGGGGATATGGAAAAGCAAGATGAATCAGGAGGACTTAAAACTGTATTGAAGAACTTGCTGCATGTGTCATGGGCACTGTGTTGTAGCTTACTCTGATTCCTATTCTTATTTTTTTTTTTCTTTTTTTTTTCCTATTCTTATTAGTTCTCACTAAGAGACACTATCTTAAATAGATCAGAGACCTTTTACAGTCACAGTGTAGTCCCCTCAGAGTAATGAGCCTTGGACTTGGACAATAAAGTGTCATGGTCTCGAGTATTGTCAAACCAAGAGTAGCTTTATTAATCATAGAACATATAATAATCAGAATCAAGATTCCATTAATCAGAATTCAAATAAAGGCAAGCACACATAATCAGCACTCAGTTAAGTAAAATCAGAACTCAATTAAGTAAAATCAGAACTCAATCAAATGCAATCAGAAGTTCTTATCCCAGAGCTGCAGAGTCTTGATCTCACATCGGGTGCAGCCGATCTCCGTGAGTGAGCCTCCCGCACAATCTTACCTTACATTTTTATATTTTTTTAACTAGAAATCTCAAGTTAACTAGTAATCATAAAAGTGGTTACTATGAGAGCTTTTTGCTCTAGAGATGCAAAAGAGGTTATTACTGGAGCTTTTTGCTTCTTTACTAACGCCTAGGTAAACACCTTTGTTCTCGAGGGGAAACATATGTTTGTACAGAAAACATTCTTACAATTCTTAATCTACAAAGGGAACTACGAGTTGTAAAGTGTGTTATATTATAACTAAAAAGGGCACAAATGGAAGAGCTTTTATGCTCTGTACTAGCACCTAGGTAAACATCTCTATCAATGCTTGTCAAAGACGATAGTTTAAGTCTATAAACTGCTAATTTTATGAGTGGGGCTATTTTAGACCCAGGCTTTTATCATTAAAAGTATCAGCTACTTAGTCATCCTCAGAGGAGGTCTCAGAGAGGCGGGGCTGCAGGCAGCACTTATCACTAGTGTGAAGAGACATTTGTCCGCTCAGCCTGGGTATCTTTTCTTGATCTTTCCTGTGAGAAGTGAGTATGAAACCATCCTCTCGTGCTAATGACCACCCTTGTGGGAGCATTCGACATACCCACCAAGTTAGAGTAGAGGCATCTTCTTCCCCACATAGTGGCGTTGCCTGCAAATAACCTAACTTTTCTTCCTCATCACTTTCCCCATCAGAACTGTTCTCCTCATAATTAGAGTCCTAGGATCTGTCAGTGAAGATGCCTTTGCTTGCCCATGACACATGACCTTAAAGTTTGGCCATGATTAAGTAGCTTGTTATCAGACTTTTCCTTCCACCAAAATGTACATAAATATGGAATAAATGTAAAACAATCATGTGCTGGAAATGGTCAGCAACAAATTCAATGCTAAGAACTCTGAGCAAAGGGAAGCACATGAGCTTCCCTGGATTCCCTGGATATCCTGGATTCCCCCTGCCCACCTTTCCCCTTCTCGCTCTGCCCCACCCCAGTTTCTTCCTGGGTACAATTTCCAAACCATTGTATGGCAGAATAGCCCAAGAAGAAAATGGAAGTTTTGCTGGGAGAGACTGTGTTTGGACTTACACTAATGATTAGGATCTGAAAGATCAGGTATTAGATAGGAGACAGCTTTAGAAAAGGAGCTCCAAAAATCTACATAAAATTTTATGTTGAGGGCTTCCTTGGTGGTCTAGTGGGTGGTCCAGAGTGGGGCACTGGTTTGGTCCCTGGCCCGGGAGGACCCCGCATGCTGTGGAGCTGCTGGACTGGTGTGTGCAGTTGTGAGCAGACCCTCTGGAGCGTGTGTGCCCATAGCTGGTGCTCTGTGGTGAGAAGGGCCACTGCAAAGGGAGGCTCACACATTCCAAAGAATAAAAAAGATGGATGAAAATAAATATAAATAAAAGATGCACAATGGGGAAAAGAAAAATAAAAGAAGCCTTTAAAAAAATTTATGTCTAGTCTTTATGTTTGAGCCTTATAAAGTTATGCATTCACAGAATGTAATTTCAAGAGATGGAACAGAGGAAAAAATGCAACGAAAGCTAAGTACACTCAGGAATTTCAGAAGTTTCACAGTTTCAGTGGCATTAAAGTTTAGGTCCAACCAGTGAATACCTTAGGCTTGTTGTCACTGTAGTTGAAACATCCCAAATGTTGGGAGAATGCTAGAAGTATGCTAGAAGTGAAGGCAAAGCACTAGGATAAAGGAAAAAGTGAGACAGACTCACCCTGGCAAAGAATAAAATCAAGCTGTGGCAGGATCAGGGAAATCCTCTAGTTATTTAATTGCTTGACAGACAAATGCTCTAGAGGAAGATAACATTCTCCAGAGCATCTACCATGTATCATTTATGACACTTAGCATATAATAAAAATGTATTAGATATGCAAATAAGCAGGAAGAGAGACTAATAAAGAGATAAAACAAAAAATAAATAAGGACCTAGAGGTAATGTAACTATTGAATATAGGAAGTTGGGAATTCAAAATAACCATATTGTGTTACAAATAAAAGAGGAGATGATCAAAATAAAAAGATTATTTTAACAAAGTTGGACTTTATTAAAAGAATCTAATGTAGTATAGGTCTGAAAAGTAAATATTTGAAATTAAAGTCTTTATGTCTGACATATGACTAATTTGACTAGAATCTCATGGTAATCATATTTATCTGCCACATAGGATAAAATCTATGATGTGAGCATAGACACTAACAGATGTAGGTTGGTGAATGGTAATGACTATATAAAAGCCTGCAGTTGCATATACAAAAGAGACAATTCTTTTTGTGAACTGTATTGGACTTTGACCCACTGGATGAGACAACTATAAAACATGACATTTAAATGACCAGAAATACATATTTAGTCTATTAATTTGCTAGGACTGCTGTTACAAAGTAACACATACTAGGTGGCTTATGCAACAGAAATTACATGGCATTTTCCGTGTGTGTGTATCTGAGTCCAGAGTTTTTGTTCAAGTTAATTGGAATTAAGTTACTATTGCTTTCTGCCCCCAAACCTAATAATGAAAATAATTAGAACAACACTTAAGCCTTAGAGACTTCAGTGTATTTAGAAATGGTCTGAATGGAGCAAAATTGTAGTTCCAGATGGACAAACACCTGTTTCCTTGATGGCCAAAAGAATAAACAGCATGGAGTCCAGAATGCCTGAAGGAAAAAATGGTAGAATTATGAGGAAGACTGATTTTGGGCACAGCTACGCAGAATAGGCCTGATTTCAAAGTCTAGTTATTAGACAGGATCCTAAACTAAAGAAATTCTAAAATCTACTTCCATATTTAGGTTCTCTAGCATGATCACAAGCTATAGTTATTATTGCACATTGGTGTCTAGTATAGCTTACCTCTATTCTTACACTTTCAGTCCTTGGCTGCCCTGCAAATTAACTCTACTTCCATTTAAAATCCTATTTTCATGAGATAACAGCATGACTGGAAGATGATGTTCACTTTCACATCTTGGCCCTAAAGGTATAACTGGGTCTCTAGATCTTCTACATCAGAAAATATATCAAAATGCAAGCAAAAATAGTATTCCTGAAAAAACCTTGGATTTTCTTCACACCCTTTGTTTATTGATGAATTAAATCTTCCCTGAGACAGGGTGGCTCTCTCCCTTTAGCTTCTGGCAGGTCATCTCTAAGCACTTGCAATGCCATGCCTGATACCAATGTCATTTTGTGAGTAGGGGCATTGGGCCATGCCAAACAATTTGACTAGAATCTCATGGTAATCATATTTATCTGCCACATAGGATAAAATCTATGATGTGAGCATAGACACTAACAGATGTAGGTTGGTGAATGGTAATGACTATATAAAAGCCTGCAGTTGCATATACAAAAGAGACAATTCTTTTGTGAACTGTATTGGACTTTGACCCACTGGATGAGACAACTATAAAACATGACATTTAAATGACCAGAAATACATATTTAGTCTATTAATTTGCTAGGACTGCTGTTACAAAGTAACACATACTAGGTGGCTTATGCAACAGAAATTACATGGCATTTTCCGTGTGTGTGTATCTGAGTCCAGAGTTTTTGTTCAAGTTAATTGGAATTAAGTTACTATTGCTTTCTGCCCCCAAACCTAATAATGAAAATAATTAGAACAACACTTAAGCCTTAGAGACTTCAGTGTATTTAGAAATGGTCTGAATGGAGCAAAATTGTAGTTCCAGATGGACAAACACCTGTTTCCTTGATGGCCAAAAGAATAAACAGCATGGAGTCCAGAATGCCTGAAGGAAAAAATGGTAGAATTATGAGGAAGACTGATTTTGGGCACAGCTACGCAGAATAGGCCTGATTTCAAAGTCTAGTTATTAGACAGGATCCTAAACTAAAGAAATTCTAAAATCTACTTCCATATTTAGGTTCTCTAGCATGATCACAAGCTATAGTTATTATTGCACATTGGTGTCTAGTATAGCTTACCTCTATTCTTACACTTTCAGTCCTTGGCTGCCCTGCAAATTAACTCTACTTCCATTTAAAATCCTATTTTCATGAGATAACAGCATGACTGGAAGATGATGTTCACTTTCACATCTTGGCCCTAAAGGTATAACTGGGTCTCTAGATCTTCTACATCAGAAAATATATCAAAATGCAAGCAAAAATAGTATTCCTGAAAAAACCTTGGATTTTCTTCACACCCTTTGTTTATTGATGAATTAAATCTTCCCTGAGACAGGGTGGCTCTCTCCCTTTAGCTTCTGGCAGGTCATCTCTAAGCACTTGCAATGCCATGCCTGATACCAATGTCATTTTGTGAGTAGGGGCATTGGGCCATGCCAAACAATCTAACAATGATATTTACAGAAGAAACTGAGTCATATGGTATCAGCTTGACCTCCAAAGTGTCTGAAAGTGGAAGGCAGCTGTATGGGTGAGATTCCCTGGTTGACAATATTCCACATATATCATCAAAACTACTGCTAGGGAAATAATGTCATCCATGACTCCACAAAGAGAGGGTAACTTGAAGCTCTTTGAATCTTTCCTTCATTCTGCCTTATGTGTCTCTTCTCTTGACTGATTTCAAATGTATCCTTTAACCTAGTAAATAAGGTGTTCGTCACTCCACATACTGTAGCCTGTCAGGGTCCTCTGTCCACAGAATTCTCCGGGCAAGAATACTGGATCCCTTCTCCAGGGGATCTTCCCAACCTATGGATCGAACCTGGTTCTCCTGCATTGCAGGTAGATTCTTTACCATCTGACCCACAAGGGAAGCCTATCTTTTAATCTATGCTAGTCTGTATCCTTGGCTTTCCTAGTGGCTCAGTGAATGATATTACATCTATCTGGTTGTAATAACAAATGTGATATTTGGAGCCAAGTAAACCTTGGTTGACTGCCTAACATGATTTTTAGTACACATACTATGATATTATATTCATTGCAATCTTTACCTCTTTCTCACTTTTCTCATCCATAAAATGGAGAGATTGTTTATTTCATATATTTGTTGTAAGGAGTAAATGGGAAGATGTATTAAAAGACCAGTCACATAGTCGATATACTTTATCTATTATTATTACTATTAAAAATATGCCCTTTTAATAAATCCTTTTTTTCTAAATGGAGTATATGTTGCTTCCCAACAGACCTATGTTTGTGGCTACCTAGTCCCTTGGTCCCAGAGGCTCTTACAGCATCAGGAGGACAGCAGTGCAGACCCAGTTTTGAACTGTAGGTTGTAGCAGAAAAGAGCACATGAACAGGTTTGGAATTTGCTTAGTCACAGTGACTTCAATTATGGCTGCTTTTGCTGTCTTTTGTTTTACTAGCAGAATACCAAAGAGATTTGGCTGTTGCATATACAGAAGTGCAAAGCCCCCAGAGAAGGTGAAATTGCGTTTTGTAATCTCATGGCTTTTAGGCAGGAGAAGGATTATGAAGCAGCCGTTGAGAGTAAAATATTCATTAGTTTAGTCTGTAGCAACCTTCAAATGTTTAGACTGTTTCTCATCTGGGGTAGCTCAAGCTCTTCCCCTAGACAATTTAATTGTGCTAAATATGTTGAACAGGCAGAACTACAGGAATCTTTGATAAATTGCTTATTTCTGAGATTTTGTTTCTTCTCATGAAAATACATATCAGACATTAGCCTACCCAAATTTATGAGATAAAGGCAAGAGACAACATAACATGAAAAGCCAAGCTAACATTTTATAAAGTTAAAATGTGTTTCCCTGGGTACATCGAAAAAAGCCATGTTACCTCAACATTTGCCTGTGCACACCTCCACCTTCAGGCAGTTTAGCCATTGTACGTCACTGCATTCATCTTTTCCAGGTAATTAATTACACATCGATCTGACATGATACATTAGGATCTTCCCTCTTAATTCTCAAAATTATTGAGTCTGTTGACTAGCAAAGTAGATCATATTATACAAATTTTAAGTAAACTGTTCAAATTTACAAGGCTCGCCAGTGGCAGATTCAACCACTGTTCCTCTTCAATGGAGTCATGGTCTCTAAACTCTGTGAAGCAGAATAACAGGGGAAGTTTGCAGGACATATGTGTGCCTGGGTGTGAACACACACGGGTGCTGATTCACACTGTCTGGTGCAGGGACCAGAAATCTACATTTCTAGCAACCACATTGGTAATTCTGAAATAAGAGATTGTAGGAATTACAATCACCATAGGGATTACATATGCAGGCTCCTGGTAGCAAAAGCTATAGTTTATTTCTCCATTCGTTAAACATCATGTGCTATTTAGGGTTAATGCCATTCCCTATAACATAGAAAAAAACAAAACTGGTTTCCTTAAAGGAGAAATGATATTTTATTTTTCTCAGCCTTCCAGATGCCAATGGTAGACGTGCATATAACACTTTTAAAATAACTTTTAGGTTGAGGCTAAGCTTTACCCGAGATTGGGCTGTTGCATATACAATGGCTGCTTTTGCTGTCTTTTGTTTTACTAGCAGAATACCAAAGAGATTTGGCTGTTGCATATACAGAAGTGCAAAGCCCCCAGAGAAGGTGAAATTGCGTTTTGTAATCTCATGGCTTTTAGGCAGGAGAAGGATTATGAAGCAGCCGTTGAGAGTAAAATATTCATTAGTTTAGTCTGTAGCAACCTTCAAATGTTTAGACTGTTTCTCATCTGGGGTAGCTCAAGCTCTTCCCCTAGACAATTTAATTGTGCTAAATATGTTGAACAGGCAGAACTACAGGAATCTTTGATAAATTGCTTATTTCTGAGATTTTGTTTCTTCTCATGAAAATACATATCAGACATTAGCCTACCCAAATTTATGAGATAAAGGCAAGAGACAACATAACATGAAAAGCCAAGCTAACATTTTATAAAGTTAAAATGTGTTTCCCTGGGTACATCGAAAAAAGCCATGTTACCTCAACATTTGCCTGTGCACACCTCCACCTTCAGGCAGTTTAGCCATTGTACGTCACTGCATTCATCTTTTCCAGGTAATTAATTACACATCGATCTGACATGATACATTAGGATCTTCCCTCTTAATTCTCAAAATTATTGAGTCTGTTGACTAGCAAAGTAGATCATATTATACAAATTTTAAGTAAACTGTTCAAATTTACAAGGCTCGCCAGTGGCAGATTCAACCACTGTTCCTCTTCAATGGAGTCATGGTCTCTAAACTCTGTGAAGCAGAATAACAGGGGAAGTTTGCAGGACATATGTGTGCCTGGGTGTGAACACACACGGGTGCTGATTCACACTGTCTGGTGCAGGGACCAGAAATCTACATTTCTAGCAACCACATTGGTAATTCTGAAATAAGAGATTGTAGGAATTACAATCACCATAGGGATTACATATGCAGGCTCCTGGTAGCAAAAGCTATAGTTTATTTCTCCATTCGTTAAACATCATGTGCTATTTAGGGTTAATGCCATTCCCTATAACATAGAAAAAAACAAAACTGGTTTCCTTAAAGGAGAAATGATATTTTATTTTTCTCAGCCTTCCAGATGCCAATGGTAGACGTGCATATAACACTTTTAAAATAACTTTTAGGTTGAGGCTAAGCTTTACCCTTGGGATCCCCAGGAGTGGTTTCCATTTGTGCTGTTCATACTGCATTGTAACAGAAGCAAACCAAAGCTTCACCCATGAAATATCCCTTTTCCTGGACAATCCACTGATACCCTCTATAGCCCGAGATTCAATGGCCTCATGTGTGTGTGTGTGTGTGTGTGTTAGTCACTCAATTGTGTCTGAGTGTTTGCAATCCCATGAACTGCAGCCTACCAGGCTCCTCTGTCTATGGAATTCTCCAGGCAATAACACTGGAGTGGGTAGCTATTCCCTTCTCCAGTCAATTTTCCAGATCCAGGGACTGAACTGAGGTATCCCACACTGTGGGTAGACACTCCTTTTCGTCTGAGTCACCAGGGAAGCTCATCCTGACTCCTGTGTGTCTGGTCTCATTGACTCCTACCAACTTCTGTAAGTTTTTTTAAATGTCAAGCTTTATTAAAGTCTAATTTATAAGTATAATTGGACATATGCATATAATTTAGAGCCATCACTAGAGTCTAGATAAAATATTTTGATCACTCCCAAAACTTCCATCAGGTCCCTTTGTCATTATCAGGAAACAAACAGCATGTTTCTTTCTGCACACCCACCACTTCTTCCCAGAAATATCTAAGCAAGTCATCTCATGAGAATAAAAAATTGCCTCTGTGGTCATTCTGGTCATCAGTCTCCAGAGAAAAGCAGTTTCTGCAGCAATCCAACATTACCACTTTATGCCGAAGTTGGAAGCTGCTGCCTTTTTGTATAGTAAGTAAAATCCAGTTTTTGGCATGAGCTTATGCTTTCTTAACCTCTGTTTTTTTCTAGTCCTAGTGGGGATTGCTTCCTTCTCTACAGAGCAAGTGCTGGATATATCGTATCAGAATAAAATCCCACACTCTGTAGGGCTCCCAGGAACCATCACTGTATCACAGAAACAACAAACAAACTAACCAAGCAGGTTTTATTTCTATCAGTAAGCTGTCTACATACATATATTTCCTGAAGCAAGCAAAGATGATACATTAGGAAATTTCTTAGCAATGCTTTGAATTGTACGACTGTATTTAATAGTCTTATTAGAAAAACAATGAGGGTGAGAAAAGACTGTGTGTATGCTCAGTCACTCAGTTGTGTCTGACTCTGTGACCTCGTGGTCTGTAGCCCACCAGGCTCTTCTGTCCATGGGATTCTCCAGGCAAGAATACTGGAGTGGGTTGCCACTTCCTCCTCCAGGAGATCTTCCCAGCCCAGGGATTGAACCTAACTCTACTGCATCTCTTGCATTAGTGGGGGGATCCTTTACCACTTGAGGCACCAGGAAAGCCTGTAAATGGTATAGTAGGGAATCAAAAACTGTGCAATGACTCTCAGGCCCTAAATGTTGAGTACCAAAGCCAGATTCCAAGAGGAATAATACAAAGAAAGTAAAAGAAGAGTCGTCATTTTAGAAAATTGGCAATTTAATAGAGAAAAATGGGATGGTTACTTTCAACTTCCATTTTATTTTTTCATTTTCTCTACATAGAGCACTTGAAAATGAAATAAAAACAAACAAAAACAACTGAGATAAAAATATCCTTTCATAAGTTGATCCTTATGTGGCTTGGCAAGGTTGCCATGAGTTAAATATCAGGAGTTACTCCTATATAGGAGGAAGAACATTACTGTGTGGCAGAAATTCATTAGTCTTGAACTTAGTTCAGTGAGTGACAGAATGGTCACTAAAGTTTTGTGTCTGATGGTTGAGTGTTGCTTCTGCATCACTGGGTTCATTATTCTTTTATTGTCAGAGCAAAATGAAATTAAGAAGTCAGTGGGGAAGTCAGTTCTCAGTGTTCTGTGGATCTAAGAGAAATGTTGGGGCAACTGCTGTTCACAGAAACATACAAACTCTGGAGTAACAGGCAGAATTTTGTTGATGTTGCTTTTCTCATAAACTAGGAAAACTGGATCAAGCCTGGTAGAGTTCAAAGCACTCTTTCTGTCACTAAGAAGAACTATCTCCAAAGACCAGAAAAATAAGACAGTATGTTTATATCAATCCCTAATTAGAAAATATCACTGGGCTGATGGTCCGGACTATATATTTCTGTCTCCTGCCATCTGAGAGCTGAGGACCTGGTACTAACTTTGATTAGAGTTGGAATTCTTGCTTCTTTTGCAGGAACTTCTAAATTGAACAATTATTTTAAAAACAGACTGTCTAACGTTTCATTGTCCAGCACTGAAAAAGCCTCATTCAGAAATAAATACCATATGATTTCACTCATATGTGGAATCTAAAAAAAAAAAAAAAAAGGAACAGGGGCTTCCCCTGGTGGTCCAGTGGGTAAGGACACCGCCTTGCAGTGCAAGGGGCGCCGGTTCGATCCCTGGCCTGGGAAGATCCCAAGTGCCATGGAGCAGCTGGATTGATGTGTCCAATTACTGAGCCGGAGCTCTGGAGTGCATGCGCCCAGAGCTGATGCTCTGCGACAATAGAAGCCACCGCGATGGGAGGCCCACACAGGCCAAAGAACAAAGATGGATGAAAGTAGACAAATGAAAGACCAATAGAAGTGGCCCGCCCGTCCCCCTCCTTCCCAACCTCACCCCGCCCCCCCCAAAAAGGAACAAACAAAACTCATGGATACAAAGAACAGATTGGTGGTTACCAGAGGGGAAGGGGGTTGGAAGATGGACAAAATAAGTGAAGGGGGTCAGTTGTATGGGATGTGATGGAAACTAGATTTTTGGTGGTGATCAATTTGTAGAGTATACAGATGTCAAGTTATACTGCTGTGCACCCGAAACTTATATAATGTTATGTACCAGTTTTGACTATTTTAGAAGCATTGCCATGCAGGATACCTTTAAGTTTAAATAAATAAATATCTTGAGTGGTCTCATATGGAAACTTGAGTGAAGGTCAAAGATCTTCTAAGACAGTCATAGTCATAGATGTTTAAAAATAGTACTTAAAAATAGAAGAAAGTATGAACTATTTATATTAACTTTAGTGGTGTCATGAGCATCCACCAGTAATCAGTTTCAAACCTTAAAGGTATTATACAAGGTTCAGTTTCCAGTCAAAGCAAGCGTTTTTTTCAGTGTGGCTAATAAACTGCAAATTATTATAATTCCACAGATTAAAAGTTTAGTTTTCATTTTTGTAATAGTGATTTGTCACCTGCTCAAAGAACTATTAGAAGCAAAAAAGAACGGCAAAAGATCTGGATAGTTCATTCACAAAGTTGTATAATTAACACTTGGCAAAAATAAAGTAATGTAATTCAATGATTTAGTGAACTCATGGGTGATGGTGGGCAGTTTCTAGTATTTTAAGAAATGATACTGTTCATCTGCACTTTCCTATAATTTGCTTGTACTTATGTTTTTTATTAAATGATCTTTAAAAAGGAATTAAAAAACTTTTTATGATATTATAGTAGGTCATAATTAGTTCATTATGGAAGAACTGGAGTATAATTGTTGATTCATCCTTCTGATCCTTTCATTTATCTGTATAATATGTATTTGGTTCTGAATTCAAAAGATATTTACCTAGTTCTACTGTTAACTCTAAGCACTAATAGTTAACTTCTCTTAGAGATACAAACTCAGTTATTTATCATGTTGAACTCAAACACTGTCTGATTGAATACTCCTGATTTTCTCCATAGGTCATTCTTAGACTGATGATTAAAAATCTTTCTTTTAGGCTACATTGGCTTAGTGTGCAGTTCCTGACAGAGTGCACCACACACATAGTAGGCATCTAGCTAATGATTTTGAGTTTGTATTCTTTTAAATAGACATTTTATTTTGGCTTTGACTTCTTTTTTTTTAAGTTAAATATGGCATAATTTTATAGACAATCAGGATTCCTGTGCCACTTATTACTTGCTCTAAAGTATTCATCAAATGTTTTTGGATTTTTAAAAAAGAATTATTGAAACATAGTTGATTTAAAACGTTGTGTTAGTTTTATGTGGCCAGTGTATTAATTCAGTTGTATTTTCTTTTTTGCATTCTCTTCTATTATAGGTTATTACAAGATATTGAATATAGTTCTCTGTACTATACAGTAGGTTCCTGTTGGCTATTTTATATACAGTAGTGTGCTTTAAAAATTTTTTCAGTGTGGCTAATAAACTGCAAATTATTATAATTCCACAGATTAAAGTTTAGTTTTCATTTTGTAATAGTGATTTGTCACCTGCTCAAAGAACTATTAGAAGCAAAAAGAACGGTAAAAGATCTGGATAGTTCATTCACAAAGTTGTATAATTAACACTTGGCAAAAATAAAGTAATGTAATTCAATGATTTAGTGAACTCATGGGTGATGGTGGGCAGTTTCTAGTATTTTAAGAAATGATACTGTTCATCTGCACTTTCCTATAATTTGCTTGTACTTATGTTTTTTATTAAATGATCTTTAAAAAGGAATTAAAAAACTTTTTATGATATTATAGTAGGTCATAATTAGTTCATTATGGAAGAACTGGAGTATAATTGTTGATTCATCCTTCTGATCCTTTCATTTATCTGTATAATATGTATTTGGTTCTGAATTCAAAAGATATTTACCTAGTTCTACTGTTAACTCTAAGCACTAATAGTTAACTTCTCTTAGAGATACAAACTCAGTTATTTATCATGTTGAACTCAAACACTGTCTGATTGAATACTCCTGATTTTCTCCATAGGTCATTCTTAGACTGATGATTAAAAATCTTTTCTTTTAGGCTACATTGGCTTAGTGTGCAGTTCCTGACAGAGTGCACCACACACATAGTAGGCATCTAGCTAATGATTTTGAGTTTGTATTCTTTTAAATAGACATTTTATTTTGGCTTTGACTTCTTTTTTTTTAAGTTAAATATGGCATAATTTTATAGACAATCAGGATTCCTGTGCCACTTATTACTTGCTCTAAAGTATTCATCAAATGTTTTTGGATTTTTAAAAAAGAATTATTGAAACATAGTTGATTTAAAACGTTGTGTTAGTTTTATGTGGCCAGTGTATTAATTCAGTTGTATTTTCTTTTTTGCATTCTCTTCTATTATAGGTTATTACAAGATATTGAATATAGTTCTCTGTACTATACAGTAGGTTCCTGTTGGCTATTTTATATACAGTAGTGTGTATATTTTATTCACATACTCCTAATTAATACCTATCCCAACCCTTTCCCTTTGGTAACAATGTTTGTTTTCTATGTCTGTGAGTCTATTTCTGTTTTGTAAATTAGTTCATTTGCATCCTTTTGTTTAGATTCCATATATAAGTGATATCATATGATATTTATTTTTTTCCCTTTGTCCAGCTTGCTTCATGTAGTAATAATCTCCAGGTCCATCCATGTTGCTGTAAATGGCATTATTTCATTCTTCTTTATGGCTGAGTAATATTCCATCACACACACACACACACACACACACACACACACACACATTGTATCTTCTTTATCTGTTATCTGTCAATGAACACAGGTTGCTTCCATATCTTAGCTACTGTAAATAGTGTTGCTATTAACATTAGGGTGCATGTACCTTTTCAAATTATATTTTTCTCGAGATGTAAGTCAAAGAGTGGGATTGTAGTATCATGTGGTAGCTCTAGTTTTAGTTTTTTAAAAGAAACTTCTATACTGTTCTCCATAGTGACTTTACCAACTTACATTTCTACCTACAGTGTAGAGCTCTTTTCTCCTCCACAATCTCTCCAGAATTTTTTAAATTTGTTTTTTAATTGGAGGAAAATTGCTTTATAATGTTGTGTTGAGTTCTGCCATACAGCAGTGGGAATCAGTCATAATTATATATCCCCTACCCTAATCCCACCACTCTAGGTCATCACATAGCACCGGGCTGTGCTCCCTATATTATGTAGCATCTTCCCATGAGCTATCTATTTTACACAAAATAGTGAGTATGCATCAATGCTACTTTCTTAATTTGTTCCATTGCCCCCTTCCCCCACTGTATCTGCAAGTCCATTTTCTATGTCTGTATCTCCATTCCTTCCCTGTATATAGGTTCATCAGTACTATTTATCTGGATTCCATATATATGTGTCTTTCACTTTCTGACTTACTTTACTCTGTATAACAGGCTCTCAGGTTCATCCACCTCACTACAACTGACTCAAGTTAATTCTTTTCTATGGTTGAGTAATATTGCTTTGTGTGTGTGTATATATATATATACCACATCTTCTTTATTCATTCATCAATGGACATCTAAGCTGTTTCCATGTCCCAGCTATTATAAATAGTGCTGTAATGAACATATTGGGGTACATAAATCTTTTGGAATTGTGGTTATCTCAGGGTATATGCCCAGTAGTAGCATTGCTGGGTCATACAGTTTTAAAAAGAAATCTCCGTACTGCTATTCATAGTGGGTGTATCAGTTTACAATCCCACCAACAGTGCAGATGGGTTTCCTTTTCTTGATATCCTCTCCAGCATTTATTGTTTGTAGAGTTTTTTTTTTTGATGATGGCCATTCTGATAGGTGTGACATGATACCTCATTGTGGTTTTGATTTTCATTTCTCTAATATTTAGCATATTTGGTCATCTTTTCATATGCCATCAGTATGTATTTGTTAGAGAAATATCTCTTTAGATCTTCTGCCCATTTTTTTGATCGGGCTGATTATTTTTTGGTATTGAGCAATATGAGCTGCTTGTATATTTTGGAGGTTGATCCTTTGTTGCATCATTTGCAAATATTTTCTTGCATTCTGGAGGTTGTCTTTTGTGTTTTTGTTATGGTTTTTATACTGTTCTCCATAGTGACTTTACCAACTTACATTTCTACCTACAGTGTAGAGCTCTTTTCTCCTCCACAATCTCTCCAGAATTTTTTAAATTTGTTTTTTAATTGGAGGAAAATTGCTTTATAATGTTGTGTTGAGTTCTGCCATACAGCAGTGGGAATCAGTCATAATTATATATCCCCTACCCTAATCCCACCACTCTAGGTCATCACATAGCCCCGGGGCTGTGCTCCCTATATTATGTAGCATCTTCCCATGAGCTATCTATTTTACACAAAATAGTGAGTATGCATCAATGCTACTTTCTTAATTTGTTCCATTGCCCCCTTCCCCCACTGTATCTGCAAGTCCATTTTCTATGTCTGTATCTCCATTCCTTCCCTGTATATAGGTTCATCAGTACTATTTATCTGGATTCCATATATATGTGTCTTTCACTTTCTGACTTACTTTACTCTGTATAACAGGCTCTCAGGTTCATCCACCTCACTACAACTGACTCAAGTTAATTCTTTTCTATGGTTGAGTAATATTGCTTTGTGTGTGTGTATATATATATATACCACATCTTCTTTATTCATTCATCAATGGACATCTAAGCTGTTTCCATGTCCCAGCTATTATAAATAGTGCTGTAATGAACATATTGGGGTACATAAATCTTTTGGAATTGTGGTTATCTCAGGGTATATGCCCAGTAGTAGCATTGCTGGGTCATACAGTTTTAAAAAGAAATCTCCGTACTGCTATTCATAGTGGGTGTATCAGTTTACAATCCCACCAACAGTGCAGATGGGTTTCCTTTTCTTGATATCCTCTCCAGCATTTATTGTTTGTAGAGTTTTTTTTTTTGATGATGGCCATTCTGATAGGTGTGACATGATACCTCATTGTGGTTTTGATTTTCATTTCTCTAATATTTAGCATATTTGGTCATCTTTTCATATGCCATCAGTATGTATTTGTTAGAGAAATATCTCTTTAGATCTTCTGCCCATTTTTTTGATCGGGCTGATTATTTTTTGGTATTGAGCAATATGAGCTGCTTGTATATTTTGGAGGTTGATCCTTTGTTGCATCATTTGCAAATATTTTCTTGCATTCTGGAGGTTGTCTTTTGTGTTTTTGTTATGGTTTTCTTTGCTGTGCAAAAGCTGTCCATTAGTTCTAAGAGATGGATCAAAAAAGATACTGCTACAATTTATGTCAGAGCACTCTGCCCATGTTTTCCTCTAGAAGTTTTATAGTATGCATCTTAAATTTAAGTTTTTAATGCACTTTGAGTTTATTTTTTATGTATGATATTAAAGAATGGCCCAATTACATTCTTTCACATGTAGTTATTTTGAAAAATTGCAGAGGAAGGACACTTCTAAACTTATTGTATGAGGTTACCATCTACTTGATAACCAAAACCAAAGATATCACATGCATACAAAATTATAGGTCAATATCACTGATGAACATAGACATCCTTGCACTGCATGGCGGTGTCCTTACCCACTGCACCACCAGGGGAAGCCCGAACATAGACATCCTTAACAAAATACTAGTAAACTGAGTAAAAGGATCATACACCATAGTCAAGTGGATTTATCCTGGGGATGAAAGGATTTTTCAATATCTGCAAATTAACCAGGGTAATATCTCACCTACTTTTCTTGGTGACATTGGAATTTACTCTAGAAGTGATCCCATTACCTAACAGTTTATTCAGTTGCTTATTGACCGAGAACTTCCAGATGAATCAGCTGGGTTTTGAAGAGGCAGATAAATCAGAGATTAAATTGCCAGAATTTGTTGGATCATGGAGAACACAAGGGAATTACAGAAAAACGTCTTTTTCTGCTTCATTGACTATGCAAAAGCCTTTGAGTATGTCAATCACAACAAACTATGGAAAATCTTAAAAGAGATGGGAGTACAAGATCACCTTACTTGTCTCCTGAAAAGAAACCTGTCTCCTGAAAAGAACCTGTATGCTGGTCAAGAAGCAACAGAACCAGACATGATACAGTAGACTGATTCAAACTTAGGAAAGGAACAATCTCACTTTGCTGACAAAGATCCATACAGTCAAGGCTGTGGCTTTTCCAGTTGTCATGTATGAATGTGAGAGTTGGACCATAAAATAGGCTATGCACCGACGAATTGATGCTTTTGAACTGTGGTGCTGGAGGAGATTCTTAAGAATCGCTTGGATAGCAAGAAGATCAAACCAGTCAATCCTAAAAGAAATCAACCCTGAATGGATGTGTGAGTTCCTCCCTAAAGGAGGACGTTGTGCTTAGTCGCTCAGTCATGGCCACCTGTTGTGAATAGCTGATTCATTGGAAAGGACCCTGTTGCTGGGTCAGATTGAAGGTAAAGGAGAAGAGGGTGACAGAGAATGAGATTATTAGAATAGCATCAGCAACTCAGTGGATATGAATTTGAGCAAAATCTGGGAGATAGTGGAGGACAGAGGAGCCTGGCATGCCGCAATCCCTGGGGTTACACAGAGTCATACAGGACTTAGCAACTGAACAACAACAATTATTTTTGTGGTCTCATGTGAAGAAATGAAATCAAACAAAGTCTGAAATTCACAGGCAGGCCTTTGTATAACATTAGATTAAGAAAATAGTTGTGCTATTTTATTTCCATTCTTAAGATAAAATTTACTTTTTGAGGGTCTGTTTGTCATTCTTTTCAGTGTTAGTCTGAACTGTATTTATTATTCTTTTGGTGTTAGTCATGAAAACTTAAAATTTTAATAAAGTAGACATTATTACTACTTACTAAGCAACTTCTCTTATACTGAGATAGTTTATTTGTATTACATGTATGAAATTGATAATTATATGCATGAATATTTAATTAATTAAAACACTGATTACTGAGGTTTTCATATTTGTTTTGAAAATAGAAATTCATTATAAGTTTTTAAATATGTTGAAACATTAATGCTCTCAGGCTGTTGCTAGGATATTTCAGACATAATAATACTGTTACTTGCTTGAAGAATCTTGTTCTTGCTATGGGAACAATCAAACACATGTTTACCAGAAGAAAAATATTTAGAATTAGCTCATATTGAAACACATTTTCTTTTTTTTTTTTTTTAAGATCAAAACAGACTGCATACATTTATTGGTTTAAGAAAGAAAGAAACAAACAAACAAACAAAAGAAACAAGGTAAAAACCTATAGTAGAGTCACAAAATATTAGAGCTGGAAAGGCTTCCAAAATCATCTAGTTCACTAAACTCATAAGCTGGGCTGGGGTTGGGAGTGCTGAAAATAAGAACTCTTGGTTGTTTTTTAGTTTGGAAGGGCAGTACAAGAAAAGAAATAGAAGGTAAATAATAGGTACAGGTTGTTTCATATGGTCCATGCTCAATATATATTTATTCAGCATGTAAAATTATGCTTTCACTTTAAATAAATTTAAAAACTCTAAACTTCCATCTTCCTTAAAGGTTCTGCATTCTAAGGAGAGCCTACTGTTATTTTGGGGTTTTTTTAAATGACATCAAGTATGAGAAAAAGAGAAAGTAATGAAAGGGTAATGAAAGTAGTTGATGGAATCAGTAAACAGAACAGCAGGAGAGAAGCCATCCGGAGACAAGAGACCAGTGGGATGGTGAATAAGGACAAAAGAGAGGTCTTCTCTCAGAACACCTGAGAGGTCCCATTTGGGGGCCTCCCAGAATAAAGGACTTTGCTTTTATAATGTAAATATCCACCTCTTGGGCTGGATTCAATTATATTCATATCAATTATATTCTTTTAGGATTCCCTATTAGGATGATCATTCATTCAACAAATTCTTCTTGGGGTTTGCTCTGCTCTGGGCTAGGCAAGAGACTCACAGAAATGGAGGAGACATAGTCCTCGTTCTTGAGGTATTTCTCTCTAGCTGGTAGAGGTATGCCTTGGAACCGCTCGAGGACACAAAACTTACATAAGAGCTTAGACGGCAGCGTGTGTATGTATGGCATGGCTTCAAAAACAAGGTGGTGGGGACAGAGGAAGAGCCTCCTAGGAGGGGTGCTGTGCTCCTGACAGGGCACATCAAACTCGGGACAGGCTCCCTGAGAAGACCGGGCTCCAGTGGAGATGAAAGTGAAAGTGTTAACCACCCAGGCATGTCCACCTCTTTGTGACCCCATGGACTGAAGCCCACTGGGCTCCTCTGTCCATGGGCTTCTCCAGGCAAGAATACTGGAGTGGGTAGCCCGTTTCTTCTACAGGGGTTCTCCCCAGCCCACGGACTGAAGCTGGGTCCCCTGCACTGAAGGTGGATTCTTTACCATCTGAGCCACCAGGGAGTCAGCATCCCCACAGTCCTGGAATCTGTTGTCCTTGTTCCGGACGTGAGGTACTTGGAAAGGGAAAAGTCTGAACACCCTCTTCTTGCTTCGAGGTGAAGAGGGAGAGAGTCCTAAATATCCCCCAAGGGGGTTAAATCAGGAATGAGGTGCAATTAGAAGTTGAGCCCAGTGTGTTGGAAACACTGGGGGAAATCAATGACCTACCAGCAGGCAGCATGAGTGAATGTGGAGGAAATGACATTTGAGCTGACCCTTGGGGATGATTCAGTTATCTAGGCAGAGAAAGGGGCATACATGGTCCTGGCAGCCCAGCAGAGCCTCAGCAAGGAGGCAAAAGGCAGATCGTGCCAGGGAACGTGGGGGTGACTGCATGCTGGGGCTAAGAGTGGCAGGAGGGTTTTTAAAAAACAGATTTATTGAGGTGTAGTTTTACACAGTATACAATCACCCATTCTATGTGTATAATTATTTTTACTGAATTCATACAAGTAGTGAATTCATCACCCAAATCCAGTTTTAGAACATTCCTACCATTGCAAAAATCCTCTGGTGCCAACCTGCAGTCTTCTGGTCACGTCTATTTCACTAGCCATGATGGTGTTGAGTACATGTTGCATCCTGTACCAGTAGTCCATCCCCTCTGATCACTAAATAGTAAGCCACTGAATATAACACCTTAAAAAATCGATTTTTCAGTGGTAGACCTTTTGATTGCTCCAATTTTTTGGCTATGATAAACAGTGCTGCAATGAAGATTCACCTAGGATTCTTTGTGTGCATGTTTTTATTTTTCTTGAATTAGGGTGCCAGATCTAGCAAGTAAAGGCAGATGCCTGAAACGATGAGTTAAATCCATTTTCCTCACCTTCTCTAATCAAGGTCATTTACAGACTCGCATGTTCTCCAAGTGCCAAGCAGTCCAACAGTAAGAGTTCCCGTGACTTATTTCCTAGGAGCTTGGTTGGAGTCAGCTGTGTCCGCTTTAAGCTAAGCCAGTTTAAACTGGATAGGACCGCCAACCCTTCAACTGGGCATGCGCGAGTGTGACGTGTTGCCCACGCAGATGCTTACGTAGTCTAGCTACACCTGTGCAGGAGAGCACATCTCCTCCCCAGCCTCAGACCGCCCTGCTTCTTTCTTGGCTTTTCCTGCGGTACTCCAGCCCCTTGCCTTCTGGAGGGCAAATTTGTCCTCCGACCTCCTCGCTTTGCTGCCTTGCAGAGTAAGCCCTGTCTTTGCTGCAAGCCTCGGAGTCTCAGCGTTTGGTTTCCTGTGCTTCCGGCAAGATGAGCCAGCCAGGAGGTAGGTCCAAACGAGACTTTTCCCTGTGGTTCGGGGCTTTTGCCCGTGGTTGGTGGACCCTTCGCGGTTATGAGTGTCTGTGCGTGAGTCCAGGCAGTGGCCTGGTCCTTCAGTGGCAGGGGCCGACCTTTGAACTCCCAGGTGAGGGGCCACTGACTGACATACGGTTTCGTTTTGACCTAAGTTTTGTTTTGCAACAACAAAAAAAGAGGTTTTAAGGGATTGGGTTTGGAAGACGCCTCTTGGGTGAGTAACCTCGTTAACGATACGCACCAGTGCACAGGTTTTTCGTGTGGTCTTGACTGAGTCGTGCATTGGAGGCCTACTTGGTGGGATGCGGGCAGTCAACATAAAAGGTTGCAGCTGCCGAGTTACTTCAATGAAAGACCCAGGATTTTTTTTTTTTTAATCTTGTTTGTTCTGGCGCTTGTTTGCCCATGTTTGTCTAGGTTGGTCTGACTTACCTGTTAAATATTGGCTATTAGGGACTGAGCTTCTTGGTGCTCAAGCACCAAGCAGAGATTTCCTCGCTGTAACCACCTGGAGGCAAAGCCGCTTTGTAATGGGAAATGTTGGTTCAGTTCCCTCTCGCAGGCCTCTAACCTGCATTCTTCAGAATTGGGTGACTCAGCGTTATTATGAATCCATGGAAGAAAAAGAAACAGGTGGTATTTTTCGTAATACTATATGACCACAATATCCTTTAGACTTCAGAGCAAACTGGCGTGAAAATGGATCCTTACATTACAATAAAATCTCACAACTTATTTTGTAAGTAGGATGAAATACAGACTTTTGTTATTGTGTCAGTGTAAACCTGTGCAAAGAAAACACAAGATTATGGCCCAGTGGGAAGGACAGGCAAAGAAAATTATTTCACTTGATTCTAAAGGAAAGAAGGAGAGCTTGCTGTTAATTCTAACACTTCCACTGCTCCTTCCCCAACCCGCTGGTGCTACTGCTGCCACAGGCCCTCCCCAAGCCCCCTCTAGTCCCTGCTGGTGTCTGTGGGTAGAGAAATGGGAAATAGGACTGGTCTTCCCCTCTCATACCTCCAGGGTACTCGATTCAGCCAGGAAGCTACCCAGACTCATTTGGGGCAAAATCCTTTAAGGCAAGTCTCTGATAGGAGATGTAAAAGCTGAAACTGGGCAGCTAGTGGGGTTGATCCCGGTCCATGGTCCGTTCTCCTTTTTCAACTTCAGCTTTATTTAGTTGGAAGAACGATATGCCAATTTACAGAAATGACCCAAAGAGTTGGAAAACGTTTTTTCATCAATTTTTTGCAACCTGTAACCCAACCTAGAACAATGTTCCAACCACCTTCCTCACTTCAGAATGTAGAAGGTGCTGGATGAAGCCGGGCAGGAGGCGGATGGGCTTCATTCAGAACCCCCTGGTCACATGATACAGGCTGGGACGAGCATAACTGAACACAAAGTGGGTCCTGTTAGGGGTGCGATACTAAGGACAGGCCCAAACCTGGACATTATCGAGGCTGCCTTCTTGAATGATCGTGAAGAGGCTGCCAAAAGAAAGACGTCTTATAAAGCACAGGCGGGAATACAGAAACCAAATGAGGATCACTCAGCACTTCTAGTAAACCCATAGGGCTATAGAGATGCAGTCCCTGAGCCCCCAGAGAATTTAAAGATGGTGAATATGGTGGAAGAACTTTACAAATGCATATGTTTCAACTTGTTGAATTTGCCTTCAGGAAATTTAACAGCAGGGACCAGGTTCGCCTCTACCCATTGTTTCCAACATTTGTTATTTGTAGACTTTTTGATGATAGCCATTCTGATAGATGCATGGGATATCTTTCCATTTATTTGAATCATCTTAAATTTCCTCTATCAGTGTTTAATAGTTTTCATAGTATGCATCTTTCACCTCTTCAGTTAAGTATTTATTTCTGTTTTTATTTATTTATTCCTTTTTTAAAATGCAATTTAAAACAGGATTGTTTTACTTTCTGTTATTATTAGTGTATAGAAATGCAGCAGATTTCTGTATATTAACCATATATCCTGAAACCTTGTCCTGTTCCTGAATTTAGTAGGAACTGCTTAAATATTTCACTGTTGAGTATTATGTTGATGTGGGTTTGTCATAAACAGTGTTTATTATGTTAACGTTCCCTCTATCCACTTTGAGAATTTTTATTATCAATGGATGTTAAATTTGTCAAATGCTTTTTATATGTCTATCAAGATTATCATACGGCTTTTATCCTTTTGTTTATGTGGTATAAAATTGATTTTGTTGTGGTGATTGCTTTTTTTATTATATGTTGATTTATTAAACAGCAAAAATTGGACTGTAAATCAGCTAAAATTGTTATATTCAGAAATCTATGATCATAGTCATAGTGGGGTAATACAGCTGCAGTGACTGTTTTATTAATATGTAAATAGGATATTGTAAATAAACCATGATCCAAAAGCAAAAGTAGACATAAAAAGGCCATTCTCATACAGAAAGGCAAATTTATTTCTGAAAATATTTTGAACTTCTGTTATCTCACTTCTATACAAATATGAATGCCAGTTAAAATATGATGACCTCATCGACATTGGTTTCAGGAGGGGAATGTGTTGTGAGGCTAGAGGATCTCAAACAGGGGCTCTGCGGCAAACCGGAGGGGTGGGATGGGGTGGTGGATGGGGGCAGGTTCGGGAGGGTCTGAAATATGTATACCCATGGCGGATTTGAGTTGATGCGCGGCAGGAAACAACAAAACCCTGTAAAAAATATAATAATAATAATAAATAAAATTTGTATGGGGAAAAAAAATATATGTTGACCTCAGAGCTTGACATAGATCAAAAATTTATAGAATAATTTAGTGAGGGAAAACAGGTACTCTTACACTTTTGGTGGAACTGTAAATTAATATCATCTCTTTAAATAGTTATTCAACACTTGTTAAGTTAGAAGTATAGCCTTTGAGTTAGTAACCCTACTAATAGGAAATTATCCTGGTAATAAACTCTTGGATGAATACAGTGATTTTATATAAATGTTTACTGAAGAGAAATTTTTTAATAGTAAAATACTGGAAACAATGAAAATTTCCTTGAAAAAGGAATTGTCCAAAGTGTCAATCTCTTCTTCAGATAGTGTAGATCTATATATATGTAATATCAGTTTCCGAAGTGTAAGAAAACAATGGGGAGCCGCGGAACCCGCCCGCGCGAGGAGCCGCGGAACCCGCCCGCCGCGAGGAGCCGCGGAACCCGCCCGCCGCGAGAGCCGCGGACGCCGCGAGGAAAGCGCGCCTGGTAAGTTCAGCCACTCCAACTAGAGGGCTTGCTGAACGGAGAGGGGAAATCGTCCACGGGTTGCTGACCAGGGACTGGGCACAAGTTGGACGGAAAGCTCGTGTCCGCCTTTGGTACTTAGACACATAACCGGCAGTGTCGGAGGAGCCCGCTCACCTAGAGCTGCAGCAGCCGCGGAGGAAGCCGGGGAAAGAGCAGGGACTGGAGACGACAGGCGGGTGTGCGGTCGAGCCGGGGCGCCCCCCTCTAACACGGGACTGCGCGCGCCGCGGCCTCCGCCCGACTGACTGGGATCAGCCCACCATCCCGGCCAGCACCCAGTATGGCAGCAAAGCCCTCATTTTGCTGAACACAAAAACAGAAACCACAGCAACCGGCACTGTAAGGGAAAGACCACGCCATCAAGACACCACCATCAAGAGCAGATTGGTTTCCAACAGGCAGATATGAAGATAAAAACCAAGGACAGTATTTAACTTTTTTTTTCTTTTTTTTTTTTATTTTGCTTGTTTGTGGTGGACTATTTTGCTTATTCAATTGATTGGTTTGGGGTTTATTAGTTTCTTTGTTTATTGGGGTTTTTTTATGTTTTTTTTTTTTTTTTTGTAGTTTTCATTTGTTTGATTTATTCTAAGTGTTTTTTCTTTGTTTTTCGGTCTCATTAATTTTTTTTTTTTTGCTCTTTTTAATTTTTAACCTTCTTTTGACTTTTATTATATTTTTTTAACTTTAATTTTAATTCTTGAAAACCTCTAATTCTCTTTCTCTTTCCTCTTTCCCACTGCTTTCTTTCTCTATGTTCTAAATGTAAAACATCTTCCTAGCTATCAATATCCTCTAGACAAATTATTTCCTATCTTTCTGTCTGCACTATTCACTTCCAAATGCACTAAACAGTACACACACTAATCTTTGCTACCTAATCCTATAAAATACTTCCAAGACAAATCTTTTCCTTTTTATTACTTATAGTCTCTCCTCCTTGTCACCCCGAGCACATGTCCTAATTTAAAATTGCTTTCATTGTAATTATCCAAGCCAGGACCTTGTGCTAGATCTATTATTCAGGCACTATTTTAATTAATTCAAAGCTTAACGGGCAAGTATCATCTGTGATTGCATGAGTTGCTAGAAAGATTTCCTGCGCCTTATATCTGTAAAACTGGTCAGTTGTGGGGATTGTTGTATATGTATGTGTATCTTATGATTATGTTAGAAAACATCTGCATGCTTTTATGACTGTCACCCATCAGGGATGCACCTCTTGTTCCTCAGATGCTAGTGTGTGAACTAGTATCACAGAACACCATAGCAAACCAGACATAGAGCCGACACTCCCTGACCAATCATCAAACCAAGGATCCTCGAAGCGGAAGCCCGGATTCCAAGACCCCACACTGATTATCAAAGAACATACAACACTACAGATTATTCACCTGTAAACAAGGTCTATCACCACCCAAGACACAAGCCACTGAACCCTTCTACAAGGACAGAAACCCAAAGGAAGGGAGAATTCAAACAAGACGCCTGGTGGGAATAAGAACTCCATACACACAGACACACACAAAGAAACAAAAATTAACCTAATGATGAAACGTCAGAGAAACACTGTACAAATGAAGGACCAAGCTAGAGAAACACCACTTCAAATGACAGAGGAGGAGATAGACAAGCTATCTGAAAGAGAATTCAGAAAAACTATACTAATGAGGATGCAAAACACCGAAAACAGAATATTAGAGGAAATTAGTGCATTGAGAAAAGACATGCAGGAAATGAAAAATAAGCAAATAGAGACCACCAACTCAATTGCTGAACTCAAAAATACTATAGAAGGTCTCAACAGTAGAGTATCAGAGGCTGAAGAACGGATAAGTGAGCTGGAAGACAGAATGGTGGAAATAAGTGCTGAAGAACAGAACAAAGCCCAAAGAATTAAAAGAACTGAGGATAGCCTCAGGGACCTATGGGACAATATTAAACGCACCAACATTAGAATTATAGGAGTTCCAGAAGAAGAAGAAGAGAAGAAAGACTATGAAAAAATTCTTGAAGAGGTTATAGTTGAAAACTTCCCCAGCATGGGAAAGGAGATAGTCAGCCAAGTCCAGGAAGCACAAAGAGTTCCATATAGGAGAAACCCCAGAAGAAACACACCAAGGCACATACTAATCAAACTAACGCAGACTAAATATAAAGACAGATTACTAAAAGCAGCTAGGAGCAAACAACAAATAACATATAAAGGAAACCCCATACGTTTAACTGCGGATCTCTCGACAGAAACCCTACAGGCCAGAAGAGAATGGCAAGATACATTTAAACGGCTAAAAGAGAATAACCTGCAACCACGAATTCTCTACCCAGCAAGAATCTCATTCAAAATCGATGGTGAAGTCAAAAGCTTCACAGACAAGCAAAAACTAAAAGAATTCTGTACCACAAAACCAGCCCTACAACAAGTGTTAAAGGACCTGATATAGCCAATAAATATAAGAGTAGGAGAAGCCTTACAAATCAAACCCCAAATTTCTAAGATGACAATAGGAACATTCGTATCAATAATTACTTTGAATGTAAATGGACTAAATGCTCCAACCAAACGACACAGGCTGGCTGAATGGATCCAGAAGCAAGACCCATATATATGCTGTTTACAAGAGACCCACTTCAGACCTAGAGACACTCATAGACTGAAAGTGAAAGGCTGGAAAAAAATATTTCATGCAAATGGAAATCAAAAGAAAGCTGGAGTAGCAATCCTTATATCAGACAAAATAGACTTTAAAGTAAAGAAGATTCTAAGAGACAAGGCAGGTCACTACATCATGATTAAGGGATCTATCCAAGAGGAAGACATAACAGTCATGAATATCTACGCACCCAACACAGGGGCACCTCAATACATAAGACAGGTACTTTCAGACATAAAAGAAGAAATCAACAATAACACAATAATAGTAGGAGACTTTAACACTCCTCTCACACCAATGGACAGATCAACAAAACAGAAAATTAATAAAGAAACACAAGCCTTAAATGCCACACTGGAAAAGATGGACCTCATCGATATCTTTAGGACGTTCCATCCAAAAGCAGAAGAATACACTTTCTTCTCAAGTGCTCACGGAACATTCTCCAGGATAGACCACATCTTGGGCCACAAATCTAACCTCAGTCAGTTCAAGAAAACCGAAATTATATCAACCATCTTCTCGGACCACCATGCAATGAGACTAGAGATCAACTACCAGAAAAAAAACCAAAAACAGAAACACATGGAGATTAAACAATACATACCTAAAAAACCAACTGATCGTTGAGGAAATCAAAGGAGAAATTAAACAATTCCTAGAAGAAAATGACAATGAACACACGACCGTGCAAAACCTATGGGATACAGCAAAAGCAGTTCTAAGAGGGAAATTTATAGCAATACAATCCCACCTCAAGAAACTAGGAAAATATGAAGCAGATGACCTAACCCTCCGCTTAAAACAGTTGGAGAAAGAAGAACAAAAACATCCCAGAGCCAGCAGAAGAAGAGAAATCATAAAGATCAGAGCAGAAATAAATGAGAAAGAAACAAAAGAATTCTGTACCACAAAACCAGCCCTACAACAAGTGTTAAAGGACCTGATATAGCCAATAAATATAAGAGTAGGAGAAGCCTTACAAATCAAACCCCAAATTTCTAAGATGACAATAGGAACATTCGTATCAATAATTACTTTGAATGTAAATGGACTAAATGCTCCAACCAAACGACACAGGCTGGCTGAATGGATCCAGAAGCAAGACCCATATATATGCTGTTTACAAGAGACCCACTTCAGACCTAGAGACACTCATAGACTGAAAGTGAAAGGCTTGGAAAAGATATTTCATGCAAATGGAAATCAAAAGAAAGCTGGAGTAGCAATCCTTATATCAGACAAAATAGACTTTAAAGTAAAGAAGATTCTAAGAGACAAGGCAGGTCACTACATCATGATTAAGGGATCTATCCAAGAGGAAGACATAACAGTCATGAATATCTACGCACCCAACACAGGGGCACCTCAATACATAAGACAGGTACTTTCAGACATAAAAGAAGAAATCAACAATAACACAATAATAGTAGGAGACTTTAACACTCCTCTCACACCAATGGACAGATCAACAAAACAGAAAATTAATAAAGAAACACAAGCCTTAAATGCCACACTGGAAAAGATGGACCTCATCGATATCTTTAGGACGTTCCATCCAAAAGCAGAAGAATACACTTTCTTCTCAAGTGCTCACGGAACATTCTCCAGGATAGACCACATCTTGGGCCACAAATCTAACCTCAGTCAGTTCAAGAAAACCGAAATTATATCAACCATCTTCTCGGACCACCATGCAATGAGACTAGAGATCAACTACCAGAAAAAAAACCCTAAAAACAGAAACACATGGAGATTAAACAATACATACCTAAAAAACCAACTGATCGTTGAGGAAATCAAAGGAGAAATTAAACAATTCCTAGAAGAAAATGACAATGAACACACGACCGTGCAAAACCTATGGGATACAGCAAAAGCAGTTCTAAGAGGGAAATTTATAGCAATACAATCCCACCTCAAGAAACTAGGAAAATATGAAGCAGATGACCTAACCCTCCGCTTAAAACAGTTGGAGAAAGAAGAACAAAAACATCCCAGAGCCAGCAGAAGAAGAGAAAACATAAAGATCAGAGCAGAAATAAATGAGAAAGAAACAAAAGAAACAATAGTAAAGATAAATAAAACAAAAAGCTGGTTCTTTGAAAAGGTAAACAAAATTGACAAGCCACTGGCCAGACTCATTAAGAAAAAGAGAAGAACCAGATCAACAAAATCAAAAACGAAAAAGGAGAGATTACAACAGATAATGCAGAAATCCAAAGGATTCTAAGAGACTATGATGAGCAACTCTATGGCAACAAACTGGACAACCTGGAAGAAATGGACAGTTTCTTGGACAGGATTAATCTCCCAAGACTGAGCCAGGAAGAAACAGAAACTTTGAACAACCCAATCACAAGCTCAGAAATCAACTTTGTGATTAAAAATCTACCCAAAAATAAAAGCCCAGGACCAGATGGCTTCACAGCCGAATTCTACCAAACATTTAAAGAAGAGCTAATGCCTGTCCTTCTAAAACTCTTTCAAAAAATTGCACAGGAAGGAAAACTCCCAAACACATTCTACGAGGCCACCATCACCCTGATACCCAAACCAGGCAAAGACAACACACAAAAGGAAAACTATAGGCCAATTTCACTGATGAACTTAGATGCCAAGATCCTCAACAAAATCCTAGCAAACAGAATTCAACGACATGTCAAAAAACTCATACATCACGATCAAGTTGGGTTCATCCCAGGCATGCAAGGCTTCTTCAACATCCGCAAATCAATCAACGTGATACACCATATCAACAAGTTGAAAGACAAAATCACATGATCATCTCAATAGATGCAGAAAAAGCCTTCGACAAAGTACAACATCCATTTATGATCAAAACTCTTCAGAAAATGGGCATAGAAGGAACCTATCTCAACATAATAAAAGCCAGCTATGAGAAGCCTACAGCGAACATTATTGTTAATGGAGAAGAAATGAAAGCGTTCACTCTAAGATCAGGGCCAAGACAGGGGTGCCCGCGTTCACCACTACGATTCAACATAGTCCTGGAGGGCCTAGCAACAGCAATAAGACAAGAGAAAGAAATCAAAGGAATCCAGATTGGAAAGGAAGAAGTCAAGCTCTCTCTTTTTGCAGGCGACATGATATTATACATAGAAAATCCCAAAGACACGGTTACAAAGCTACTAGAACTAATCAATGAATTCAGCAAAGTTGCAGGATATAAAGTCAACACACAGAAGTCACTGGCATTCCTATACACAAACAATGAAAAATCAGAAAACGAAATCAAAGAGGCAATCCCCTTCACCATCGCAACCAAAAGAATCAAATATCTAGGAATAAACCTACCCAAAGAAACAAAAGAATTGTACACAGAAAATTACAAGACACTCATGAGAGACATTAAAGAAGACTTAAACAGATGGAGAGATATTCCATGTTCCTGGATTGGAAGAATCAATATTGTGAAAATGACCATACTTCCAAATATCATCTACAGATTCAATGCAATACCTATTCAACTACCACTGACATTTTCCACAGAACTAGACCAAAGAATAACACAGTTCATATGGAAACACAGAAGACCTCGAATAGCCAAAGCAATCCTGAGGAAGAAGAATGGAGTTGGAGGGATCAGCCTCCCTAACTTCAGACTCTACTACAAAGCAACAGTTATCAAGACAGTATGGTACTGGCACAAAAACAGAGCTATAGATCAATGGAACAAGATTGAGAACCCAGAGATCAACCCACGCACCTATGGGTACCTTATTTTTGAGAAAGGAGGAGAAACTATAAAATGGGACAAAGACAGTCTCTTTGACAAGTGGTGCTGGGAGAATTGAACAGCTACATGCAAAAGAATGAAGAGAACTAAGAAACAAATCAATCAACGTGATACACCATATCAACAAGTTGAAAGACAAAAATCACATGATCATCTCAATAGATGCAGAAAAAGCCTTCGACAAAGTACAACATCCATTTATGATCAAAACTCTTCAGAAAATGGGCATAGAAGGAACCTATCTCAACATAATAAAAGCCAGCTATGAGAAGCCTACAGCGAACATTATTGTTAATGGTGAAAAACTGAAAGCATTCCCTCTAAGATCAGGAACAAGACAGGGGTGCCCACTTTCACCACTGCTATTCAACATAGTCCTGGAAGTCCTAGCAACAGCAATAAGACAAGAGAAAGAAATCAAAGGAATCCAGATTGGAAAGGAAGAAGTCAAGCTCTCTCTTTTTGCAGGCGACATGATATTATACATAGAAAATCCCAAAGACACGGTTACAAAGCTACTAGAACTAATCAATGAATTCAGCAAAGTTGCAGGATATAAAGTCAACACACAGAAGTCACTGGCATTCCTATACACAAACAATGAAAAATCAGAAAACGAAATCAAAGAGGCAATCCCCTTCACCATCGCAACCAAAAGAATCAAATATCTAGGAATAAACCTACCCAAAGAAACAAAAGAATTGTACACAGAAAATTACAAGACACTCATGAGAGACATTAAAGAAGACTTAAACAGATGGAGAGATATTCCATGTTCCTGGATTGGAAGAATCAATATTGTGAAAATGACCATACTTCCAAATATCATCTACAGATTCAATGCAATACCTATTCAACTACCACTGACATTTTCACAGAACTAGACCACATAATAGCACAGTTCATATGGAAACACAGAACACCTCGAATAGCCAAAGCAATCCTGAGGAAGAAGAATGGAGTTGGAGCGATCAGCCTCCCTAACTTCAGACTCTACTACAAAGCAACAGTCCTCAAGACAGTATGGTACTGGCACAAAAACAGAGCTATAGATCAATGGAACAAGATTGAGAACGCAGAGATCAACCCACGCACCTATGGGTACCGTATTTTTGAGAAAGGAGGAGAAAGTATAAAATGGGACAAAGACAGTCTCTTTGACAAGTGGTGCTGGGAGCATGGGACAGCTACATGCAAAAAAATGAAATTGGAACATTCCCTGACGCCATACACTAAGATCAACTCAAAATGGATTAAAGACCTCAATGTAAGACCAGAAACCATCAAACTCTTAGAGGAGAATATAGGCAAAACCCTCAAGGACATCAATCAAAGCAAGATCTTCTCTGACCCACCAACTAAAATAGCAGAGCTGAAAAGAAAAATGAACATATGGGACCTCATGAAACTTAAAAGCTTTTGTACAGCAAAAGAAATTACAAAAAAGTTCAACAGACACCCCACAGAGTGGGAGAAAATCATAGCAAATGAAACAACAGACAAAGAATTAATCTCCAAAATCTACAAGCAACTCAGACAACTCAGCACAGGTAAAATGAGCAGCCCAATCAAAAAATGGGAAAAAGATCTAAAGAGACGCCTCTCCAAAGAGGACATACAAATGGTCCAAAAGCACATGAAACGATGCTCAACCTCGCTTATTATTAGAGAAATGCAAATTAAAACCACAATGAGATACCACCTCACACCTGTCAGAATGGCCATCATCAACAAATCGACAGACAACAAATGCTGGAGAGGGTGTGGAGAAAAGGAACCCTCTTGCATTGCTGGTGGGAATGTAAATTAATACAACCTCTATGGAAGACAATATGGAGATTCCTTAAAAAACTAAAAATAGACGCACCCTATGACCCAGCAATCCCACTATTAGGCCTATATCCTGATGAAATCAAAACTGAAAGAGGCACCTGTACCCCAATGTTCATTGCAGCTCTCTATACAATAGCCAGAACATGGAAGCAACCTAGATGTCTGACATTTTCACAGAACTAGACCAAAGAATAACACAGTTCATATGGAAACACAGAAGACCTCGAATAGCCAAAGCAATCCTGAGGAAGAAGAATGGAGTTGGAGGATCAGCCTCCCTAACTTCAGACTCTACTACAAAGCAACAGTTATCAAGACAGTATGGTACTGGCACAAAAACAGAGCTATAGATCAATGGAACAAGATTGAGAACCCAGAGATCAACCCGCGCACCTATGGGTACCTTATTTTTGATAAAGGAGGAGAAACTATAAAAGGGGACAAAGACAGTCTCTTTAACAAGTGGTGCTGGGAGAATTGGACAGCTACATGCAAAAAAATGAAGTTGGAACATTCCCTGACGCCATACACTAAGATCAACTCAAAATGGATTAAAGACCTCAATGTAAGACCAGAAACCATCAAACTCTTAGAGGAGAATATAGGCAAAACCCTCAAGGACATCAATCAAAGCAAGATCTTCTCTGACCCACCAACTAAAATAGCAGAGCTGAAAAGAAAAATGAACATATGGGACCTCATGAAACTTAAAAGCTTTTGTACAGCAAAAGAAATTACAAAAAAGTTCAACAGACACCCCACAGAGTGGGAGAAAATCATAGCAAATGAAACAACAGACAAAGAATTAATCTCCAAAATCTACAAGCAACTCAGACAACTCAGCACAGGGAAAAAGAGCAGCCCAATCAAAAAATGAGAAAAAGATCTAAAGAGACGCCTCTCCAAAGAGGACATACAAATGGTCCAAAAGCACATGAAACGATGCTCAACCTCGCTTATTATTAGAGAAATGCAAATTAAAACCACAATGAGATACCACCTCACACCTGTCAGAATGGCCATCATCAACAAATCGACAGACAACAAATGCTGGAGAGGGTGTGGAGAAAAGGGAACCCTCTTGCATTGCTGGTGGGAATGTAAATTAATACAACCTCTATGGAAGACAATATGGAGATTCCTTAAAAAACTAAAAATAGACGCACCCTATGACCC
This sequence comes from Tragulus kanchil, assembly GCA_022376925.1. Lineage (NCBI taxonomy): Eukaryota > Metazoa > Chordata > Mammalia > Artiodactyla > Tragulidae > Tragulus > Tragulus kanchil. Next base: position 151,590,911 of record JAIOJX010000024.1, read on the forward strand.
AGCAATCCCACTATTAGGCCTATATCCTGATGAAATCAAAACTGAAAGAGGCACCTGTACCCCAATGTTCATTGCAGCTCTCTATACAATAGCCAGAACATGGAAGCAACCTAGATGTCCATCGACAAATGAATGGATCCAGAAGCTCTGGTACATATATACAATGGAATACTACTCAGCTGTTAAAAGAAATGCAGAAGACTCAGTCCTAATGAGGTGGCTGGCTTTAGAACCTATCATAAAAAGTGAAGTAAGTCAAAAAGAGAAAGACAAGTATAGTATACTAACTCATATATATGGGATCTAGTAAGATGGTCATGATAACACACACAGTGAACTCATGAAAAAACAGAGAATAGACATAAAGACATTGTGGAGACCGAACAATGGGAGGGAGTAACATGGGAACCTATACTGTCATGTGTAGAAAAGATAGCTATTGTCATTGTGCTAGGGAAAAAGGAGTACCTACAACCACTTGGAGCAATGGTCTGGAGGGATGGGGGGGGGCCTGGGTGGGGGGAGGGCCAAGGGATATGCATCTGATTGATCTGGGAACATACATGTACAAAAATAAATAAATAAATAAATAAATAAATAAAAAAAATAAATTAACTCAAATAGCTCAAAAAAAAAAAAAAAAAAAAAAAGAAAACAATGGGATGATAACATTTGTATAGAATGAAGTTTAGCTAGATAAACAGATAAACTGAGAAGTAACAGATGTCCACAATATGACAGAAATCTCTTTTCTCTGTATCCTACTTTCCTTTCTCTCTACCTCTCTCTTTATAATTTTTATTAATTTATTTTAACTTTACTTTTACAGAGCTTTGTTGTTTACCGCCACACATAAACCCAAATCAGTCATAGGTATACACTTGACCTCTCCCGTCTCCCTTCCCATCCCACCCCCCAGGTCGCCGCAGTGCCCCTGTGTAAGTTCCCTTAGTTGTACAGCAGATTCACATTGCTTGTCTCTTTTATGTATGGTGATGTAAGTTGCATGTTCCTCTTTCCATACCTCTCACCCATTCCTCCCTCCCTTCAGTGTCCATAAGTCTGTTCTCCCTGTTGTTGTGATTGTTGAACCATCCTTGTAACCATGAAAGAAATCCAATTTGATCTTGGTGAGTGATTCTTTTTGTGTATTTTTGGAGTCAGTTTGCTAACATTTTGAGGACTTTTTGCATCTGTATTCATCAAGGACCTGTAATTATTATTATTTTTTCGTACTGGGGTTTGGTTTTGGTATCAGGATAAGAGTGGCCCTATATAATGGTTTGGGAATAGGCTCTACTCCTCAATCGTTTTTGGAATAGTTGGAGAAGGATATGTGTAAGTTCTCCATATGTTTGGTAGTTCGCTAGTGAGGCGGTCCAGTCTTGAACTTTAATTTGCAGAAAGTTTGGTTTAGTTTTTTATGGATTCTGTTTCACTTCCAGTGATTATTAGTCTGTTCAAATTGTCTGTTTCTTCTTGACTTAGTCTTGGAAGCTTGTGTGTTTGTAGAATTTTGTCCATTTTTTCTAGCGTCTTAGTTTTTTTGGCATATAACTGTTCCTAAAACTTATGATTTTTGTTTTCCCCATCATTCCGCTTTTATTTACACTTATTTTCATCCATCTTTTTTATTCTTTGGCATGTGTGGCCTCCCATTGCAGTGGCCTCTCTCAGTGCGAAGCACGGGCTCTGGGTGCATGAGATTCAGAGTGTTGGCTCGTTATGGGACACACTGGTCCAGCTGCTCCACAGCACATGGGATCTTTCTGGGCCAGGGATTGGACTAGTGCCCCTTGCACTGCAAGGCAGACTCTTTACCGACTAGACCACCAGGGAAACCCTGGACCAATAATTGTTATCCTTGCAGAACTAAATCAGAGATTCGCAACAGTGACACTATTGACGTTCCGGACCAATAATTCTATTTCTTTTTAAAAATTTTTGGCCTCTTTTATTGGTTTTTCATTTATTTATTTTTATCCATCTTTATTCTTTGGCCTGCATGGGCCTCCCATTGCAGTGGCCTCTCTGGTGCAGAGCACCAGCTCTGGGCACATGCACTCCAGAGCGCTGGCTCATAATTGGACACACTGGTCCAGCCACTTCATGGCACGTGGGGTCTTCCTGGGCCAGGGATCAAACCAGTGGATTCGTTACCCACTGAACCACCAGGGAAGTCCTTTACTTATGATTTGTAAAAATTTTTATGGCATTGATATTTCTCCTCTTTATTATTTTATTTGAGTCTTCTCTCTTCTTGGTAATTCTGGCTAAGGGCTTATCATTTTTTTATCTTAAAAATAAAAAAACTCAGTTTCATCTTTTCTGCTTTTTTGTCTCGTTTTATTTTCTCTCTGATTTTTTCCTTCTGATGACTTTGGGCTTTGTTCTCTTTCTAGTTCTTTTAGGTGGAAAGTTAGATTGTTTGAAAAATTTTTTGATTCTTGAGAATGACCTGTACCACTATGAACTTCCCTCTGAGAACTGCTTTTGCTGCATTCCATAGATTTTGAAAAGTTGTGTTTTCATTTTTAAGGTATTTTCTGATTTCCTCTTTGTTTTTTTTTTTTAAAAGATTTATTTATTTATTTATTTTGGAGGGGCTGGGGTGGGGAGGGAGGGGAGCAGGCAGGCCACTTCTATTGGTCTTTTTTTTGGTATGTTAATATAATATTTCTATATATATTTTTAAATTAATTAATTAATTAATTTATTTTTTTACATGTATGTTCCCAGATCATTCATATGCATATCCCTGGACCCTCCCCCCACCCAGTTCCCCCCCTCCCATCCCTCCAGACCATCGCTCCAAGTGGTTGTAGGTACTCCTATTCCCCTAGCACAATGACAATAGCTATCTTTTCCACACATGACAGTATAGGCTTCCATGTTACTCCCTCCATGCCTCCCTCAAACTGTTCGGTCTCCACAATGTCTTTATGTCTATTCTCTGTTTTTTCATGAGTTCACTGCGTATGTTATCATGACCATCTTACTAGATCCCATATATATGAGTTAGTATACTGTACTTGTCTTTCTCTTTTTGACTTACTTCACTTTTTATGATAGGTTCTAGAGCCAGCCACCTCATTAGGACTGAGTCTTCTGCATTTCTTTTAACAGCTGAGTAGTATTCCATTGTATATATGTACCAGAGCTTCTGGATCCATTCATTTGTCGATGGACATCTAGGTTGCTTCCATGTTCGGGCTATTGTATAGAGAGCTGCAATGAACATTGGGGTACAGGTGCCTCTTTCAGTTTTGATTTCATCAGGATATAGGCCTAATAGTGGGATTGCTGGGTCATAGGGTGCTTCTATTTTTAGTTTTTTAAGGAATCTCCATATTGTCTTCCATAGAGGTTGTATTAATTTACATTCCCACCAGCAATGCAAGAGGGTTCCCTTTTCTCCACACCCTCTCCAGCACTTGTTGTCTGTCGATTTGTTGATGATGGCCATTCTGACAGGTGTGAGGTGGTATCTCATTGTGGTTTTAATTTGCATTTCTCTGATAATAAGCGAGGTTGAGCATTGTTTCATGTGCTTTTGGGCCATCTGTATGTCCTCTTTGGAGAGGCGTCTCTTTAGATCTTTTTCCCATTTTTTGATTGGGCTGCTCATTTTCCCTGTGCTGAGTTGTCTGAGTTGCTTGTAGATTTTGGAGATTAATTCTTTGTCTGTTGTTTCATTTGCTATGATTTTCTCCCACTCTGTGGGGTGTCTGTTCAACTTTTTGGTGATTTCTTTTGCTGTACAAAAGCTTTTAAGTTTCATGAGGTCCCACGTATTGACTTTTCTTTTCAGTTCCACTATTTTAGTAGGTGGGTCAGAGAAGATCTTGCTTTGATTGATATCCTTGAGGGTTTTGCCTATATTCTCCTCTAAGACTTTGATGGTTTCTGGTCTTACATTTAGGTCTTTAATCCATTTGGAGTTGATCTTTGTGTATGGGGTCAGGGAATGTTCCAACTTCATTTTTTTGCATGTAGCTGTCTGATTCTCCCAGCACCATTTGTTGAAGAGGCTTTCTCCCATTTTATAGTTTCTCCTCCTTTCTCAAAAATAAGGTACCCATAGGTGCGTGGGTTGATTTCTGGGTTCTCAATCTTGTTCCATTGATCTGTAGTTCTGTTTTTATGCCAGTACCATACTGTCTTGATAACTGTTGCTTTGTAGTAGAGTCTGAAGTTAGGGAGGCTGATCCCTCCAACTCCATTCTTCTTCCTCAGGATTGCTTTGGCTATTCGAGGTCTTCTGTGTTTCCATATGAACTGTGTTATTATTTGGTCTAGTTCTGTGAAAAATGTCAATGGTAGTTGAATAGGTATTGCATTGAATCTGTAGATGCTATTTGGTAGTATGGTCATTTTCACAATATTGATTCTTCCGATCCAGGAACATGGAATATCTCTCCATCTGTTTAAGTCTTCTTTAATGTCTCTCATGAGTGTCTTGTAATTTTCTGTGTACAATTCTTTTGTTTCTTTGGGCAGGTTTATTCCTAGATATTTGATTCTTTTGGTTGCAATGGTGAAGGGGATTGCCTCTTTGATTTCATTTTCTGATTTTTCATTGTTTGTGTATAGGAATGCCAGTGATTTCTGTGTGTTGACTTTGTATCCTGCGACTTTGCTGAATTCACTGATTAGCTCTAGTAGCTTTGTAACCGTGTCTTTGGGATTTTCTATGTATAATATCATGTCGTCTGCAAAAAGAGAGAGCTTGACTTCTTCCTTTCCAATCTGGATTCCTTTGATTTCTTTCTCTTCTCTTATTGCTGTTGCTAGGACTTCCAGGACTATGTTGAATAATAGTGGTGAAAGTGGGCACCCCTGTCTTGTTCCTGATCTTAGAGGAAATGCTTTCAGTTTTTCACCATTAACAATAATGTTCGCTGTAGGCTTCTCATAGATGGCTTTTATTATATTGAAATAGGTTCCTTCTATGCCCATTTTCTGAAGAGCTTTTATCATAAATGGATGTTGTACTTTGTCAAAGGCTTTTTCTGTATCTATTGAAATGATCATGTGATTTTTGTCTTTCAACTTGTTGATATGGTGTATCACGTTGATTGATTTGCGGATGTTGAAGAAGCCTTGCATGCCTGGGATGAACCCGACTTGATCATGATGTATGAGTTTTTTGATGTGTCGTTGAATTCTGTTTGCTACGATTTTGTTGAGGATCTTGGCATCTAAGTTCATCAGTGAAATGGGCCTATAGTTTTCCTTTTTTGTGTTGTCTTTGCCTGGTTTGGGTATCAGGGTGATGGTGGCCTTGTAGAATGTGTTTGGAAGTGTTCCTTCCTGTGCAATTTTTTGAAAGAGTTTTAGAAGGACAGGCATTAGCTCTTCTTTAAATGTTTGGTAGAATTTGGCTGTGAAGCCATCTGGCCCTGGGCTTTTATTTTTGGGTAGATTTTTAATCATAAATTCGATTTCTGAGCTTGTGATTGGGTTGTTCAAAGTTTCTGTTTCTTCCTGGCTCAGTCTTGGGAGATTAATCCTGTCCAAGAAACTGTCCATTTCTTCCAGGTTGTCCAGTTTGTTGCCATAGAGTTGCTCATCATAGTCTCTTAGAATCCTTTGGATTTCTGCATTATCTGTTGTAATCTCTCCTTTTTCGGTTTTGATTTTGTTGATATGGTTCTTCTCTCTCTTTTTCTTAATGAGTCTGGCCAGTGGCTTGTCAATTTTGTTTACCTTTTCAAAGAACCAGCTTTTTGTTTTATTTATCTTTACTATTGTTTCTTTTGTTTCTTTCTCATTTATTTCTGCTCTGATCCTTATGATTTCTCTTCTTCTGCTGGCTTTGGGATGCTTTTGCTCTTCTTTCTCCAACTGTTTTAAGCGGAGGGTTAGGTCATCTGCTTCATATTTTCCTAGTTTCTTGAGGTGGGATTGTATTGCTATAAATTTCCCTCTTAGAACTGCTTTTGCAGTATCCCATAGGTTTTGCACTGTCGTGTGTTCATTGTCATTTTCTTCTAGGAATTGTTAAATTTCTCCTTTGATTTCCTCAATGATCAGTTGGTTTTTTAGGTATGTATTGTTTAATCTCCATGTGTTTGTGTTTTTAGGGTTTTTTTTTCTGGTAGTTGATCTCCAGTCTCATTGCATTGTGGTCTGAGAAGATGGTTGATATAATTTCGGTTTTCTTGAACTGACTGAGGTTAGATTTGTGGCCCAAGATGTGGTCTATCCTGGAGAATGTTCCGTGAGCACTTGAGAAGAAAGTGTATTCTTCTGCTTTTGGATGGAACGTCCTAAAGATATCGATGAGGTCCATCTTTTCCAGTGTGGCATTTAAGGCTTGTGTTTCTTTATTAATTTTCTGTTTTGTTGATCTGTCCATTGGTGTGAGAGGAGTGTTAAAGTCTCCTACTATTATTGCGTTATTGTTGATTTCTTCTTTTATGTCTGAAAGTACCTGTCTTATGTATTGAGGTGCCCCTGTGTTGGGTGCGTAGATATTCATGACTGTTATGTCTTCCTCTTGGATAGATCCCTTAATCATGATGTAGTGACCTGCCTTGTCTCTTAGAATCTTCTTTACTTTAAAGTCTATTTTGTCTGATATAAGGATTGCTACTCCAGCTTTCTTTTGATTTCCATTTGCATGAAATATCTTTTTCCAGCCTTTCACTTTCAGTCTATGAGTGTCTCTAGGTCTGAAGTGGGTCTCTTGTAAACAGCATATATATGGGTCTTGCTTCTGGATCCATTCAGCCAGCCTGTGTCGTTTGGTTGGAGCATTTAGTCCATTTACGTTCAAAGTAATTATTGATATAATGTTCCTATTGTCATCTTCTTAGAAATTTGGGGTTTGATTTGTAAGGCTTCTCCTACTCTTGTATTTATTGGCTATATCAGGCCGTTTAACACTTGTTGTAGGGCTGGTTTTGTGGTACAGAATTCTTTTAGTTTTTGTCTGTCTGAGAAGCTTTTGACTTCGCCATCGATTTTGAATGAGATTCTTGCTGGGTAGAGAATTCTTGGTTGGAAGTTGTTCTCTTTTAGCCGTTTAAATGTATCTTGCCATTCTCTTCTGGCCTGTAGGGTTTCTGTTGAGAGATCCGCAGTTAAACGTATGGGGTTTCCTTTATATGTTATTTGTTGTTTGCTCCTAGCTGCTTTTAGTAATCTGTCTTTATATTTAGTCTGCGTTAGTTTGATTAGAATGTGCCTTGGTGTGTTTCTTCTGGGGTTTCTCCTGTATGGAACTCTTTGTGCTTCCTGGACTTGGTTGACTATCTCCTTTCCCATGCTGGGGAAGTTTTCAACTATAACCTCTTCAAGAATTTTTTCATAGTCTTTCTTCTCTTCTTCTTCTTCTGGAACTCCTATAATTCTAATGTTGGTGCGTTTGATATTGTCCCAGAGGTCTCTGAGGCTATCCTCAGTTCTTTTAATTCTTTGGGCTTTGTTCTGTTCTTCAGCACTTATTTCCACCATTCTGTCTTCCAGCTCACTTATCCGTTCTTCAGCATCTGATACTCTACTGTTGAGACCTTCTATAGTATTTTTGAGTTCAGCAATTGAGTTAGTTGTCTCCATTTGCTTATTTTTCATTTCCTGCATGTCTTTTCTCAATGCACTAATTTCCTCTAATATTCTGTTTTCGGTTTTTTGCATCCGCATTAGTATAGCTTTTCTGAATTTTCTTTCAGATAGTTTGTCTATCTCCTCCTCTGTCATTTGAAGCGGTGTTTCTCTAGCTTGGTCCTTTATTTGTACAGTGTTTCTCTGACGTTTCATTATTAGGTTAATTTTTGTTTCTTTGTGTGTGTCTGTGTGTATGGAGTTCTTTTCCCCACCAGGCTTCTTGGTTGAATTCTCCCTTCCTTTGGGTTTCTGTCCTTGTAGAAGGGTTCAGTGGTTTGTGTCTTGGGTGGTGTTAGACCTTGTTTACAGGTGAATAATCTGTAGTGTTGTATGATCTTTGATAGTGTGGGGTCTTGGAATCAGGGCTTCCGCTCTGAGGATCCTTGGTTTGATGATTGGTCAGGGGTGTAGGCTCTGTCTGGTTTGCTATGGTGTTCCGTGATATTGCAGTGTTTTTGTCTGTCTGAGAAGCTTTTGACTTCGCCATCGATTTTGAATGAGATTCTTGCTGGGTAGAGAATTCTTGGTTGGAAGTTGTTCTCTTTTAGCCGTTTAAATGTATCTTGCCATTCTCTTCTGGCCTGTAGGGTTTCTGTCGAGAGATCCGCAGTTAAACGTATGGGGTTTCCTTTATATGTTATTTGTTGTTTGCTCCTAGCTGCTTTTAGTAATCTGTCTTTATATTTAGTCTGCGTTAGTTTGATTAGAATGTGCCTTGGTGTGTTTCTTCTGGGGTTTCTCCTGTATGGAACTCTTTGTGCTTCCTGGACTTGGTTGACTATCTCCTTTCCCATGCTGGGGAAGTTTTCAACTATAACCTCTTCAAGAATTTTTTCATAGTCTTTCTTCTCTTCTTCTTCTTCTGGAACTCCTATAATTCTAATGTTGGTGCGTTTGATATTGTCCCAGAGGTCTCTGAGGCTATCCTCAGTTCTTTTAATTCTTTGGGCTTTGTTCTGTTCTTCAGCACTTATTTCCACCATTCTGTCTTCCAGCTCACTTATCCGTTCTTCAGCATCTGATACTCTACTGTTGAGACCTTCTATAGTATTTTTGAGTTCAGCAATTGAGTTAGTTGTCTCCATTTGCTTATTTTTCATTTCCTGCATGTCTTTTCTCAATGCACTAATTTCCTCTAATATTCTGTTTTCGGTTTTTTGCATCCGCATTAGTATAGCTTTTCTGAATTTTCTTTCAGATAGTTTGTCTATCTCCTCCTCTGTCATTTGAAGCGGTGTTTCTCTAGCTTGGTCCTTTATTTGTACAGTGTTTCTCTGACGTTTCATTATTAGGTTAATTTTTGTTTCTTTGTGTGTGTCTGTGTGTATGGAGTTCTTTTTCCCCCACCAGGCTTCTTGGTTGAATTCTCCCTTCCTTTGGGTTTCTGTCCTTGTAGAAGGGTTCAGTGGTTTGTGTCTTGGGTGGTGTTAGACCTTGTTTACAGGTGAATAATCTGTAGTGTTGTATGATCTTTGATAGTGTGGGGTCTTGGAATCAGGGCTTCCGCTTCGAGGATCCTTGGTTTGATGATTGGTCAGGGGGTGTAGGCTCTGTCTGGTTTGCTATGGTGTTCCGTGATATTAGTTCACATACTAGCATCTGAGGAACAAGAGGTGCATCCCTGATGGGTGACAGTCATAAAAGCATGCAGATGTTTTCTAACATAATCGTAAGATATACATACATATACAGCAATCCCCACAAATGACCAGTTTTACAGAGATAAGGCACAGGAAATCTTTCTGGCAGTTCATGCAATCACAGATGATACTTGCCCGTTAAGCTTTGAATTAATTGAAATAGTGCCTGAATAATAGATCTAGCTCAAGGTCCTGGCTTGGATAATTACAATGAGAGCAATTTTAAATTAGGACATGTGTTTGGGGTGACAAGGAGGAGAGCCTATAAGTAATAAAAAGGAAAAGATTCGTCTTGGAAGTATTTTATAGGATTAGGTAGCAAAGATTACTGTGTGTATTGTTTAGTGTATTTGGAAGTAAATAGTGGAGACAGGAAGATAGGAAATAATTTATCTAGAGGATATTGGTAGCTAGGAAAATGTTTTACATTTAGAACATTGAGGAAGAAAGCAGTGGGAAAGAGGAAAGAGAAAAGAGAATTAGAGGTTTTCAAGAATTAAAATTAAAGTTAAAAAAAATACAATAAAAGTCAAAAAAAGTTAAAAATTAAAAAGAGCAGAAAAAATTAATAAGAGACCGAAAAACAAAGAAAAAACACATAAAACAAATCAAACAAATGAAAACAACTACAAAAAAGAAAAAAAACACTAAAAAACCCCCCAATAAACAAAGAAACTAATAAACCCCAAACCAGACCAATCAACTGAATAAGCAAAATAGTCCACCACAAACAAGCAGAAGAAAAGGAAAAAAAAAGAAAAAAAAAGGTAAATACTGTCCTTGGTTTTTATCTTCTCATCTGCCTGTTGGAAACCAATCTGCTCTTGATGGTGGTGTCTTGATGGCGTAGGCTTTCCCTTATAGCTCCGGTTGCTATGGTTTCTGTTTTTGTGTTCAGCAAAATGAGGGCTTTGCTGCCATACTGGGTGCTGGCCTGGCCGGTGGGCTGATCCCAGTCAGTCGGGCGGAGGCCGCGGCGCGCGCAGCCCGGTGTTGGAGGGGGGCGCCCCGGCTCGACCGCGCACCCGCCTGTCGTCTCCAATCCCTGCTCTTTCCCCGGCTTCCTCCGCTGCTGCTGCAGCTCTAGGGGAGCGCGGGCTCCTCCGCCGCTGGCGCACGTGCACTGCCGGTTACGCGTCTAAGTCCCAAAGGCGGACGCGAGCTTTCCCGTCCAGCTCGTGCCCGGTCCCTGGTCAGCAACCCGTGGACGACTTCCCCTCTCTGTTCAGCAAGCCCTCCAGTTGGAGTGGCTGAACTTACCCGCGCCGCGGCTTTCCTCGCGGTGTCTGCGGCTCCTCGCGGCGTCCGCGGCTCCTCGCGGTGGCGGGTTCCGAATCCAAGTATGTTTTCTACTAACAAGTTCAAATTCCAGATTTTAAATTATTCTGAGAATTATCATATAAGGAATAAGAACTTTATTAATAGAAAAATCAAATGCTGTATTTTTCTTGTGTAGAGATAATAGTAAACAGTCTTAAAAGTTAATGTTCCATTTCTCAGTAGAATAGATTTTTCATAATCGATATTTAAAAATTTAAATCTTATTTTATGTAACAAGGTTTTCATCCTTTACTTTATTATAGGGATAAAAGATAAAGGACAATTTAAAACATGATTAATGTAATAGCAATAGCCACTTGACCTAGAAAATGTATGTTAGCATCACTAAGATGCACCTACCTCTGAACATAATTAGTTTTTGAACTGTTAGAATGTTTTTTAGTACTTGTTGTGGGCTGAATTGTGTCTCTCCCCGCTGCACCCCTTCCAAAGTTCTAACCCCTAGTACCTCAGAATGTGCGTGTATTTAGAGATAGGGTCTTTAAAAAGATAATTAATTATAATGAGGTCTTTAGGAGCCCTGATCCATTATGACTATTGTCCTCATGAAAGGAGGAAATTAGGACACAATCACACAGAGAAAAGATCATATGAAGACAAAGGGAAAAGGCAGCCACCCACAAGCCAAGAGGAGAGGCGTCAGAAGGCTCTGGCCCTGCTGGCATCTTGACTTTGGACTTACAGTTTCCAGGGAAAGAAAGTGCTCATTGTGTCTGACTGCGACCTTATGAACTGTAGCCCACCAGGCTCCTCTGTCCATGGAATTCTCCAGGCAGTAATACTGGAGTGGGTTGCCATGTCCTCCTCCAGAGGATCGTCTTGACCCAGGGATCGAAACAGGGTTTCCTCGATGGCAAGGAGATTCTTTACCATCTGAGCCACCAGGGAAGCCATGATTTGGGGCAGTTTATCATACCTGTGAGCTCATAAACTTTAGTTTCCCCAACTGTAAAATAGGGATAATTATTTCTCCTTCACAGGGTTATTGTGAGCATTCATGAAATGAATCAGTGGGTTTGAAGACCTTACATGGTGCCTGGAAAGTGGGAGGCACAGAACATCTTTTGCCTCCCCTTTCGTCCTCAATATTCTCATAATCTCAATAGGGTATTAAGGTTATAGGCTCAAAGAAGGGAACAAAGTACAAGAACTGGGAAAGTATGAACGAAAAAAAGATTAAAAAAAAAAAAGGACTTGGAAAGTATTTGGAAATAAACCAACTGAACTGCTCATGGACAGGCCTCTGAGGCCGTATCAGAGAGGACTGCAAACTCCCTATCTCTCCGTATTTCCACATCAGCGAATTCTCCTCTTATGCACTTTTGTTTCTCTCCCTTCTCTCCCACGTGGGGGAGAACAGTATTAAAAACTATCAAGTAGTTTGAAGAAGGGGTGGCAAGATAAAGAGACCTAGAAAATGTATGTTAGCATCACTAAGATGCACCTACCTCTGAACATAATTAGTTTTTGAACTGTTAGAATGTTTTTTAGTACTTGTTGTGGGCTGAATTGTGTCTCTCCCCGCTGCACCCCTTCCAAAGTTCTAACCCCTAGTACCTCAGAATGTGCGTGTATTTAGAGATAGGGTCTTTAAAAAGATAATTAATTATAATGAGGTCTTTAGGAGCCCTGATCCATTATGACTATTGTCCTCATGAAAGGAGGAAATTAGGACACAATCACACAGAGAAAAGATCATATGAAGACAAAGGGAAAAGGCAGCCACCCACAAGCCAAGAGGAGAGGCGTCAGAAGGCTCTGGCCCTGCTGGCATCTTGACTTTGGACTTACAGTTTCCAGGGAAAGAAAGTGCTCATTGTGTCTGACTGCGACCTTATGAACTGTAGCCCACCAGGCTCCTCTGTCCATGGAATTCTCCAGGCAGTAATACTGGAGTGGGTTGCCATGTCCTCCTCCAGAGGATCGTCTTGACCCAGGGATCGAAACAGGGTTTCCTCGATGGCAAGGAGATTCTTTACCATCTGAGCCACCAGGGAAGCCATGATTTGGGGCAGTTTATCATACCTGTGAGCTCATAAACTTTAGTTTCCCCAACTGTAAAATAGGGATAATTATTTCTCCTTCACAGGGTTATTGTGAGCATTCATGAAATGAATCAGTGGGTTTGAAGACCTTACATGGTGCCTGGAAAGTGGGAGGCACAGAACATCTTTTGCCTCCCCTTTCGTCCTCAATATTCTCATAATCTCAATAGGGTATTAAGGTTATAGGCTCAAAGAAGGGAACAAAGTACAAGAACTGGGAAAGTATGAACGAAAAAAAGATTAAAAAAAAAAAAGGACTTGGAAAGTATTTGGAAATAAACCAACTGAACTGCTCATGGACAGGCCTCTGAGGCCGTATCAGAGAGGACTGCAAACTCCCTATCTCTCCGTATTTCCACATCAGCGAATTCTCCTCTTATGCACTTTTGTTTCTCTCCCTTCTCTCCCACGTGGGGGAGAACAGTATTAAAAACTATCAAGTAGTTTGAAGAAGGTGGAGACTGGCAGAAGAAACCAGATAATGATAAAGACTTGGCAAACATTTTATTGTTTTTCTCATTCTACAAAATATGAATGCTTTATTTTTCATAGGATTATGGCTATCAGTGTTTCAGAGATCCATGAATTAAATGCTAAATCTCTTCAGGTTTCTTCCCTGCCCTCTGATTCCACTTTTCATAGCCTTATTGATTTTATGGTATTTACCTACCTTCCCTTGTTAATTTAGGGCTCCCATAGTCTATCATGGGAAATATTCATCAAACTCACTTTTCTATCTGAATTTAGAACTGATAGAGTCCATCAGCAGCATTTGGCACAGCGGCTGGTTTGCTGTTTCTTTTCTGGTACAACTTATTAGCCAACTGTTTTCCATTTCAATCTCTTTATGACCCTAACACATTATATACAACAAGAGTCTATTGATAAGATAAGGAGGAGTTTAATTTACTGTTAAATAAATGCAGTCCACACACATTTCATTCTTTTTTTCCCCAAGGGAATGCAAAACTTGATAGCTAGCTGATAATGATTTGAGAAGAAAAACTTGAAAATTTTTCAAGAGGCCAGATGGTGGCAGCAGAGAATGTGAAAGGAAAACTCTTCTGAACAATAATGATTTAAAAACATGATAAAAGGGTCTTCTCTCATGGCCCAGTGGTTAAAAATCTGTCTTGCAATGTAGGGGACACAGGTTCAGTCCCTGGTCAAGGAAGATCCCACATCCTGAGCAACTCAGTCCTTGGGCAACAATGAAGACCCAGCACAGCCAAAGATAATTATAAATAAATAAGTAAAATTTTAAAAAACATTAAAAAAGCATAATAAGAAGCGTTGCAAATAGTTGTACAACTACTGAGGATTGATACCAATTAAAATAAGGAAACTGGTTAAGGACATGTTCTTTAATGTCATTGATACCTGAATTTGACTCAATAGTAGTGTGAACTCTGGCAAATCATTTAACTTCTCTCTTTTGTTTTCTTGATTTGCAAAGTGTGAATAGTAACAGGTAGAGGATCATTTGGGATTAGGGAAGATAATGTGGGTAAAAGGTTTATCCCATGCCTAGAAAATTGTAGGACTTACACACACACAGAGAATGAATCAGATCAAATATAAGCATGATATCTCACAAGAAATTTCTATAATATATTCTAAACCAGTGTGGTATCATAGGGGAAATGGAAGCAGTCATCTCCTAGATACAAGCAGAAAGGAGATACGTTGTCTGTAGAGAGTTTAAAAACTGTAGTAATAACAATTAAAATCATTCTGTATTTTTAAAAAATCACTCTGCATCAGTAATTCTAAATCATGCTGATGGTGGCTCAGTGGAAAAGAATCCACTCCTGGTTAATGTTAGGGCCTCCCATTGGGTCTATCATGGGAAATATTCATCAAACTCACTTTTCTATCTGAATTTAGAACTGATAGAGTCCATCAGCAGCATTTGGCACAGCTGGTTTGCTGTTTCTTTTCTGGTACAACTTATTAGCCAACTGTTTTCCATTTCAATCTCTTTATGACCCTAACACATTATATACAACAAGAGTCTATTGATAAGATAAGGAGGAGTTTAATTTACTGTTAAATAAATGCAGTCCACACACATTTCATTCTTTTTTTCCCCAAGGGAATGCAAAACTTGATAGCTAGCTGATAATGATTTGAGAAGAAAAACTTGAAAATTTTTCAAGAGGCCAGATGGTGGCAGCAGAGAATGTGAAAGGAAAACTCTTCTGAACAATAATGATTTAAAAACATGATAAAAGGGTCTTCTCTCATGGCCCAGTGGTTAAAAATCTGTCTTGCAATGTAGGGGACACAGGTTCAGTCCCTGGTCAAGGAAGATCCCACATCCTGAGCAACTCAGTCCTTGGGCAACAATGAAGACCCAGCACAGCCAAAGATAATTATAAATAAATAAGTAAAATTTTAAAAAACATTAAAAAAGCATAATAAGAAGCGTTGCAAATAGTTGTACAACTACTGAGGATTGATACCAATTAAAATAAGGAAACTGGTTAAGGACATGTTCTTTAATGTCATTGATACCTGAATTTGACTCAATAGTAGTGTGAACTCTGGCAAATCATTTAACTTCTCTCTTTTGTTTTCTTGATTTGCAAAGTGTGAATAGTAACAGGTAGAGGATCATTTGGGATTAGGGAAGATAATGTGGGTAAAAGGTTTATCCCATGCCTAGAAAATTGTAGGACTTACACACACACAGAGAATGAATCAGATCAAATATAAGCATGATATCTCACAAGAAATTTCTATAATATATTCTAAACCAGTGTGGTATCATAGGGGAAATGGAAGCAGTCATCTCCTAGATACAAGCAGAAAGGAGATACGTTGTCTGTAGAGAGTTTAAAAACTGTAGTAATAACAATTAAAATCATTCTGTATTTTTAAAAAATCACTCTGCATCAGTAATTCTAAATCATGCTGATGGTGGCTCAGTGGAAAAGAATCCATCTGCAATGCAAGAGACCTGGGTTCAGTCCCTGACCCAGAGTCAGGAAGATCCCTTGGAGAAGAAAATGGCAACCCACCCCAGTATTCTTGCTTGGGAAATCCCACGAACAGAGGAGCCTGGCAGGCTAGTCCATGGGGTTGCAAAAGAGTTGGACACAACTGAGTGGCTAAACATCAACAAAGTGATAAAATACTCTTCCCCTTGGAAGGTCCTCTGTTCCTAACAAATTGAGGTTTTTGTCAACTAGGCATTTTAAGACTCTTAACCCTCTGGCTTCTAACCTATGTTTTCCAGGCAGATCTTTCACTGAACCCATCTTTCCAATCCTACTAACCATTTAATGAAGATACTCTGCACATTCTTGCCCCTGTGTTTTTGATCAGTTTCCACCATCTAAAATGCCATGGTCTCTCCATTTCCTTTATCTGGATCTTATTTTTCTTTCATAGACTCAGGATAAGGGGACAATTTCTGGGAAGCCTTCCCCATCTGTTTGATTCCCAAAGATCTCTCCCTTCTTATGTATGTTGCTATTTTCATCTTGACATTTAGCATGTGCTGACTTGTATTGAAATATATTGCTCCTCCCTCCCAATGTAAAAGAGGAACTCATTCATGGACTTTTTCCATACTCTAGGCCAGCTTTAGGTTTTGATATCGTCTGTACACTTGATGCTTAGAGTTCCTGTTATCTTATTTCACAGAATAAACATAACTGGTGGATATCTTTTACTTTGAACTTCCTCTGGGACATGTATGTGCTTAGTGTCTCAGTTGTGTCTTACTCTTTGTGACCCCGTGGACTGTAGCCTGCCAGGCTCCTCTGTCCATGTGGATTCTCCAGGCAAAGGCAAACTCTGGAAGTTTGTGGAGGACAGTGGAGCCTGGTGTTCTGCAGTCCATGAGGTCGCAAAGAGTTGGACAGGACTTAGTGACTGAACAACAATAACTGTATTGGGTCTGGGTTTATAGTAATCTCCTCACTTAGTATATACTTGTATATTTCTCTTCTAACTGATGAAAGTAAAACCGAGTTCTGTGATCTTTGCATGAAATCGAGAGGCAGAAATTTAGTTATATATTCTCACCCCATCCTAACCCTTGCCACATTCACTCCTGCTGCGGAACACACAGGCACTTCTACCACATACTCTTTCTCTTTGGCTCATCACAGTCATGATGGTTTTTTCTTGGCTTCTTCATTTCAACCTGGGGAGATGAATGTCTTTGTTTCCCTCTTGTTTTATAACCTGATTTCTCCTCCTTGTGAGGATATTTAAAAAATGTCATTACTACTTTTAGGACCTATATAACACTTCTATTTATCAAAGACCAAGTATGCCCCCTTTTATTCAAGAATTTATTTATTCTACATTCCTTGTAATGATTGTGTATAGATTAATATTTTAAAATTTCATGTATTTCTGAGAACAGACATTAATGAGATAGAGATATAAATGTCCTCTTCAAGTTGGAGAGCTAAGCATCTTGATGGCCAGCGACTCTGAAACACATTCTTCACTGTTTTCAGTGTCTGTGCCTAATAGAGTCAAATGTAGAACATTATTCTATTTCTTTTCATGTTCTCAAGTTCACACAAAGATGCCAGAATGAACACTCTTCACCTGTGGTGCTCACTACCATAAGAGGAACTTCTGAATAAAAGCAATAAAGGAAGAAAAGATAAGAAATATTGGCTTTGGAAGTTATAGAAAAATCTTAATTTGGTATCTTTTTTCATTCGTGTGTTTAGAAAAATATTGTATGCCGAGTGGCTTTTCTTTGCTGAACTTCACCATCAATTTCCTTCTTTGATCATATTTTCTATCTTTTCTCTTAGAGCTGTTGTAGTTTTCTTCCTTCTTAGTCTGATAACATTCTCTAATATCCTGTGAATAAATTTCTTTCAACACAGTTATCAGTACACACGACTATCTTATTGATCCACCAAAACTCATGGTTTCAGTTTTGTTTGGGCACCTGAACTCCATCAGTAATGGGCAGAGTTATGTTTTGCTTCCAGCGTACAAGGGGATTCATAAGGCATTTGTTCTTATTTGGAGATCGGTGGTCATAAATGGGCCTTAAGATAGTATTTGTGCCTTTCTAGTCACTAATTTAAGAAATAAACATCTTAGATAAAACCAAAAAGAGACTCTTTCAGACAACTATCCCACATATGAATCTGTATAGTTATCCTTTTTCTTTCTAGAAAATCTTGCAATCATTATTCCTGGGAATTCTGTCTCCTATTTTTACTTCACATCGTCCAAAGCTATTAATTCTGAGGTTGTATGTATTAATTCCATGCAACATAATCAAGAGAGAAGCATTAGCTAATAGTGACTTGAACAACATAGACATTTATTTCTCTCTTGCATCTGAGGAATTTAGAAGAGAAAACATAGGACTGAATGACATTCCATAGTGTTAAGGAAAAATCGAGGCGTCTATCCCCTGCTGCCATTCTTGGGCATAGTTGCCATCCTAAGTTTACTAGATGGTCCAATAGGGCTACACTGCAGTTAGAAAGTAGAAAGGGATAAATCAAGGCAAACACTCTCTTCAAGAACACTTCCTGGAAGATACCAAATACGACTTTCCCATAGACCAGCTTTCAGTCACATGACCACACTTACATGCATGAAGAGAGGGGGAAATCTACATTTTGAGCTGCTATGTTCTCAGTTAAATTTGGGGGAGTCCGGCACTAAAATGAAAAGGCAAATTGGTGTTGTCAAACAGTCTTTGGTGTCTGCCACGTACCAGATCGACATGTACGCTTTTAAGAAACATATCACAGAAGTTGGGCTTCCCCTGGTGGTCCAGTGGGTAAGGACACCGCCTTGCAGTGCAAGGGGCGCCAGTTCGATCCCTGGCCTGGGAAGATCCCACGTGCCGCGGAGCGGCTGGACTGATGTGTCCAATTACCGAGCCGGAGATCTGGAGCGCATGCGCCCAGAGCCAGCGCTCTGCGACAACAGAGGCCACCGTGATGGGAGGCCCACAGGAGCCAAAGAACAAAGACAGATGAAAATAGAGAAATGAAAGACCAATAGAAGTGGCCCACCCGCTCCCCTCCCTCCCCAACCCCCACCCAAAATAAATAAATAAATAAATCTTTAAAAAAAAAAAAAAGAAACATATCACAGAAGTCACTCAAATTCAGAACTGAGAGTCCTACTTATTCTACTAACATGATTCATTAATTCAGTTGCATTAATTCAGTTACATGCCATTCATATGCTCCTGCAGCTTGCACACCATCGCAATCTTGAATGCAATCCTATTATCACACCTCAGTGTGTAACTCAATATAATTAAAATTAATTCATAGCTATTTTTATATAACCATAGAATCATTGCCTTGTAAAAGTTAACATGAGAAATATGGAAGTTACTGATTAATATGTCTCAGTTAATTCTATAGCACTTGCAGTACATGTGTTCATATTGTTAGACGTGTTCATCTTTTATGCTCTGCTAATTGTCCGAGTTTTGTATTCTGTGGTATTTATATCCACTCTAGACAAGTGAAAAACCCACCTATTCTTGGGCATTACCATCCTAAGTTTACTAGATGGTCCAATAGGGCTACACTGCAGTTAGAAAGTAGAAAGGGATAAATCAAGGCAAACACTCTCTTCAAGAACACTTCCTGGAAGATACCAAATACGACTTTCCCATAGACCAGCTTTCAGTCACATGACCACACTTACATGCATGAAGAGGGGGAAATCTACATTTTGAGCTGCTATGTTCTCAGTTAAATTTGGGGGACTCCGGCACTAAAATGAAAAGGCAAATTGGTGTTGTCAAACAGTCTTTGGTGTCTGCCACGTACCAGATCGACATGTACGCTTTTAAGAAACATATCACAGAAGTTGGGCTTCCCCTGGTGGTCCAGTGGGTAAGGACACCGCCTTGCAGTGCAAGGGGCGCCAGTTCGATCCCTGGCCTGGGAAGATCCCACGTGCCGCGGAGCGGCTGGACTGATGTGTCCAATTACCGAGCCGGAGATCTGGAGCGCATGCGCCCAGAGCCAGCGCTCTGCGACAACAGAGGCCACCGTGATGGGAGGCCCACAGGAGCCAAAGAACAAAGACAGATGAAAATAGAGAAATGAAAGACCAATAGAAGTGGCCCGCCCCCTCCCCTCCCTCCCCAACCTGACCCTTGCCCAAAATAAATAAATAAATAAATCTTTAAAAAAAAAAAAAAGAAACATATCACAGAAGTCACTCAAATTCAGAACTGAGAGTCCTACTTATTCTACTAACATGATTCATTAATTCAGTTGCATTAATTCAGTTACATGCCATTCATATGCTCCTGCAGCTTGCACACCATCGCAATCTTGAATGCAATCCTATTATCACACCTCAGTGTGTAACTCAATATAATTAAAATTAATTCATAGCTATTTTTATATAACCATAGAATCATTGCCTTGTAAAAGTTAACATGAGAAATATGGAAGTTACTGATTAATATGTCTCAGTTAATTCTATAGCACTTGCAGTACATGTGTTCATATTGTTAGACGTGTTCATCTTTTATGCTCTGCTAATTGTCCGAGTTTTGTATTCTGTGGTATTTATATCCACTCTAGACTGAGTTTAAAAATTCAGTAATCCATAATAGTCAAAGGAGTTGATAAGAATATTTAGTATTCAAATTAAAATATTAAAGGGAATATTTAATTGAGGATTTTATCCAATTAGAATTATATTAACACTACTCTGCAGTCCTAAATTGAACTGATTCCATGCTTTGTCTTCTTGTTAAGAAAATATATACCAATTTTAAACATACTTATTCAAGATGAATCAGGTAAAAATTAACTCAATTATTAAGGGAAATTTGAATGTAAATTTAAAGCAACAGTTTTACCAATATTTATGCAGTTAATTCTTTAGATTTTGAAAAAGATTGTCCTGACTCCATTCACTCTCAAATTACTGCCCGCTTCCTCCACTTTCCTTTGGAGAAAATCTCTTCAAACTATTTAATATTTTGTACCTTCAATCACTCTCTTCCCTGTCGCTCTTGAAACCACTGCACTGAAGTTTCTGCCTTTGTCATTCCACTCAGCCCTGCCAATGATTGTTTCTAAATCCAGTGGTCACTTTTCAGTACTCAACTTTTTAATGTGTCTGCAGCATTGATATCATTGATTACTCTCTTCTTGAAGCTCTTTTTTCTCCTGTCTTGTAGGTCACTGCACACTTCTGGTTTTTCTCTTAGCTCAATGACCATTTATTTTCACTTTGCTTTGCTGGTTCTGCCTCATCTTACCACACTGTTAACACAGAAGTGCTGTAGAGTTTACACTTGAACTTTCTTTTCTCTTTATGCTCAAGGTCTTAGCAAGTCAGAAGGTTTCAAAAACAGCCTGTACACTGATAACTAAGCATTTTATAACTATAATCTGAGTATTTCCCTCAAATCTAGATTCATTTCTAACTGCCTATTGGACACTTCAACTTAAAGGGCTAATAATCATTTTACATATTCAAAGCTGAGCACTTCATTTTTGCCCCAAGACTTCTTACACAGGCTTCTTGACCTCAACAGTGCCAGCTCCGTCATGCCAGTTTGTGTAGTCCAAAGCCTTGGAGTCATTCTTGAAGCTTTCTCTTGTATGCTATCTGTAATCCATTAGCATTACCTCTTAGTACTACCTTCAGAGAATACACAGAAAATAACCATTTCTCACCATCACCACCACTACTATTATAAACCAAGCCACAAGCAGCTATTGCCTGGGGATTACTGCAGTGGCTTTCTCATTCTTCTCTCTTCATTTCTCTTGCCCACCATCAAAAATGAGGAACATCTTATGCTGTCATGACACTGATGTCACTTCTAACTGTAACTTGGTATTTTAGCACCCCCACTTTTGTGACTTTCTTCTTGTCTTCAGAAGTTTCCTTTAAAACCAACTGGGGAGGAATATTTCTCATCATTCCCTGAGTAAGAAAAGGATAAAATGCTAGAACTGCAAAAAAAGAAAAAAAAAAAAAAGTTTAGTCCCACCGAAGTGAGTTAAAAATAAACAAAACAGTGATTCACTAGAAATTATTGGTAAGGGATTTGTGCTTTGAAATGTCTGTTCAGTGAATCAGAGGCAAATGAAAGAAATGGAATGGATTATCTATACAGAAAAGTTGTTTACTAAATCCAGTGGTCACTTTTCAGTACTCAACTTTTTAATGTGTCTGCAGCATTGATATCATTGATTACTCTCTTCTTGAAGCTCTTTTTTCTCCTGTCTTGTAGGTCACTGCACACTTCTGGTTTTTCTCTTAGCTCAATGACCATTTATTTTCACTTTGCTTTGCTGGTTCTGCCTCATCTTACCACACTGTTAACACAGAAGTGCTGTAGAGTTTACACTTGAACTTTCTTTTCTCTTTATGCTCAAGGTCTTAGCAAGTCAGAAGGTTTAAAAAACAGCCTGTACACTGATAACTAAGCATTTTATAACTATAATCTGAGTATTTCCCTCAAATCTAGATTCATTTCTAACTGCCTATTGGACACTTCAACTTAAAGGGCTAATAATCATTTTACATATTCAAAGCTGAGCACTTCATTTTTGCCCCAAGACTTCTTACACAGGCTTCTTGACCTCAACAGTGCCAGCTCCGTCATGCCAGTTTGTGTAGTCCAAAGCCTTGGAGTCATTCTTGAAGCTTTCTCTTGTATGCTATCTGTAATCCATTAGCATTACCTCTTAGTACTACCTTCAGAGAATACACAGAAAATAACCATTTCTCACCATCACCACCACTACTATTATAAACCAAGCCACAAGCAGCTATTGCCTGGGGATTACTGCAGTGGCTTTCTCATTCTTCTCTCTTCATTTCTCTTGCCCACCATCAAAAATGAGGAACATCTTATGCTGTCATGACACTGATGTCACTTCTAACTGTAACTTGGTATTTTAGCACCCCCACTTTTGTGACTTTCTTCTTGTCTTCAGAAGTTTCCTTTAAAACCAACTGGGGAGGAATATTTCTCATCATTCCCTGAGTAAGAAAAGGATAAAATGCTAGAACTGCAAAAAAAGAAAAAAAAAAAAAGTTTAGTCCCACCGAAGTGAGTTAAAAATAAACAAAACAGTGATTCACTAGAAATTATTGGTAAGGGATTTGTGCTTTGAAATGTCTGTTCAGTGAATCAGAGGCAAATGAAAGAAATGGAATGGATTATCTATACAGAAAAGTTGTTTCACTTAACCCAATGTAGAGTGTATGACTCTAATTGCCTCTTAGAATGTGAGAAAGGGTCCTTAAGTTAGTTAATGGCTCTTGGCTGTTAATGGTAAACTTCTGTTGAATTAGGTTAGTTAAGGAAGACTCCATGGTGAGAAAAGTTTGAGCTCCGAGAGGGACTTTTTTCCTACAATAAAGTAATATGGGGCTTCCCCTGGTGGTCCAGTGGGTAAGGACACCGCCTTGCAGTGCAAGGGGCGCCGGTTCCATCCCTGGCCTGGGAAGATCCCACGTGCCACGGAGTGGCTGGACCCATGTGTCCAATCACTGAGCCAGACCTCAGGGGCGCATGTGCCCAGAGCTGGCGCTCTGTGACGACAGACGCCACCATGGTGGAAGGCCCACATGGGCCAAAGAACAAAGACGGATGAAAATAGAGAAATGAGAGACCAATAGAAGTGGCCCGCCTGCTCCCCTCCCTCCCCAACCCGACCCTAGCCCAAAATAAATAAATCTTTTAAAAAAAGAAATGGAAAAGCATTCTGGGTAAAAGTAAGTGACGTGTGAAAGTGAGACCACAAAGGACATGTACAGAAAGTGAAATTACTTTTACATAACCACAATACTGTAGATGAGTGGAAAATATGCAATGTAAAAGGACTGTAATTTTCTGATGTTTTGTTATTCAACCAGGAGTCTTATTTTGACCCCATAAGAATGTCTGAGAGGGGAAGTATGTAGTATTTTTGTGAGAATGAGGAAGGAATGAGTGGGTTTTTAGTTCTGAGTCTCATACTCACTTCATTTCTCTTGCCCACCATCAAAATGAGGAACATTTGAGTTAAACAATTGGTATTTTAGCCCCCCCACTTTTGTGACTTTCTTCTTGTCTTCAGAAGTTTCCTTTAAAACCAACTGGGGAGGAATATTTCTCATCATTCCCTGAGTAAGAAAAGGATAAAATGCTAGAACTGCAAAAAAAGAAAAAAAAAAAAAGTTTAGTCCCACCGAAGTGAGTTAAAAATAAACAAAACAGTGATTCACTAGAAATTATTGGTAAGGGATTTGTGCTTTGAAATGTCTGTTCAGTGAATCAGAGGCAAATGAAAGAAATGGAATGGATTATCTATACAGAAAAGTTGTTTCACTTAACCCAATGTAGAGTGTATGACTCTAATTGCCTCTTAGAATGTGAGAAAGGGTCCTTAAGTTAGTTAATGGCTCTTGGCTGTTAATGGTAAACTTCTGTTGAATTAGGTTAGTTAAGGAAGACTCCATGGTGAGAAAAGTTTGAGCTCCGAGAGGGACTTTTTTCCTACAATAAAGTAATATGGGGCTTCCCCTGGTGGTCCAGTGGGTAAGGACACCGCCTTGCAGTGCAAGGGGCGCCGGTTCCATCCCTGGCCTGGGAAGATCCCACGTGCCACGGAGTGGCTGGACCCATGTGTCCAATCACTGAGCCAGACCTCTGGGGCGCATGTGCCCAGAGCTGGCGCTCTGTGACGACAGACGCCACCATGGTGGAAGGCCCACATGGGCCAAAGAACAAAGACGGATGAAAATAGAGAAATGAGAGACCAATAGAAGTGGCCCGCCTGCTCCCCTCCCTCCCCAACCCGACCCTAGCCCAAAATAAATAAATCTTTTAAAAAAAGAAATGGAAAAGCATTCTGGGTAAAAGTAAGTGACGTGTGAAAGTGAGACCACAAAGGACATGTACAGAAAGTGAAATTACTTTTACATAACCACAATACTGTAGATGAGTGGAAAATATGCAATGTAAAAGGACTGTAATTTTCTGATGTTTTGTTATTCAACCAGGAGTCTTATTTTGACCCCATAAGAATGTCTGAGAGGGGAAGTATGTAGTATTTTTGTGAGAATGAGGAAGGAATGAGTGGGTTTTTAGTTCTGAGTCTCATACTCACTGGCTGAATTCTTAAGTCATTCCATTTCATCATCCATAAAATATAGGGTTAATTGCAAAAATCCCTTTAAGCTTAAAAGTAATTCATAAATCAGCAATAAGTAGAATAAGAATTGCTCTAAAACTTGAGAGGTAAGAAATAACATGTAGTGTTATTTTAGATAAAATTAAATCTGGCTTATTTATTCAACAAAAAATTATTCAATGGCCATTATATGGCAGACATGTATTCAGTTCTGGGGTATTCTTGGAAGAGAGAGCAGACAAGGTCTAGGCTGACTGCTGGAGTATTTTTCCCCACTAGCTTTCATTTTCCAAGGATGACAGCTAATATCATTCATTTTTCACAGGTCCTGAGCTAGGTCTTGGGTTAGTTCAAACCTGTGATTTACACAGTCCAGGAAAAAATGAAAACAATCCTTGGCTCTGTTTATGGCCATCACAACTGCCATCACTACTAGTCTGGTAGTAAGATATTTTTGGAAGTGTCTGGCTCTGCAGGTAACATCCTTTCTTAAGAACCAAGGGTGGTTGTAGGAACTTTGGACAGGCTCTATTTGCCTTCATTTCCACAGGAACTCATGTCAATGTTCTAGATCTTGTCCTTTTTATGATACTGCTAAAACCGTGTAATTCAGATTGGAACTTGAACCCAGCCAAAACCCAGATTGGGACACAAATGCATGGTCTTTTAATTGAGATCACATACCTGGTCTCAGGACCTAATAAATCTCAGGTTCTTGATGTCTCATTTCATGAAGAATTCAGTGAGAAAAACTGATTAGTAAGAAGTGAATTTGAGGTTGTTGATATTTCTCCCAGCAATCTTGATTCCAGCTTTTGATTCATCCAGGAGAAATAGCAACAACTTCAGATATGCAGATGATATCACGCTTATGGCAGAAAGTGAAGAAGAACAAAATAATTTCTTGATAAGGGTGAAAGATGAGAGTGAAAAAGTTGACTTGAAACTCAACATTAAAAAAAACAAAGATCATGGCATCTGGTCCCGTCACTTCACAGCAAATAAAAGGGCAAAAAGTGGAGGCAGTGCCAGATTTTCTTTTCTTGGGCTTCAAAATTACTGCGGACAGTGACTGCAACCATGAAATTAAAAGACACTCACTCCTTGGAAGGAATGCTATGATCAATCTTGTAGAGTCAGACACAATTTAGCAACTGAACAACAGCAACAGAAGTGAATTTATTTAGAGAGAAATACACTTCACAGACAGAGTGAGTAATCTCAGAAGGCTAGAGTGGCCCCAGGATATAGGGTTGTCAGTTTTTATAGGGGTGGGTAATTTCATAGGCTAATGAATTGGTGTAGTATTGCAACTATTTTGGGGAAGCGGGTGGGAATTTTCAGGAATTGGGCTACTTTTTGAACTTCTCATGGTTGGCTTCAGAATTGTCATGGTGTTGGTGGGTGTGTTATTTAGCTTGCTGATGTATGATTGCTGCTAAGTTGCTTTGTAGTGTCCGACTCTTTGCACCCCCATGTACTGTAGCTCACCAGGCTCCTCTGTCCATGGGATTCTCCAGGCAAGAGTACTGGAGTGAATTTTCCTCCTCCAGGGGATCTCTCCAACCCAAGGATTGAACCCACATCTCCTGTGGTTCCGGTACATTGCCAGATTCTTTACTGCTGAGCCACCGGGGTCTACTGGAGGTTGAGTCCTCTTCCTCTACCATCTTGTATTTATTTGGTTCTGATCAGTTTATGTTATGTCCTTGGGCTATGTCATTCTTATAAAGATTGTGCCCTTCCCCTTTCCCTCCTGTTTCACTATGAATAAGTCAGCCAGTCTATGCCACGCCACAAAGCCCACATTCATCCACCTCATCAGTCTGTTATCATGAGAGTCAAATTATTACAAGACTTTGAACTACTACCCTGCTCAGTTTTCAAGGCTATAGCTTTCACCATGTCCTACTTTGGGCAATGTAGTCCTTATCTTCTTAAGGCCTAAGACTACAAACTAGTGACCCAAGGATTGAATTTGACTCACAGATGAATTTCTTCTCCAATTACCACCATCTCCACCACTCCCTTTTGATTCCCAACAATACAACTGAGCATCTATATCATCATTCTTTTACTGTTGTTTTTCCTACATTTGGCATTCACCAAAAATCAGATTGTCCAAGTTTAAATTCAAGTTTCATCATTCATTAGCTGTTTGGCTTGGCCTAGTTATTTAGCGTTTCTTTATTTCAGTTTCCCTACCTTTAAATTACAAATAACAGATACCTATCTCCTAAGGGTGTTGTTAAGGATTAACTGAATTAGTGTATGTGTGGCACTTAGAACCATGCTTAGCACATAGTAAGTGGTTTGTGGGTATTTTTGTTTTATATTATTATTGATAATGCTTTCTTTATTGTTACTTGCCTGACTGTTTTAAACATTTGAATGAGATTAATGGACCAGATCATTGCACATAAAGGTCCTAATGTTAGTTTTCATCTAAGTAGTTCTACTTTCAACCATGTCCTACCAATGTTTTTGGTCTTTAACAGCAAAAAATGTTTAACTAGCTACTTAGCAGTGAACAGAATGGTCTGCTGGGGAGACCTTTTTTTATGGGGAGGAGTTGTGTGGAGAATCATCTTTCATTCCTTTGGTATGAAATCAGTACAATCTTTTGTTTAAAAAAAAATCGCCCTATCTCATTTTAACAGACTTAAGAAAATGTACCCAGTTTCTAACTCTGAAGTCAGCACAGATGTCTTCACTCTGCTCCTTAATTTATGTAGAAGAAATTTCTACTACATTGAGAAATTGGCTAAAAATTCTCCCACTCTGTTTTTTAAGACTAAATTGTGGCTTTTCATTCCATATTACCTATAACTCAAGGTAATTTGACTTGCTTCTTCAAGTCTCAGGCTTACCTTGTTAGCTGGCTTGTCAATCATCCATTTTCTGTGGTGAGTCAAAAATATTTTTCACTTGGTGAATAAAATTTAGATATTTCATTTTATTGAACCATTTCAAGTTTCTAGAACTGAATTGCTGATGCCTTGGGATTCTTTGCACCTGCTTAATTTTGATATATGACCTTTACATTGCTTTGAAAGTCAGCTTTCTAATGGGGAAGATTTTACTTTAATGCACATATTGGCATGCTTCATAGGTGTGTAAGCTTTTTCTTTAATGTGCAGAGAATGAAAATAAATGATCCTTTGACAGCCTGTCAGCCAGAGTTTCATTACTTATGTAGAACCATGTTCTGTACGTAGAAATGGGAGCCAGGAGCAGCTGGGTTTCTACTTATTGCTATGACATTTTGTACATATTTAAAAGGAATGATGCTGTGGATATAAAAATAGAGTACTTATAGAGACCAGGAAACCTTATTTCAGAAACTACCTGAATGATCTACCTATGATGAAGTGGGTAGACTCTAACCTAGCTTCTTATTGCTTAGGTCTTTTCATAGATGCTTAGTTAGTGGTTTGTGGGTATTTTTGTTTTATATTATTATTGATAATGCTTTCTTTATTGTTACTTGCCTGACTGTTTTAAACATTTGAATGAGATTAATGGACCAGATCATTGCACATAAAGGTCCTAATGTTAGTTTTCATCTAAGTAGTTCTACTTTCAACCATGTCCTACCAATGTTTTTGGTCTTTAACAGCAAAAAATGTTTAACTAGCTACTTAGCAGTGAACAGAATGGTCTGCTGGGGAGACCTTTTTTTATGGGGAGGAGTTGTGTGGAGAATCATCTTTCATTCCTTTGGTATGAAATCAGTACAATCTTTTGTTTAAAAAAAAATCGCCCTATCTCATTTTAACAGACTTAAGAAAATGTACCCAGTTTCTAACTCTGAAGTCAGCACAGATGTCTTCACTCTGCTCCTTAATTTATGTAGAAGAAATTTCTACTACATTGAGAAATTGGCTAAAAATTCTCCCACTCTGTTTTTTAAGACTAAATTGTGGCTTTTCATTCCATATTACCTATAACTCAAGGTAATTTGACTTGCTTCTTCAAGTCTCAGGCTTACCTTGTTAGCTGGCTTGTCAATCATCCATTTTCTGTGGTGAGTCAAAAATATTTTTCACTTGGTGAATAAAATTTAGATATTTCATTTTATTGAACCATTTCAAGTTTCTAGAACTGAATTGCTGATGCCTTGGGATTCTTTGCACCTGCTTAATTTTGATATATGACCTTTACATTGCTTTGAAAGTCAGCTTTCTAATGGGGAAGATTTTACTTTAATGCACATATTGGCATGCTTCATAGGTGTGTAAGCTTTTTCTTTAATGTGCAGAGAATGAAAATAAATGATCCTTTGACAGCCTGTCAGCCAGAGTTTCATTACTTATGTAGAACCATGTTCTGTACGTAGAAATGGGAGCCAGGAGCAGCTGGGTTTCTACTTATTGCTATGACATTTTGTACATATTTAAAAGGAATGATGCTGTGGATATAAAAATAGAGTACTTATAGAGACCAGGAAACCTTATTTCAGAAACTACCTGAATGATCTACCTATGATGAAGTGGGTAGACTCTAACCTAGCTTCTTATTGCCTTATCTTTTGAGTAAATAAATTGCTACCATTATCCAGGGGAGAGAGGAAGGGCCTTTGCATCAGAATGTACCTTTTGCATTTGCACTCTTCTCCATATGCTTGTCCTGCAGCTTAATTTAGGAATATGGAGACATGTGTGGGAGATGGGGTGGAAATGGAAAATTGGGGGAAAGGGGACCATTATTTAATGTGCTTCAGAATGAAAACTCCTTGAGATATGTCAGAGAACACATTAATCATTCATGGTGGTTGTAGTTGCCAACTTGTTGTTCAGTCACTAAGTTGTGCCCAACTCTTTGTGACCCATGGATTGCAGCACTCCAGGCTTCCCTGTCCTTCACCATCTCCTGAAGTTTGCTCAAACTCACCTTTACTGAGTCAGTGATGCTGTCTACCCTTCTCATCCTCTGTGGCCCTCTTCTCCTTTTGCCCTCAGTCTTTCCCAGCATCAGGGTCTTTTGCAATGAGTCTGTTCTTTGCGTTAGGTGGCCAAAATATTGGAGTTTCAGCTTCAGCATCAGTCCTTCCAATGAATATTCAGGGTTGATTTCCTTTAGGAATGACTGGTTTGATCTCCCTGCTGTCCAAGGGATTTACAAGAGCCTTCTCTTCAGAGAAGGCCTGGGTAGTCGCTAACTAGCCAGGTCTAGAGACTAAGAAGGTCAAAAGAAAAGAAAAAAAAAACATATTAAGTATTTTGTAAGAGCTGTTTTTAATGCTTTTCAGATATTATCTTTCACCCTATAATAATTCTGATGTAAGAACTAATTTTATGGTCATTTTATTTTATTTTTTATGCCCATTTAGTGACAAACTAAATGATCCCTGAAAGTATAGTCTTTATACCCATTTAAAAGATGAGAACATTTAGTATCAGACAGGCAAATAACTAATTCAAAGTTAACCTGTCTGGTAAGAGCAAAACTATTTAGAATTAAACCCAATCAATCTGTTTTTTTTTTTTTTTTTTTTTCAGATCACAGAGTAAAAGAGGTGAAAACCAACTTGTTCTCAGAACTTTACTATAGTATGGAAAGTATTTATTGATTATTTATGATAGGCTCATCATATGAAGTTGCCAAGCTATTTTTAGGAGTATTTTTTGTTGTTGTTGCTATGGCTTTATTAATTTATTTAAACATTATATTTGTTTTTCTTTTCCATTACAGTATGTTATAGGATATTGAATATAGTTCCCTGTGACATACAGTAAGACCTTGTTGTTTTTATCCTTATTATATATAATGGTTTACATCTGCTAATACCAGACTCCAATAGTTCCCTTTCTCACCCTTCTCCCTTTGGCAATCACAAGTCTGTTCTCTATGTCTGTGAGTTTGTTTCTTTTTTGTAAATAAATTCATTTGTTTCTCATTTTAGATTCCACATACAAGTAATATTGTATGGTATTTGCCTTTCTAACTTATTTCACTTAATATGATACTCTCTGAGTCCATCCTGTTGCTGCAAATTCCATTATATATATATATATATATATATATATATACATACACACACATATCTTCTTCATTCATTCATCTGGTGATAGACATTTAGGTGCCTTCCATGTCTTGACTATTATAAATAATTCTGCTATGAACTTTGGGTGGAGAAGGAGATGGCAAGCCACTCCAGTATTCTTGTCGGGGAAATCCCATGGACAGAGGAGCATGGTAGGCTACAGTCTATGGGGTTGCAAACAGCGACTAAACAACAGATGATTATCATTTGAGATGCATGTACCTTAGCTATTTTTTTATAGTTTAGACAGCTGGATTTATGATGCTTTTCAGATATTATCTTTCACCCTATAATAATTCTGATGTAAGAACTAATTTTATGGTCATTTTATTTTATTTTTTATGCCCATTTAGTGACAAACTAAATGATCCCTGAAAGTATAGTCTTTATACCCATTTAAAAGATGAGAACATTTAGTATCAGACAGGCAAATAACTAATTCAAAGTTAACCTGTCTGGTAAGAGCAAAACTATTTAGAATTAAACCCAATCAATCTGTTTTTTTTTTTTTTTTTTTTTCAGATCACAGAGTAAAAGAGGTGAAAACCAACTTGTTCTCAGAACTTTACTATAGTATGGAAAGTATTTATTGATTATTTATGATAGGCTCATCATATGAAGTTGCCAAGCTATTTTTAGGAGTATTTTTTGTTGTTGTTGCTATGGCTTTATTAATTTATTTAAACATTATATTTGTTTTTCTTTTCCATTACAGTATGTTATAGGATATTGAATATAGTTCCCTGTGACATACAGTAAGACCTTGTTGTTTTTATCCTTATTATATATAATGGTTTACATCTGCTAATACCAGACTCCAATAGTTCCCTTTCTCACCCTTCTCCCTTTGGCAATCACAAGTCTGTTCTCTATGTCTGTGAGTTTGTTTCTTTTTTGTAAATAAATTCATTTGTTTCTCATTTTAGATTCCACATACAAGTAATATTGTATGGTATTTGCCTTTCTAACTTATTTCACTTAATATGATACTCTCTGAGTCCATCCTGTTGCTGCAAATTCCATTATATATATATATATATATATATATATATACATACACACACATATCTTCTTCATTCATTCATCTGGTGATAGACATTTAGGTGCCTTCCATGTCTTGACTATTATAAATAATTCTGCTATGAACTTTGGGTGGAGAAGGAGATGGCAAGCCACTCCAGTATTCTTGTCGGGGAAATCCCATGGACAGAGGAGCATGGTAGGCTACAGTCTATGGGGTTGCAAACAGCGACTAAACAACAGATGATTATCATTTGAGATGCATGTATCCTTTCAAGCTATGTTTTACTTTGTTATAGTTTAGACAGCTGGATTATATGTGCCATGGCTTTAAATGCAAATTAAAAGTTTCTGCCTGTTAGTAGTTAAAATTGTGGAAATATTAATGAATATATTTCTAGTTAGTTTAGGGTGAATTGTCTCCTTCAAGTAATAGGGCTTTACTTGAGTATTCACAGAAAAATGAGGTGACATAGAAAGCGGTTGCCCAAATTTCACAATGAAATCAGATCTATGGAAATTTGAAACTTTTCAAGATTCCAGCCTCTATCACTATGAGAAATAAATTTCTGTTGTTTATATGCCACCCAGTTTATGGCATTTAGTTATGGCAGCCAAAACAGGGTAAGACATTGCCAAAGAGCTAGTCTTTCCTCCAACATGTCTGTTTACAGTAATAAGCAGGCTCTAAATTATTTTGCATTACTGACTTCTTGATTTTACATGTTTACTTAAATTTTATAAACCTCAGATTTCTTAAGGTACTTAAAATGGGGCTAATAATTTTACTTTGTCGTCCACCAATTATTAGTAAACCTTTGTGAAAAAAAAACAACAACAACAAAAGCAAAATGTATTTGAATGATTCATCAAGCAGTGTCTTGAGAAGGGGCTAATTGAGTCATATTGGAATGAGTTTAATTTAATTTATAGTAATTAGAGAATGATTTTCTTTTAACCTTCAGATTTTTTTTTCTTTTTTTAAAAGATTTATTTATTTATTTTGGTGGGGGTGGGGTGGGGAGGGAGGGGAGCAGGCGAGCCACTTCTATTGGTCTTTGTCCATTTTCATCCATCCCTGTTCCTTGGCCCGTGTGGGCCTCCCATCACGGTGGCCTCTGTTGTCGCAGAGCACCGGCTTTGGGCACATGTGCTCCAGAGCTCCAGCTCGGTAATTGGACACAGCCACAGTCCAGCCGCTCCAGGGCACGTGGGATCTTCCCAGGTCAGGGGATCGAACTGGCGCCCCTTGCACTGCAAGGCAGCGTCCTTACCCACTGGACCACCAGGGAAGCCCCTAACCCTCAAATTTTGAGATCTATAGCCATCAGAGAGTGTTGATACCTACATTTTAATTAGAATTAGTCAGGCATAAAAAAGAACAGAATCATTAAAAGAAGGAGTGACATAAACAACCCCTCTTGTCTCACCTGACCTGTAAAAGTTCTCTTGAGATTGAAACTGTGGCCTTCAGCAGATTGCCCAGGGTCAGCTGGGCATTGTGCACGGGAAGACTTACCATTAGTGACAATGACATCAGTGCTTGTGAAGTCCAAGCAAGCCACAGGCAAAGGAAAGCACAGGTTATCTTTTCTCTTTAAGCAGCTCCCTCTCTGAATGAGAAAAATATGCCTTCCTGCTCTTTCCTGGTAGAAAAATTTTTTCTTACAGACCAAAGAATTTTTGACACGTGAGTGTAGAAATTGGCACAGTACACAAGCTCTTGAGGGAGCAGCAGCTCTCCTCTGAGATTGTGACTTGGGCTGAAGTCTATTAAGGACACAGAATGTGCTGTAGCTTGGGTGTCTGGGGGCTGCAGTTCTCACACAGGAATAAATCAACAGCCTTCTGGTAACATGTTATTTGAAAATATGTATTTTGCAATGCTCCAGCAGAAATATGAAACTCAACCTCACAATAGGACCACAGAGATTGGGCTTTTTTACTCCCTCAGTGGTTTTATTCAGGAAAGGATT
This sequence comes from Tragulus kanchil, assembly GCA_022376925.1. NCBI lineage: Eukaryota > Metazoa > Chordata > Mammalia > Artiodactyla > Tragulidae > Tragulus > Tragulus kanchil. The sequence goes on from JAIOJX010000024.1 coordinate 151,624,712, forward strand.
ATTTTCTCTTTGTTTCAGACTGCAGTGATTGGGCAAATGTGCAGCTCTCCTTGAAAGAGGGGTTTGAAACAGAGAAAGAGAGAGCTGGGAGGGAGAGGCACGTTGAGCTGGCATGTGGTGTTATTGAACAGATTTAAAGGTATTTTAATCACAGGCCTTTAGTGCTATTTTAGAACACGTGTGTGGCTTCCTAACATGTCTCCTCCTTTCTGCTCCAGCTGCTGAGAAACAGGCAAACTAACACTGTGTATTTAAGGACCCTGCATTTTTGATCCCAGGTGCTAAGAAGAATCAAAAATACAGGGTCCTTAAATGCACTGCCTAATGGCTCAGTGGTAAAGAACCCTCCTGCCAATGCAGGAGACATAAGAGATGTGGAGGGGGACATGGCAACCCACTCCAGTATTCTTGCCGGGAGAATCCCATGGACAGAGGAGCCTGGTGGGCCACGATCCTTAGGGTCACACAGAATTGGACATGACTGAAGGGACTTAGCATGCACGCACATTAAAAAGGAGCAAGTTTGCAAAGCCACGTGCCTAGAAGAGTGCCCCCATGATTAGAGAGCTCTGCCTCTGGAGATGGAGGAAAGCCTTCTGTCTTTATGTTAACTTACCTTCAGAAGCCCATGACAAGTGGCTACCTGTACAGGTTCAGCTCATTGATCTGCCACTGATTTTTCTCTTGAAATGCTCCTTTCCATACATACCATCCTGGTTTCTAGTCTACCCAGTAATTTGTGCAAAAGAGAATTTATCAGACATGCCTGCTTAAGACTCTCTATTGACATTTTATAGAGCAGAACAGATTGGACCTATCTTCTTTCAGTTGAAAGTGTTTGAACCTTCCTAACAGCTTTGAGACAACATTTATTCTTTAGAATTTGGGTTTTTTCAGGCTGTAGCTTGGGTGTCTGGGGGCTGCAGTTCTCACACAGGAATAAATCAACAGCCTTCTGGTAACATGTTATTTGAAAATATGTATTTTGCAATGCTCCAGCAGAAATATGAAACTCAACCTCACAATAGGACCACAGAGATTGGGCTTTTTTACTCCCTCAGTGGTTTTATTCAGGAAAGGATTATTTTCTCTTTGTTTCAGACTGCAGTGATTGGGCAAATGTGCAGCTCTCCTTGAAAGAGGGGTTTGAAACAGAGAAAGAGAGAGCTGGGAGGGAGAGGCACGTTGAGCTGGCATGTGGTGTTATTGAACAGATTTAAAGGTATTTTAATCACAGGCCTTTAGTGCTATTTTAGAACACGTGTGTGGCTTCCTAACATGTCTCCTCCTTTCTGCTCCAGCTGCTGAGAAACAGGCAAACTAACACTGTGTATTTAAGGACCCTGCATTTTTGATCCCAGGTGCTAAGAAGAATCAAAAATACAGGGTCCTTAAATGCACTGCCTAATGGCTCAGTGGTAAAGAACCCTCCTGCCAATGCAGGAGACATAAGAGATGTGGAGGGGGACATGGCAACCCACTCCAGTATTCTTGCCGGGAGAATCCCATGGACAGAGGAGCCTGGTGGGCCACGATCCTTAGGGTCACACAGAATTGGACATGACTGAAGGGACTTAGCATGCACGCACATTAAAAAGGAGCAAGTTTGCAAAGCCACGTGCCTAGAAGAGTGCCCCCATGATTAGAGAGCTCTGCCTCTGGAGATGGAGGAAAGCCTTCTGTCTTTATGTTAACTTACCTTCAGAAGCCCATGACAAGTGGCTACCTGTACAGGTTCAGCTCATTGATCTGCCACTGATTTTTCTCTTGAAATGCTCCTTTCCATACATACCATCCTGGTTTCTAGTCTACCCAGTAATTTGTGCAAAAGAGAATTTATCAGACATGCCTGCTTAAGACTCTCTATTGACATTTTATAGAGCAGAACAGATTGGACCTATCTTCTTTCAGTTGAAAGTGTTTGAACCTTCCTAACAGCTTTGAGACAACATTTATTCTTAATTAGAAACTGACTTCATGAGTCTGACACCATGTAATGTATGTGAATGTGTATTAAACCACGCAGAGTTGCCTGTGTGATGAAGCTGAGCTTCCACAGTAGATCAAGTGTGCTCTGAGAAGGAGGAGCTTTGGGATCATGGAATGGGCCTGACTCTATTCTAGGAATATGACAGAATGGCTTAGGAGGAGACCAGGGCTTTACATTACTTGCAAGGCCAGTCAAACTCACAAGCAGAAGGAATATGTGTAGTTTTACCTAGTGGGTGTGGTGGATGAGGGACGAGGTTTCAGTATTAATGCAATGGAAGAGCTGAGGGAGGTTGCTTAGGAAGTAGCATCTGTGTGTCACTGTCATAGGGTATGGGCTTTCCCTGATGGCTCAGCAATAAAGAATTCACCTGCAAGGCAGAAGAAGAAGGAGATGCAAGTTTGATCCCTGGTTTGGCAAGGTCCTCTGGAGGAAACATAGACAACTCACTGCAATATTCTTGCCTGGAAAATTCTATGGATAGAGGAGCCTGGTGGGCTTCAGTCCAGAGGGTCACAAAGAGTTGGACACAATTGAAGTGACTGAGCACATCGTAGGATACTGAATGCATTTCATTACCTTCTGCTTTGGTTTTCATATTATTATTAAGGAGCCACAGGGAAGGGTTTGGTTCATGTACTTTGAGTGTGTGTGCAGAATCACTTTGGAAGCTTTATTAAAAATGCAGAATCCAGTTTGTATCCTCTAGACTTCCTGGTTCAAAAGGATGAGGGTAGAGCCAAGGAATTTGCATTTGAAATAATCAGCACAGGTAATTCTGATTCAGGTAGTTTAAGGTAGTGCCTCTGGAGATGGAGGAAAGCCTTCTGTCTTTATGTTAACTACCTCAGTACATTTGTGTTCAGCTCATTGATCTGCCACTGATTTTTCTCTTGAAATGCTCCTTTCCATACATACCATCCTGGTTTCTAGTCTACCCAGTAATTTGTGCAAAAGAGAATTTATCAGACATGCCTGCTTAAGACTCTCTATTGACATTTTATAGAGCAGAACAGATTGGACCTATCTTCTTTCAGTTGAAAGTGTTTGAACCTTCCTAACAGCTTTGAGACAACATTTATTCTTAATTAGAAACTGACTTCATGAGTCTGACACCATGTAATGTATGTGAATGTGTATTAAACCACGCAGAGTTGCCTGTGTGATGAAGCTGAGCTTCCACAGTAGATCAAGTGTGCTCTGAGAAGGAGGAGCTTTGGGATCATGGAATGGGCCTGACTCTATTCTAGGAATATGACAGAATGGCTTAGGAGGAGACCAGGGCTTTACATTACTTGCAAGGCCAGTCAAACTCACAAGCAGAAGGAATATGTGTAGTTTTACCTAGTGGGTGTGGTGGATGAGGGACGAGGTTTCAGTATTAATGCAATGGAAGAGCTGAGGGAGGTTGCTTAGGAAGTAGCATCTGTGTGTCACTGTCATAGGGTATGGGCTTTCCCTGATGGCTCAGCAATAAAGAATTCACCTGCAAGGCAGAAGAAGAAGGAGATGCAAGTTTGATCCCTGGTTTGGCAAGGTCCTCTGGAGGAAACATAGACAACTCACTGCAATATTCTTGCCTGGAAAATTCTATGGATAGAGGAGCCTGGTGGGCTTCAGTCCAGAGGGTCACAAAGAGTTGGACACAATTGAAGTGACTGAGCACATCGTAGGATACTGAATGCATTTCATTACCTTCTGCTTTGGTTTTCATATTATTATTAAGGAGCCACAGGGAAGGGTTTGGTTCATGTACTTTGGAGTGTGTGTGCAGAATCACTTTGGAAGCTTTATTAAAAATGCAGAATCCAGTTTGTATCCTCTAGACTTCCTGGTTCAAAAGGATGAGGGTAGAGCCAAGGAATTTGCATTTGAAATAATCAGCACAGGTAATTCTGATTCAGGTAGTTTAAGGAATAGCATTAAGACTTCCAAAGGAGAATAAAGAACCTAATATTCTTTTTGAGATTAAAACTCATCAGTAATCCACACATATTCAAGAATACATAACAGGGAGCAGGATCAACTCTAATATATTATCATGTAATTTTATTATAAGTGATGGGAAGATAGTTAGCATTTTTTTAGTCCTTAATATGTGTCAGATGATTCACATAAAATAAATTTTATTTTACCTTTCCTATAACTATGTCAGTAAATATTACATCATTTTGCAGGGGGTAAAATAGGCTATGAGCTGTTAAGAGTTGCTAGTCCAAAATTACATATATGGAAATTATCAGGCTCCTTTAGGTTTTTCACTCCTCCCATTATGCTCATGGAAGTTTATCTACCATGACTTCCATTCCAGTGTCTACAACAGATCTCAAATCTGTGTCTGCAGCCTGGATCTCTCTTGGGTGTTCTCAAGCCATCTATCCAATGTTTTGTTTGATGCCTAGATGTTTTCCAACCATCGCAAGTTCTACATATTCTCAATTGTACTAGTTACTTTCATCTCCATGTCTTTTTCTCCTTTACTATCCTGGAGCTCACCCAGTAGGCTCTGCCATCTACCTGTTAGTCCAAGGGAAAAATTATGGAGTTCTTTCTATTGAAGCCATTAAATCTCTCGATGGCTCAGCAATAAAGAATTCACCTGCAAGGCAGAAGAAGAAGGAGATGCAAGTTTGATCCCTGGTTTGGCAAGGTCCTCTGAAAACTGCAATATCTTCTTGTCTGGAAAATTCTATGGATAGAGGAGCCTGGTGGGCTTCAGTCCAGAGGGTCACAAAGAGTTGGACACAATTGAAGTGACTGAGCACATCGTAGGATACTGAATGCATTTCATTACCTTCTGCTTTGGTTTTCATATTATTATTAAGGAGCCACAGGGAAGGGTTTGGTTCATGTACTTTGGAGTGTGTGTGCAGAATCACTTTGGAAGCTTTATTAAAAATGCAGAATCCAGTTTGTATCCTCTAGACTTCCTGGTTCAAAAGGATGAGGGTAGAGCCAAGGAATTTGCATTTGAAATAATCAGCACAGGTAATTCTGATTCAGGTAGTTTAAGGAATAGCATTAAGACTTCCAAAGGAGAATAAAGAACCTAATATTCTTTTTGAGATTAAAACTCATCAGTAATCCACACATATTCAAGAATACATAACAGGGAGCAGGATCAACTCTAATATATTATCATGTAATTTTATTATAAGTGATGGGAAGATAGTTAGCATTTTTTTAGTCCTTAATATGTGTCAGATGATTCACATAAAATAAATTTTATTTTACCTTTCCTATAACTATGTCAGTAAATATTACATCATTTTGCAGGGGGTAAAATAGGCTATGAGCTGTTAAGAGTTGCTAGTCCAAAATTACATATATGGAAATTATCAGGCTCCTTTAGGTTTTTCACTCCTCCCATTATGCTCATGGAAGTTTATCTACCATGACTTCCATTCCAGTGTCTACAACAGATCTCAAATCTGTGTCTGCAGCCTGGATCTCTCTTGGGTGTTCTCAAGCCATCTATCCAATGTTTTGTTTGATGCCTAGATGTTTTCCAACCATCGCAAGTTCTACATATTCTCAATTGTACTAGTTACTTTCATCTCCATGTCTTTTTCTCCTTTACTATCCTGGAGCTCACCCAGTAGGCTCTGCCATCTACCTGTTAGTCCAAGGGAAAAATTATGGAGTTCTTTCTATTGAAGCCATTAAATCTCTCTTGATCTTACTTCCTGGTTGTCCTTACTGCTAACCTGATATTTCAGTCCAGCATCATCTTTTGTCAGGTGTATCAGTTAGTGCTTGCCACATAACACAAATTTCCCCGTAACCTAAGTGGCTTAAAATAGAAATCATTATGCTTAACTTGCATTATGTGGGTCTGCCAGGCAGTCCTTTGGGTTTGGACATTTTGGCTAATCTCTGCTGGGCTTCCCTCATTTCTGTGGTCTGCTGATGAGTTGAGTGGTGGCTTAATGATCCACCATGGTATCACTTACATCTCTTGCGGTGAGTGAGCAGTCAGATGGTTGGCTGGAATGTTGAGAGAAAACCCTGTGGCCTCTCAGTCTTCAGGAGGCTAGATTGGGCTCATCTACATGGTGGTCTCAGCATTCCAAGTGCAGTAAGAGATAACTTTTCAAGCCTAGGTTTGCATTATATTAGTTAATGTCATCCAGAGCTGCTAAGTCTCTGTGACAAGGCACTTCCTAAGATTGTAGGTAGAGAGGAATATTTCATATCCATTTGTGTGACTTCTTACCCTGGGACTTCATAATAGACTCTTAACTTATTCCTTGCTACATTCTTGGTCCCTCTACTTCTCCCTTTCATACACCAGTCAGTGATTGGTCTATCAGGCTATATTTTGCTTAAAACTTCACTGACATATCATGGTTCTGAATGTTCCAATGTCTAACTCTTTAAATACTTTCACAGTACAGTAGGATTTTTTATTACACCTCTTCATTCTTTGGTTCTCTATTATGTTCTTAATTTCTCTTGGTTACTAAATAGCCAGATTTAGTCTCCCAGTTTTTTCTGAAACGCTCTTACATTTCTCTCCCATCCTTTCCTTCCTTGTTGTAAGGTTTTTCACTCCTCCCATTATGCTCATGGAAGTTACCATGTTTTGTTCTACAACAGATCTCAAATCTGTGTCTGCAGCCTGGATCTCTCTTGGGTGTTCTCAAGCCATCTATCCAATGTTTTGTTTGATGCCTAGATGTTTTCCAACCATCGCAAGTTCTACATATTCTCAATTGTACTAGTTACTTTCATCTCCATGTCTTTTTCTCCTTTACTATCCTGGAGCTCACCCAGTAGGCTCTGCCATCTACCTGTTAGTCCAAGGGAAAAATTATGGAGTTCTTTCTATTGAAGCCATTAAATCTCTCTTGATCTTACTTCCTGGTTGTCCTTACTGCTAACCTGATATTTCAGTCCAGCATCATCTTTTGTCAGGTGTATCAGTTAGTGCTTGCCACATAACACAAATTTCCCCGTAACCTAAGTGGCTTAAAATAGAAATCATTATGCTTAACTTGCATTATGTGGGTCTGCCAGGCAGTCCTTTGGGTTTGGACATTTTGGCTAATCTCTGCTGGGCTTCCTCTCATTTCTGTGGTCTGCTGATGAGTTGAGTGGTGGCTTAATGATCCACCATGGTATCACTTACATCTCTTGCGGTGAGTGAGCAGTCAGATGGTTGGCTGGAATGTTGAGAGAAAACCCTGTGGCCTCTCAGTCTTCAGGAGGCTAGATTGGGCTCATCTACATGGTGGTCTCAGCATTCCAAGTGCAGTAAGAGATAACTTTTCAAGCCTAGGTTTGCATTATATTAGTTAATGTCATCCAGAGCTGCTAAGTCTCTGTGACAAGGCACTTCCTAAGATTGTAGGTAGAGAGAGGGGAATATTTCATATCCATTTGTGTGACTTCTTACCCTGGGACTTCATAATAGACTCTTAACTTATTCCTTGCTACATTCTTGGTCCCTCTACTTCTCCCTTTCATACACCAGTCAGTGATTGGTCTATCAGGCTATATTTTGCTTAAAACTTCACTGACATATCATGGTTCTGAATGTTCCAATGTCTAACTCTTTAAATACTTTCACAGTACAGTAGGATTTTTTATTACACCTCTTCATTCTTTGGTTCTCTATTATGTTCTTAATTTCTCTTGGTTACTCAAATAGCCAGATTTAGTCTCCCAGTATGCTCTCCTTTTTTTTCCCTACTGAAACGCTCTTTTACATTTCTCTCCCATCCTTTCCCTTCCTTGTTGAACTAACATGTTTATCTATTAATCTGAGCTTAAATATCCTGCCTTCAGTCCCCAGACTTGGATATCAGCATTCATGCCTTACTGTAATTATGTGTTCAAAGTTGGGGTTTCCTGTGAGAGTGTAAGCCTTGTGAGGTCTGGGAGCATGTCATTTTTCCTAGTACTGAATCTCTAACATGTAACAAGTGCCTGGTACATAAAATATTAGTAAATATTAGTTGAAAAAGCAAACACTCTTGGCTTGTCTGATTAAGAACTTCTTACTATGGCACAGTAAAACAGGCTCAATTTGCTGATTCTGTTTCTTTTGCTTATAGATTTAATTTATTTGTGTTCATGTACTAAAACTGATTTTAGTAATATAGGAATAAGGCAACTCTATATTATACTTATATATAATACATATAGAATAATATTATGTATTTTGCATTTGACCTTGTTGAACTACACAAGTCTAAACTGTACTGCTCCACTTATATGTAGATTTTTTTTTTCAATAGTAAATACTGTAGTACTGCATGATTTATGTGTGGTTGAATCTGTGGATGTGGAGGAACTACGTGTGTATGGAGGGCTGACTATAACTTATACATACTTTGGATTGCATGGAGGGTCAGCACCCATAACCTGGTGGTGTTCAAGAATCAACACAATATTTAATAAATTTTGTAATTAAATTTAATAATTTAGTTAATGTCATCCAGAGCTGCTAAGTCTCTGTGCAAGGCACTCTAAAAAAACTATCCATTTGTGTGACTTCTTACCCTGGGACTTCATAATAGACTCTTAACTTATTCCTTGCTACATTCTTGGTCCCTCTACTTCTCCCTTTCATACACCAGTCAGTGATTGGTCTATCAGGCTATATTTTGCTTAAAACTTCACTGACATATCATGGTTCTGAATGTTCCAATGTCTAACTCTTTAAATACTTTCACAGTACAGTAGGATTTTTTATTACACCTCTTCATTCTTTGGTTCTCTATTATGTTCTTAATTTCTCTTGGTTACTTAAATAGCCAGATTTAGTCTCCCAGTATGCTCTCCTTTTTTTTCCCTACTGAAACGCTCTTTTACATTTCTCTCCCATCCTTTCCCTTCCTTGTTGAACTAACATGTTTATCTATTAATCTGAGCTTAAATATCCTGCCTTCAGTCCCCAGACTTGGATATCAGCATTCATGCCTTACTGTAATTATGTGTTCAAAGTTGGGGTTTCCTGTGAGAGTGTAAGCCTTGTGAGGTCTGGGAGCATGTCATTTTTCCTAGTACTGAATCTCTAACATGTAACAAGTGCCTGGTACATAAAATATTAGTAAATATTAGTTGAAAAAGCAAACACTCTTGGCTTGTCTGATTAAGAACTTCTTACTATGGCACAGTAAAACAGGCTCAATTTGCTGATTCTGTTTCTTTTGCTTATAGATTTAATTTATTTGTGTTCATGTACTAAAACTGATTTTAGTAATATAGGAATAAGGCAACTCTATATTATACTTATATATAATACATATAGAATAATATTATGTATTTTGCATTTGACCTTGTTGAACTACACAAGTCTAAACTGTACTGCTCCACTTATATGTAGATTTTTTTTTTCAATAGTAAATACTGTAGTACTGCATGATTTATGTGTGGTTGAATCTGTGGATGTGGAGGAACTACGTGTGTATGGAGGGCTGACTATAACTTATACATACTTTGGATTGCATGGAGGGTCAGCACCCATAACCTGGTGGTGTTCAAGAATCAACACAATATTTAATAAATTTTGTAATTAAATTTAATAATTTAGTAAATTCATATTGCTTCTTGTTCAGAGGTCAAGTGCAAATGACATTTTATTTCAATGTATTTTGCTTGCATTCCAACCTCTTTGAAGAGAAAAATAAGCGAGTGATTTAAAGTGAAAGGAATAAGGCCTCTCCAAAGGGAACTTAGATAATTTCAGTCATCTGAGAGCAGTCTTACCTCTGTTACCTAAGTCATGGTCTGTTGCTGTTTGGGCATTTTCCTGGTGAATTGGCATCATGAAGATTGACCAAGATCTGCTCTCTGGAGATCATTCTGGAGGCCAACTCTGGAGGTCATTCTAAAAGTCATGGAAAACCTACTCAGGAAATAAAGTTCTAAGGCCTGTGTTCCTTGACTTATGTCATTTCAGAAGTTTAGCCTGTGACCTGCACATTTTGTGTCAGATAAAGTTGTCACATTGAAGCTCATAGTAGATCTGATAACTCTGTTACCATAAAGAAGAAAACCAGAAAAACATTTTCAGAAGTCTTCTCTGGATGCCAGAAGAAATTGTCTAATCAAATAGTTTTTCTTAACTCACAATTATCTTTATTGCCATGGAAAATTAAATCACATAATTTATAGAAATCCATTTAGTTGGAAACCTATGAGTGCTTTACAACCTCTCTCCATATGCTTTACCTTCCAGGAGTTCTCAGTTTTCCCACTGGTGAAATGGAGATATTCATAATCTTATGCTATATAAGATTGATATAGAGCTAATATAGTATTTTTGAAATAACTTCATGTACGATAAAGTGATATTCATTCATCAAATATTTCTTGAATTCATATATTAAAGACCTTGTGGTAGACTCAAAGGAGGGATATACAACTGAGTAAGCGTTCTTGTTCTGACTGAGATTTTTTTTCAATAGTAAATACTGTAGTACTGCATGATTTATGTGTGGTTGAATCTGTGGATGTGGAGGAACTACGTGTGTATGGAGGGCTGACTATAACTTATACATACTTTGGATTGCATGGAGGGTCAGCACCCATAACCTGGTGGTGTTCAAGAATCAACACAATATTTAATAAATTTTGTAATTAAATTTAATAATTTAGTAAATTCATATTGCTTCTTGTTCAGAGGTCAAGGGCAAATTACAGGTTATTTCAATGTTTTTTGCTTTCTTTCTAACCTCTTTGAAGAGANAATAAGCGAGTGATTTAAAGTGAAAGGAATAAGGCCTCTCCAAAGGGAACTTAGATAATTTCAGTCATCTGAGAGCAGTCTTACCTCTGTTACCTAAGTCATGGTCTGTTGCTGTTTGGGCATTTTCCTGGTGAATTGGCATCATGAAGATTGACCAAGATCTGCTCTCTGGAGATCATTCTGGAGGCCAACTCTGGAGGTCATTCTAAAAGTCATGGAAAACCTACTCAGGAAATAAAGTTCTAAGGCCTGTGTTCCTTGACTTATGTCATTTCAGAAGTTTAGCCTGTGACCTGCACATTTTGTGTCAGATAAAGTTGTCACATTGAAGCTCATAGTAGATCTGATAACTCTGTTACCATAAAGAAGAAAACCAGAAAAACATTTTCAGAAGTCTTCTCTGGATGCCAGAAGAAATTGTCTAATCAAATAGTTTTTCTTAACTCACAATTATCTTTATTGCCATGGAAAATTAAATCACATAATTTATAGAAATCCATTTAGTTGGAAACCTATGAGTGCTTTACAACCTCTCTCCATATGCTTTACCTTCCAGGAGTTCTCAGTTTTCCCACTGGTGAAATGGAGATATTCATAATCTTATGCTATATAAGATTGATATAGAGCTAATATAGTATTTTTGAAATAACTTCATGTACGATAAAGTGATATTCATTCATCAAATATTTCTTGAATTCATATATTAAAGACCTTGTGGTAGACTCAAAGGAGGGATATAAAACTGAGTAAGCGTTCTTGTTCTGACTGAGCTCACAGTTGATGGAGGTGACAGATAAGGGCAAGATTATAATATGAGATGAGCAAAACGGCAGTATGACAGATGGGGGAGCAATTAATTCTGTCTGGAGGGTTCACAGAAGAGAAGATATTTGATGGGGGCTTGGAAGAATAGGTAAGATCTCACCAGAGGAAGAAGGCAGGAAGGGCATTCTAGTCAGATATCTGTTTATAATCTGTAACAGGAGATCACTCTGTTTTTAAAACAATGCTAAGTGGCAGGAAGATACCCAGAAGGCATATAAAAGAGGTTGAACTGTGAATTTGTTTTATTTATTTTTGCATTGAGAGAAGACAAGTTAAAGTCATAAAACAAAGTAGCATCAAGGACAACTGAAAAAGAACAATAAGAAATGAACATCCAGTGGAGGAAATAGTAATCTGTGACTTTATATGTCTCCTAAAAATGCATGAAGGCTCTGAGGCCACCCCCAGAAACTTCATGAATCAGAAGAAGATGCTCCTGTCTTACTTAATGATCAGGCAAATGAACATGTCAATTCAGAGATTGAAAAACAAATTAAAAGTGACTAATAATACTTGGTCAAAGATACATTCAAATGCCTTATACAAAATAACTTCAACAACAATTCATGAACTAAGTGGGAAAATGGCAGAGGAGCTTAGTTCTAATTCAAATTATTAGCAACACTGGGCCATAGATAAAAAGGGCAATTACTCCTTTGTACCTCTTCAAGAATCTGAACTGTTACCATAAAGAAGAAAACCAGAAAACATTTTCAGAAGTCTTCTCTGGATGCCAGAAGAAATGTCTAATCAAATAGTTTTCTTAACTCACAATTATCTTTATTGCCATGGAAAATTAAATCACATAATTTATAGAAATCCATTTAGTTGGAAACCTATGAGTGCTTTACAACCTCTCTCCATATGCTTTACCTTCCAGGAGTTCTCAGTTTTCCCACTGGTGAAATGGAGATATTCATAATCTTATGCTATATAAGATTGATATAGAGCTAATATAGTATTTTTGAAATAACTTCATGTACGATAAAGTGATATTCATTCATCAAATATTTCTTGAATTCATATATTAAAGACCTTGTGGTAGACTCAAAGGAGGGATATAAAACTGAGTAAGCGTTCTTGTTCTGACTGAGCTCACAGTTGATGGAGGTGACAGATAAGGGCAAGATTATAATATGAGATGAGCAAAACGGCAGTATGACAGATGGGGGAGCAATTAATTCTGTCTGGAGGGTTCACAGAAGAGAAGATATTTGATGGGGGCTTGGAAGAATAGGTAAGATCTCACCAGAGGAAGAAGGCAGGAAGGGCATTCTAGTCAGATATCTGTTTATAATCTGTAACAGGAGATCACTCTGTTTTTAAAACAATGCTAAGTGGCAGGAAGATACCCAGAAGGCATATAAAAGAGGTTGAACTGTGAATTTGTTTTATTTATTTTTGCATTGAGAGAAGACAAGTTAAAGTCATAAAACAAAGTAGCATCAAGGACAACTGAAAAAGAACAATAAGAAATGAACATCCAGTGGAGGAAATAGTAATCTGTGACTTTATATGTCTCCTAAAAATGCATGAAGGCTCTGAGGCCACCCCCAGAAACTTCATGAATCAGAAGAAGATGCTCCTGTCTTACTTAATGATCAGGCAAATGAACATGTCAATTCAGAGATTGAAAAACAAATTAAAAGTGACTAATAATACTTGGTCAAAGATACATTCAAATGCCTTATACAAAATAACTTCAACAACAATTCATGAACTAAGTGGGAAAATGGCAGAGGAGCTTAGTTCTAATTCAAATTATTAGCAACACTGGGCCATAGATAAAAAGGGCAATTACTCCTTTGTACCCTCTTTGCCCTTTTGCCAGGGGTCTTCTGAGATGATGAGTGTTCTGAGTTAGTTTTAAAGATTTTAATGTATGCAAGACAAATTTAAGAAAAAAAATGTTTTAAAAATAAATTCAAAATCTTAGGGGAAATACACACAGGCTTATTTCCTGCTTTCACAAATATTAAGCTAAATACCAGGCATATCGTTTAAATGATCCACATGGACACTAGTGAAAATGAAATTGAAAATGTTAGTCACTGACTGGCGTCTGACTCTTTGTGACTCCATGGACTATAACCCAGCAGGCTCCCTTCTCTGTGGAATTTCCCAGGCCACACCCTGCACGTGCGTAGACGGGGTGGCCAAGTGCCTGGACAGGTGGCCAAGGACTTCTAGACTCTGCTTCTCCAGGCAGGTCAGGTAGTGTCGAGGATAAACCAGTTCACCAAGCACAGGGCTGCACCTGGGCTCCCCTGACCTGCCCCAGCCCTGGGAATGGCTTCAATCCTTCCTGGTGCTCCAGGAATTGCTTAGTGTCCCTACCCATCCCTGCTTGAGCCCACAGTGGTCAGTCATCTGCCTCCTTGGCCACTACTGGGACACCAAGGACCCTGCTGGCCTTCTAAAGGCTTGGGTGGGGGGAGGGGAGGAGATCTGGGGGCAAACTAGGAAGAAGGCTCCACTTTATGCCCACAAAGGGGTTCCAGTCTCTAACTTTCACAAGGGGGTTGGTCGCTGCTTTTATCCTGAGATCCTGGCCTGACCCCATAAAACGGTGGTCTGTGCTTTCACTCTAGGGTCGTAGCCTCTGAACCTCCCAAACAGCCTTCATTATTATAAATAAAAATAATTGTAGCTATCATTGTTGAGCACTTACTAGATAGCAGGCCCTGTCCAATGGCCTCCACAGGTACTAATTCATCAATACCTACAACAGATTTTTTTTTTTGCCTCTAAGTCGTCATCCGTTTTCATCCATCTTTGTCCATCTTTGTTCTTTGGCCTGTGTGGGCCTCCCATTGCAGTGGCCTCTCTCATTGCAGAGCACCAGCTCTGGGTGCATGCGCTTCAGAGTGCTGGCTAGTAGTTGGACACACCGGCCAAGTTGCTTCACAGCAGGTGGCCCTTCCCAGGCCAGAGATGGAGCTGGTGCCCCTTGCACTACAAGGCGGACTCTTTACCCACTGGGCCACCCAGGGAAGCTCTACAATAAATATTTGAGTTAATTATTGTTATTATCATCCTTTATCAAATAAGAATTCTGTGGAATAGAAGATTAATAATTTATTCATTTTTACATTTAATCAATGCTAGATATATATCAGGCATCTAATAAATATTTATTTACTTAATTTTCTTACAGGTTTCTTAATATTATCTAGTAGAACCTACTTACCATGGTTGATTTTATTCAGCAGGAAAAATAATCAGCAACTTATTTAGAGGAAAAACATTTGCAATTGCCTGGTTACCCTTTCATACATTGTCCTTGATATTTTACTTTCTGCAAGACTTTGAGATTTGTCATTATGAACATTTCAAATAACCTTTTAAGCATCATCATAGAAGCTTAGATTTGTTAAATGAAATTTTAAATTCTGGAAATCAGCCCGACAAATGGATATGGGCAATTTTTAATCAATCTTTTACATGTGGCTTTGGAACGCATCGTTGTGGATATTTTCATCCTCCTAGGATTTGATTTCTTAATTATGTTCACCTCAGGACAATACTGTAATGGCTCACATTTTCTGAGCGAACGCCAGCTGATAAGGGGGGGCGGAACTGCTGAGCAGTTCTATAAATGTCAGTAGGCCAGGCTGGGGTTAATGATGTGCTCTGAGTCTTCCACACAACGGAAAATCCATACAGAACAATCTTTCCAGCGGTTCATATGCCTGTGATGAGATGCATGAGTACAGAGAGGATGCCAAGCAGAGAAAGAGGTGGCAGAAAAGACTGCTGCAGAGAACACGGGGAAGATACCACAGAGTATCTATTAAAGGCAATTGATCAGGGAAACAGAGGATGATAGTAAATTTTTATTCTCCTCTATGGGCTATTGCCTTGGTACTTTGTCCTCTAAATGATTGGCTACAAAAGCAGACATCACATTTTAACATTCTGGTCAGTTACAGAAAACAATGACAGGAAAAAAAATAGTATTCCCATGGATAGGATGATATCAATGTGTGTTTAGTTACTGCATTGAAAATTTAAAGGACCAGGCTCGTGAAGTGAATTAGAATGATTAGAATGAATGTATTCTCAAATGCCAAAATGCAGTTGTTGTTAAGTTGCTTAGTCATGTCCGACTCTGCAACTCCATGTACTTCAGCGCACCAGACTTCCCTGTTCTTCACCATCTCCTGGAGTTTGTTCACACCCATATCCATTGAATCAGTGATGCCATCCAATCACCTCATCCTCTGTTGCCCTTTCTCCTCCTGCCTTCAGTCTTTCCCAGCATCAGGGTTTTTTCTGAGTCCTCTCTTCACATCAGGTGGCCAAAGTACTGGAACTTCAGCTTCAGCATCAATCTTTTCAATGAATATTCAGGGTCAGTTTCCTTTAGGATTAACTGATTTGATCTTGCAGTTCAGGGGACTCTCAAGAGTCTTCTCCAACACCACAGTTTGAAAGAATCAATTCTTCAGTGCTCAGTCTTCTTTACGGTCCAACTCTCACATCCATAAGTGATGCAAATGGCTTATCCTTGTTTCACTATCATCGTGCCTCAGAGTGATAGGTGTAATTTGGGTACCGACATAATCCCATTGTCTTGCTTATAAATGAAGCTATTAGCTTCAATGATCCATCCATTCAATAGACATTCATTGAGTAGTAACCTTGGGCAGGTAAACAGTCTAGTAGGAGAGAGAAACACTAAAATACAATTACAGATCACCATATAATTACAATTATGTCAAATGCCATGAAGAAAAGTTATATTGTTTCTCATAAGATTGTATAGAAGGATCTATTCTAGACTAGTATGTATGTCAGGAGGGGAAGGAGGGTTAACAGAAAGAATCCCTTCATTAGTTACACATAGGAGACTTGAAGAATAAATAGAAATTGGCCAGATGAAGGTAGTGGTTTGAGGTGGCAGAAAAGACTGCTGCAGAGAACACGGGGAAGATACCACAGAGTATCTATTAAAGGCAATTGATCAGGGAAACAGAGGATGATAGTAAATTTTTATTCTCCTCTATGGGCTATTGCCTTGGTACTTTGTCCTCTAAATGATTGGCTACAAAAGCAGACATCACATTTTAACATTCTGGTCAGTTACAGAAAACAATGACAGGAAAAAAAATAGTATTCCCATGGATAGGATGATATCAATGTGTGTTTAGTTACTGCATTGAAAATTTAAAGGACCAGGCTCGTGAAGTGAATTAGAATGATTAGAATGAATGTATTCTCAAATGCCAAAATGCAGTTGTTGTTAAGTTGCTTAGTCATGTCCGACTCTGCAACTCCATGTACTTCAGCGCACCAGACTTCCCTGTTCTTCACCATCTCCTGGAGTTTGTTCACACCCATATCCATTGAATCAGTGATGCCATCCAATCACCTCATCCTCTGTTGCCCCTTTCTCCTCCTGCCTTCAGTCTTTCCCAGCATCAGGGTTTTTTCTGAGTCCTCTCTTCACATCAGGTGGCCAAAGTACTGGAACTTCAGCTTCAGCATCAATCTTTTCAATGAATATTCAGGGTCAGTTTCCTTTAGGATTAACTGATTTGATCTTGCAGTTCAGGGGACTCTCAAGAGTCTTCTCCAACACCACAGTTTGAAAGAATCAATTCTTCAGTGCTCAGTCTTCTTTACGGTCCAACTCTCACATCCATAAGTGATGCAAATGGCTTATCCTTGTTTCACTATCATCGTGCCTCAGAGTGATAGGTGTAATTTGGGTACCGACATAATCCCATTGTCTTGCTTATAAATGAAGCTATTAGCTTCAATGATCCATCCATTCAATAGACATTCATTGAGTAGTAACCTTGGGCAGGTAAACAGTCTAGTAGGAGAGAGAAACACTAAAATACAATTACAGATCACCATATAATTACAATTATGTCAAATGCCATGAAGAAAAGTTATATTGTTTCTCATAAGATTGTATAGAAGGATCTATTCTAGACTAGTATGTATGTCAGGAGGGGAAGGAGGGTTAACAGAAAGAATCCCTTCATTAGTTACACATAGGAGACTTGAAGAATAAATAGAAATTGGCCAGATGAAGGTAGTGGTAGAGTCAGGGTTTATATGAATGATCTTAATATATTCTTATATTTAAAGGGGTTTATAGCTTCCATGTTAGGCACAAAGCAAACTTAGTAAGTGGACTCTTTCTGGTGTGGCTGAGAAGAGGGAATATAATGGAAATTGAAAACATCACAAAATAGCAATAGGGTACTACATCGGCATAGGTCTTTCTTCTAAAACACTTCTCTCCACCCTGCAAAGCAGAGATGTGTGGTAGAATTACAGAGGTGTGGGTGAATAGGTTGTCTTCTTTTAGGCTTTGAAGATGTCAGTAGGGAAGGAAGAGCCCTTAGACTCGGTGGAGGTAGAAGACAGCAACCAGAGACTGTTAAATCACTGTCCTCACGGAAGTGCTTCATTATGGGCGAATGGGGAGCTCTCCCTGAACAAACAGGAGAAGATGTAAAATGCCTTCTAAGGTTGCCAGATATAAAAAGCTCAGATGGAAAATATAAAAAGAAAATCCATCTCCAAAGATGTTCAAAGGGAATTCAGTGCAGTTCTAGAGCAAGGATTTTATGTTTAGACAAATCTATTTATCGCATCATGTTGCTGATGATTTCAAATATTTATTTTATTTCAATATGAGGGAGAGGAGACATAACTTTTTCCATGTGTGATGATGATTTTGTAAATCGCATCAGAATAAGTCTGATATTAAAAGTAAAAATGAGTTAAAATCCCATTTTTTTTTTAAAGCTGTGTGGGAGGCAGTGCTCAACCTGGGAGATTTGAGAGGAAAGCTCTCACGATGTTCACAGCTCCCATGATCACATGGGAGGGGGATTCTTCGGTAGCAGCAGCATATATAATCACATTTTCTGCAGAACAGAGATTTTATTTTCAAGTTTTTAATTCATATTAAGATTTAAAGAATTACTCTTTAATTATATAAATGTTGAAACATTCTTGTATAGTATCCTTTCAGAAAATAGATTCCTAGAGGAATGATTTAACCCAATGGTTAGAGAAATGACAGGAACATACAGCCTCCTTACTCATTCAGCCAGGAACATGTGTGTTTAGGTGTGAACCCCCAGTTAGGAACATGCATTCAATTATTATGTTTTTTACAAAATCAAGTGGATTGAATGAGTAAATCCCACAAGTATAGTTCTCATGTAAGGGTTCAGGCTATATTGAAAGTTCATTCTCATGTACAGATTTCCCCACCTGAAACCTCTGTCAACTTTTGATTGGGCTTCCCTGGTGGCATCTGAGCCACCAGCGAAGACCAACACATTATCCCTTAGATGCAAGGAAAGCAGCCATTTTCTTGATTTTTAAGACTCTGATTCCTTTACCGTTCCCCCCACCTACCATTCTCTACCTGGCAGAGAAAACAGTATTTATGAGACTGAAACTTTGTTAATTTTCTCTTGCTGAATCAACACATGAATGTGGATCCAAATCCCATTTCTCTCCTTTCCTCCTGCTCGAGTCATACTCCTGCTACTGAGTATTAGCCAGTGTTTATTGATTAGTGCGCGCCAGGCAATATGTGAAGCTTTGTATGAATTATATCATTAGAGCTCATGAAGTAGGCACTATTTCATATCTCCGTATTGCAGGCGAAAGAGTTAGGAGCAGAAAAATTAAGCAGTTGGTTCAAAACGCAAGCATGGTAGAAAACCTCCATGTATCTTCAAACTCTATTTGCACTTTCTCCCTGCATTTAAGCACGCTGATATCCCCACAGTGTTGAAAAAAGTCATTCCCTGAAACTACTGTTTCCTCTTTCATTACCTTTGTTTGCTGTCTCTATTTCCTCACATTTACCCCTTAATAAGCCTGTCTTGTATCCTCACCATTCAAATGATTTGCCTCATATTTTCTAATAACACATTGAGTGGAGACTGACTATCTCTTACATCACTCAACCTTTATGAAAGGTTTAGTTTGTTGACAACTTTATTTCCTGAAACATGCTCTTCTTTCTTTAGCACCTTTTTTAGTCCACACTACACTTCTAGCCACTCTTTCTCAGCATAACTTTATGGGAATTTATTTTCCTCTGATTTTTATTTTTTAATTTTTGGCGTATTTTATTGTTTTATTTATTTTCATCCATCTTTATTCTTTGGCCTGTGTGGGCCTCCCATTGCAGTGGCCTCTCTCACTGCATAGCACCAACCCTGGGCACATGCGCTCCAGAGCTCTGGCTTGTAATTGGACACACCAGTCTAGCCGCTCCACAGCACGTGGGATCTTCCCTGGCCAGGGATCGAACCAGTGCCCCTTGCACTACAAGGTGGTCTCTTTACCCACTAGACCACCAGGGAAGCCCTGATTGTTTTTTAAATGTTGGTGTTCCTTACAGTTCTTACCACTTCAATTATTATTTTTTTACTTTAAATATTTTGCTATTAATATCATTCACTGCTGTGGTTTCATTTACAAAATATATGCCACATATTCACACTTTTATCTAGTCTACTCATTGTTTTTGATTTCTATAACCATTTAATCAAATTCTGAGCTTCCTAGGTGGCTCAGTGGTAAAGAATCCGCCTGCCAATGCAGAAGACACAGGAGACATAAGTTCAGTCCCTTGGGTGGGAAGATCCCCTGGAGGAGGAAATGGCAATATACTCCAGTATTCTTGCCAGAATAATCCCATGGGTAGAGGAACCTTGTGAGCTACAGTTCATGGGGTCACAAGGAGATGGATACGACTGAACAAACACACAGCTAAGTTCTACTTGACACTCTCAATTTAGAGGCTGCACAAGCACCCCTAGCTTAACATTTCTAAAACTGAAGATGTAACCTGTCTTTCTCTCTAAATATCTTTCCTTCTAGCAGTTCTCCCTCTAATTTTTCCTGTTTCAGCAATTTACTCATTTATCCAAGTTGGGCAAGGCATATCATCTTTAGATCTGCTCTTTTGGTCATCCCTTTACATACAACCAGGTTCTAAGTCCTGTTAATTAACAAGAAATTACACTTCCTAAATATAATTCAACTTGATAGGTTTTTATTCACTCGTCATTTCATACCATTCGCCATTATCCATGCTTCCCAGGCATTAAATGCTGAAGCTACATTACTTTCTATCCTCAGAAAAATATTTGTCATAAGATTTGCAACTATTTGAGGATTTGCCTCTTCTTCTAGATTGATAAGAGTTATGAAAAAGGAAGTTTGCCTTTGTTACATTGAATTGGAAACTTCCTAATTTGAAAATATATTTGGTAAAACTCTAGTTCACTGAAAGACCATTTACCAAGTAGCTGGGTTCACCAAAGTTACCAAATTCATCAATTTATTCTAAAAGATTTTAGTAGTTAAAGCAATTTGGCTGTAGAAGTTTGGTTCCCAGTAATGAATTATGATTTCCTAGATATTAATGTTTTAATGTTGATATGTTATCTGAGAACCTGACCAAGAAAATTATGTAAATGCTAAAGATTTGAAAAACAGAAATGGTACTAGGAGAAAACTTCTCAAAGGAAAAGCTGTTCTCTGATCTCCCTCCTTTTGGCCCTACTTTATATGTAATGGGGCCAGTCGTCTACCTTTGAAATATTTTTACTTGTCTTTGAATGTAATTTTCTATTTTAATAAACTTTAAGCATTCTCTTGTTTTCTTTGCCATTTCCTCAAACGGCATACCAGCTTATTAATTTTCATTTAAACTTTAAGCATTTCTTGTTTTGTTTACCCTTTCCTCAAACGGCATACCAGCTTTCCTTTTATATATCTAGCATTTAACGTTTAAGGTTATATTAACTTTAAGATCCCCTGGAGGAGGAAATGGCAATATACTCCAGTATTCTTGCCAGAATAATCCCATGGGTAGAGGAACCTTGTGAGCTACAGTTCATGGGGTCACAAGGAGATGGATACGACTGAACAAACACACAGCTAAGTTCTACTTGACACTCTCAATTTAGAGGCTGCACAAGCACCCCTAGCTTAACATTTCTAAAACTGAAGATGTAACCTGTCTTTCTCTCTAAATATCTTTCCTTCTAGCAGTTCTCCCTCTAATTTTTCCTGTTTCAGCAATTTACTCATTTATCCAAGTTGGGCAAGGCATATCATCTTTAGATCTGCTCTTTTGGTCATCCCTTTACATACAACCAGGTTCTAAGTCCTGTTAATTAACAAGAAATTACACTTCCTAAATATAATTCAACTTGATAGGTTTTTATTCACTCGTCATTTCATACCATTCGCCATTATCCATGCTTCCCAGGCATTAAATGCTGAAGCTACATTACTTTCTATCCTCAGAAAAATATTTGTCATAAGATTTGCAACTATTTGAGGATTTGCCTCTTCTTCTAGATTGATAAGAGTTATGAAAAAAAGGAAGTTTGCCTTTGTTACATTGAATTGGAAACTTCCTAATTTGAAAATATATTTGGTAAAACTCTAGTTCACTGAAAGACCATTTACCAAGTAGCTGGGTTCACCAAAGTTACCAAATTCATCAATTTATTCTAAAAGATTTTAGTAGTTAAAGCAATTTGGCTGTAGAAGTTTGGTTCCCAGTAATGAATTATGATTTCCTAGATATTAATGTTTTAATGTTGATATGTTATCTGAGAACCTGACCAAGAAAATTATGTAAATGCTAAAGATTTGAAAAACAGAAATGGTACTAGGGAGAAAACTTCTCAAAGGAAAAGCTGTTCTCTGATCTCCCTCCTTTTGGCCCTACTTTATATGTAATGGGGCCAGTCGTCTACCTTTGAAATATTTTTACTTGTCTTTGAATGTAATTTTCTATTTTAATAAACTTTAAGCATTCTCTTGTTTTCTTTGCCATTTCCTCAAACGGCATACCAGCTTTCCTTTTATATATCTAGCATTTAACGTTTAAGGTTATATTAACTTTAATTAGGATTAAACTTTAAATTTAAACTCACAGGCACTAAAATAAATCAGAATTTTAAATAGTATTTTAATTAAATGAAATGTTTAAGTTAAATTCAGAATTAAATTTACATTTCTCTAAAAGAATCAGAATTAGCTAAATACATCACATTTCCATAAAACTAAAAATGCTTCTTCTGTTAAGGAACAGTTAGAGAATCTTGACTTGGTTGGTAGAAATTTGAAACAATTGTTTAAAACACGAAAAACAATGAAAATAAATGACCACAATCGACCAAACAAAAAGAAGATAAAAGTAAAAATTAAATTGACTAAAAAATACTGTAAGTGATAACAGATGGATGCTAAAAGACTGGTTCAATATAAAATGACATTTTTAGTTCAGTGTAGTTGCTCAGTAATCTCTGGCTCTTTGTTATCACATAGAGGGCAGCACACCAGGCTTCCCTGTCCTTTACCATCTCCTGGAGTTTGCTCAAACTCTCATCCCTAGAGTTGAAGATGCCATCCAACCATTTCATCCTCTATTGCCCCCTTCTCTTCCTGCCCACAGTCTTTCCCAGCATCAGGGTTCTTTCCAATGAGTCAACTCTTTGCATCAGGTGGCCAAAGTATTGGGGTGTCAGTTTCAGCATTAGTTCTTCCAGTGAACATTCAAGGTTGAGTTCCTTTAGGATTGATGGGTTTGATTTCCTTGATGTCCAAGGGACTCTTAAGCGTCATCTCCAGCACCACAGTTTGAAAGCATCAACTCTGGCACTCAGCTTTCTTTGTGATCCAGCTGTCATGTCCATACATGACTGCTGGAAAAAGCATAGCTTTCAATAGATGGACTTTTGTTGGCAAAGTGATGTCGCTGCTTTTTAATACACTGTCTAGGTTCATCATAGCTTTTCTTCCAAGGAGCAATACTTTACTTTTGGGCATTCTACTTGAAATATTTTTACTTGTCTTTGAATGTAATTTTCTATTTTAATAAACTTTAAGCATTCTCTTGTTTTCTTTGCCATTTCCTCAAACGGCATACCAGCTTTCCTTTTATATATCTAGCATTTAACGTTTAAGGTTATATTAACTTTAATTAGGATTAAACTTTAAATTTAAACTCACAGGCACTAAAATAAATCAGAATTTTAAATAGTATTTTAATTAAATGAAATGTTTAAGTTAAATTCAGAATTAAATTTACATTTCTCTAAAAGAATCAGAATTAGCTAAATACATCACATTTCCATAAAACTAAAAATGCTTCTTCTGTTAAGGAACAGTTAGAGAATCTTGACTTGGTTGGTAGAAATTTGAAACAATTGTTTAAAACACGAAAAACAATGAAAATAAATGACCACAATCGACCAAACAAAAGAAGATAAAAGTAAAAATTAAATTGACTAAAAAATACTGTAAGTGATAACAGATGGATGCTAAAAGACTGGTTCAATATAAAATGACATTTTTAGTTCAGTGTAGTTGCTCAGTAATCTCTGGCTCTTTGTTATCACATAGAGGGCAGCACACCAGGCTTCCCTGTCCTTTACCATCTCCTGGAGTTTGCTCAAACTCTCATCCCTAGAGTTGAAGATGCCATCCAACCATTTCATCCTCTATTGCCCCCTTCTCTTCCTGCCCACAGTCTTTCCCAGCATCAGGGTTCTTTCCAATGAGTCAACTCTTTGCATCAGGTGGCCAAAGTATTGGGGTGTCAGTTTCAGCATTAGTTCTTCCAGTGAACATTCAAGGTTGAGTTCCTTTAGGATTGATGGGTTTGATTTCCTTGATGTCCAAGGGACTCTTAAGCGTCATCTCCAGCACCACAGTTTGAAAGCATCAACTCTGGCACTCAGCTTTCTTTGTGATCCAGCTGTCATGTCCATACATGACTGCTGGAAAAAGCATAGCTTTCAATAGATGGACTTTTGTTGGCAAAGTGATGTCGCTGCTTTTTAATACACTGTCTAGGTTCATCATAGCTTTTCTTCCAAGGAGCAAGCATTTTACAATTTCATGGCTACAGTCCACAGTGATTTTGGAGCCCAAGAAAATGAAGTCTGTCACTGTTTCAGTTTTAAAGAGGAGTACAAATCAGTATAAGATGAGAGCTCCCATATGTAAACTAAGATTTTACTTACTACATATGAACTATTTCATATTCAGTCATCAAATCAAATATGATTCTTAAGACCTATTAGATTCTCTTTTGTCAAATCAATATATTTACTGGGTTGGTCATCGAGTGAAACCCATTTGCTGAACTGATTTTTAGTGACTCTGTCCACTTGTTCGCTGCCAGCAAACTTACTTAATACTTTCAATCATTCTCCAATGTCTATAGCTTTATCGTGTTCATTGAAACCTCTCTTCCTGCTGTCATCCTTCTTAAGGGATTGTCTGCTAACCCTTTCAAAACCAAAATACTTTAAGCTTCTTTGGTGAAAGCTTTGTTTTCCTGTTTTTCAGGTTCATCTTATTTTCCATGGCCAAGACTTAGTCTACACTTGTTTTTTGTTCCCCCTATATTCTTTCCCTAGCAATCTCATCTTTGCCTTAGCTTTAGTCACTATCATTGAGGAAATAATTTACCAGTTTGTGGCTCTCAATGTGACCCATATCTCCATGGTCATGCCCCAAGTGCGCTTTGTTGTCTTAGAAACTCTTCAAGCTGAAGGTTTCAAATACCAGAGCTATATTCGTCTCTTCTCCTCTATCACTCAAGTACTCCAAATGTGATCTTCCCATTTTTGAGTCAACTCTTTGCATCAGGTGGCCAAAGTATTGGGGTGTCAGTTTCAGCATTAGTTCTTCCAGTGAACATTCAAGGTTGAGTTCCTTTAGGATTGATGGGTTTGATTTCCTTGATGTCCAAGGGACTCTTAAGCGTCATCTCCAGCACCACAGTTTGAAAGCATCAACTCTGGCACTCAGCTTTCTTTGTGATCCAGCTGTCATGTCCATACATGACTGCTGGAAAAAGCATAGCTTTCAATAGATGGACTTTTGTTGGCAAAGTGATGTCGCTGCTTTTAATACACTGTCTAGGTTCATCATAGCTTTTCTTCCAAGGAGCAAGCATTTTACAATTTCATGGCTACAGTCCACAGTGATTTTGGAGCCCAAGAAAATGAAGTCTGTCACTGTTTCAGTTTTAAAGAGGAGTACAAATCAGTATAAGATGAGAGCTCCCATATGTAAACTAAGATTTTACTTACTACATATGAACTATTTCATATTCAGTCATCAAATCAAATATGATTCTTAAGACCTATTAGATTCTCTTTTGTCAAATCAATATATTTACTGGGTTGGTCATCGAGTGAAACCCATTTGCTGAACTGATTTTTAGTGACTCTGTCCACTTGTTCGCTGCCAGCAAACTTACTTAATACTTTCAATCATTCTCCAATGTCTATAGCTTTATCGTGTTCATTGAAACCTCTCTTCCTGCTGTCATCCTTCTTAAGGGATTGTCTGCTAACCCTTTCAAAACCAAAATACTTTAAGCTTCTTTGGTGAAAGCTTTGTTTTCCTGTTTTTCAGGTTCATCTTATTTTCCATGGCCAAGACTTAGTCTACACTTGTTTTTTGTTCCCCCTATATTCTTTCCCTAGCAATCTCATCTTTGCCTTAGCTTTAGTCACTATCATTGAGGAAATAATTTACCAGTTTGTGGCTCTCAATGTGACCCATATCTCCATGGTCATGCCCCAAGTGCGCTTTGTTGTCTTAGAAACTCTTCAAGCTGAAGGTTTCAAATACCAGAGCTATATTCGTCTCTTCTCCTCTATCACTCAAGTACTCCAAATGTGATCTTCCTTGGAATTTCATACTTTTAGGATGTGGCACCAAATTTCCTTCCATTGACATAAACTACAAAAGCAAGCTCTAATGCTTGTCACTTCTCTTCTTCAGTCTCCATGTTCAACTCATCATTGATTCTTCCATATATTGTTCAAATATATTTTCACCATTCCTTTCCACCGGCACCATATTAGTCTAAGCTTCAATCAGTTGTTTCTGAAACTACTATCATAGTCTATTATTCACCTTATGGGGTTGTGTGAACTAATTGTTTATACTTAAAAGCTTAGAACAATGTTTGGAACCACTAAATGTACGACAACTAATTGGGTTGGCCAAAAAAGTTAGTTTGATGTTATGGAAAAACCTGAATGAACTTTTTGGCCAAACTGATAATAGCAGTAGTATGTTATTTTGTCTCTCTTATTTCTTCTTTTCTTAAGATTTATTTTAAAATATTCAATATATTTCTTAAATACAAATCAGACTACGTCACTGTCCTCTTTAAGATGTTTCAATAGCTTTACATTACTTCCAAAGACCTAAATTCATAACATGGCCTACATGATCATGCAAGTCTTAGCCTCTGAACAGATTCCCATGTTTCTTGGAGAGCTTTCTCCTTCTCTGGGCTTCAGGCAATGACCTTTTCAGACCCTGCGATGGGCGATGCCACTGTCCAGCCCAGACCCTTTTTATGTGTACTTCCCTGTGCATGTTTCTTCCTACCTACCCCAGTGCCCTTTACTATGAATCTCCTCTTCCTCTTTATTTTTAGCAGGCTTTACTTTGTAGAGCTTTTGTAGGCTTCTGAAACTGAGTGGGAAAGTGTAAAAGCGTAGAGTAGAATGGAAAATATAGAGAGTTTTAATATATTCCTTAACCCCTGCACAAGCAGCATCTCCCTGTCTCCCGTTTTATAACCTGCCCTCTGCTAGAGACAGTTCATTATTCGCTCCCATAGAACCATATTCTCTTCTTCAATCACCACTGTAAGATTGCATATTTTTTTTTATGTTAGACTAACCCTACTTTTTATTTTATTATTTTATTATTTATTTTTTTTTTTGTGGGGGTCAGGTTGGGAGCAGGCGGGCCACTTCTATTGATCTTTCATTTCTCTATTTTCATCCATCCTTGCTCCTTGGCCCGGGTGGGCCTCCCATCGCAGTGGCCTCCGTTGTCGCAAAGCACCGGCTCTGGGCGCTTGCTCTTGGCCACGACTCCATTGATTCTTCCATATATTGTTCAAATATATTTTCACCATTCCTTTCCACCGGCACCATATTAGTCTAAGCTTCAATCAGTTGTTTCTGAAACTACTATCATAGTCTATTATTCACCTTATGGGGTTGTGTGAACTAATTGTTTATACTTAAAAGCTTAGAACAATGTTTGGAACCACTAAATGTACGACAACTAATTGGGTTGGCCAAAAAAGTTAGTTTGATGTTATGGAAAAACCTGAATGAACTTTTTGGCCAAACTGATAATAGCAGTAGTATGTTATTTTGTCTCTCTTATTTCTTCTTTTCTTAAGATTTATTTTAAAATATTCAATATATTTCTTAAATACAAATCAGACTACGTCACTGTCCTCTTTAAGATGTTTCAATAGCTTTACATTACTTCCAAAGACCTAAATTCATAACATGGCCTACATGATCATGCAAGTCTTAGCCCCTGAACAGATTCCCATGTTTCTTGGAGAGCTTTCTCCTTCTCTGGGCTTCAGGCAATGACCTTTTCAGACCCTGCGATGGGCGATGCCACTGTCCAGCCCAGACCCTTTTTATGTGTACTTCCCTGTGCATGTTTCTTCCTACCTACCCCAGTGCCCTTTACTATGAATCTCCTCTTCCTCTTTATTTTTAGCAGGCTTTACTTTGTAGAGCTTTTGTAGGCTTCTGAAACTGAGTGGGAAAGTGTAAAAGCGTAGAGTAGAATGGAAAATATAGAGAGTTTTAATATATTCCTTAACCCCTGCACAAGCAGCATCTCCCTGTCTCCCGTTTTATAACCTGCCCTCTGCTAGAGACAGTTCATTATTCGCTCCCATAGAACCATATTCTCTTCTTCAATCACCACTGTAAGATTGCATATTTTTTTTTATGTTAGACTAACCCTACTTTTTATTTTATTATTTTATTATTTATTTTTTTTTTTGTGGGGGCAGGTTGGGGAGGGAGGGGGTGGGCGGGCCACTTCTATTGATCTTTCATTTCTCTATTTTCATCCATCCTTGCTCCTTGGCCCGGGTGGGCCTCCCATCGCAGTGGCCTCCGTTGTCGCAAAGCACCGGCTCTGGGCGCTTGCGCTCCAGAGCTCCGACTCGGTAAATGAACAGGTGGATCCAGCCACTGCGCAGCACGTGGGATCTTCCCAGGCCAGGGATCGAACCGGCGCCCCCTGCACTGCAAGGCGGTGTCCCCACCCACTGGACCCCCAGGGAAGCCCAAGATTGTATTTTTTTTAGTGGAATTTTTTATTGCTTGTCTTTTCTCTTCACAAGGCATAAACCCCATGAGGGCAAAGACTGTGTTTATAATTACTTATTATTTACTACCCAGTATTTAATCTCGAGTCTGGCATACAGTAAGAAGGTCTTTGTTTTTTCTTTTTTTTTTAAGAAGGTCTTCAATAAGCATTCATTATTGGGTCTGAGCATTATATATCATTTAATCCTGCATAGTCTCTGGGCAAAACATAGCTCTATATAATTACCATTTCAGGACTTGGAAAATCTAAAATAAAAATTAATTATAATTTTGCTATATGTTTCTGTCTCAGACTAATTTAGATTCTGCATTTATAACATACAGTAGCTTTTGAAAATGAACCATGGATACACGCACATGTTGATGGAAATAAAATTATTCTAGTATGTGTTAAATGTAATAATTTCTTTCTATTGGGGAAATCCCCCAAAACCCAAGCAAATTTTGGCCTACCTGTTGCTTTTCTTTCTTTCTTTTCTGTTTTCAAACCTGAAGTGTTTATTTTTCCTCCTCTGAACTTTTGCTCATCTTACCTGAGAGGCATATATCACCACAAGGGGGCAGAGATAGACAAATGTTCAATTCTTCTGACAGAATTCTGCCTCATGAGATTATTTTTTGACAGTAAATCTGGGCCATTATTCATATATTTATTTGCATGAGTTTCCTTTTTTATTTGTGATTTTAAAAAATTTAAATACTATTACCCTTTTCAGACAGTAGTATTCATTTGAATAGTAGAGGTCTGTTCAGGTGTTTCTTATTGTATATATCTTAAAAGATGAACAGACCTCTACTATTCAAATTATAGGCATGAAATAACTCATACTTCTACTATTTTAAGTAATTTCACAGTGCTATGATTGCAGTAAATTGACCATTGGTAATTTTATGGTTCATTTCCATTTTAAAGCAACTAGAAGTTCTTATAAGTGTGAGTTTCAGTGTGAGTCTGGGTATTTCCCTGTTATGATTTAATTAATATAAGTTAGGGCAAATTAGAATATTCATCTATAAGCACTGTATCAAAAAGACATGTTTCTTTGTTCATTGCCGTATCTCCAGCATCTACCCAATATCTGACATAAATCAAGGACTTGGTAATACTTGCTGACTGAAAGAGTGAATAGAGTTTTATGCCATGTAATTTCCTCCATTAAATGAGGTAGTTTTTCACTCTGAGGAAGTGGACTACTCTAAATCAAAGAGTTCCTAGAAAAGTTAAAATAGATTTTTCTTGAAGGGTGACCTTTGGCTTCTTGGAAGCTAGCATCAGGACAAAACCAATGGTAAATGATGGGAAACCTGTGAATGCCTTGTTTATTCTGTTTCACTTCCAATGATCATATCATATCAAGGCTTTGGAATAAAAGAAGATTTCTCGAGTCAATATGGATACTACTAACATGGACATAAAATATTAGATATTGCTACTCCTCCAAGACCCAATTTTTGCAAATATTTAGTTCAATGTATTTTTGAGGAGAAATGTTTCAAAAATCTTTCAAGGATATTTAATGTGATTTCTATTTCTAAAGGTTGAGTTTGAGGTTAATTCCTATTGTGTGATGGTTTCTTAGCCTAAGACTAGAAACTCAAAAGATAAGATCTTATTATTCAGGTGACCACAAGAAGCATCTATCATTTTTGACTTGTTAAGGAAAAGGCTGTGAAGTGCTTCAGAGCTAAGCAATTAAATATACTAATAAGCCTCTTACAGGCTTAAGTCCTGTCTAACAGGACTTTTTGCCATCACAGCAATGTTCTCTATTTGTGTTGTTCAGTACAGTAGCCACTGTGGCCATTTGTGGCCATTGGGCACTTGAAATGTGGCTGCTGTCACGGAGGAATTAAATAATGAATTTTCTTTAAAATAAGAAAATACAGGGCTTCCTTGGTGATCCAGTGGGTAGAGCGTCTGCCTTGCAGTGCAAGAGGCACCGGTTGGATCCTTGGCCGGGGATGATCCCATGTGCTGCGGAGCAGCTGGATCAGTGTGTCCGATTATGAGCCAGTGCTGTGAAGCCCATGCACCCAGAGCCGGTGCTCTGCAATGAGAGGCCAGTGCACTAGGAGGCTCACACAGGCCAAAGAATGAAGATGGATGCAAATAAACAAATAAAAAACCAATAAAAGAGGCCAAAAAATTAAAAGAAATAAGGAAATACAATCCATATATCAATAGCCCTAGTTAAATATATGCTACTGTATTTGAATGGTGCATGTCTCGAAGAATAGATGCCTAATTAGAATGCTGAACTACTTGAAATGAGATATTGAAAAATTTCAACAGAGAAGATCTCAAACTTAAACTAGAGGAAAACCTCAGAACTGAGATATGGGAATTTTAAAAAAAGACAAGTTAAGCATCTCCCTCTGCTAGGCAATTTTATATTTGCCATCTCAGGGAAAACTTATGACAATTCTGCAAGTAGAGGTTTTATTTTCATTTTACAGAGAAGAAGTCAGATGTGAACACTTCCACATAGAAATAGGATTAGAACTTACGCCCATCTGGTTTCAAAAGCCTTGCTTTTGTGAAATCTGAGTGAGCAGAAGAAAACTCCCAAGATGTAATTGTGAACGCGTGCTTGAGAGGTGAGGTGAGGTCAGGGCGGGAATGAGTGTCACAGCCCAATATTGGTCTAGAACTTCTTAAATTCCTTGTTACTAGGGCTGGGACTGGCTTCTGAGGATGGAACAGGTTTGAAGCTAAAGGTAGGTCAGGTGGTCTGGGTTGGATAGAAGAATGGTGAGGCTGGGGACCAGGCAGGCATCAATGGAGGCCAGTTCTGGGTGAGCATCCATCTCATACGTGGGCCCTCATGTACACAGGCGACAAACTAGACTCGCTGTTGCCATTGGAGTCACTGATTTACAACAGCATCCTTGGCTGTAATTTTATGGTTGGATACATTGGTGTTATTTTTCTCTCTAGTAGTGCTCTGTGACCTGATTTTATCTTCATTCATCGTATGGCTTGTATACAGTACAGCGGGATTGATCGTTTAAGTGTGAGTCTGGGCCTTTCCCTGTTATAATTGTGTAGAGAAACAGCTTCTGTAACACCAGAAAGCGTGCTTCCTTGTGGTGAAGAGGACAGAGACATGCCTCTACTTGTTGACTGTGTCAGAAGATCCATTGTCTCTGGGTATATGCATTTTGTTAAGAACCTGAATTGCCTTGTGTCCTATATTCTTAGAGTAAAAGAATAACAGTACTTTCCTGGCTGGTCCTTAGAGTTGTGCCACAATAGCTTGATTGGGTACTAGTTTGAATTTTCAATGAAGAAGTTTATTTAAAGAGGCTGAATATCTTGGTTGGAGAACAGGCTTTCCCAAAGGCTGAAATGAATTATATATAAATAACGACCTGTGTATCTTTCCTGATGGATCATATGGTAAAAAATCGACATGCAGTACAGGAGAACTGGGTTTGATCCCTGGGTTGGGAAGATCCCCTGGAGAAGGGAATGATAACCCACTCCAACATTCTTGCCTGGAGAATCCCATGAACAGAGGAGCCTGGAGGGCTACAGTGCATGGGGTCTCAAAGAGCCAGACATGACTGAGCCACTAACACACATACAGTGATCTGAGTATTCATACCAAGCTGGTATAGATACAATCTCAGTATCTTCAATCCTAAAATTCTTTAAAAAATATAAATCCAGTATTAAAAATCTTTGATAAAGATTCAAATTCTGAGTCAGGGTAATATGACCTAACCTGTTTAAAATTGGCACTGGGGCTCATGGAATGGTTAGAGATATCTTTTTGGTTCAAATATGAATCTGATGCAAGAGAGGAGACGCTTTGTAAGAGTCTCACTCTGTGGAGATAATGGGCCAGGAGGCAGGATGTGAGCCAAAAGCAGGATATGAAAAGGAAACTAGATTTCTGAAAGTGCGGATGAAATGATGTATCGGTCTTTAGGTCCACTGGGGAAAAAGGAGCTGCAGAAGAAGCACAGAAGCAGAAACAAGACTGTCACAAGGTAGCATTACTTGAATAAAAGCCCACTTACATTCAAGCAAATGCACTTCCTGGAGCTGGGGGGGTTGTTTTTAAAAGAACCAGTCCTGTACGATAGGTGCCTTGCCAAAGTCCAGATACTGGTTTCAGTGTGGCAGAAACACATTTTGCAAAATCCAAATATTCATCGCTAAGGTAGAGCTCAATTCCCAGGACTTGTTCTTTATTTTAATATTCTTAAGCATCAACCATATATTAGCTGATATGTGGCCTTAGAGAGTTGAATGCACTTTCCACAAGCATAGCCCAATTGCTGAATTTCTTCTGGAAAAAGAAGAAATCCAGTTGACAAAGTATGTCAGAAGCAATCCTCTCTCTCTCTCTGTTTGTGAGACCTTTATAAAGGACAATGATAAATCTCCTTTTCCAAAACTTATCTCAGCTTTGGGAGAGGGAAGTGAAAATGTTTTGCCCATTTGAGAGTCAGGTTATATAAGTACCACAGTATGTAATTTGTTAGTGTCTGCTTGATTTGATTTAAAATCTGATTATACCCAAAGCACTTTGTTCTGCTTCACACATGCTAAAGGGTCTCGTATAGTTCATATCACCTCGCAGTCACTCACACTTCCTACCCACTCTGTAGGGGAAGCTGGCTGACTAATGGACTTAGTTGCTAAGTCTTGTCTGCCTCTTTTGTGACCCCGTGGACTGTAGCCTGCCAGGCTCCCCTGTCCATGGGATTCCCAGGCAAGAATACTGGAGTGGATTGTCATTTCTTTCTCCACGGGATCTTCCTGACCTAGAGATTGAACCCAGTCTCCTGCATTGCAGGCAGATCCTTTATCTCTGAATCACCAGGAAGCCCTGCTAGGGAAAGACAGCTTTCCACTGAGTCAGGGTAATATGACCTAACCTGTTTAAAATTGGCCTCATGGAATGGTTAGAGATATCTTTTGGTTCAAATATGAATCTGATGCAAGAGAGACGCTTGTAAGAGTCTCACTCTGTGGAGATAATGGGCCAGGAGGCAGGATGTGAGCCAAAAGCAGGATATGAAAAGGAAACTAGATTTCTGAAAGTGCGGATGAAATGATGTATCGGTCTTTAGGTCCACTGGGGAAAAAGGAGCTGCAGAAGAAGCACAGAAGCAGAAACAAGACTGTCACAAGGTAGCATTACTTGAATAAAAGCCCACTTACATTCAAGCAAATGCACTTCCTGGAGCTGGGGGGGTTGTTTTTAAAAGAACCAGTCCTGTACGATAGGTGCCTTGCCAAAGTCCAGATACTGGTTTCAGTGTGGCAGAAACACATTTTGCAAAATCCAAATATTCATCGCTAAGGTAGAGCTCAATTCCCAGGACTTGTTCTTTATTTTAATATTCTTAAGCATCAACCATATATTAGCTGATATGTGGCCTTAGAGAGTTGAATGCACTTTCCACAAGCATAGCCCAATTGCTGAATTTCTTCTGGAAAAAGAAGAAATCCAGTTGACAAAGTATGTCAGAAGCAATCCTCTCTCTCTCTCTGTTTGTGAGACCTTTATAAAGGACAATGATAAATCTCCTTTTCCAAAACTTATCTCAGCTTTGGGAGAGGGAAGTGAAAATGTTTTGCCCATTTGAGAGTCAGGTTATATAAGTACCACAGTATGTAATTTGTTAGTGTCTGCTTGATTTGATTTAAAATCTGATTATACCCAAAGCACTTTGTTCTGCTTCACACATGCTAAAGGGTCTCGTATAGTTCATATCACCTCGCAGTCACTCACACTTCCTACCCACTCTGTAGGGGAAGCTGGCTGACTAATGGACTTAGTTGCTAAGTCTTGTCTGCCTCTTTTGTGACCCCGTGGACTGTAGCCTGCCAGGCTCCCCTGTCCATGGGATTCCCCAGGCAAGAATACTGGAGTGGATTGTCATTTCTTTCTCCACGGGATCTTCCTGACCTAGAGATTGAACCCAGTCTCCTGCATTGCAGGCAGATCCTTTATCTCTGAATCACCAGGGAAGCCCCTGCTAGGGAAAGACAGACTCTTATTAACCTATACAAAACACATCTGGAGCTTCATGCATAATAGGGAACTTTCTTATGAGACATATTCATTTTTCTCTCCTTTTACTAAGTACACAGTTGGCATGGATCTGGAGCTGGATGTGGCTTTGTGATGAGCAGAACATAGACTAGAAAGGCTGCTCTTTGTTCTCCATAAATGCCAGCTCACATTTCTCTTCTCATATATTGGGTTGGCTACAGATTTCTTTTTGTTCCTTCAGATTTTTCTGTAACACGTTATGGAAAAACCCAAACAAACTTTTTGGCCAACCCAGTACATTCAAACAGGTCTATCAACACACTCAAATGCATACAAAACACACAGAATTGAGTTAATGGTTCAAATCTGTTTGCTCTTTCAATAGAAATATATGTTGAGCACATTC
The DNA here is from genome assembly GCA_022376925.1 of Tragulus kanchil. Taxonomy (NCBI): domain Eukaryota; kingdom Metazoa; phylum Chordata; class Mammalia; order Artiodactyla; family Tragulidae; genus Tragulus; species Tragulus kanchil. The sequence continues at coordinate 151,659,849 of JAIOJX010000024.1, forward strand.
TATGAGGAAGAATGACCCATTGACTTGTCTCCAAACATTTTTTTGTGTGTTCTGTATTTTATCCTCTTTTTTATTTTAAGAAGGTAGCTTTTGTTCCTTGCCTCAAGAGCTTTTTTTGCAAAGCAAAGTGTAGAAACTCTTTAGAAGCAACCCTTTGCTTTTCTAAAAGACTGGACCCATAAAGAAAGGAGAAGTAAGGAGAGAGGAAGACCTTCCCCAATGACAAACAACAGAGATATCTCAGACGATTGTGGGAACAGAGTCTGCCAGGTCTGCCAGCAAAACCGTCCTGTCCTCTTCCTTGGTAGCACTCTTGTCCATGGCAAGACTTGAAGGGGACCAGAGAGACTGGTCCCAAAGCACAGTGTTCTCACCAGGCCCAGTAAAGATTCCCAAAGTCTCATGTGTATCACAGAACAGCTGACTGACACCATGTAAGAAGAAAAAAATGGACTTTTCTGCAATAATCAATGTACCCTGAAGACGGAACAGGCTTCTTCAGTGCCTTGGGACAGAATAAGAAATCCCACTTTGATTTTTATATAACACTAGGCAATGAAGGACTGACCCCAGAATTAACTACTGGGGAAAAAAATTCTTTCAGATTGATGGAATTTAGATGTAAAGTCAGTTAAGCAGGGTGGAATTTGCATATCTGGGTTTGTTGGTTAATTTTCTTACCTGTTGTCATTCTCACAGGGAATATAAATTTTAAACAGGTGATTGCTGCATTAATAAATGGATCAGTTTATAATGGAAGAATTCAGGGTAATTTGGAAACAGAGCTAGGGGTCTAGTTGGGAGCGTGTATGGGGGTAGGGTGAAATGGGGAGGAATTTGTTCCTTGAATGATATTTTTCAGCTGTTATCTACAGAATAAATACAAGTTAGCTTGTTTAAGGGGACATAGGAAGGAGAGTGGAGCGTTTTCTAGGCAGTAAAAAATATGTGGAAGTGTTCTGAGGTAGAAAAGAGATTTGAGCAGCCAGTGTGGGTAAGACAGGAACCTAAGAGAGAGACTGTCAGGGGCAGAGGAGCAGTAAAGCCAGGCTTCAGGTTGTGTGGAGCTACTAGACTATATTAAATAGTGATCATGAGAGACACAGAAAGCCACTGAAGTGATCTAAGTAGAGGAATGACATAGAAGAGTGACATTCTCTTAGATTAACTTTGACTGCAGTTTGGAGAATAAATTAACCAAAGAGGATTTGGATGACCAATTTATAGGTCTTATGATTATAGTAGGTTGTACTAGCTTGTAGCAAGAAGGATGGTGAGAAGTTGGCAAAAACAAATCTTTAGAAGATGGGCTCATTAGACCTTGATGAAGTGGGGGCATGAACTGGAAGGGGAAAGAGAGAGAAAGTTTCCTATATTTCTGGCTTGAGCAAACAGGACAGAGGAGGAGAAATTATGGAATTCAGAAACATCAGTTGAAGAAACTATTTTAGGTTTTCTTTTTCTTTTCTTTTTTTTAATGAGTTTGATCTGCTTTGGTGGATTCTAAGTGTTTACATGCACCAGTTCAGTTCAGTTCAGTCCTAGCAACTGTATTATTGAACTTAATAATAATTCATTATTAGACTAAATGTGAGTGTAATGAGTGCTGTACTAATGCTAAATTAAAAATACATGATTTTATTTCATTAGATACTTTCAAAGTAAATTTTAAAAAGAAATTAAAATGGATGTGCACTGTTACTGAAACAGTTAACAACCTTGATCAAGAAGCCTGCCAAAGATAAACCCTGGCACAATTGAAATTTTTTCAGGTTTTCCAGATGACAGCAAGAAGTTGATGAAAGAAAGTTTATGAACTGGCAAACACAGCACCCTGAAACAGAAGAACTGAGAAAGTACTGAGTTCTCCATTAATTTCAAATGTGTTGGGCTTACAAATTAGTAGTATAAACAATGGACAGCCTATCAAACTCCCATGAAAATAGCTCTGTTGGTATATCTTCATAGGTGTTGACTCCCCATGTGCATCACCTCCAGGAAACATGAATTGAATGGATAAATGTGTGGTTTGGGGTTAGAAAGGTCTTTACACCTTTGAATGGTAAGGATAGTAGTGATTAGTTGCTAAACTTGCTACTTCTCTGCCCTCTAGAGCTCTTATTAAAAAACTAGCCATTTGGCTTCTGGCATAAGTTTATGATAAAGCTTGCCACAGATTGAAAAATCCAGATAGTTTCTAGTCAACCTTTACTTTCCTGCATGTAGAGGCTCACAGCAGAGACAGTCTTCACAGAACTGTAGCTTTTCCACCTAGGAAAGGGAAATGGAGATAGAACAGATACTTCAGGAAGCAAAGCAGGTGGGTAACTAATAAGAGATTATTGGCAGGCTATGAGAAATCTCCTTACTTAAATTTCTTGTCACATGGTTAATGAAGGATGTTGTGAGAAGCCAGGCATGGGTACCTTGAGATTCTGTGAGATCTGTTTTCTTAAAGCCTCTTTAAGTTTTCTTAATGACATTAATCTTACTCTACCGTGTAGTATACAGTTAAATGGCAAATTTTCAACTGCAAAGAGCAGCCAGGAAAGGGTTAAAGGACTTGGATATGTCTAACTAAGCCAAGCAGTATTTTGGCAGAATTTGATTACAAGGCTGGTTGCAACATTTGGGGAGCATTTGGCCCGGGGACATTTTGAAAAGGAAATAGGAAAAGACTATGGAAAAGGAAGCCTGTTCTCAGCAATACGGTCTTCCTTGTGGCCTTGCGTCTGGAAATTCTTCCTCACTATGTAACACTTGAAGAGTGAGAGGACTCAAACTGAGGTGATGGATTGTGAGGTACAGTCAGAGAAGGCAGTGTAGATCTGTTGGACTGCAAATAAGCTAGAAAGTTATTGGGAGTCTGGGTTGCTTGTAGATATAATAGCACTAGGAATGTAAGAGAACAGTGCTCTGGCCGTGATGAGAGCCAGGATAAGGTTACTTGGCTGAGCTGTATCTGCTCTATGGGTGGAAATGAGATGACACATCAAGGATGCTTGTCTCATTGCATATGCTCCATAAATGTTGGCTGCCATCCTTATTAGTAAGGATGGTTAACAAGGCCAGGCATGAGATGTGGCCTATGAGGGCATTTAAATGGCAGCATGCAGGGGAGAGTACTCACATCTGTGCTGCTCAGACACGGACATGGGTCCTTTCCCTTTACTCTAGCATCAAATATATGCTTAGTATTACAACATCTCCATGTCACAGAAGGAGAAAATCTGACTCAAAGAAGTTAAAACAATTTATCCAAAGACACACAATTTGTCAGTGGTGGAACCAGATTTGAAAGTCTATCTGATTATGGGTTCTTCCAAGGGTCTATTTTTTTTAGAGGACATAGCCTTCTGTTGTTAGAGGGTGGGGAGTTAGCAAGGAGCAGGAAAGAGCTGTGGAAACTAAGTAGAGAGGAACATAAAAATACAACCACAGCGCTCCTAGAACACCATGTGCATGCCTCTGTGGCTCATGCCATACTGCATTGTAATTGGTGGATCTATTTGAATGGGCTTGTCTACTAGATTGTATGTATCCCCCTGAGTAGGGATATGACTTTCTCTTCATTCTCAGTGCCATGTTCAACGTCTTGAACATAGTAGGTGCTTGTATATTTGTTGAATAAATTGGTTCGTTAAACCAGGCCCAAAATTGCAAGTTATAGTACATAAATGTATGGAAATGGTTCAACAGGTCTGAACTAATGCCAACAGTTTGGAGAATGATGCATTGGGGCCGGGGACATTTTGAAAAGGAAATAGGAAAAGACTATGGAAAGGAAGCCTGTTCTCAGCAATACGGTCTTCCTTGTGGCCTTGCGTCTGGAAATTCTTCCTCACTATGTAACACTTGAAGAGTGAGAGGACTCAAACTGAGGTGATGGATTGTGAGGTACAGTCAGAGAAGGCAGTGTAGATCTGTTGGACTGCAAATAAGCTAGAAAGTTATTGGGAGTCTGGGTTGCTTGTAGATATAATAGCACTAGGAATGTAAGAGAACAGTGCTCTGGCCGTGATGAGAGCCAGGATAAGGTTACTTGGCTGAGCTGTATCTGCTCTATGGGTGGAAATGAGATGACACATCAAGGATGCTTGTCTCATTGCATATGCTCCATAAATGTTGGCTGCCATCCTTATTAGTAAGGATGGTTAACAAGGCCAGGCATGAGATGTGGCCTATGAGGGCATTTAAATGGCAGCATGCAGGGGAGAGTACTCACATCTGTGCTGCTCAGACACGGACATGGGTCCTTTCCCTTTACTCTAGCATCAAATATATGCTTAGTATTACAACATCTCCATGTCACAGAAGGAGAAAATCTGACTCAAAGAAGTTAAAACAATTTATCCAAAGACACACAATTTGTCAGTGGTGGAACCAGATTTGAAAGTCTATCTGATTATGGGTTCTTCCAAGGGTCTATTTTTTTTAGAGGACATAGCCTTCTGTTGTTAGAGGGTGGGGAGTTAGCAAGGAGCAGGAAAGAGCTGTGGAAACTAAGTAGAGAGGAACATAAAAATACAACCACAGCGCTCCTAGAACACCATGTGCATGCCTCTGTGGCTCATGCCATACTGCATTGTAATTGGTGGATCTATTTGAATGGGCTTGTCTACTAGATTGTATGTATCCCCCTGAGTAGGGATATGACTTTCTCTTCATTCTCAGTGCCATGTTCAACGTCTTGAACATAGTAGGTGCTTGTATATTTGTTGAATAAATTGGTTCGTTAAACCAGGCCCAAAATTGCAAGTTATAGTACATAAATGTATGGAAACTGGTAGCAGGACACAAGCAAAATCAATGGCCTCTGTAAGCAGAGGTCTTTTAACAGAAATGTGTCCTGTAACAATACATTGGGGTCAACCAGTTAAAAGAGAGTATTATTACACACATTAGCTTGAGGGCAGATCCCTTCATACTTTCATACTCATCACTTCAGCTCAGACCAATACATTTCATGTAGAAACAGTAATTACATTTTTATTGAATTCTAAAAGAAATTAACAGTTTAAAATCATGTATTATTTTCATATGTTGGGTTAGGAGTTAGTATTTCCATGTCATTGAAATTTGGTACATTAACATCTTTGAATCTTAATATGTGAAATGTATGTGCAATTTGTAATTTTAAGATTTTAAATTCACATCTAAGTCATATCAAGCATCTGGATAAAAAGTGGAAAACAGGAAAAACATCCTAAAACCAAATGTTTGGATATTGAGGTATATTTTATGCTATGTAGAAATAGCCCTAAATGTAGTATCTTAATATTTAAACCTTAAGCCCAAACCTGCTATCAATATTATATCTATAAATATGTATAGCATTATGTCTATCACCATTTATATCTATATAAAGGGGCAAAACCAGAATCCAGCATTCGCCTGATAACCCCAATCAGTTTAGATTTGAAAGTACAAACTGAAAAAAGAAAGGAGATGCTTAAGGTGCTGGGAAAAGTATGGACATTATGGTTACTCTGGTGTTTTAATTGTGATGGTTAAAAAAATGCTAATAGTTCAAAAATTGAAAGCTCAGAGACATGAAAATAACCAGGAACGTAATGGGGCTAATGGGAGGTAAAATGATATGTTAAATTGAAGCTCAGGACATGAAAATGGGATACTGAACATTACAACCACAGCGCTCAAAATTGGTGGCCATCTACTGCATTGTAATGGGCTTTGAATGGGCTTGTCTACTAGATTGTATGTATCCCCCTGAGTAGGGATATGACTTTCTCTTCATTCTCAGTGCCATGTTCAACGTCTTGAACATAGTAGGTGCTTGTATATTTGTTGAATAAATTGGTTCGTTAAACCAGGCCCAAAATTGCAAGTTATAGTACATAAATGTATGGAAACTGGTAGCAGGACACAAGCAAAATCAATGGCCTCTGTAAGCAGAGGTCTTTTAACAGAAATGTGTCCTGTAACAATACATTGGGGTCAACCAGTTAAAAGAGAGTATTATTACACACATTAGCTTGAGGGCAGATCCCTTCATACTTTCATACTCATCACTTCAGCTCAGACCAATACATTTCATGTAGAAACAGTAATTACATTTTTATTGAATTCTAAAAGAAATTAACAGTTTAAAATCATGTATTATTTTCATATGTTGGGTTAGGAGTTAGTATTTCCATGTCATTGAAATTTGGTACATTAACATCTTTGAATCTTAATATGTGAAATGTATGTGCAATTTGTAATTTTAAGATTTTAAATTCACATCTAAGTCATATCAAGCATCTGGATAAAAAGTGGAAAACAGGAAAAACATCCTAAAACCAAATGTTTGGATATTGGAGGTATATTTTATGCTATGTAGAAATAGCCCTAAATGTAGTATCTTAATATTTAAACCTTAAGCCCAAACCTGCTATCAATATTATATCTATAAATATGTATAGCATTATGTCTATCACCATTTATATCTATATAAAGGGGCAAAACCAGAATCCAGCATTCGCCTGATAACCCCAATCAGTTTAGATTTGAAAGTACAAACTGAAAAAAGAAAGGAGATGCTTAAGGTGCTGGGAAAAAGTATTGACATTATGGTTACTCTGGTGTTTTAATTGTGATGGTTAAAAAAATGCTAATAGTTCAAAAATTGAAAGCTCAGAGACATGAAAATAACCAGGAACAGTAAGTGGAGGACTAGGATGAGAGAGGATGAGAGGTGAATATTGACTTTCATCTAATTTAGGATTTGGATTTAAAAACGGAGAAGCTCAAACCTGCTTAAATCATGCTGCCATCTGTGATGCTTATGTGGCATTTTGGAGAGTAAAAACACACGCTGGAAGATTACCAAGACAAAGAACAATTCTGAATCTCAGCATAGGATTTTCCTTCTGTGGCTAAAAGGTTAAGCTACATTGGAAATATTTAGGTGCATCTTCTGAGATGCAAAACATCTTTTTAAAAACATAGATGTTGCATTCTGTGTAAGTAGAAACCTTTGTGGGTTAATCAGATAGCATTTTCCAGACTTATCCAGGAGTTGCATCATTGAGAAATATGTGTTGATACTTACTGATTATGTAACAAAAGAGAGAACAAGGGAAATTAAAAAATCTTGTTGAAGTGGCATAATACGTAATAAATTCTGAGATGTTCTCTTTAGCCCCAGTTCCCATGGAAATTATTTAATGCCAAGAGGGAGTTCAAAGTACCAAGGGAGACTGTATGTTTTCAGATCACCTAAACAGAGAAGCAAACCAAGAAGGATCTGTGTCTTTGAATAAAACATTTTATGTTACATCTGCATTCGCTCTTCTTAGAAAAGCTTCCATGAAGTTGGCTGAGGACAAATGACAACTTAGTTATTCTTTCAGTTTAAAAATTTCATCCTATTTTATAAGTTTTACATATATGTTTCTAAAATGAGTCGATAAGGACAGAAGCATGTTTTTTCAGAGATCAAAAGGAAATTATGTGATACAAAAATATCCTAACATAACACCATTTTTATGAATTCCCTGGATTACCAAGAGGCTTCCCTTCCATTCAGCGTATCTTTCAGGCTAGTATTCTGGTCCTGTAGGTATGGCTTAGTGTGTGATACACATCAAGGACAGACAGTACATCTGCTCCCTTCTCACAAACACATTTCCATTTTCCCCATGTTGCTTGCATTCAGTGTCAACTGCATCTAATGTTGTCCACATTCAATTACCGTCTTGCCGAACCTCATGAGAGAGAAATTAACATGAACTTCAGAGCTTGAAATTCTGGTTCCAGGGCTACCTTCAACTCTTGTTAGTTATAAGGTTGATGGCAAGTTACTGAACATCTCCATACCTCAGTTTTCTCATTTATAGAACAAGGGCATAATCGACTAACAGTTGCAAAAATTAAATAAAATGCTCACCCCTGCTAACTCCTGTCATGTTTTCCTATCTGTTAGCTAACAATATCATCCTTTACCAAAATATTATCACTGTGTGTGTTTTAGTTTCTTTGTTGTGTCCCAACTCTTTGCAACCCTATAGACTGTAGTAGCCTGCCATGGAATTCTCCAGGCAAGGATACTGGAGTGGGTTGCCATTTTCTCCTCTGGGGGATTTTCCCTACCCAGGGATCAAACTTGTGTTTCCTCCATTGCAGACAGAGTCTTTACTGAGTCATCAGGGAAGGCCCCCCAAATTATTACTAGAACAATATGAAGGTCTCTTGAATATGGTACCCAAATGGAATTGACCCTTATTTCCCCCACTTGTCTCTCTTTTTAGTGGCACTCTGCTACTGTTCTATCTTACTCTTCCAGTTACTGTAGTTTCCCTTGAGGAACTGACCCTTACCTACTATTAGCAGGTGCCATGGATCCAGTCTTAAGAACATCACATATTTAGTTCCTCTGGCTACAGTGTTGGGTCCAGATAACCTGACTCGCTCTTTCATCCAGAGCTGCAGGCAAGCAGGATGGTGTCAGACCAAAAGAATTTCTCCTCCCTGAGGGGCCTGACCATGAAGTCGATGAAGGGAAGGAGAGCCAAGGTCTGGTCTCAGTGATTATATTAGAGCTCTTCAATCCAACATGCCCTAAACTAAACCCAGTGTGCCCTGGATTTTTCATCAAATGACTCAAGAAATTATGTTTTGCTTTAGCAGATTTGAAACTGACACTTTCAACTGACAGGATTTTGATTAATATCTCCAAGGGTAGAGATCAACTATGGGGGTAGAGAGCAGGATCTAAATTTGGGTAAGATTTTTTTTTTTCATTTTTTACTTGCAAATATGTTTATTTAGATGGTTCATATGTTGCATTAATCTTTTAGTGCATTTAGGGCAAAGTAATCAAAGTTATTTAAAAATTTTCTTATATTGCAGTCACAGTAAGAAGCTTGTAATAAGCCACAAAGGGCTGTGCATCATGAGGAAAGAAAGAATATAGAGAACATTACCTGAAGCGTGTAAAAATCATTATGCATCTCTACCAGAAGAGAGCACTATAATTGAGTGTGGCACTTACAGAAAGAGATGCATGTTTGAAACACAGGAAAACACCTTCCTTAAGAAATAGTCAAAGAAAGGCAGGAAAAAAAGCCATCTGCAAAGAGGAAATGGTTAACCAAAATGATCATTAAAGTTAATAAGAGCATGTGATCAACACAGACTTGTTGAATAATCCTGACAGTCTGTACTGGAGGCATGCCTCTCTGCTGCGAAGGCAGTGGTAAGAGGGCACAACTCTGTGCAAAGTGGACAACAGATTAATGGAATTCATTATCCTGGGGGTCTTATAAATTAGTAATGTGCAGAAGCTTAGATAAACTTATTGTTATGAGATAGTCACTTTTTGAAGAATAGAGGGCAACTTGGGAAATACTCTCTAATATTTCAGGTTCACAAGTGCCTGAATGGGAGAGTGGAAAGACCCTCATGACTCATGGAGTTAAGAGTCTGGTTTAGCCTCTTTGAAACTGTGATCTTGAACTCACTTGTCAATATGGGGTCATAATACTGCTACCTGACATCACTGTGGGAAGCTTGAAATAGATCATTATTTTAGTGCCCTTGAAAGACACTGAATTAAGTTGCAAACAAAGTTCTAGTACAAGTAAAAGGCTGTACTTATCATGATTGTCAGTAACCTCCTTAGACTAAACCCAATGATCATTCCATTTCTCAGTCCTTATCTTGTTTGATGGTCAGCAATGGCAGAAGCCCAGTGTCAGTGAAGTAGCTAGTCAAATTCCAGGTAAGTGATGGCGATTTGCACTAGGGTGGAGAGAGTGAGAGTGATGACTGTGGTCAAATTCAGAATACAGTGTGAAAAGTTGACAGGGTGGACTGAATAAGAGAGAGGAGAGGAAGAGATTACTCAGTGATAACACCGAGATCTTGGACTCAGCAACTGAAAGAATGCAGTGGATATGACTAGATGAGGTCACTTCAGAAGGACACTATTGAAGAGAAATATCAGGAGCACTTCTGTGGACATGGTACATTTAAGGTAACTAGGTCAGATCATGAAATGCCAAGGGCATATAAGCTGTTTGTACTAAACTATTTAACCATTTAGCTTGAAGAAACACAGTAACTTTAGTCTTTGAATGCTTTCTATCAATGTATGAACATTTAGGCAACACTTCTGATTGGTTATTAGTTATAACATGAATAAAAATTTTAGTGACCAAATACACAGTCCTTATTTAGTGTTATACAGTAAATTTATAAAGTTTTCATATTACACAGGTCAAAATAAGCTTATACAAACAGAAGTTAGGACTTTTTCTGTAAACAATCTTCACCATTTGAACATGTCGAAAGAAAGAGAGAGAGAGAGAGAGAGAGAGAGAAAGAAGACATAAGACAGAAAGCCCAAAGAAAGCTTTTCCTTTGAGTTACTCTGTGATAATAGCACATATATTTCCCTTTTATTAATAACACATATACTTCTCTTTCTGTGAGGCAGATATTTCTTCTAAGAGTCTTTGCTTGTTTTTATTTTTATGAGATATGATTTTCATTTTTGTCATGTCTTTGTGCCTGAGCCACATCCAAATGGGGAATAATATAGTAAAGCTGTCCCCATTTGTGTTTTTAAATAAGCCCTTTGCACAGAAAAATATTTTGAAACCAATATTTTAAAATAATCATTCAAATAGGATAGCAAGAAAAAATTTACTCTCGTTCTAACTCAAAAAATCTGGAAAACATTTCAGCGAAAAATAGACATTTTTCAGCCATTAAACTACTTTTTAGAGCTACCTCCAGATCTCTGTGTCCCTAAAACTTTGCCATTCTAAACAAGGATCATTTATTATTTCTGCAAACAAATACTTTCAAAATCAAAGGGAATTCTGCTCTTACTGCCAGACCTGAGTGAGAGAGAAGAGAAGGGGAGATAGGAGAGCCTTAGTGTAATCTAGGATTAGGCTTCTGTTGAACCTATCCGTTCTTGATTTGGGACTAGATTTTTTTCTTATAGTGTCTGTTTGCATATTGTGTGTACCTCTGAATGTGCAGTCTTATTTGGAACTAGGGTTTTTGCAGATGTATTGTTGCCTGGAGAATCCAATGGACAGAGAAGCCTCATGGGTTACAGTCCATAGTGTCACAGAGTTAGATGCAACTGAAGCCATTTAGCATGCAACATGAACACAGATGTATATAAGTGGGAAGGAGGCAATGGTGTTAAGTCCTCATCTGAGTCCAAAAGCCCAGAACCAGGAGGGCCAACATTCAAGGGCAGGAGAAGAGGCACATCTCATCTCCAGCAGGGAAAGTGAATTCACTCTTCCTCTACCTTTTTGTTCTACTGAGGCCCTCAACAGATCAGATGATGCCCACCCACACTGGGGAGGAACAGTGTATTCAGTTTACTGATTGAAATGCTAACCCCTTCCAGAGATTCCCTCACAGAAATAATTTTACCAGCTATGTGTGTCCTTAGTCCATCCAAATTGACAGACAAAATTAACCATCCAAAAGGCATGGGGGGAGGTGACATATTCTTTTTTTTAATTCCTGATTTGTAGATATGTTCTTTTGTACCCTTTTTTAAGGTTCCATGTATAAGCAGTATTATGTGATATTTGTCTTTGTCTGACTTACCTCATTGAGTATGACTGTTTCTAGGTACATCCATGTTCTTGTAAATGGCATTGCTTTCTTTGATAGCTGAGTAATATTCCATTGTACATGTGTACTACATCTTCTTTATCCTTCCTCTGTGAATGGGCATTTTGGTTGCTTCCATGTTTGGCTATTGTGAACAGTGTTGCAGTGAACATTGGGGTATATGTATCTTTTTGAATTACGGTTTTCTCCAGATACATGCCCAGGAATTGGATTGCTGGGTCATATAGTAGCTCTATTTTTTAGTTTTTTAAGGGGCCTTCATACTGTTCTCCACAGTGAGTGGACCAATTTACATTTCCACCAATGGTATAGGAGAGTTCCCTTTTCTCACCATGCTCTCTAGCATTTATTGTTTGTAGATTTTTTGATGTTGGCCATTTTGACCAGTATGAGGTGATACCTCATTGTAATTTTGGTTTGCATTTCTTTGAAAGTTAGTGAGCATCTTTTCATGTGCTTTTTATCCAATTGTATGCCTTGTTTGGAGAAATGTCTATTTAGATCTTTTGCCCATTTTTGATTAGATCATTTGTTTACTGATATTGAGTTATGTGAACTGTTTGTATATTTAGAGGATTAATCCCTTGTCCATTGGTTCATTTGCAAATATTTTCTCCCATTCTTAGAGTTGTGTTTTCATTTTACTTATCTTCTCCTTTGCTATGCAAAAGCTTTTTAGTTCATCTGTTTATTTTTATGTCATTATTCTAGGAGGTATATCAAAAAAGATCTTGCTGTGACTTATGTCAGAAAGTATTCTGCTTATGTATTTTCCTCAAGAGTTTATGGTACCCAGTCTTAGATTTAATCCATTTTAAGTTTAGTTTTGTGTATGGTGTTAGTATTCTAGTTCTCTCTTTTACATGTAGCCATCTAGACTTCCTAGCACTGCTTTTCGAAGAGACTCTCTTTAGTCCATTATACATTCTGGCCTCCTTTGTCATAGATTAGGTGACCATAAGACAGTGAGTATATTTATGGGCTTTATATCCTGTTCTATTGATTTAAATTTCTGTTTTTGTGTCAGTACCATACTGTTTTCATGACAATAGTCTGAAGTCTGAGAGATTGATTCCCTCCATCTCCATTTTTCTTTCTCAAGATTGCTTTGGCTATTCATGGACTTCCGTGTTTCCAAAAAAATTGTAATTTTTTTGTTTTAATTCTGTGAAAAATGCCCTTTGTAATTTAATAGGGATTGTATTCAATCTGTAGATTATTTTGAGTAGTATGGTAATTTTCACAATATCAATTCTTCTGATCCAAATACATGGCCTTTTCATCTGTGTCATCTTTCATTTCTTTCATCAGTCTTTTATAGATTTCTGAGTAAAGTTCTTTTCCCTCATTTAAACCTAGGTAGATCTATTCCTAGATATTTTATTCTTTTTGATGTGATGGTAAATGGGATTGTTTCCTTGATTTTTCTTTCTGACTTTTTGTGGTTAGTGTATAGGAATATAAGAAATTTCCATTTATTTATTTTGTATCCTGCAATGTTATCAAATTCATTATGAGCTATAGTAGTTTTCTGGTAGCATCTTTAGAATTTTCTATATATAGTGTCATGTCATGTCATCTACAAAGAGTGACAGTTTTACGTCTTCTTTTTTAATTTAGATTCTCTTTATTTCTTTTTCTTCTCTGGTTGCCATGGCTAAGGCTTCCAAAACTATGTTGAACAATGATGATAAGAGTCGACATCCTTGTCTTGTTCCTGATCTTAGAGGAAATGCTTGTTATTTTTTATTCAACCTCCATCTTTTAGTGGGCCGGTGTTTCTGGCCTCCGACCTTAATAAGTTTTTCTTAGTTTTTTTTACCACTTTGGTAAGAGGAATGCCAGAGGGGACTAGAGTAAGAGAAATACCTTGCTCCATGGAAATTATATTTGTTAATAAGAAAATGATCATTAATATTTAAGTACATATTACAGTCATACTAAATGTGAATATTCTAGTTCTCTCTTTTACATGTAGCCATCTAGACTTCCTAGCACTGCTTTTCGAAGAGACTCTCTTTAGTCCATTATACATTCTGGCCTCCTTTGTCATAGATTAGGTGACCATAAGACAGTGAGTATATTTATGGGCTTTATATCCTGTTCTATTGATTTAAATTTCTGTTTTTGTGTCAGTACCATACTGTTTTCATGACAATAGTCTGAAGTCTGAGAGATTGATTCCCTCCATCTCCATTTTTCTTTCTCAAGATTGCTTTGGCTATTCATGGACTTCCGTGTTTCCAAAAAAATTGTAATTTTTTTGTTTTAATTCTGTGAAAAATGCCCTTTGTAATTTAATAGGGATTGTATTCAATCTGTAGATTATTTTGAGTAGTATGGTAATTTTCACAATATCAATTCTTCTGATCCAAATACATGGCCTTTTCATCTGTGTCATCTTTCATTTCTTTCATCAGTCTTTTATAGATTTCTGAGTAAAGTTCTTTTCCCTCATTTAAACCTAGGTAGATCTATTCCTAGATATTTTATTCTTTTTGATGTGATGGTAAATGGGATTGTTTCCTTGATTTTTCTTTCTGACTTTTTGTGGTTAGTGTATAGGAATATAAGAAATTTCCATTTATTTATTTTGTATCCTGCAATGTTATCAAATTCATTATGAGCTATAGTAGTTTTCTGGTAGCATCTTTAGAATTTTCTATATATAGTGTCATGTCATGTCATCTACAAAGAGTGACAGTTTTACGTCTTCTTTTTTAATTTAGATTCTCTTTATTTCTTTTTCTTCTCTGGTTGCCATGGCTAAGGCTTCCAAAACTATGTTGAACAATGATGATAAGAGTCGACATCCTTGTCTTGTTCCTGATCTTAGAGGAAATGCTTGTTATTTTTTATTCAACCTCCATCTTTTAGTGGGCCGGTGTTTCTGGCCTCCGACCTTAATAAGTTTTTCTTAGTTTTTTTTACCACTTTGGTAAGAGGAATGCCAGAGGGGACTAGAGTAAGAGAAATACCTTGCTCCATGGAAATTATATTTGTTAATAAGAAAATGATCATTAATATTTAAGTACATATTACAGTCATACTAAATGTGAATAAATTTCCTAATAAATATTGAAACATTTGAAGTTCCTGGCACCTGTTTCTGGCAACTGTTTTTCAACCTCTCTGTGGCTTGTAACAAAGTGCAGAGGAGAGGAGGAATTTTGACATTACTCTTGGTTTCTTTTACTCTTGGTTTCTTTTGCCTGGTGTTGATGCCTATTCCTTGCTTCTGATAGACTAAAACGATCAACAGGATGAAATACTTTGCATAGACTTTCTGTCTTAGATTTTATCTGAGGGTAAACTGTGTCAACTGATGTGCTCCAAGCCACACATCCAATTTGTGCTACAGGTAGGCTTCAGTCCAGCTTTCTAAATCACCACAAGGTGATCAACCATCCTTGTGTGCATGGGACTGGGAGCTCTCCAGGGAGGTGGGACCTTCAGTGCTCAAACTGAGAAGGCCTCAGACAAACTAGAAAGTGTGGGTCACCATCACAGAGAATTTCAAACACTTACTTAAAAGGAAGTAAAAAGTATAATAAAAGGTGAAGAATTTTGCCCTTTGCATTTATTATCTGTTTGTCGCCTGCTTAGAGCAGTGGTCCCCAACTTTTTCAGCACCAGGGATCGGTTTTGTGGAAGAACTCTTCCCATGGATCAGAGTGGGAGGTGGTTTCAGGATGATTCAAATGCATTACATTTACTGTGCACTTTAATTCTACATCCGTTCCACCTCAGATCATTAGGGATTAGATCCCGGAAACGGGGGCCTCTTGGCTTGGATCATGCCTATTTTTTTAATGTGAAAGATTACAGGAAGATAGATTTGCTGGCATACAGCTTATAAATTACTTCATTACTCATATCAGCATCATCTAAGATTTCTGTCTGACTAAACTAAACAATATAACAGACCAAGGCTTCTCTTTTCATGAGAACTGCCTAAGTTCTGAGCCTATCTGCCTACTGGCAACCTACATTTGGGTGGAGATTTGATGGCAGCTCCGAGTGACTCTTTCTTTCCTTTAGACATTACCATTAGAATCAGGAGTGGGAGGAAACAGGATAGGGCCGGAGGGAAAACAGACCTGGAAACAGTTCGTCTTGTCTCTCTCTACCTGCACAGCAACTGGATTGCTCTTTCTTTCTTTCTTTTTATTTATTTATTTATTTTGGGGGGTGGGGTTTGGGGAGGGAGCGGCGTGGGTGGGCCACTTCTATTGGTCTCTCATTTCTCTATTTTCATCCATCTTTGTTCTTTGGCCCTTGGGGGCCTCCCATCGCAGTGGCCTCGGTTGTTCCAGAGCACCGGCTCTGAGCGCATGTGCTCCAGAGCTCTGGCTCAGTAATTGGACACATCGGTCCAGCTGCTCTGCGGCACGTGGGATCTTCCCAGGCCAGGGATTGAACCGGCACCCCTTGCACTGCAAGGTGGTGTCCTTACCCACTGGACCACCAGGGAAGCCCTGGATTGCTCTTTCTTAATGTAGCAATGGATCCTGGTCACTGAGATGTTCAAGCACCAAATGGCCCCAGACCTGTGTTGTCCCAATTCTTTTAATGGGATTAGAGCCTCAGTCCCAATGCTCCAGTTACCCTGATGATAACTTCTTTTCTCTTATTTCCCTGCGTCCTAGAACTGAGGCATGTACTCTTCTAGGTAGTTCCTTCTCCAAAGACATTCAGTCTTTGGACACTCTGCACAAGACTGACACTATCTTTGTCAGTCATGAACTGCCACTTGAAAGTCAACATCTCTTGGAGCCCTGATGCTCACAGACAATTTCACTGCAGTCTGATTGGATATGAGTCTATTGCTTCATCACTAGATTGTATCTCACCTCAGATCATTAGGGATTAGATCCCGGAACGGGGCCTCTTGGCTTGGATCATGCCTATTTTTTTAATGTGAAAGATTACAGGAAGATAGATTTGCTGGCATACAGCTTATAAATTACTTCATTACTCATATCAGCATCATCTAAGATTTCTGTCTGACTAAACTAAACAATATAACAGACCAAGGCTTCTCTTTTCATGAGAACTGCCTAAGTTCTGAGCCTATCTGCCTACTGGCAACCTACATTTGGGTGGAGATTTGATGGCAGCTCCGAGTGACTCTTTCTTTCCTTTAGACATTACCATTAGAATCAGGAGTGGGAGGAAACAGGATAGGGCCGGAGGGAAAACAGACCTGGAAACAGTTCGTCTTGTCTCTCTCTACCTGCACAGCAACTGGATTGCTCTTTCTTTCTTTCTTTTTATTTATTTATTTATTTTGGGGGGTGGGGTTTGGGGAGGGAGCGGCGTGGGTGGGCCACTTCTATTGGTCTCTCATTTCTCTATTTTCATCCATCTTTGTTCTTTGGCCCTTGGGGGCCTCCCATCGCAGTGGCCTCGGTTGTTCCAGAGCACCGGCTCTGAGCGCATGTGCTCCAGAGCTCTGGCTCAGTAATTGGACACATCGGTCCAGCTGCTCTGCGGCACGTGGGATCTTCCCAGGCCAGGGATTGAACCGGCACCCCTTGCACTGCAAGGTGGTGTCCTTACCCACTGGACCACCAGGGAAGCCCTGGATTGCTCTTTCTTAATGTAGCAATGGATCCTGGTCACTGAGATGTTCAAGCACCAAATGGCCCCAGACCTGTGTTGTCCCAATTCTTTTAATGGGATTAGAGCCTCAGTCCCAATGCTCCAGTTACCCTGATGATAACTTCTTTTCTCTTATTTCCCTGCGTCCTAGAACTGAGGCATGTACTCTTCTAGGTAGTTCCTTCTCCAAAGACATTCAGTCTTTGGACACTCTGCACAAGACTGACACTATCTTTGTCAGTCATGAACTGCCACTTGAAAGTCAACATCTCTTGGAGCCCTGATGCTCACAGACAATTTCACTGCAGTCTGATTGGATATGAGTCTATTGCTTCATCACTAGATTGTATCTCACCTGCTAAAATTCCAGCATTTGTTTGCAACTCCCATCTCACTCTCCTGGTTAGAAGAGGGTCAGGTTTTTGTCAAACTAAAGGTAGATAGGCGTTATGCGGCTGTGTACACAACTGTGGGAAGCTGGAGCTCAGAAATAGGCAGTGATGTCCTGGTGGGCATCTGAAGGTCAGTGATTGGGGCATCAATCCAAGGGACTTAGTGGAGGAATTGTCCAATGTACACAGGCAAAATGGAAGCCTAGGCACCAGGGAAGTGGTGGAATAAGGAAGGTAAATCTACTAAGTGGAGACAACTGGGAGGGGCTTTGGATGGTTGTTGAGCAGACCACATTCTATAGGTTTTATTCTGGGATGTTTTGGATGTGTGAGGCTTGTTAAATTTAAATAGGGCTTCCCCGGTGGGTGGCTGAGCAGTAAAGGATCTGCCTGCAATACAGGAGACCCTGGGTTTGATTTCTAGGTCAGGAAGATATCCTGAAGAAGGAAATATCATGGACAGAGGGGCCTGGTGGGCAACAATACATTCAGTTGCAAAGAATCAAACCTGACTGGAGTGACTTGGCACACACGCAGACAAATTTAAAGAGGGTGTTATGAAATGACCACTGACTTAATCTAATAAGCATGTCTATTGGTATATCTTGCAAACCCCTGACACGCAGTCTTGCTGTAAGTAAACAGGAACAATTTTAAAAGTATTGCAGATACTCTGTAGTCAGCCAACACTGACTCCTGTCTCATCTAGATCTAGTTTTGTCATGGCCTGTATTGAGATTGATTCTGAGTCCTTCGGGAATCATCTATTTAGCTGTGTTTTTTCTCTAAGACTAGATCTTGACTAATTATTTAATGATGATGCAACTAATAGAAAGAAATATTCTAAGGCAATAATTTCCATGTTTGAGAAGGAAAAATTGAGATTGCCAGAAAAAAGCAATAGGCTGGCCAAGAGTCAGACACAACTGAAATGACTTAACATGCGTCACACAAATTTAGAAGTTGCAATGAAATGACCACTGACAATATAACAAGCATGTCTATTGCTATATTTTTGATGTTATAAATGAAACGTTTTGGAAAATTTTGCTTGAGTATTTTCTATCCTTGGAAGGGCAGTTTCTAAATTGTTCAGAGCTAATGGCCTATGGCTATTAAGGTTGGAGGGTGTTTATTGATGGGAAAGTTCTTTTACTGAAATATTATGTCTCTAGGCACAACCTCCACTGGGCTACACATAGTATAGTGTGTGTCAGGAGAGAAAGTTTGGCTGGAGACCTTACCCACGTGAGCAGCCGTTGCGAGAACTTTGATCTCTACCACCTTGGAAAGGGGAGTCCCTGTTATTTTGAAAACAAAATGCACTGGAAGCCTAGGCACCAGGGAAGTGGTGGAATAAGGAAGGTAAATCTACTAAGTGGAGACAACTGGGAGGGGCTTTGGATGGTTGTTGAGCAGACCACATTCTATAGGTTTTATTCTGGGATGTTTTGGATGTGTGAGGCTTGTTAAATTTAAATAGGGCTTCCCCGGTGGGTGGCTGAGCAGTAAAGGATCTGCCTGCAATACAGGAGACCCTGGGTTTGATTTCTAGGTCAGGAAGATATCCTGAAGAAGGAAATATCATGGACAGAGGGGCCTGGTGGGCAACAATACATTCAGTTGCAAAGAATCAAACCTGACTGGAGTGACTTGGCACACACGCAGACAAATTTAAAGAGGGTGTTATGAAATGACCACTGACTTAATCTAATAAGCATGTCTATTGGTATATCTTGCAAACCCCTGACACGCAGTCTTGCTGTAAGTAAACAGGAACAATTTTAAAAGTATTGCAGATACTCTGTAGTCAGCCAACACTGACTCCTGTCTCATCTAGATCTAGTTTTGTCATGGCCTGTATTGAGATTGATTCTGAGTCCTTCGGGAATCATCTATTTAGCTGTGTTTTTTCTCTAAGACTAGATCTTGACTAATTATTTAATGATGATGCAACTAATAGAAAGAAATATTCTAAGGCAATAATTTCCATGTTTGAGAAGGAAAAATTGAGATTGCCAGAAAAAAGCAATAGGCTGGCCAAGAGTCAGACACAACTGAAATGACTTAACATGCGTCACACAAATTTAGAAGTTGCAATGAAATGACCACTGACAATATAACAAGCATGTCTATTGCTATATTTTTGATGTTATAAATGAAACGTTTTGGAAAATTTTGCTTGAGTATTTTCTATCCTTGGAAGGGCAGTTTCTAAATTGTTCAGAGCTAATGGCCTATGGCTATTAAGGTTGGAGGGTGTTTATTGATGGGAAAGTTCTTTTACTGAAATATTATGTCTCTAGGCACAACCTCCACTGGGCTACACATAGTATAGTGTGTGTCAGGAGAGAAAGTTTGGCTGGAGACCTTACCCACGTGAGCAGCCGTTGCGAGAACTTTGATCTCTACCACCTTGGAGAACATATTCTGCTTGTGCAGTCCCTGTTATTTTGAAAACAAAAATGCACCTGGGAATCTCTACTGCACTAACAGATGGATCTTCTGATATGATGCCCTAGATTATTGCTTGGAATTTCACTGGAAACAAAAGCAGAGCTTCCCAAATCTCTCCCTTCCAGAAACTCCAAATTAAAAATAAATGTCAGAGATGCAGTTAATATGTGTTAACTCTTGTATGATAAATGCAAATCTAAGACTCCTATGTGAAGAAACTTAGGTCTTTATAACTGACATGAATGGGGCTTTCCTGGTGGCTCAGTGGTAAAGAATCTACGTGCCAATACAGGAGACATGGGTTTGATCTCTGGTTCAGAAGATTCCCTGGAGAAGGAAATGGCAAACCACTCCAATATTTTTGCCTGGAGAATCCCATAGACAGAGGAGCCTGACTGGCTACAGTCCATGGGATCACAAAGAATCAGACACAGCTTAGCAACTAAACAACAACAACAACAACAACTGACATGAATGGGGAGTGTGGCATATGTGACTGTGTATGTTGAAATGCCTTTTATTTGATGATTCAGGAGTGATGACAACACCCACCCAGTACTGGGAATAGTTTAATAGCTTAGTACCCTGCCTCTTCCTCATTTTCAATCTTTTTTTGTAAACAAATAGAAGTACTTACTAAGGAAAAGAATACTTTGAAATAATTTAAGCCTTTTATCTTCAAATATATTGTGTCAGACACAACTGAAATGACTTAACATGCGTCACACAAATTTAGAAGTTGCAATGAAATGACCACTGACAATATAACAAGCATGTCTATTGCTATATTTTTGATGTTATAAATGAAACGTTTTGGAAAATTTTGCTTGAGTATTTTCTATCCTTGGAAGGGCAGTTTCTAAATTGTTCAGAGCTAATGGCCTATGGCTATTAAGGTTGGAGGGTGTTTATTGATGGGAAAGTTCTTTTACTGAAATATTATGTCTCTAGGCACAACCTCCACTGGGCTACACATAGTATAGTGTGTGTCAGGAGAGAAAGTTTGGCTGGAGACCTTACCCACGTGAGCAGCCGTTGCGAGAACTTTGATCTCTACCACCTTGGAGAACATATTCTGCTTGTGCAGTCCCTGTTATTTTGAAAACAAAAATGCACCTGGGAATCTCTACTGCACTAACAGATGGATCTTCTGATATGATGCCCTAGATTATTGCTTGGAATTTCACTGGAAACAAAAGCAGAGCTTCCCAAATCTCTCCCTTCCAGAAACTCCAAATTAAAAATAAATGTCAGAGATGCAGTTAATATGTGTTAACTCTTGTATGATAAATGCAAATCTAAGACTCCTATGTGAAGAAACTTAGGTCTTTATAACTGACATGAATGGGGCTTTCCTGGTGGCTCAGTGGTAAAGAATCTACGTGCCAATACAGGAGACATGGGTTTGATCTCTGGTTCAGAAGATTCCCTGGAGAAGGAAATGGCAAACCACTCCAATATTTTTGCCTGGAGAATCCCATAGACAGAGGAGCCTGACTGGCTACAGTCCATGGGATCACAAAGAATCAGACACAGCTTAGCAACTAAACAACAACAACAACAACAACTGACATGAATGGGGAGTGTGGCATATGTGACTGTGTATGTTGAAATGCCTTTTATTTGATGATTCAGGAGTGATGACAACACCCACCCAGTACTGGGAATAGTTTAATAGCTTAGTACCCTGCCTCTTCCTCATTTTCAATCTTTTTTTGTAAACAAATAGAAGTACTTACTAAGGAAAAGAATACTTTGAAATAATTTAAGCCTTTTATCTTCAAATATATTGTGTCAAAACTTAGAGTTAATAGAATGAATCTAATCAGTGAGTTTGAAAGGAACATGGCATTTCCTCCAAAGATGAGTGGACACTGATGTACATTTACTTTGCACCTGGCACTCGTCTAAGCACTTTAATATATTAACTCCTCTAACTTCTATAACCATTATGTGAAATAGGTACTCTTATCATTTGTATTTTACAGATAAGGACATTGAGGCTTGAAAGGTCTGAAGTTGCACACTTCAGAGCTGAAGGCCAGCCCAGGGAGACTTATTCCAGGGCCTATTTAGATAGTGGGAGATATTTGGTCATGGTGGATCTGGGGCTTGATACAGTTTCCTGGTTTACATAAATCAACTGTGCATTTCCTGACTGACATCCATACCAACGGGGAATCATTAAACAAATCACATGAGAAAGATTATATTTGCTGCCTGGGTGTGCTTGGGGCATTAATATTTCTGATTTTATGGGTTCTCAGTAATTTCTTAATAATTTGGACATGCTTTTGCCTATTATTTTGCAATTATTTCCTCAAAGACTCTGATTACCTCTTCTCTTTGCTAATTGCCTTCTTCAATTCATATGATCTTACCAGAATGCCGGCAGTTGTAGCGGTAAGGACAGAGTGCCCTGACTGCTCTTCTAAATTTTAATTCTCCCAAGATGGGACCATCTGAATATTCTTTGCCCTGTTAACCTATAAAGGCCCTAATGTTTTTTTTTTTTTTTTTTTTTAAATAAGGTTTTGCACTGGGATTGGTTGAGGTGCCCTTTTTGGGGGTGGGGGCGGATTGGGGAGGGAGTGGGGCGGGCAGGCCACTTCTATTGGTCTTTCATTTCTCTATTTTCATCCATCTTTGTTCTTTGACCTGTGTGGGCCTCCCATCGCGGTGGCCTCTGTTGTTGCAGAGCGCCGGCTCTGGGCGCGTGCGCTCCAGAGCTCTGGCTTGGTAATTGGACACATCGGTCCAGTCGCTCCGTGGCACGTGGGATCTTCCCAGGCCAGGGATCGAACTGGCGCCCCTTGCCCTGCAAGGCGGTGTCCTTACCCACTGGACCACCAGGGAAACCCAAGGCCCTAATGTTTTTTCTTCACTGAAACAGAGTCTCTGAAACCTGAAACATATTTCTGGCTTTCTCACACCTTCTTAAATTCCAACTTGAAGATCTTTCTACTTTGTCCTCTGTCTGGCCTCTGGGATTACTCATCCCATCTCTTCCAATCACTTCCACCTCTTCTCCCTGTGGGTCTCCTTTCTCATCTTCAGATATCTCTTTCTTTCCCTCTACACTCTGACCTTACTTGTCTATCTATTAAACTTTAAGAAATAACCTTTCATGTTTTCTTTTATCAAACTAATCCTTAACGTTTCCACTCTCATTCACCAAAAAGAACTTATGAACATAAAAGTTTATAACCCTCTTATGTCTTCTCCTCTCCTATTTCTCAAAATATTCAGCTCATTATATTGGAGGGACTTCCAACTTACTCAGAATAATAGCTAACTTTGTCTATGCTAGACATATTAACTCATAATTATCCTTATAACACTCCATAAGGTTATTATTATCCTCAGTTTACAGATGAGAAAGCTGAAGATCAGAGAGGCAAAGTTACTCATTCAAGGTCACATAGCTACTCAGTGGTAGAACTGGATTCTGAATATGGATAAAGTCCGTGTTTTTAGCCCCTATATTCTACCGCCTTTTAAAAGACGGCAATCCGGTTATTTAGCCTCTGTCATCAGATTGCAATAAATAATATAGTTTCTGTATCACTTAGTATTAAAAATGTATATTAGCCACTCAGTCATGTCTGACTCTTTGTGGCTTCATGGAGTATAGCCCTCCAGGCTCCTCTGCCCATGGGGTGAATACTGAGGTGACTATTTTCCAGGGGATCTTGCTGATCCAGAGATCGAACCTCCAGTCCCCTGCATCACAAGCAGATTCTTTAACATCTGAGCCACCAGATAAGTTTGGGTCATAAATGGGCTGATCAGTATTGCCATGTATGGAATTTGCTGCTTCCAAAACGTTTAGAGGCCTTCCATGAGTTGAATTTCCTAGTGATAATTTATGTGTGATATAATAACTTGCCTTTTATTTTAAAGATGATATCCCAACAGGCCTTCAGTCAGTGTACTACAAAGAACCTCATGGGTGTAGCAGGTTCCAATATCTTTGTGTGGTTTATCTCCCTCCCTTTGGGCTATGTTTCTTATTGATGCATGTAGAGTACTTTGCCATGTCTTACTTATCAGACCTGATTAACATGATGTCATCAATATAGTATATTAATGTGATATGCTGAAGAATTGAACACTGAATGGTGGTTCAAGTTCCTTCAGATTGTATTGTGTTAGAGGACAATAGATTTAATATAGCCCTGCAGCAAGACTGCAAATATTTATTGTCTTACATATCCCCGTGGGTCTCCTTTCTCATCTTCAGATATCTCTTTCTTTCCCTCTACACTCTGACCTTACTTGTCTATCTATTAAACTTTAAGAAATAACCTTTCATGTTTTCTTTTATCAAACTAATCCTTAACGTTTCCACTCTCATTCACCAAAAAGAACTTATGAACATAAAAGTTTATAACCCTCTTATGTCTTCTCCTCTCCTATTTCTCAAAATATTCAGCTCATTATATTGGAGGGACTTCCAACTTACTCAGAATAATAGCTAACTTTGTCTATGCTAGACATATTAACTCATAATTATCCTTATAACACTCCATAAGGTTATTATTATCCTCAGTTTACAGATGAGAAAGCTGAAGATCAGAGAGGCAAAGTTACTCATTCAAGGTCACATAGCTACTCAGTGGTAGAACTGGATTCTGAATATGGATAAAGTCCGTGTTTTTAGCCCCTATATTCTACCGCCTTTTAAAAGACGGCAATCCGGTTATTTAGCCTCTGTCATCAGATTGCAATAAATAATATAGTTTCTGTATCACTTAGTATTAAAAATGTATATTAGCCACTCAGTCATGTCTGACTCTTTGTGGCTTCATGGAGTATAGCCCTCCAGGCTCCTCTGCCCATGGGGTGAATACTGAGGTGACTATTTTCCAGGGGATCTTGCTGATCCAGAGATCGAACCTCCAGTCCCCTGCATCACAAGCAGATTCTTTAACATCTGAGCCACCAGATAAGTTTGGGTCATAAATGGGCTGATCAGTATTGCCATGTATGGAATTTGCTGCTTCCAAAACGTTTAGAGGCCTTCCATGAGTTGAATTTCCTAGTGATAATTTATGTGTGATATAATAACTTGCCTTTTATTTTAAAGATGATATCCCAACAGGCCTTCAGTCAGTGTACTACAAAGAACCTCATGGGTGTAGCAGGTTCCAATATCTTTGTGTGGTTTATCTCCCTCCCTTTGGGCTATGTTTCTTATTGATGCATGTAGAGTACTTTGCCATGTCTTACTTATCAGACCTGATTAACATGATGTCATCAATATAGTATATTAATGTGATATGCTGAAGAATTGAACACTGAATGGTGGTTCAAGTTCCTTCAGATTGTATTGTGTTAGAGGACAATAGATTTAATATAGCCCTGCAGCAAGACTGCAAATATTTATTGTCTATATCAAGTGACTGCAAAGTCTTCTGATGTCTTTGCTGATGGATACTGAATAGAACATGTTCACCAAATCAATAGGCATATATAACAGACCTATAATAATATGCTCTACTAAAGGTATCAGATCTGGTACAGCAGCTATACCTGTGGCTACTACTAATTATGTTTGTGTTAGTCCACTGTCCTGTACCAGGATCCATCTGATTTTTGCACAAGACAGACTAATGAATTAAATGGAGAGGGGTGGGGAATGAGGATCACCAATCCTGCATCTTTGAAGTCTGACTTTAGCAATAATCCATCCTCCCCAATAACAGATGAGATTTTGGAGGGAGTTTCACTACTTCAACTGGATGACAACTTCTGATGTCACTCAGAGCGGCTGTATTTTGGTGGATAATTATTAAATATTAAATTACAATTAAAGATTGAAAAAAATGTTAAATTTATCCATTCATTAAACAAATTATCTTTTATATATCTATTAAGGCTTAGTAAAGCATATGGATAATACTGGCTTCCCAGGTGGCACTAGTGATAAAGAATCCACCTGCCAAAAAAGGCACAAATTTGATCCCTGGGTTGAGAAGATCCCCTGGAGGAGGGCATAGCAACCATTCTAGTATTCTTGCCTGGAGAATTCCATAGGCAGAGGAGCCTCTGGGCTATAGTCCATTGGGTCACAAAGAGTTGGACATGACTGAAGCAACTTAGCACACACACACATGGGTAATGCTTTGATGTGAGAAAGAAAATATTATAAGAAGATATACATAAAGATTACATAAATGAAAATATGGTAAAGATACAGGGAATAGCTTTAGAAGGAAGCAGAAGAATCATACAAAGTATCCAGGAGTTGCTGAAAGGTCTTCATAAGGAGAGATAATACTACTACTGCTAGAGATAATACTACTGTAGTAATCTAAGCCTGCAGTGACTGGAGTGGGAATGAAAGCTCTTAAATTGGGGAGGAAGAAAGATGCAGAAATACATAGCAATGTGGTCATAGGAAAGCCTGAGTGTCTTCACCTGAAGATAATTAATGAAGTGAGTAGCATTTTGGTGTTAAATTTGTTATAGAAAATGGAGACCATGAGGGCATCTGGGTTACTAGAATTTCTCTGTCTTATAAAGGATTATCAATATAACTATACTCTGTAAACTGTAGACACAGAAAACTTTTATGAGAAGATGGTTCAGTGGTAAAGAATCCTCCTGCCGATGCAGGAGACACAGGAGACTCGGGTTCAGTCCCTGGGTCAGGAAGAGATCCCCTGCAGATGGAAATGGCAACCTACTCCAGCATTCTTGACTGGAAAATCCAGTGGACAGAGGAGCCTGGAAGGCTACTGTCCATAGGGTTGAAAAGAATCAGACATGATTTAGTGACAGGCATCACCAATCCTGCATCTTTGAAGTCTGACTTTAGCAATAATCCATCCTCCCCAATAACAGATGAGATTTTGGAGGGAGTTTCACTACTTCAACTGGATGACAACTTCTGATGTCACTCAGAGCGGCTGTATTTTGGTGGATAATTATTAAATATTAAATTACAATTAAAGATTGAAAAAAATGTTAAATTTATCCATTCATTAAACAAATTATCTTTTATATATCTATTAAGGCTTAGTAAAGCATATGGATAATACTGGCTTCCCAGGTGGCACTAGTGATAAAGAATCCACCTGCCAAAAAAGGCACAAATTTGATCCCTGGGTTGAGAAGATCCCCTGGAGGAGGGCATAGCAACCATTCTAGTATTCTTGCCTGGAGAATTCCATAGGCAGAGGAGCCTCTGGGCTATAGTCCATTGGGTCACAAAGAGTTGGACATGACTGAAGCAACTTAGCACACACACACATGGGTAATGCTTTGATGTGAGAAAGAAAATATTATAAGAAGATATACATAAAGATTACATAAATGAAAATATGGTAAAGATACAGGGAATAGCTTTAGAAGGAAGCAGAAGAATCATACAAAGTATCCAGGAGTTGCTGAAAGGTCTTCATAAGGAGAGATAATACTACTACTGCTAGAGATAATACTACTGTAGTAATCTAAGCCTGCAGTGACTGGAGTGGGAATGAAAGCTCTTAAATTGGGGAGGAAGAAAGATGCAGAAATACATAGCAATGTGGTCATAGGAAAGCCTGAGTGTCTTCACCTGAAGATAATTAATGAAGTGAGTAGCATTTTGGTGTTAAATTTGTTATAGAAAATGGAGACCATGAGGGCATCTGGGTTACTAGAATTTCTCTGTCTTATAAAGGATTATCAATATAACTATACTCTGTAAACTGTAGACACAGAAAACTTTTATGAGAAGATGGTTCAGTGGTAAAGAATCCTCCTGCCGATGCAGGAGACACAGGAGACTCGGGTTCAGTCCCTGGGTCAGGAAGAGATCCCCTGCAGATGGAAATGGCAACCTACTCCAGCATTCTTGACTGGAAAATCCAGTGGACAGAGGAGCCTGGAAGGCTACTGTCCATAGGGTTGAAAAGAATCAGACATGATTTAGTGACAGGGCACACAGGCACACCTCTTAAGAAGACAAGGAAGGTGGGGGATTCCCTGTTGGTCCAGTGGTTAAGACTCTGTGCTCCCAATGCAGGGGGCCTAGGTTCGATCCCTGGTCAGGAAACTAGAGCCCACTGCTACAACTGATACTGAGTGCAACCAAGTAAATATAAGTAAAATATAAAAAGAGGAATAAAAAAATAAGGCAAGGAAGGCTTATTAGCCCTTCTCTTCTTCATTAGACCTATTATAAACCCCCTGCCTCCTCCATTCTACACATTATCCCTCTGCCAGAATTTTAACTTAATTATTACTTGTTCAGAACCAACATATCACATTAATTTTGAAATGTGAATGCCTGAGGTAGTGTTTAAATGTAATCTTGCTGCTTAAAATGCAACTTTCATATAATATAGGCATATAGTATTCTATGGTTTTTCTTATTTTTTAATATAATTTTTAGAAGACTATATTAAATAACAATAATGGAAATTAAAGACATTATCTACAACCACCATAAAATAGATTGCTTAATATTTTACTCCCTTACAGTTCTTATTAATATGTATTATCATTTTTACATAATTGTAATCAAAGTAGAGATATAATTTTATTTTCTCCTTTTCCAGTAAATATGAGTATTTTTTCATATAGCTATTTAGTTTTTTAAATTAACATTTTCCTGGCTGTATTTTGCCCAATTGAGTCACTACAACATTTCGGTTGTTTTAATATTTTACTAATATAAATAAAGAACAATAAGCAAAATAGAACTTGGAGTCTAGGTGACCTGCGTTTGAGTCCTGATTTTGCTAATTATAAGGAATAATGTACTCGCAAATATCCATTGTGTTAGAATGCAGTCTTGGTGCTGGGTATGCAGTGGAACATAAGAAAGGTGTGCTCCATTTCCTACACAAAGATGTAGTTAATGGATCAGGACAGTCTCAAGTGATGATCGCAGTAATATCCATTTCGCATGGTTGTCATGAGAAGTCAAAGAAATCACAAGTGTAAAGAGCTTAGGCAATGCCTAGCATTTAATAGGTATCCAATATTACTCTTATCATTGTTATTATTGTTATGGTGATCTTATTATCAAAATTGTTATTAGGCTTAAAACTTGCTTCAGTGCTAATGGTTTTCAAAGATTATATACTTCCTGATTACTCTTAGTAAGTTTAATATTACTTAAAACTGCCTTAAGATAGTATTAGTTTACACGTTCAGTTCTTAAGAGACCACTGTTTTCATGTAGTGAGTGCCCTCTGTGTGCTGTTAGGCACTGTGCCTGTCTCTGGAGGGAGAGCAGTGGAGCCTCATGTCTGACCACATCCTAGTTGCTTCCTCCAGAAAATGATGAACACATTTTGTTCTTGATAGAAAGCTACATGATCAATTTTCAGTGTTCGTATTTCGAAGACTTTGTTCAGGAAATCCCTAAAAATATGCTATGCTAAAATAGCACACTACTAATAAAACAAATAAGTCCACTTTCTGAAGTTTCCTTAAGTCTGTGTGTGTGTGTGTGTGTGTGTTAGTCACTCAGTCGTCATGGACTGTACCTTGCCAGGCTTCTCTATCCATGGAATTCTCCAGGCAAGAACACTGGAGTGAGTTGTCATTTCTTTCTCTGGAGGATCTTCCCAGCCCATGGACTGAACACAGCTGCATTGCAGGCAGATTATTTACCACTGAGCCACCAGGGAAGCCCTTCCTTAAGTCTACATGACTGATTTTATGATTGTCGTAATGATGGTGTATTCCTTTAATCTAAGCATAGTTACAATCTGGCTTTCACTCCTAAAGCATGAGTCACCATTGCCACTAGTTAAAGCCCACGAAGAATTCAGCCAATTATTGCAGCAAAGTTGATATTAAATAGAAAATTTTTGTTACAATATAAATTTTGCTCATCAGCTTTTCTGGTATCTCCTTATATGAGGGTATGTACGAAAATTAGTTACTAAGACCCTGCTTAATTTATTTTTGCTTATGAGCTTAATAACTTTTTAAAATTAAATCTGAACACAAATCCCTTTATAATTAAGTGGAGATGATCAACCATAAGCCACACACTACACAGGAAGGGGCCAGGTAAAGACTCATCCAGTACCCTTTGAAAAAAATGATTTCTTTGTAATATTACTCTTATATCTTTCAGTTACAATAGTTTTTGTACACATTTACTGTTAGAACTTGATAAGTTTTGGTATCTGTGTACACTCAAGAAACTGTGATTAAAATCAAGTCATTGAAGGTATCCATCATTCTCAAATGTTTCTTCATACTCTTTAATAATCCCTATTCCCCACCTTTTCATCTCCATTCTGAAGAGAACCACTTATCTGCTCTTTGTCATTATAGATTAATTTTCCATTTCTAAAATTTTATATAAGTTGAATCATACAGTATGTATCCGTATTTTCTTGGCATCTTTCTCTTTGCATAGTTATTTTCAGATGCACCATATTGTGTGAGTTTTAATAGCCTGCTCTTTCAATTTCTGAAGGTTAGTCCATTGTATGTAAATATTGAAATTTGTGTATACATTCACCCATTAATGAACATTTGAGCTGTTTCTCTAAGTTTTGGTTATTGCATGTAAAGTTACTCTGAAACTCTGGTATAAGATTTTGCACTTTCGTTTTTATTGGGCAAATACCTAGGAGAGGAATGACTAGGTTATGTGGTAAGTATATGTTTAGTCTTTTTTAAAAAAAACCTGCCAAACTATTTTCTCCAGTGGTTGCTCATTCCATCTCACAGCAGTGTTTGAGAATTCCTGTTGTTCCATATCCTCACCAATACTTGGTAGTCAGTCTTTTGAATTTAAGCTGTTCTAGAGAAAGTGAAGTCAGCATGTATGACTTATAGGCCAAATCTGACTCATCACCTGGTTTTATTAATAAAGCTTTATTGGCACACAATGATGTGCATTTGTTTATATATTTTATATGGCTGCTTTTGCTTTAAAGAAACAGAATAGAAGAACTGTGATAGAGATCGTCTGACCTATAAAGTCTAAAATATTTGTGATCTGGCTGTTTACAGCAAAAGTTTGCTGACTCCCAGTGTAGTAGCATCTCATTGAGGTTTAGGTTTTAATTTGCATTTTCTTAGTGACAAAATGTCACATAAACATAAATCTCATATAAATTAAATGTCATATAAACATCCTTAAACTTCAAGCTGTTAAACTTAACAGCAGATGGCAGAGTTACACTTTTCTCTCTAACTACTATACCTAATATTGATACAACTGAAAAGAATATAAAAATCGTATGTCAAAATACTCTAAAACTAGACTTTTATGTTCTTCATGATGTCATGTTTAATTGTTGTACTCATAGGTGATCTAATCTTTCTACATCCATAAGAAATTATGTTCTTTTACTATAATTTTCTTCATAGTTCCAAATGTCTTGTCACTGAAGTAGCATTGATTTCCCAAATGGGGACTAAAATTTTGATTTGTTGGCTCTTAGACCAGGACTAGCTTAAAACTGGCACTGGTATCTTTAACACAGTATAGACTGTAGGCTTGGGCTTCCCTAGTGGCTCAGTGGGAATGAATCCCCTGACAGGAGGAGGCATGTGTTCGATCACAAGGTCAGGAGCATCCCTTGGAGAAGGAAATAGCAACTCACTCCAGTATTCTTGTCTGGGAAATTCCATGGACAAGGAGCCTGACAGACTATAGTCCATGGAGCTGCAAAGATTCAGACACAACTTAAAGACTGAATAACAACAAATATATATGTATATGTACATATGTATCCATATAAATACAAAATAATTCATTTTAGAATGTCTTTAAACATTATGAAATAGCTAAAATGTTCATGAAGTACAATGTAATAAGCCCTTATGTACTCACTACCACTTTTAGAAATCCTAACATTTTGCATATGTGCTTAGGATCTATTGTCTAAAGTCAAACATATAGATTCAATTAAAAATCCTGTGTTCTCCTCATTGAGCCTATTTTACCTCTTCTCTAGTTTTCTCCTCCCTCAAAGATAATGTTATGATGAGTTTGATTATATTATTTCCCTATGTGGTTTCCATATATTTCCATATGGTTACATGCATTTAAAACATACTTTTTAGTGAATACTTTCATATTAAAATATTACACTTTCCTATGTGGTTTCTGAGAGATCGTCTGACCTATAAAGTCCAAACTATTTGTGATCTGGCTGTTTACAGCAAAAGTTTGCTGACTCCCAGTGTAGTAGCATCTCATTGAGGTTTAGGTTTTAATTTGCATTTTCTTAGTGACAAAATGTCACATAAACATAAATCTCATATAAATTAAATGTCATATAAACATCCTTAAACTTCAAGCTGTTAAACTTAACAGCAGATGGCAGAGTTACACTTTTCTCTCTAACTACTATACCTAATATTGATACAACTGAAAAGAATATAAAAATCGTATGTCAAAATACTCTAAAACTAGACTTTTATGTTCTTCATGATGTCATGTTTAATTGTTGTACTCATAGGTGATCTAATCTTTCTACATCCATAAGAAATTATGTTCTTTTACTATAATTTTCTTCATAGTTCCAAATGTCTTGTCACTGAAGTAGCATTGATTTCCCAAATGGGGACTAAAATTTTGATTTGTTGGCTCTTAGACCAGGACTAGCTTAAAACTGGCACTGGTATCTTTAACACAGTATAGACTGTAGGCTTGGGCTTCCCTAGTGGCTCAGTGGGAATGAATCCCCTGACAGGAGGAGGCATGTGTTCGATCACAAGGTCAGGAGCATCCCTTGGAGAAGGAAATAGCAACTCACTCCAGTATTCTTGTCTGGGAAATTCCATGGACAAGGAGCCTGACAGACTATAGTCCATGGAGCTGCAAAGATTCAGACACAACTTAAAGACTGAATAACAACAAATATATATGTATATGTACATATGTATCCATATAAATACAAAATAATTCATTTTAGAATGTCTTTAAACATTATGAAATAGCTAAAATGTTCATGAAGTACAATGTAATAAGCCCTTATGTACTCACTACCACTTTTAGAAATCCTAACATTTTGCATATGTGCTTAGGATCTATTGTCTAAAGTCAAACATATAGATTCAATTAAAAATCCTGTGTTCTCCTCATTGAGCCTATTTTACCTCTTCTCTAGTTTTCTCCTCCCTCAAAGATAATGTTATGATGAGTTTGATTATATTATTTCCCTATGTGGTTTCCATATATTTCCATATGGTTACATGCATTTAAAACATACTTTTTTATGCAAGTGACATCACTTCAATAATTTTTTTCTTTCCTCACTTTATTCAGCTGATCAGTAGTGTTTGGCAGAAATGTTCATTCCATCCTTCTTAAGGAGGGTAACACTGAGGGATTAGCCTTTCATCCGTAGTTTTGTTTCTCCTTTACTAGTTCTTTGTTTTTTCATTTTTCTTTAAAATGTGGGTTACCTCAGTACTTAGTTCTTGAGCCTCTTTTTTTTGTTTCATTTTGTCTACACTCCCTTCCTAGATGACCTCATCCAATTTGAAGATATTAAACAGCATCTATAGGCAGATGACTCAAGCATTTACATCTCCAGTCCTGTCTTTTCTCCAAACTCCAAATTTAATATATATCCAACTCCTTGTCATTTCCACTTGAATATTGTAATCCATCCAGCATCGAAATTTTCCTGCTGAATTAGTTTCTTAATGCTGCTCTAACAAATTGCCACAAGTCTAATGAATTAAAAGCCACAAACCTAGAGGCTTAGTGGCTTAAACACAAACTTATTAATGCAGTTCTGGAAGTCAGAATTCTAAACTGGCTCATCAGGGCTATGTTCCTTTCAAGACTCTAGGGGTGAATCCATTCCATGACTTTCCGTCTCCTAGAGGCTGCCTATGCTCTGTAACTCTCTTCAAAGCCAGCAAGGTAAGTAAGAGGCCACCGTTATATTCCATGACACTATTAGGCCAAGGGAATATTTTTGAAGCTTGAGATAATGATATCCCCAAAGACTGAATAACAACAAATATATATGTATATGTACATATGTATCCATATAAATACAAAATAATTCATTTTAGAATGTCTTTAAACATTATGAAATAGCTAAAATGTTCATGAAGTACAATGTAATAAGCCCTTATGTACTCACTACCACTTTTAGAAATCCTAACATTTTGCATATGTGCTTAGGATCTATTGTCTAAAGTCAAACATATAGATTCAATTAAAAATCCTGTGTTCTCCTCATTGAGCCTATTTTACCTCTTCTCTAGTTTTCTCCTCCCTCAAAGATAATGTTATGATGAGTTTGATTATATTATTTCCCTATGTGGTTTCCATATATTTCCATATGGTTACATGCATTTAAAACATACTTTTTTATGCAAGTGACATCACTTCAATAATTTTTTTCTTTCCTCACTTTATTCAGCTGATCAGTAGTGTTTGGCAGAAATGTTCATTCCATCCTTCTTAAGGAGGGTAACACTGAGGGATTAGCCTTTCATCCGTAGTTTTGTTTCTCCTTTACTAGTTCTTTGTTTTTTCATTTTTCTTTAAAATGTGGGTTACCTCAGTACTTAGTTCTTGAGCCTCTTTTTTTTGTTTCATTTTGTCTACACTCCCTTCCTAGATGACCTCATCCAATTTGAAGATATTAAACAGCATCTATAGGCAGATGACTCAAGCATTTACATCTCCAGTCCTGTCTTTTCTCCAAACTCCAAATTTAATATATATCCAACTCCTTGTCATTTCCACTTGAATATTGTAATCCATCCAGCATCGAAATTTTCCTGCTGAATTAGTTTCTTAATGCTGCTCTAACAAATTGCCACAAGTCTAATGAATTAAAAGCCACAAACCTAGAGGCTTAGTGGCTTAAACACAAACTTATTAATGCAGTTCTGGAAGTCAGAATTCTAAACTGGCTCATCAGGGCTATGTTCCTTTCGAAGACTCTAGGGGTGAATCCATTCCATGACTTTCCGTCTCCTAGAGGCTGCCTATGCTCTGTAACTCTCTTCAAAGCCAGCAAGGTAAGTAAGAGGCCACCGTTATATTCCATGACACTATTAGGCCAAGGGAATATTTTTTGAAGCTTGGAGATAATGATATCCCCATTTCAATGAACTTCAGAGATACTGGTAGTGGAATTATCCACAGAAACCCATGAGAGAGAGCTCTATAAAACTCTTTAGCCAGCACATTTTGTTCTTAATATATGACGTCTGATTTAAAAACACAACTGGCTCATATGGGAAACTTAGAATCCCTTATGAAACCTCCTACCTGCCAAATACACATTAATCCTATGAGACTATAACTTGGTGAAATAAAATTCAGGGATATTACTGCCCCTTTCCCAATACAATCGGATAAATCTTCCCTTGATATTTTCCTTGATATTGAAGTTTATCTGAATTGATCTATGTAAAGTCATTTATAGAGGATCTAGTCATGGTTTCTTTTTTGGCTTATTGGAAGTTGAGATGAAAAGAATGGATTTCCTTAAACTTCTTTTCTCTGATGCTTCTGCAGGCAATCCTAAGGGATCCTCAACCTAGAGGAAGCACATCAAAGATGGCAATTAGTGTTTTGATCAAGCTGGTGTGCCACATACAATATTCAGTTTTCACTGGATATCTTGGCTTTTGAATTGTTTTTTACTTAAAGGTCAAAGAGTTTTCCTTCATACATAATACCCTTTTTGCTCAACCAATAAGATTTTGTAGATGGAACTTTATCAAAGTCATTGAATAGGTCATTGGGCAAAGGGAGTCAGTGACAGTTGAATAACACTGAAAGCTCTTGCAAGGCAGTGATTTTGTCCTATTCACCATCCTTTTCCTCAGTGCTTTAGAAGAGTACTTGATATATAATAGAATTTCAGAGACTCACAACAGGATAAATACTCCAAATTTATGGGTCACCATATCATATTCTCCTGTTTTTAGAACAAAAATCTGTCTTTTTAAAAACTAGGAGTCTTTCATTTACATATGTGGATGATGTTTTCAATGCTAGCAATAGAAAAAACTTGATTACTTTGTTGAGATGGAGATATGTAACCATATTATTTGAACAACAACAACAACAAAAAAACACAATAATATGCGTTGTTAACTGATGTCATTTTTGCATGTGGGTAAAAATCACGTGCTTCTATTTTTCCACTAAAGAAAAAAAATCAAAGGACAAGCAAAGGTGATCACTCAAGTTACTTTTTTCCCTCCAAGTGTCTTTTTGAGTATTCTCTGACCATATTGGGAATATCCACAAAGAAACAATTCAGGGAAAAACTTTAGTGATGGTTTCTATTTCTAGAATTCCTGTGAGATGCTGGCAGCAATGGAATTCTGTCTAAAGGACAATAAATTTTACTTGCTTCCTTGTTTTTTTATAAGCCTTGAACTAAATAATGTTTTTCTTTCAGTATGTTTCTCTCCAAGCTTTAAATAGACTACAAAGACAGTCAAGCCTATCATTTGGTCATCCTAATGTATTCAGCACTTTTGTATATGCTAAATATTATTGTATGCCAAAAAGAACATCTGCTTTAGAAAATTGCCAACATTCCTAAGATTACAGCGCTTTACAGTGTGGTAGAATTTCCACTCAACAGTGAGCCACTCACACAGTTTTTCAAACAAATGTCTCAAAAAAAACCAAAAACAAAACAAAAAAAACCACCTCCCATAATACTATTGTTCATAGGAAGCTTAAGAAAACAAACTGACATTACATGTTTACAAGTGAATCCCTATGCTTTGAGATTCTATGATATGAGCATATAAATTAAATTCTTGTTCAAAATATTGTCACCAACTTGTATAAGAACAATATTTCCACTGTCTCCTTTTCCCCAGCAAAAATTTCCATTTTAATCATGAAAGATTCCATGGTTCAGTCAAATTCTTTTACATTCTTTTGAAAAGATAGTATAATTGAATTTTTTAAAAAGCAGTTATGTATGTTTATAATAAAAGGAAGATTTTCCTCTTTAGCCTCTATGTTTTATATTTTTCAGGATGCCAAATGCATGAAATTGCAAAGGAAATGACATTGAAAGGAATATTATTCTCATACAAATGTCCTTTTTGAAGAAAGAGTAGTTGAAAAGAGGATAAAAAAAAGAGGGGATCTTAAGCTTGATAAGTTAATAAAAGAAATTAGTCCTAAACCACTTTTAGTAACAGAAATAATATGGGAAATAAATCTAATATTTTTGTGGGGACTGATCTTTATCCTACAATAGCAAATATTTAGAAATGATTTCTATAATAAGCCTTCAAATTTAGTCTACAGACTATTATTCCATGATGATTAACTCACTTTAGATCTAAAGAGTTCAAAGATTAAGGGAAAGAAAAAACTCATATAAAGATTGATAAATCCCTGGTAGCACCTGGTTGTAAATTTTGGTTTATTTAATTCTGAATAATAGTTTTTGTTCTATTTAACTCCAAAGATAATTTTTTAGTTTCTTGTCCAACTGTGTTTCTGTTTTTTCCTTAACTATGAGTTAGAGTACATAGACTATTCTTTTTTTTTTTAAAGATTTATTTATTTATTTATTTTGAAGAGGGTGGTTTGGGCAGGGGTCGGGTTGGGGAGGGAGGGGAGCAGGCGGGCCACTTCTATTGGTCTTTCATTTCTCTCTGTTCATCCGCATAGACTATTCTTGAATGTAAAAATGTTTGGGACTTGCAGACACAGCTCTTGATTAAATTAAACAAGAGCTCTCTCTGAATTTACTAAAGTGGATATCTGTTTTTAGTTGTTTTTCTGCTTTTTTATTGGCCACCCTACCATCTCCTTTCTCTTCTTTTGGAAAAATCATTTCATTTTTTTTTTTTTTTGTTTGGGATCACTACCATGTGAATCTGGTGAAGCCGTTGATCGCCCTGGTGTACCACACAAGCCACAGGGTAGCTGCCGACTATGGCACCCATTCCCTCAGAATGTTTGTTCAAAGGGTTATGTAAGTGATTGTCTGAATCAAACTCAGTCCTTCCGTGGGTCTCTTCTAAAGCAGAAAGAGGAGAGCTTGCATTATTCCTCTACTTGCAGACAGATTGACATCATTACCAATTACACTGAACATATACCACATGAAGGAAGATGTCTAAAGGAAATGAGGATGAGAATGACACACATTGATATGTTGAGATGACACTTGGAGGAAGGCACTGATGACATTACTTGAAACCAGCTGTGCTCAAGGCCAGCACCTTCTTTTATTTATATGTGCAAGCCGACTTGTTGAAGAAAGAGTAGTTGAAAAGAGGATAAAAAGAGGGATCTTAAGCTTGATAAGTTAATAAAAGAAATTAGTCCTAAACCACTTTTAGTAACAGAAATAATATGGGAAATAAATCTAATATTTTTGTGGGGACTGATCTTTATCCTACAATAGCAAATATTTAGAAATGATTTCTATAATAAGCCTTCAAATTTAGTCTACAGACTATTATTCCATGATGATTAACTCACTTTAGATCTAAAGAGTTCAAAGATTAAGGGAAAGAAAAAACTCATATAAAGATTGATAAATCCCTGGTAGCACCTGGTTGTAAATTTTGGTTTATTTAATTCTGAATAATAGTTTTTGTTCTATTTAACTCCAAAGATAATTTTTTAGTTTCTTGTCCAACTGTGTTTCTGTTTTTTCCTTAACTATGAGTTAGAGTACATAGACTATTCTTTTTTTTTTTAAAGATTTATTTATTTATTTTTTTTGGGCAGGGGTCGGGTTGGGGAGGGAGGGGAGCAGGCGGGCCACTTCTATTGGTCTTTCATTTCTCTCTGTTCATCCGCATAGACTATTCTTGAATGTAAAAATGTTTGGGACTTGCAGACACAGCTCTTGATTAAATTAAACAAGAGCTCTCTCTGAATTTACTAAAGTGGATATCTGTTTTTAGTTGTTTTTCTGCTTTTTTATTGGCCACCCTACCATCTCCTTTCTCTTCTTTTGGAAAAATCATTTCATTTTTTTTTTTTTTTGTTTGGGATCACTACCATGTGAATCTGGTGAAGCCGTTGATCGCCCTGGTGTACCACACAAGCCACAGGGTAGCTGCCGACTATGGCACCCATTCCCTCAGAATGTTTGTTCAAAGGGTTATGTAAGTGATTGTCTGAATCAAACTCAGTCCTTCCGTGGGTCTCTTCTAAAGCAGAAAGAGGAGAGCTTGCATTATTCCTCTACTTGCAGACAGATTGACATCATTACCAATTACACTGAACATATACCACATGAAGGAAGATGTCTAAAGGAAATGAGGATGAGAATGACACACATTGATATGTTGAGATGACACTTGGAGGAAGGCACTGATGACATTACTTGAAACCAGCTGTGCTCAAGGCCAGCACCTTCTTTTATTTATATGTGAGTCAAAATGTCCGCTTTTATACCTGCATCTCCGTTGCTGCCCTCCTATTAGGTTCATCAATACCATTTTTCTAGATTCCACAAATATGCATTAATATACGATATTTGCTCTTCTCTTTCTGACTTACTTCACTGTGTACAATAGGCTCTATGTTCATCCTCCTCATTAGAGCTGTCTCTAATTTGTTCCTTTTATGACTGAGTAATATTCCATTGTATATATGTACCATAGCTTCTTTATCCTTTCATCTGTTGATGAACATCTAGGTCACTTCCATGTCCTAGTTATCATAAATAGTGCTGCAATGAGCATTGGGGTACATGTATATTTTTAAATTTTGGTTTTCTCAGGGTATATGCTCAGTAGTTGGATTGTTGGATCATATCTGGAGTGGCGGAGGGTAGTAGAAAGAAGATGGTTGGACTAGGAGAGTGTAGCATGGAAACGTATACACTAACATATGTAAAACAGATAGTAAAACTTAGCTATGTGACTCAGGGAACTCAACCCACGGCTCTCTGACAACCTAGAGGGGTGGGGTGGGAGGGAGGCTCCAAACGGAGGGGACATACATATACCTACGACTGGTCCATGTCGATATAAGGCAGAAACCAACACAATATTGTAATCATTCTTCAATTTAAAATAAATAAATATTTTAAAAAAGAAAAAAGTGCTGTTTATAAATTTAAAAAATTCTCCCTTTAAATGTAATCTTCTTTCAGACTGAGTTTTTCCACTTGCAATGGAAAGAGGCATTGTGAATACACTGGTCATTTAGCAACAATCATTTAGTGTCTATTCCACTGTTACTTTTAGTTCAGTTAAGTAATGGTGTATCTACCATGAGAAGACATGAAG
This sequence comes from Tragulus kanchil, assembly GCA_022376925.1. Lineage (NCBI taxonomy): Eukaryota > Metazoa > Chordata > Mammalia > Artiodactyla > Tragulidae > Tragulus > Tragulus kanchil. The sequence continues at coordinate 151,700,096 of JAIOJX010000024.1, forward strand.
TTACACTTTAACTGGTAAAATCTGTGATTTAAATGGTAATGCCTGCCATTTTGAAACAAGGGGTTGTTCATGAAAGTTTTTACATGGGTTTGTTACTGTTGACATACTTTGCTAGAAAACAGAAGAGTTTCGTTGGTTGAAAGAGACAGAAACAAGGGTCTATATCAAGAAGTCTCTCAGAACTGCTCGTTAGATTTGTCATGGCTGTCATTCAGGTGTGCTCTTGTGAGGAACTGAAAGGCTGATTACCAATGTCCTATTAGATGACATCCAGACATGGCACGAAAGAGCATTAGCTGTAACTTGGAGACCAAATCCAGGTGAAGCCTAAGAAAAGAGTTAGTGGACCCTATCGTAACATGGAACTCAACAAAGTCTAGAGGACTTGAGTTTCAAGGTCTGTGTCTCTGCCGTATCATCTGCCTTGATTCTCCCTTCCTCTTCATTCTCCTCCTACTGCCACCTCACCTTGACGTCACTTCCTCGAGTCCTTCAGTTCTTTTTGGCTCTCAAAAACCTCCTTTGAAGATCATACATTTGTTTGCAACTGTGCTGCCTGAGATCTCTGCCCAGGATAGAGTACAGCAAAAATTGGGACATTTTTGCATCAGTGTAAAAAAATGAATTTAGAGTTCTTTTCTGTGGAAAACTAGAATAACATTGAATAATTTTTTTGTATTAAAACAGACTGAAGTTTGGGAGATAGACATGCTCACTCTGCTATATTTAAAATAGATAACCAACAAAGGCCTCTTCTAGGAAACACTGTTCTATATTCTACAATAGTCTAAATAGGAAAAGAATTTGAAAAAGAATAGATACATGTATATGTATATCTGAATCACTTTACTGTGCACTTGAAATGAATGCAACATTGTTAATTGACTGTACTCCAATATAAAATAAAGATAAAAAACATACTGAAGTTAAAATTCTGTCTCTGTCACTTACTAGCCCTGTAGTTGTAATCTGTAAAAATGGAGACAATAATAATCTTGTGTCATAAGAATAAAATAGTGCATGAAGTGCCTAATATTGTGCCTACTTATCAATGATGAATTAGGAAATGGCAACTCACTCCAAAATTCTTGCCTTGCCTAGAAAATGTCATGGACAGCAGAGCCTGGGGGCTACTGTCCATGAGGTCACTAAGTCAGACTGAGTGACTGAGCACATATATTATCAATGAAATACATCATCAATAATTTTCATACAGTCATCCTCAAAGGGCTCCTTAACTGAGCTCCATTTCAAAACCAAAAGAAATGAGCCAGTTCAATTTCTCCTCCTAAATCTAAGGTCCTGAAGCTGTTGAAGTTGTTGATGTCCCTTTATCACCAGGTGCCTGCAACACATATATACCTTTAGCCACAGTCAGAAGGCAAACTTACTGTATTCCATATAGTAAAAAGGTAAAGCTTAGCACCCATAGCATGCACTGCACGATATGAAATATTGTGGCTGACCCAGGCTGCTACCACCAAATCTAACAGCTTTTTGTTCATTTGTTCATTTTAAGAATTTGTGAGCCCAAAGCAGCAGAGTTTGCTTTGTTGAGATGTTCTGACCTATAATAATGTCTTTCCTTTCCTTAAGACAGAGTCCTGATTAGCTACTCTGAGCTGATCTGTCCTCTTCCCACATAAAAGATGCAATTCAACAAAGTAAAAATTACTCTATTGCATTTCAACAGAGTAAAAATGGCTGAGAAAACTCATGTGAGTCATTCTCAGGAAGCCAGAACTATTTTAAGAGAGAGAAGAATGTAGCATTATAGAATATGGAGATTTGGATCCTGACTTTGAGAATTTCTTGCTTAGTGAACACCCCAAAAAAAAGGCAGTAATGTGCTTTTTCTCTGATGATTCTGTACAATAGTCTAAATAGGAAAAGAATTTGAAAAAGAATAGATACATGTATATGTATATCTGAATCACTTTACTGTGCACTTGAAATGAATGCAACATTGTTAATTGACTGTACTCCAATATAAAATAAAGATAAAAAACATACTGAAGTTAAAATTCTGTCTCTGTCACTTACTAGCCCTGTAGTTGTAATCTGTAAAAATGGAGACAATAATAATCTTGTGTCATAAGAATAAAATAGTGCATGAAGTGCCTAATATTGTGCCTACTTATCAATGATGAATTAGGAAATGGCAACTCACTCCAAAATTCTTGCCTTGCCTAGAAAATGTCATGGACAGCAGAGCCTGGGGGCTACTGTCCATGAGGTCACTAAGTCAGACTGAGTGACTGAGCACATATATTATCAATGAAATACATCATCAATAATTTTCATACAGTCATCCTCAAAGGGCTCCTTAACTGAGCTCCATTTCAAAACCAAAAGAAATGAGCCAGTTCAATTTCTCCTCCTAAATCTAAGGTCCTGAAGCTGTTGAAGTTGTTGATGTCCCTTTATCACCAGGTGCCTGCAACACATATATACCTTTAGCCACAGTCAGAAGGCAAACTTACTGTATTCCATATAGTAAAAAGGTAAAGCTTAGCACCCATAGCATGCACTGCACGATATGAAATATTGTGGCTGACCCAGGCTCTACCACCAAATCTAACAGCTTTTTGTTCATTTGTTCATTTTAAGAATTTGTGAGCCCAAAGCAGCAGAGTTTGCTTTGTTGAGATGTTCTGACCTATAATAATGTCTTTCCTTTCCTTAAGACAGAGTCCTGATTAGCTACTCTGAGCTGATCTGTCCTCTTCCCACATAAAAGATGCAATTCAACAAAGTAAAAATTACTCTATTGCATTTCAACAGAGTAAAAATGGCTGAGAAAACTCATGTGAGTCATTCTCAGGAAGCCAGAACTATTTTAAGAGAGAGAAGAATGTAGCATTATAGAATATGGAGATTTGGATCCTGACTTTGAGAATTTCTTGCTTAGTGACACCAGGCATATTGCTTTCTCTGTGCTTCGGGTTTTTTTTTTTTTTCTTGTAAAATAGGAAAATATTGTTGTTTGTGAGGATGGACTGAATCAGTAAGTGTGAAACACTTGATATCTAGCAATGACTCAATGAATATTAACTATTCTGATTCTGTGGAGGCCAGCATGAATATTATGATTATCTTAAACTTGTCTCTCCACTTTCATTTCCTGTTCCCTGTAAGTTTTGAAAACGTTAGGTAGTACATTATACCCTTAGAGGTAATGAGTCACTTGAAAGTTTTAGAGGATGTCTGAGTAGGTCAGTATTACATGATATTTCACTTGGAGCAATTGCATTTCAGGGCTCAAGGGTAGTGTGTTCCAGTATTTAATGAGGAAAGTTTTCAGAACTGCTTTTGTGAACTGCTGGAAATCTGAGGTTTAATTCTTTAAAGGAGAGAGTAGCTGTCATTAAACCAAATGGGTTTCAAGGTTTTTCAGGGAGCATTTTTGTGCAGTCTTTATGACATTTTGTTAAGCAGTCAAAAAGTATTTAATTTCGCCTAATTACTATCAACAAATCTAACAATTTTTTGTTAGTTTGTTCATTTCAAGAATTTGTGAACCAGAAGCATCATATTTGCTTGTTGAGATGTTCTGACCTATAATAATTTCCCAGTTTTGGAACTGGCCAGGCCTGAAATGCTATACTTGGAGGATAGAGTCACTTTAAAGAGGAGAAAACAGAACATAGTGTAACTCCATTTTAATGTACTGCCAATAAGCAACAGAGACAATGACTTCACCAATGGCCACTGTGCGTATAACTAGTTTAACATCAGCCATTCCTCTGGAGGAACTTGCTCAAAGAGTCTTATCCTACAATAAGCAAAAAGAACCTCCAAGTGCTGGCTACCAACAATAAAATTAAAAGTCAGCCTACTGAAAGAAGTTATTTGCAAATGATAGATCCAGTAAGGAGTTAATATAAAATATGTACACAGAGCTCATACAACTCAATATAAAAAAATCAGCAATCTACCAAAAATAGGCAGAGGATCTGAATAGTCATGTTTTCCAAAGAAAACAATCACATGGTGAACAAACACATGAAAAGATGCTTCACATCACTAGTCATGCAGATGTTGGCAAGAAGGTGGATAAAAGGGAAACTTCATGTGCTGTTGATGAGAATGTAAACTGGTACAGTCACTATGGAAAATAGTATGGAAACTCCTCAAAAAATTAAAAATCGACTGACCATATGATCCAGCAATTTCACTTCTGGGTACTTACCTGAAAAAAGCTAAACAGAAATTTGAAAAGATATATGCACCTCAATACTTATTGCAGCATTATTTACAATAGCCAAGATATGTAAGCAACCTAAGTATCCATTAATGGATGAATCAACAAAGAATACATTGTATAAAAATACCATAAAAATGTTTACTTTGGATTCTATGATTTTGGAAAATTCATTTACTAATTATAGTATTCTTTGGAAATTCCTTTGGATTTTCATTGTGCAAAATATCTGTAAATAATAGGTTTTATTCTTTCTGATTTTATTTGCTTTTATCTTTTATTTGTTTTAGTATTCTGGTTAGGACTTATAGTACAATGTTTTTTAACATATTATCAAATTTTAAAAGTTCCTTTCTATTCCTAGTTTGCTGAGAGAATTCAACATAAGTGAGGCTTGAGTTGTCAGATATATTTTCCTCATCTCAGATGAATTAAGATGATCTTTTTCTTTTTTTCTTTTGTCAGAATGAATCAGATCCTTTGCTTTTCAAATATTAACCTGAAAAATTTTTTTGTAGCATTTCCCAGTTTTGGAACTGGCCAGGCCTGAAATGCTATACTTGGAGGATAGAGTCACTTTAAAGAGGAGAAAACAGAACATAGTGTAACTCCATTTTAATGTACTGCCAATAAGCAACAGAGACAATGACTTCACCAATGGCCACTGTGCGTATAACTAGTTTAACATCAGCCATTCCTCTGGAGGAACTTGCTCAAAGAGTCTTATCCTACAATAAGCAAAAAGAACCTCCAAGTGCTGGCTACCAACAATAAAATTAAAAGTCAGCCTACTGAAAGAAGTTATTTGCAAATGATAGATCCAGTAAGGAGTTAATATAAAATATGTACACAGAGCTCATACAACTCAATATAAAAAAATCAGCAATCTACCAAAAATAGGCAGAGGATCTGAATAGTCATGTTTTCCAAAGAAAACAATCACATGGTGAACAAACACATGAAAAGATGCTTCACATCACTAGTCATGCAGATGTTGGCAAGAAGGTGGATAAAAGGGAAACTTCATGTGCTGTTGATGAGAATGTAAACTGGTACAGTCACTATGGAAAATAGTATGGAAACTCCTCAAAAAATTAAAAATCGACTGACCATATGATCCAGCAATTTCACTTCTGGGTACTTACCTAAAAAAAGCTAAACAGAAATTTGAAAAGATATATGCACCTCAATACTTATTGCAGCATTATTTACAATAGCCAAGATATGTAAGCAACCTAAGTATCCATTAATGGATGAATCAACAAAGAATACATTGTATAAAAATACCATAAAAATGTTTACTTTGGATTCTATGATTTTGGAAAATTCATTTACTAATTATAGTATTCTTTGGAAATTCCTTTGGATTTTCATTGTGCAAAATATCTGTAAATAATAGGTTTTATTCTTTCTGATTTTATTTGCTTTTATCTTTTATTTGTTTTAGTATTCTGGTTAGGACTTATAGTACAATGTTTTTTAACATATTATCAAATTTTAAAAGTTCCTTTCTATTCCTAGTTTGCTGAGAGAATTCAACATAAGTGAGGCTTGAGTTGTCAGATATATTTTCCTCATCTCAGATGAATTAAGATGATCTTTTTCTTTTTTTCTTTTGTCAGTATAAGCTAAGAATGAATCAGATCCTTTGCTTTTCAAATATTAACCTGATTTTAAATTTTTAAATTATGTCCCTTTGTCATGATATGGCTTAATGCTTCGTTATTCATGTTCAAAGAACATAGTTATGATTTCAATTTTTTTACATTTGTTGTTTGCCTTATGGCTAGGGGTATACTCACATAAAATTGTTACACCTGGGCTTCCCTTATGGTCCAGTGGGTAAGGACACTGCCTTGCAGTGCTAAGGGGCACCAGTTCGATCCCTGACCTGGGAAGATCCCACATGCCGCCAAGCGGCTGGACGGATGTGTCCAATTACCGAGCCGGAGCTCTGGAGCGCATGCACCCAGAGCCAGTGCTCTGCAGCCAGAGAGGCCACTGTGATGGAAGGCCCACACAGGCCAAAGAACAAAGATAAATAAATGAAAGATCAGTTAAATGAAAGACCAATAGAAGTGGCCAAAAAAAAAAAAAAATCGTTACACCTTTCTCTGTTGAACTGACTTATTGTGTAATGTCTCGTCTTCAGCAATACTGCTTGACTTACAGTCTAATTTTTAAGATATGAATTTGGTATGTGACATTACTTTTAACTTAATGTATGTATAATATTCTTTTGCTTTAATACCTCTATGTCCTAATTTTTATTTTTGTGGCCTTATTTTGAAGCACACCTTTTGTATTTGTTTCTCTGTGTCTATATCATTATTTACAATAGCCAAGATATGTAAGCAAATTCCTATGGATGAATCAACAAAGAATACATTGTATAAAAATACCATAAAAATGTTTACTTTGGATTCTATGATTTTGGAAAATTCATTTACTAATTATAGTATTCTTTGGAAATTCCTTTGGATTTTCATTGTGCAAAATATCTGTAAATAATAGGTTTTATTCTTTCTGATTTTATTTGCTTTTATCTTTTATTTGTTTTAGTATTCTGGTTAGGACTTATAGTACAATGTTTTTTAACATATTATCAAATTTTAAAAGTTCCTTTCTATTCCTAGTTTGCTGAGAGAATTCAACATAAGTGAGGCTTGAGTTGTCAGATATATTTTCCTCATCTCAGATGAATTAAGATGATCTTTTTCTTTTTTTCTTTTGTCAGTATAAGCTAAGAATGAATCAGATCCTTTGCTTTTCAAATATTAACCTGATTTTAAATTTTTAAATTATGTCCCTTTGTCATGATATGGCTTAATGCTTCGTTATTCATGTTCAAAGAACATAGTTATGATTTCAATTTTTTTACATTTGTTGTTTGCCTTATGGCTAGGGGTATACTCACATAAAATTGTTACACCTGGGCTTCCCTTATGGTCCAGTGGGTAAGGACACTGCCTTGCAGGGCAAAGGGCACCAGTTCGATCCCTGACCTGGGAAGATCCCACATGACGCCAAGCAGCTGGACGGATGTGTCCAATTACCGAGCCGGAGCTCTGGAGCGCATGCACCCAGAGCCAGTGCTCTGCAGCCAGAGAGGCCACTGTGATGGAAGGCCCACACAGGCCAAAGAACAAAGATAAATAAATGAAAGATCAGTTAAATGAAAGACCAATAGAAGTGGCCAAAAAAAAAAAAAAATCGTTACACCTTTCTCTGTTGAACTGACTTATTGTGTAATGTCTCGTCTTCAGCAATACTGCTTGACTTACAGTCTAATTTTTAAGATATGAATTTGGTATGTGACATTACTTTTAACTTAATGTATGTATAATATTCTTTTGCTTTAATACCTCTATGTCCTAATTTTTATTTTTGTGGCCTTATTTTTGAAGCACACCTTTTGTATTTGTTTCTCTGTGTCTATATCATCTGTATCTATATGTTGTTTTATGTGTGTTATCCTGCTTAATGAATAAAAGGAGTGGTTTTTCATGGGAAGTTATTGAGTTTTACTTTAAAACTTTGTAAACAATTTTTTACTGTAATATAGTTTGTTTACAATGTTTTGTTAAATTCCAGGTGTATAGCAAAGCGTTTCAGTTGCACACACACACACACACACACATATATAACTATTCAAAAAATTCTTTTCCATTATATGTTATTGCAAAATATTGAGTACAGGGCTTCCCTGGTGGTCTAGTGGGTAAGGACATTGCCCTGCAGTAAGGGGCGCCGGTTTGATCCCTGGCCTGGGAAGATCCTTCGTGCCGCGGAGCGGCTGGACCAATGTGTCCAACTACCGTGCCGGAGCCCTGGAGCGCATGCGCCCAGAGCCGGTGCTAGGCAATGAGAGAGGCCACTGCAATGGGAAGCCCCCACAGGTCAAAGAACAAAGATAGATGAAAACAGATAAATGAAAGACCAATAGAAGTGGCCCCTCACCAAAAAAAAATTTGTAAAAAAATATTGAGTACAGTTCCCTGTGTGACACAGTAGTTCCTTATTGGTTATTTTATATATAGTGATGTGTATATTTGAATCTCAAACTCCTAATTTAACCTTCCCCACTTTCCTTTTCAGTAACTATGTTTGTTTCTATGTCTGTAAGTCTGTTTTGAAAATAAGTTCATTTATGTCATATTTTAGATTCCATATATAAATGATATCATATGTTATTTGTCTTTCTCTAACTTACTTCACTTAACTTGATAATAAAAATGGAAGACTACTCAGCTACAATTGGCATTGATTCATTCTTTTTATAACTGAGTGGGCTTCCATTTGTATATTTGTACCACATCTTCTTTATCCATTCCTCTGTTTTTTTTTTTTTTTCAGGCAGGCCACTTCTATTGGTCTTTTCATTTATCTATTTTATCCATTCCTCTGTTGATGGACATTTAGATTGCTTCCACATCTTGGCAACTGTAAATCATGGTGCTATAATTCTCTTTTATTTTACCTGAGGAACAATTATAAGAATAGTCCAGACCTTACCGAAAATAATTTTGCATCTCAGTTCTTTAGGGGTTTCTTCTGTTAATTAGGATGATTGTGCCTAGATAGCATCAAAACACCAAAGCAAATTGTCCACCTGGTTAAATCACGTTAAAAAAAAAAAGGAAAAGACATAGAAAAACAGTTTAAAGGTTTCTTAAATGAATACTAATATTTTCTTGTTCTGTAGATACCACATTATTATCTCTTTCAGAATAGATAGATAGTAATTAGTTTGCTCCAAATTGCATCTTCTATATTTTCCAAGAAATGCTTCAACTGAGTCTCCTCACACTCTGGGGACCAGAAAGTTCAAGCAGAACCTTGTTCTTTCATATTAATTAGGTATTTAAGGGCACATGTCTGCCTGAAGCTGGGCCAGTCAGAGCTCTGTTTTGGGGTTTTAAAATGCTAGATTAGAGAGACCAGATTCCATGTTTTCTTTAATCTGAAGATTGAATCTCCAATTCTGAATAGGGTGAAAATATGCTCTATCCTTGGGAAGAAGCTGGTTCATAGCAGATTCAGAGAAAACCAATAAACAGAAATGGAGTCACCTAGCAGCAGTCCTCAAAGGTTTTTCTTCTTTTTTTGGGCACTTCTATTGGTCTTTCATTTATTTATTTTCATCCATCTTTGTTCTTTGGCCCCTGTGGGCCTCCCATCTCAGTGGTCTCTCTTGTTGCAGAGCACTGGATCTGGGCGCATGCGCTCTAGAGCTCCGGCTCGGTAGTTGGACACATTGGTCTTGCTGCTCCACGGCACATGGGATCTTCCCAGGCCAGGGATTGAACCGTCGTCCCTTGCACTGCAAGGCAATGTCCTTACCCACTGGACCACTAGGGAAGCCCCTCAAAGATTTTGTGGAGCACATTTTTCCATGAACCAGGGTGGGGGAGGATGGTTTGGGGATTATTCAAGCACATTACATTTACTGTGCACTTTATTTCTATTATTATGACATCAGCTCCACCTCCAATTATCAGTTACTTGACCCCGGAGTTTGGGGATCCCTGAACTAGAGGACTCCCTGTTGTCCCTTCAGTTACCTGAGTCAACAAATTCTTCCTTAAATAAGTGCAGTTTCTTCCAGTCACAGCCAGAAGAGTTCCGACTAAAGCATTCTCTTTTTATTTTCCTGAGGACTGAAAGTTCTAAGCTGGAATTCATTGTTTGAACCATTATGGCTTAGTTTGAAGATCTTTCATATTTCAAAAGTCTTTCTGAATGTCACATTTATTACTTCAATCAAAGCATCTTAGCATATTGGAAAGCATACAGGGGAGAAGTTTCAAGGTCCAGAAAGCTAATTTTGCTCTCTGAGCCTCTGATTTCTCACCTAAGTAATGGAGTGAATATTTTGAGTATCACATGGTGTGTGGAAAAGACTAATTGAACTGAAAGAACTGAAAAAATAATCCTAGAAAGCACTAGATTCTGAAAGGAAGACAAGGAAGATGATTTTTTTCAAAGAGAAGGCAGTTTTAGAGAATTCAATAAATCAAATATAAGATGGTGCTAGGAACACAACTAATACCTCCTTCAATAGTACACTGTGGTCTTTTCTGTGGGTTTCCAAAGCTACAGTGCTCTCTCAGCTCTTGTGAGTGGGAACAGGTTGGGAATGAGAGAGAGTTAATTTCCCTGGTGGAAACTCTCAAGCGATGAGGGTGTGAGCAGATACCTCCTCTCCTTGTCCTTCACTGAGAAAAATCTAAGGCTACATAGTTCCTCAGTGGGAACCCCAGCTGCCCAAAGTGGTAACCAGCTAAATAAGACACATTTTATTGCCTTTCCCCCTTCTATGTTATTCTCCCTGCTCCCTTCCTTCTGCTTGTCCCAATCTTGTCCAAAATAAACTACCCAGATGACATCACTTAGATGTGACTTTCCAGAGATTCAGGGATAAGATAGCACAGTAAACATTTAATTACCTAAGTCAACTGAAAGGAGAAAAAGCATTGAAGATACTAATATTTGTCCAAAAAAAGGTAAACATTTAATTACCTAAGTCAGCATTACATTTACTGTGCACTTTATTTCTATTATTATGACATCAGCTCCACCTCCAATTATCAGTTACTTGACCCCGGAGTTTGGGGATCCCTGAACTAGAGGACTCCCTGTTGTCCCTTCAGTTACCTGAGTCAACAAATTCTTCCTTAAATAAGTGCAGTTTCTTCCAGTCACAGCCAGAAGAGTTCCGACTAAAGCATTCTCTTTTATTTTCCTGAGGACTGAAAGTTCTAAGCTGGAATTCATTGTTTGAACCATTATGGCTTAGTTTGAAGATCTTTCATATTTCAAAAGTCTTTCTGAATGTCACATTTATTACTTCAATCAAAGCATCTTAGCATATTGGAAAGCATACAGGGGAGAAGTTTCAAGGTCCAGAAAGCTAATTTTGCTCTCTGAGCCTCTGATTTCTCACCTAAGTAATGGAGTGAATATTTTGAGTATCACATGGTGTGTGGAAAAGACTAATTGAACTGAAAGAACTGAAAAAATAATCCTAGAAAGCACTAGATTCTGAAAGGAAGACAAGGAAGATGATTTTTTTCAAAGAGAAGGCAGTTTTAGAGAATTCAATAAATCAAATATAAGATGGTGCTAGGAACACAACTAATACCTCCTTCAATAGTACACTGTGGTCTTTTCTGTGGGTTTCCAAAGCTACAGTGCTCTCTCAGCTCTTGTGAGTGGGAACAGGTTGGGAATGAGAGAGAGTTAATTTCCCTGGTGGAAACTCTCAAGCGATGAGGGTGTGAGCAGATACCTCCTCTCCTTGTCCTTCACTGAGAAAAATCTAAGGCTACATAGTTCCTCAGTGGGAACCCCAGCTGCCCAAAGTGGTAACCAGCTAAATAAGACACATTTTATTGCCTTTCCCCCTTCTATGTTATTCTCCCTGCTCCCTTCCTTCTGCTTGTCCCAATCTTGTCCAAAATAAACTACCCAGATGACATCACTTAGATGTGACTTTCCAGAGATTCAGGGATAAGATAGCACAGTAAACATTTAATTACCTAAGTCAACTGAAAGGAGAAAAAGCATTGAAGATACTAATATTTGTCAATACAAATATTTGAAGACTCACTGGACTCCCAAGTATTACTATTAATCCCCAGGAAACAAAGAGTTTTAGTTTGATAAACTCAATTATATTAAACCAGTATAATCAAAATTCCCTATTTGATCTTAGAATGAAGACTGACATACATAAATGCACATGCAAATAAACCCATATGCATATATCAAACAGTCTGTGGGAAGCATTTCCAGAGCATTCTTATTTGTGGTATTAGTTGTCTGATTTTAGTGGATAGCAGCAAGAAAGACATTTGTTCACCTCAGATAAATTTATAAATTAATGAGTAGATGTACATTAAGCAATGTACTGTTTTAGCATCCATGTATAAATAAAATATTTCTAATTTTGGTAAAATGCTATTAGATACACTAGAATTAAATAAGGAAGGAGGTACATGCCTTTCTTTCAAGAAGTCAGTTCCTTTCTTCCACTGAGCCCAACGCTATCTACTCTTCCCTCTTACTATATGTTTTAAAATCAGCTATCAAGTATTTCATGAAATAGAATCAATTTAGATGTTCATTTGGGATGAGACTGCTGTGATATAACTCTGATTGTACTTTCAAAGGAAATAATATATTTTCCAAAGGAAGAATACTTACATGTAAATATGATACCATGGTTTGTGCAGAAAGGTACTATTTTGGAATTACTAATGAATAGTTTCCCCTGACATCTCCTTTTCCTCTTTGAACTTTCTCCCCTCAAACAGGTGTAAAACAACAAGCAGAAAAAAGTCTCTTTTGCTCCTTAGTTGTTCACTTACTTGTTCAATTACTAGGTCATGTCTGATTCTGTGACCCCATGAACTATAGTACACCTGGCTCTTCTGTCCTCCACTGTCCCCTAGAGTTTGTGGAACTAGCTGCCCAAAGTGGTAACCAGCTAAATAAGACACATTTTATTGCCTTTCCCCCTTCTATGTTATTCTCCCTGCTCCCTTCCTTCTGCTTGTCCCAATCTTGTCCAAAATAAACTACCCAGATGACATCACTTAGATGTGACTTTCCAGAGATTCAGGGATAAGATAGCACAGTAAACATTTAATTACCTAAGTCAACTGAAAGGAGAAAAAGCATTGAAGATACTAATATTTGTCAATACAAATATTTGAAGACTCACTGGACTCCCAAGTATTACTATTAATCCCCAGGAAACAAAGAGTTTTAGTTTGATAAACTCAATTATATTAAACCAGTATAATCAAAATTCCCTATTTGATCTTAGAATGAAGACTGACATACATAAATGCACATGCAAATAAACCCATATGCATATATCAAACAGTCTGTGGGAAGCATTTCCAGAGCATTCTTATTTGTGGTATTAGTTGTCTGATTTTAGTGGATAGCAGCAAGAAAGACATTTGTTCACCTCAGATAAATTTATAAATTAATGAGTAGATGTACATTAAGCAATGTACTGTTTTAGCATCCATGTATAAATAAAATATTTCTAATTTTGGTAAAATGCTATTAGATACACTAGAATTAAATAAGGAAGGAGGTACATGCCTTTCTTTCAAGAAGTCAGTTCCTTTCTTCCACTGAGCCCAACGCTATCTACTCTTCCCTCTTACTATATGTTTTAAAATCAGCTATCAAGTATTTCATGAAATAGAATCAATTTAGATGTTCATTTGGGATGAGACTGCTGTGATATAACTCTGATTGTACTTTCAAAGGAAATAATATATTTTCCAAAGGAAGAATACTTACATGTAAATATGATACCATGGTTTGTGCAGAAAGGTACTATTTTGGAATTACTAATGAATAGTTTCCCCTGACATCTCCTTTTCCTCTTTGAACTTTCTCCCCTCAAACAGGTGTAAAACAACAAGCAGAAAAAAGTCTCTTTTGCTCCTTAGTTGTTCACTTACTTGTTCAATTACTAGGTCATGTCTGATTCTGTGACCCCATGAACTATAGTACACCTGGCTCTTCTGTCCTCCACTGTCCCCTAGAGTTTGCTTGAATTCATTGTCCACTGAGTTGGTGATGCTATCTGACCATCTCATCTTCTGCCACCCCTTTCTCCTTTTTTGCTTTCAATCTTACCCAGCATCAGAGTCTTTTCCAATGAGTCAGCTCTTTGCATTAGGTGGCAAAGTATTGGCTAGCAACAGTGCTTCCAATGAATATTCAGCGCTGATTTCTTTTAGGATTGACTGGTTTGATCTCCTCAGAGGACTATGTTTATCAGTCTGTTTATAAATAAAGTGTTTTATTATTTGATGATACTTTATTAAATGATATAGAAAGCAGTGAAATACTATTAAACACATTTATGCTTGAATTAAACAGAGGCCGTTCAGATCTCATTTTTAAAACGTCAGCTCTTTTCTTCCATTAAGCCTTAAACTTAGTGTATGATATCAACTTCCTGTCTTCAGAAGAACAAAAATTACTCAAAATATTGACAAAAGATGTCAGAGAAAACATGAGAAAACAACTCTCCAACTGCTCCCACCACCTTGGAAACATTCCCTGGGTGTGTGAGGGAGAGAAGTCAGAAGGGACACAAGGAATGTACTGTGAGTGGGCCACAGTGAAATGCCTCTCGTCTGGCTTCCATGTTTGTGCCCCAGAGGGGCAGGAAAACAAAACACAGTTAAACGTGTGGCACCCGAAAGACACGTGTCTCCTTTCCTAGTTCAATCTGAGAAAGAATATGGCCCCAGAAAGTTGAACTGACTGAATAGCCTACCTCAGCTCATAGGACCTTAAAACAGACCAACTAGGATTTCCAAAGTCTGTGGAAAGAAAAATTGATAATTTATGTACATCTGACAGGAACATAGGAGTAATGGCAACAGTTGCTGGCCCTGATGGGGTCATGTTAACAACAACCAGGACAAACTCGGGGATATGCAGGGTCCGGTGACTGAGACTCAGATTGGATGATGGACATCTCTGTGGGTTCCAGTGTCCACAGCAAACAATAGGCCAGTTGCCCCACCCCCTCCACATTTGCATCGCTACTATCTCATCACTGTGTAAGACCCGTGAACAGAGGAGCCTGGAGGGCTGCATTCCTTTGGAATGTAGTGAAGAGTCTGATAAATTTAGCAACTAAACAACAGGCACAGCAAAACTTGGTTAAGCTTGAGTATAACTCAAGAGAAAATAGAGGGGACCCTGACTTTCATTCACCTCTCTGGAAAAGTGAGGACACAAACTAGAAATTACTTTAGATTATAGAAAATACAGGAGTTTTGTATTCTTGAATGTATGTCTAGCAACAGTGCTTCCAATGAATATTCAGCGCTGTTTTTTAGGATTGACTGGTTTGATCTCCTCAGAGGACTATGTTTATCAGTCTGTTTATAAATAAAGTGTTTTATTATTTGATGATACTTTATTAAATGATATAGAAAGCAGTGAAATACTATTAAACACATTTATGCTTGAATTAAACAGAGGCCGTTCAGATCTCATTTTTAAAACGTCAGCTCTTTTCTTCCATTAAGCCTTAAACTTAGTGTATGATATCAACTTCCTGTCTTCAGAAGAACAAAAATTACTCAAAATATTGACAAAAGATGTCAGAGAAAACATGAGAAAACAACTCTCCAACTGCTCCCACCACCTTGGAAACATTCCCTGGGTGTGTGAGGGAGAGAAGTCAGAAGGGACACAAGGAATGTACTGTGAGTGGGCCACAGTGAAATGCCTCTCGTCTGGCTTCCATGTTTGTGCCCCAGAGGGGCAGGAAAACAAAACACAGTTAAACGTGTGGCACCCGAAGACACGTGTCTCCTTTCCTAGTTCAATCTGAGAAAGAATATGGCCCCAGAAAGTTGAACTGACTGAATAGCCTACCTCAGCTCATAGGACCTTAAAACAGACCAACTAGGATTTCCAAAGTCTGTGGAAAGAAAAATTGATAATTTATGTACATCTGACAGGAACATAGGAGTAATGGCAACAGTTGCTGGCCCTGATGGGGTCATGTTAACAACAACCAGGACAAACTCGGGGATATGCAGGGTCCGGTGACTGAGACTCAGATTGGATGATGGACATCTCTGTGGGTTCCAGTGTCCACAGCAAACAATAGGCCAGTTGCCCCACCCCCTCCACATTTGCATCGCTACTATCTCATCACTGTGTAAGACCCGTGAACAGAGGAGCCTGGAGGGCTGCATTCCTTTGGAATGTAGTGAAGAGTCTGATAAATTTAGCAACTAAACAACAGGCACAGCAAAACTTGGTTAAGCTTGAGTATAACTCAAGAGAAAATAGAGGGGACCCTGACTTTCATTCACCTCTCTGGAAAAGTGAGGACACAAACTAGAAATTACTTTAGATTATAGAAAATACAGGATTTTTCAGTATTCTTGAATGTATGTGAAGATCTGATATATACATCAATCACAGTTGTATTTTTCATAGAAATTTTGCTTAGTGAAATGATATATTTCTTCTTTCTTCTAGATTAAAATAAAAATAATCTCCTTACAAAAAGCATTAATGTGACTTTTTAAAAAGACTATTGTCAAACCAGAAAAAAAGCAAATTAGAAAACACAAACGTGTTGAACGTTTAAAAGAAACTGAAGGCTGCTTACTCTTTTTGACTTTGGCTTTCTTCATCTGAGAACATACTGCAATCATGACAGTTCTGTTTCTGCACACGTAGGCTTAAAACTCACATATTGTCTCCATATTACTAAAAACTTTTAGTCTGATTCATTAATGTCACAGTACAGAAAGATGGTTGTATTTTTGCTTGATTTGCATGTACCATTTGACAGCCTCCCACTTAGAACCAGCAGGCTGGTTGGGTAGTCATTATACTTTGCAAAGAGAATTCTTACAAGGAAATATTCGTTCAACAGAAAGGGGAAAATGAAACTCACAGATTTCAGCACAACACGAATTGATTTGCTTCAGACAGTGAAAATCTCCATGTTAAGGTTAGGCAATTAAGATCTTTCTCATTTAAATTCCTTTACATTTTCTTTCGAGAAGTGAGTTTTCTTTAGTTAAGAAAATTGGAGCAATCTAACCCCCTCCCTCCTCTATCTGCATAAATATTACTTAAATTATGATAATTGTGCTTAAGAAATGTCAGCCATGATTTACCCCCATCTGGTTCCGCATCCCCCAAACCTCCGTTTCCACTCACACATTCACTTTGTAAATTGCTCTTTCAAGTAATCTAATGTGAATTGGTTGCATTGAAAGCCACAATTGGCCTCTCTGTATCCTTGGCCTTTGCAATGTGACCTTGCAGATTCTGCCATCGGGAGGTAAGTCTACTTCTTTACACCGTGAGACTGGGCTGGCCTTGTGACTTGCTTTGGCCAATAGAATTTGATAGAAGCAACACTGTACCACTTCTGACTTTCATTCACCTCTCTGGAAAAGTGAGGACACAAACTAGAAATTACTTTAGATTATAGAAAATACAGGATTTTTCAGTATTCTTGAATGTATGTGAAGATCTGATATATACATCAATCACAGTTGTATTTTTCATAGAAATTTTGCTTAGTGAAATGATATATTTCTTCTTTCTTCTAGATTAAAATAAAAATAATCTCCTTACAAAAAGCATTAATGTGACTTTTTAAAAAGACTATTGTCAAACCAGAAAAAAAGCAAATTAGAAAACACAAACGTGTTGAACGTTTAAAAGAAACTGAAGGCTGCTTACTCTTTTTGACTTTGGCTTTCTTCATCTGAGAACATACTGCAATCATGACAGTTCTGTTTCTGCACACGTAGGCTTAAAACTCACATATTGTCTCCATATTACTAAAAACTTTTAGTCTGATTCATTAATGTCACAGTACAGAAAGATGGTTGTATTTTTGCTTGATTTGCATGTACCATTTGACAGCCTCCCACTTAGAACCAGCAGGCTGGTTGGGTAGTCATTATACTTTGCAAAGAGAATTCTTACAAGGAAATATTCGTTCAACAGAAAGGGGAAAATGAAACTCACAGATTTCAGCACAACACGAATTGATTTGCTTCAGACAGTGAAAATCTCCATGTTAAGGTTAGGCAATTAAGATCTTTCTCATTTAAATTCCTTTACATTTTCTTTCGAGAAGTGAGTTTTCTTTAGTTAAGAAAATTGGAGCAATCTAACCCCCTCCCTCCTCTATCTGCATAAATATTACTTAAATTATGATAATTGTGCTTAAGAAATGTCAGCCATGATTTACCCCCATCTGGTTCCGCATCCCCCAAACCTCCGTTTCCACTCACACATTCACTTTGTAAATTGCTCTTTCAAGTAATCTAATGTGAATTGGTTGCATTGAAAGCCACAATTGGCCTCTCTGTATCCTTGGCCTTTGCAATGTGACCTTGCAGATTCTGCCATCGGGAGGTAAGTCTACTTCTTTACACCGTGAGACTGGGCTGGCCTTGTGACTTGCTTTGGCCAATAGAATTTGATAGAAGCAACACTGTACCACTTCTGAGCTTAGATCTCAGGGGTCACGTATGTTTCTGCTTTGTCTCTTGAAACCATACCACCACACCACTGATGTGTGAATAGACCTGGATTATACTGAATGTTAACACTTCAACATATGAATTTTGGAGGAATATGGATCTATAACAGTGTCTCAAAAGGCCATATAGTTAAACCCCTAAGTAAGATGTGCCTACATCTAGATTTTCCTAACAAAGTGGATGAAAAATCTATTTTAAATATTAGTTGCATTGATTGTTCAACAGCAGTTGTATTAATCATTTCTGTTATAGTCATTAGGTCCTTATGTATACTTACAACTTTTAAATTTGTTGAAATTAATTTTTATTTCAATTCAACATGTGTACTCTCTTCTATGTAATTAGGGAATGAGTAGTTCATGTATTGTCAAAATTTTACTTCTTGAAGGCAGAATGGTTACATCATTACTTCTCTTTTATTTATAGATGTTTATGATTCCCAAGACATTATCTAAAACCACTGATAATACTGGTTAAAATCTCTAGAGTTTATTTCTTCTAGGCAACATTTGAAATTTGCTTAAATTAAATAACTTATTATGCAAAGCATGCTGTTTCCATGGTACCCAAAGATAAAACTCAGAACAACATAAATCTGTTCTTCTACAGGAGAAAAAATACACATAGAAAAAAATCTTTTTAAAGAAAATTAAACAAAATTTAATTTGTTAAAAGTAACAAAAGTATGTTAATTTTAGTTGATATAATTGATGTTTACATTAGCGTAGGAGCTGATCTATAGTGTACATATATGTATATATATTAATTTAACACACACATATATACACACATACATATACTCAAAATATCTATACAGTATATATAAATATGGGCTTCCCAGGCGTCCCAGTGATAAAGAACTGCTTGTCAATGCAACAGATGCAGGAGATGTGGGTTCCATCCTTGGGTCTGGAAGAGTCCGTGGAGTATGAATGGTAACCCGCTCCAATATTCTTGCCTGAATAATTATATCAACAGAAGAACCTGGCGGGGTACAGGCCATAGACTCACAAAGAGTTGTACATGACTGAGCACACATTGCACATACACATATATAACTATATATATGTTATAGTATATATGTGTTATATATACTATATCTCTACACATGCATAGATATATACTATAGATAGCATAGATATAGATATATATTATATATGCATATATCTGTATAGTAGAGTCATCTCTGTATAATGGCTTTAGTCACTTTCTTAAGAGTACACTGTACTGATCTCTGCTAGTTTCCTAACATTCTTAAATTAATTTCATTGATTCTCTTATTCTCTGAATTAAGTACTAGTGAGATTCTATAATGCATGAGGTACTATTCTAAATTCCAGGGATATGGTGGCCACCAACTGAGACAAAGACCCTGCTTCTCGGAATCTTACTACCTAACAGAGGGATGACAAGCTAAAATAAATATAAAATGCACCATTAAATACGTCTGTGTGTTATGAAGAAAAATAAATCAAGATAATTGGAGAGCAGAGAGGAATTCTTATTTTAATAGATGAGTTGGGGACAGTATCTCTGAAGATATGTGATTTGAGTAGAGAGCTAATTGAACTAAAAAACAGATCATACATATTATCGAGAGGAAGAAAGATGCATACAGAAGAAACAGCAAATGTCAAGGAAATAGTCACAACTTTTAAGAAAACTTCTAGCTCAAGTAGTATTTCTTCTAGGCAACATTTGAAATTTGCTTAAATTAAATAACTTATTATGCAAAGCATGCTGTTTCCATGGTACCCAAAGATAAAACTCAGAACAACATAAATCTGTTCTTCTACAGGAGAAAAAATACACATAGAAAAAAATCTTTTTAAAGAAAATTAAACAAAATTTAATTTGTTAAAAGTAACAAAAGTATGTTAATTTTAGTTGATATAATTGATGTTTACATTAGCGTAGGAGCTGATCTATAGTGTACATATATGTATATATATTAATTTAACACACACATATATACACACATACATATACTCAAAATATCTATACAGTATATATAAATATGGGCTTCCCAGGCGTCCCAGTGATAAAGAACTGCTTGTCAATGCAACAGATGCAGGAGATGTGGGTTCCATCCTTGGGTCTGGAAGAGTCCGTGGAGTATGAATGGTAACCCGCTCCAATATTCTTGCCTGAATAATTATATCAACAGAAGAACCTGGCGGGGTACAGGCCATAGACTCACAAAGAGTTGTACATGACTGAGCACACATTGCACATACACATATATAACTATATATATGTTATAGTATATATGTGTTATATATACTATATCTCTACACATGCATAGATATATACTATAGATAGCATAGATATAGATATATATTATATATGCATATATCTGTATAGTAGAGTCATCTCTGTATAATGGCTTTAGTCACTTTCTTAAGAGTACACTGTACTGATCTCTGCTAGTTTCCTAACATTCTTAAATTAATTTCATTGATTCTCTTATTCTCTGAATTAAGTACTAGTGAGATTCTATAATGCATGAGGTACTATTCTAAATTCCAGGGATATGGTGGCCACCAACTGAGACAAAGACCCTGCTTCTCGGAATCTTACTACCTAACAGAGGGATGACAAGCTAAAATAAATATAAAATGCACCATTAAATACGTCTGTGTGTTATGAAGAAAAATAAATCAAGATAATTGGAGAGCAGAGAGGAATTCTTATTTTAATAGATGAGTTGGGGACAGTATCTCTGAAGATATGTGATTTGAGTAGAGAGCTAATTGAACTAAAAAACAGATCATACATATTATCGAGAGGAAGAAAGATGCATACAGAAGAAACAGCAAATGTCAAGGCCTGAAATAGTCACAACTTTTAAGAAAACTTCTAGCTCAAGTAGTATTTCCTACTCCTTTATTGCTTTTCAAGTGTTTAATTGGTATGTTTTATTTTCATTTTTACTTATTTATTTTTTAAGTGAGTTTTGAAATGTAGCAAGGGAAACTTTGTGGAAAAAGAGTAAAGAATGTTCTCCCTGGAAATTTCTGAGATTAGCATGCTAGGGTCCAGGCCAACACTCCTGTCATGGCTTGTTCTGTCGTGCCTTAGGAACTGTGCAGGGATTCTACAGTTCTGCTCTGTCTGCTTTCTCTCC
This sequence comes from Tragulus kanchil, assembly GCA_022376925.1. Taxonomy (NCBI): domain Eukaryota; kingdom Metazoa; phylum Chordata; class Mammalia; order Artiodactyla; family Tragulidae; genus Tragulus; species Tragulus kanchil. The sequence continues at coordinate 151,721,508 of JAIOJX010000024.1, forward strand.
AGATCTTGTTCCCTGCCACTGCGTCCCTCCTCACTGGATGCTTGGTCTGCGTGTGCGATAATTCCTTCGTGGCAGGCTGAGCTGTGTATTTAGGGTCTACCATGTGCTGTGTGTGGTTCAGAAAGCCTGTCATGTGGCCCCTGTGCTCTGAACCATGAGGACAGGGAGGGAGCTGTTCCCTCCTGGGTGGGAGGATTAGATGGGCCTCTTGCAAATGAAATTCTGCCTCATTGAAAACGCAATGAAGTTCCTACCATCTATTGGCAATACAAGGATCTCATGTTTTAGTAATATAGTGAGCATATGTATGTAAGCTTTTAGAATTGATACTAGAAGTTGAGGGGCTTCCCAGGTGGCACAGTGGTAAATCTGAATTAAAGAGTACACTGTACTGATCTCTGCTAGTTTCCTAACATTCTTAAATTAATTTCATTGATTCTCTTATTCTCTGAATTAAGTACTAGTGAGATTCTATAATGCATGAGGTACTATTCTAAATTCCAGGGATATGGTGGCCACCAACTGAGACAAAGACCCTGCTTCTCGGAATCTTACTACCTAACAGAGGGATGACAAGCTAAAATAAATATAAAATGCACCATTAAATACGTCTGTGTGTTATGAAGAAAAATAAATCAAGATAATTGGAGAGCAGAGAGGAATTCTTATTTTAATAGATGAGTTGGGGACAGTATCTCTGAAGATATGTGATTTGAGTAGAGAGCTAATTGAACTAAAAAACAGATCATACATATTATCGAGAGGAAGAAAGATGCATACAGAAGAAACAGCAAATGTCAAGGCCTGAAATAGTCACAACTTTTAAGAAAACTTCTAGCTCAAGTAGTATTTCCTACTCCTTTATTGCTTTTCAAGTGTTTAATTGGTATGTTTTATTTTCATTTTTACTTATTTATTTTTTAAGTGAGTTTTGAAATGTAGCAAGGGAAACTTTGTGGAAAAAGAGTAAAGAATGTTCTCCCTGGAAATTTCTGAGATTAGCATGCTAGGGTCCAGGCCAACACTCCTGTCATGGCTTGTTCTGTCGTGCCTTAGGAACTGTGCAGGGATTCTACAGTTCTGCTCTGTCTGCTTTCTCTCCAGATCTTGTTCCCTGCCACTGCGTCCCTCCTCACTGGATGCTTGGTCTGCGTGTGCGATAATTCCTTCGTGGCAGGCTGAGCTGTGTATTTAGGGTCTACCATGTGCTGTGTGTGGTTCAGAAAGCCTGTCATGTGGCCCCTGTGCTCTGAACCATGAGGACAGGGAGGGAGCTGTTCCCTCCTGGGTGGGAGGATTAGATGGGCCTCTTGCAAATGAAATTCTGCCTCATTGAAAACGCAATGAAGTTCCTACCATCTATTGGCAATACAAGGATCTCATGTTTTAGTAATATAGTGAGCATATGTATGTAAGCTTTTAGAATTGATACTAGAAGTTGAGGGGCTTCCCAGGTGGCACAGTGGTAAAGAATCTGCCTACTGGGGCTTCCCTGGTGGTCCAGTGGGTAAGGACACCGCCTTGCAGTGCAAGGGGCGCCAGTTCGATCCCTGGCCTGGGAAGATCCCACGTGCTGCGGAGCGGATGGATGTGTCCAATTACTGAGCTGGAGCTCTGGAGTGCGTGCGCCCAGAGCCGGTGCTCTGCGACAATAGAGGCCACTGTGATGGGAGGCCCACACGGGCTAAAGGACAAAGGTGGATGAAAATAGATAAATGAAAGACGAATAGGAGTGGCCCACCTACCCTCTCCCTCCCCAACCTGCACCTCCCCCAAAATTATATATATATATAAAAAAAAGAATCTGCCTGCAGTGTAGATGACATAGTTCAATCCCTGATTGGGAAAATCCCCTGGGGTAGGAAATGGTTCCAGTATTGTTGCCTGAAAAATGCCATGGCCAGAGAAGCTCCGTGGGCTACAGTTCATGGGGTCACAAAGAGTTGGACACAACTGAAGAACTGAGCACAAACATTGAAAGAAAGTGTCTGACTTTTCATGCCCAATTTTATTTAGGTTATCATGCTTAATCTAAACAAAAGTACTGCAGTTCCCAGATTTCCTGGCAGCTAAGGATGGTCAATAAAATGAGATTAAAGTTTACGAAATGAAGCACCTAAGAAAGATCCTTAAAAGAAGCAAGGAATCGACTTGAACATCCATTTTACCCTTCAGAGTCAACCTTTCCCTTCTCAGGAACACAAACTCCATGCTGGATAGGAAGCAGCTGTCTTATGATAATAAGGTAAACATCTAAACCAGAGCAAACTTGGGGATGGTGAGATAGAAGCTTAGAATGACCTTGGCCCTCCCAGGGCATTGTTGGATTGTCAAATCTGCCTTAGATTTCCCACTCAGAGCTTCCTGTAATGGATACAAAGCATACCTTAAGTTAAGCCAGTGTTACATTTTCAGGGAAGTAAGCGGTAGTTTCTTATAGGATACAGCTGGATGTATCCTAGAACCAGTATGAGGTTTCTGGATTTCACTACCTACTAGAAAGCCTGATGGACCATAATAGTGGTGACTTTGGTGTTCTAAGGTGTGCAGACAGCTGCCCACACTACAAACTCTGTCTAACTGGCAAAATGTGTGGCTCTATTTCTGCCGTCAAAGAAGTCTTGTCATCCCTTATGGACCTTTTACTAACAACAATTGCTTGTACATTACTTTAACCCTAAATATAAGCCTAATATGAGAGGGCTGGCCAAATCTCTTCTCGTGAGGTATGGAAAACGCTTTCTTCTGAAGGAATGCTGAGCATAGTGACAAATAATCAGTGGGGGACCCAGGAACACAAACATCTGAGATTGCTGATGCTATTTACACCAAGAACAGCTTCCTGTCACTCTTTAATGGCACTGTGTGTCATTTAAATGTAGAATTATGGCTTCAACATACCTATGGATTTTCCAGTTTCAAGAAGTCATGGTTATCAAACCAGAAAAATCTGTTAGTTTTGCATTAATGAGTAAAACAGTTTTCATTTTCCATTAGTTAAAAGATGGAGGAATTTTTTTACCTATACTTTTATTTTGGAGGATGGGCAGAGAGCTCCGTGGGCTACAGTTCATGGGGTCACAAAGAGTTGGACACAACTGAAGAACTGAGCACAAACATTGAAAGAAAGTGTCTGACTTTTCATGCCCAATTTTATTTAGGTTATCATGCTTAATCTAAACAAAAGTACTGCAGTTCCCAGATTTCCTGGCAGCTAAGGATGGTCAATAAAATGAGATTAAAGTTTACGAAATGAAGCACCTAAGAAAGATCCTTAAAAGAAGCAAGGAATCGACTTGAACATCCATTTTACCCTTCAGAGTCAACCTTTCCCTTCTCAGGAACACAAACTCCATGCTGGATAGGAAGCAGCTGTCTTATGATAATAAGGTAAACATCTAAACCAGAGCAAACTTGGGGATGGTGAGATAGAAGCTTAGAATGACCTTGGCCCTCCCAGGGGCATTGTTGGATTGTCAAATCTGCCTTAGATTTCCCACTCAGAGCTTCCTGTAATGGATACAAAGCATACCTTAAGTTAAGCCAGTGTTACATTTTCAGGGAAGTAAGCGGTAGTTTCTTATAGGATACAGCTGGATGTATCCTAGAACCAGTATGAGGTTTCTGGATTTCACTACCTACTAGAAAGCCTGATGGACCATAATAGTGGTGACTTTGGTGTTCTAAGGTGTGCAGACAGCTGCCCACACTACAAACTCTGTCTAACTGGCAAAATGTGTGGCTCTATTTCTGCCGTCAAAGAAGTCTTGTCATCCCTTATGGACCTTTTACTAACAACAATTGCTTGTACATTACTTTAACCCTAAATATAAGCCTAATATGAGAGGGCTGGCCAAATCTCTTCTCGTGAGGTATGGAAAACGCTTTCTTCTGAAGGAATGCTGAGCATAGTGACAAATAATCAGTGGGGGACCCAGGAACACAAACATCTGAGATTGCTGATGCTATTTACACCAAGAACAGCTTCCTGTCACTCTTTAATGGCACTGTGTGTCATTTAAATGTAGAATTATGGCTTCAACATACCTATGGATTTTCCAGTTTCAAGAAGTCATGGTTATCAAACCAGAAAAATCTGTTAGTTTTGCATTAATGAGTAAAACAGTTTTCATTTTCCATTAGTTAAAAGATGGAGGAATTTTTTTTTACCTATACTTTTATTTTAGCTATTTCAAAATGAATCTTTTATTTCTAGTTACATGAAAAGTTCTTTTTGTTGATTTTCTTCAAAGGTTTCTTTCCTCCACTGTCTCCTCTTTTTTATTTATAAAATGTAATTCGAAAAGTACACATGAGCAAAAATCTATTTTTACATACATTTGGTTGGAAATCAAATGTTGAGGGGGGAAAAGCCAGGTATCAATCACACAGTCATATTTTAAATTTGGATTCTATTAAAGCATCATAGATTGGGAATATACCAGTTTATTTAGATTGCTTTGTTGTCTATAGGTGCCATTCTTAATTATCCATAAACTCCTGGGAAGGATTTGTCAGAAATTGTGAGGCATCATTTCCCCTAAGTTCTGCCAGCTCCTGTGCCTCAGTGTACCATCAAGCATTTTCTCTTATGATTTCTTTAATAGTGTAGCATTCTCTTTTGTTGTTATTTAGTTGCTAAGTCATGCCCAATAGTATCGTTTCAGTTCAGTTCAGTCACTCAATCATGTCTGACTCTGTGATTCCATGGACTGTGGCATGTCAGGCTTCCCTTGCCCTTCACCATCTTCCAGAGCTTGCTCAAATTCATGTCCATTGGCTCAGTGATGCCTTGCAACCATCTTGTCTCTGTCGTTCCCCTCTCCTTTTGCCTTCTATATTTTGCAACATCAGGCTCTTTTCCAATAAGTCATCTCTTTGCATCAGGTGGCCAAAGTATTAGAGCTTCATTTTCAGCATCAGTCCTTCCAATGAATATTCAGGGTTGATTTCCTTTAGGATTGACTGACTTGGTCTTCTTGCAGTCCAGTGGACTCTCAAGAGTCTTCTCCAACACCATGGTTCAAAGGCATCAGTTCTTCAGTGCTCAGCCTTCTCTCTGGTCCAACTCTCACATTCATACATGACTACTGGGAAAACCATGGCTTTGTCTATATGAACTTTTGTCTGCAAAGTGATGTCTCTGCTTTTGATACACTATCTGGGTTTGTCATAGTATCCATTAGGCATTTCTTATTACTTGCAGGGCTGAAGTCAGCACCTCCCTAGAGTGTCAAGCTTAGGATTCCTTCCAAGGAGTTGCAGGAAAAACTGAAATAGTTATGAGCAGAGAATCAGTACTTACTCCATTTCTATAGGCCAGCTGAAAAATTGCCATTGAACCTTTCCATTTCCTTTTGGGATAATCAGTAAGTTTTCTTTTAGGGCTGAATGCATATGTATGCTGTGGATGTCTGACTTATCCTAGCCTAATTATCCATAGATGTCTACTTAAGTAATGTATTGTGGTGGAAATGGCATAGTCTTGGAGACACAAGACTCTGAGTTCTGCCAGTTCTTATTAACATGACTCCAAGTCCCAGGAGTCTATTCCTATCTGTGAAACAGGGTTAACAAAGCCTGCTCTGTCTTATAGGATTGTTGGGAGGTTTGACAATGGGAGGATATATAGGAGTATTTTGTACACTATAAAGCACTATGTGTGTGTGTGTGTGTGTGTGCTTGTTCATCTCTGACTCCTTGTGACCCCATGGATGGTAGCCTGCCAAGCTCCTCTGTCCATGGGATTCTCCAGGCAAGAATACTGGAGTGGGTTGCCATTTCCTTCTCCAGGGGATCTTCCTGACCCAGGGATAGAACCCAGTTCCTCTGCATTGCAGGCAGATTCTTTAACCATTTTAGCCACCAGGGAAGCCTAGGTTGATCAGTTAAGAACTAGGTTAATCTGTAAGAACATAGCCATGTGTTGGCAGCCTAACTGGTTGCATGTATCTTCAGATTTCTATTGATTTTAGCTTTATTTCCCTAAACTTAAAAATATGTCTAATCCATCTACCTTTCAATCTACGTACAAACGCACAGACACACACACACATTTGCAAACAATGGTAAGGAAAAGCCTTCTACCTGTGTACTTCAGGGCATTATCTTAATTCTTTTGGGGATTCCCGGTTTCCTTTCCCCATTACTTGTTAAGCCGGTTTCTTCTCCCTGTGTTATGCTCCTCCACACACATGCAGCTGCTCCCTCTAAGGTCTTTAGAGATTTCTAAAATGGCAAATCTGATAGGCAATATTCAGATATCTCCATAGTTGACTTTTCTGTGCCATTTGACACCACTCCTTGAAGTCTGTCACAGTTATATTTTTTGGTAGGGTCCTCTTCTGTCTGCCTCTTGCATGCTGATATTTTCAACGATTAAATGTTTAATTCTTTCTCCTCACTTCATAAATATTCCTTGGTTATAAAATAGACACCCTCCTACAAATCAATGATTCCTACATATGTGTATCTTTAGTCAATGTCTCTGTCCTGGTTTCTAAGCCCATGTTGCTTTTATTACCTATTAGATTACTCTCTCTGCATGAAAGGGTCAATAGGCAGACTTGGTAGGGGGCCAGCAGTTTCCAAGAAAGAGGAGGAATAGGGGGAACAAGCATTTTCTACCCTAAATGTTTGCCATGATAACATTCTGCTCTACTGGAAATTAATTTTCCTAAAGCCTAGAGTTACCCTTATAGTTCTGTGGATGTAAACAATTTTGCATTGGAATGTCTCATCTAGTCCTATCACTAATGATGTTGAGAGACCAGTCTCTGGCTAATCCTATGTTAATATGTTGTGAGTGTGGGTCCAGTAAGACCTTTACCATCTTAAAATATTATTTTGATCAGTTGTTAATAACCAATAGGAAAAGTACATAATGTCCCATCTAAACCATCTACTTGGGGTACTCTCCTACCCCCTACTAATGCCTTTTGTGGAAGCTTTCTCTGTCTCTTTTTACATTAATAAAACTTTTGCTACATGAATCTCTGAGTGATCAAAGCCATATCTTTTGATCCCAAAGTGAAATTTTCTCCTTCAGAGGTCACAAATCTGACACTGTTCACTGTAAGCTATTTACCTTCATCTGTCATGCATATCTAACAGCTAACTTCAACATACTGGGTTTAAAAGGTAAATTATTTCTCCCAAATTTGCTTCTTTTCAGAATTTTAAAATATATTGTTTAATAATGATACCATTCATCCATCCTGTTAAAATATTCTGAACATTAATTTTGAATTTCCTTCTATTCAACTGTTCCCTCTATTTCCACTGGCATCCAGTCTCTCTTTCTTCATCTTTCTGTTGGAGATCCCTGAACTGCATCCAGGATTTGATGATTTTCTACTTGCAGGGCTCAGGATATAATAATGTTCACAGCTAAGATTTATTACAATGCAAAATCAATAAAAGGAAAAGGTACATGAGATGAAGCCCAGATAAAACCAGGGGCAAAGACTCATCAAGAAAAAAAGAGGGAAGAACCAGATCAACAAAATCAAAAATGAAAAAGGAGAGATTACAACAGACAATGCAGAAATCCAAAGGATTCTAAGAGACTATTATGAACAACTCTATGGCAACAAACTGGACAACCTGGAAGAAATGGACAGTTTCTTGGGGAAGATTAATCTCCCAAGACTCAACCAGGAAGAAATAGAAACTATGAACAATCCAATCACAAGCTCAGAAATCGACTTTGTGATCAAAAATCTACCCCAAAATAAAAACCCAGGGCCAGATGGCTTCACAGCCGAATTCTACCAAACATTTAAAGAAGAGCTAATGCCTGTCCTTTTAAAACTCTTCCAAAAAATTTCACAGGAAGGAACTCTTCCAAACACATTCTATGAGGCCACCATCACCCTGATACCAAAACCAGGCAAAGACAACACAAAAAAAGAAAATTATAGGCCAATTTCACTATGAATCTAGACGCCAAAATTCTCAACAAAATCCTAGCAAACAGAATTCAATGACACATCAAAAAACTCATATATCATGATCAAGTCGGGTTCACCCCAGGCATGCAAGGATTCCTCAATATCCGGAAATCAATCAATGTGATACACCATATCAACAAATTGACAGACAAAAAGCACAGGATCATCTCAATAGATGCAGAGAAAGCCTTCGACAAAGTATAACACCCATTGATGATGGAAGCTCTTCAAAAAATGGCCATGGAAGGAACCTATCTCAGCATAGGGAAAGCCATATATGAGAAGCCCACAGTGAACATTATCCTCAATGGTGAAAAACTGAAAGCATTTCCTCTAAAAGGGAAAACAGTCTATCTAATTGAACCATTCATCCATCCTGTTAAAATATTCTGAACACTAATTTTGAATTTCCTTCTATTCAACTGTTCCCTCTATTTCCACTGGCATCCAGTCTCTCTTTCTTCATCTTTCTGTTGGAGATCCCTGAACTGCATCCAGGATTTGATGATTTTCTACTTGCAGGGCTCAGGATATAATAATGTTCACAGCTAAGATTTATTACAATGCAAAATCAATAAAAGGAAAAGGTACATGAGATGAAGCCCAGATAAAACCAGGGGCAAAGACTCATCAAGAAAAAAAGAGGGAAGAACCAGATCAACAAAATCAAAAATGAAAAAGGAGAGATTACAACAGACAATGCAGAAATCCAAAGGATTCTAAGAGACTATTATGAACAACTCTATGGCAACAAACTGGACAACCTGGAAGAAATGGACAGTTTCTTGGGGAAGATTAATCTCCCAAGACTCAACCAGGAAGAAATAGAAACTATGAACAATCCAATCACAAGCTCAGAAATCGACTTTGTGATCAAAAATCTACCCCAAAATAAAAACCCAGGGCCAGATGGCTTCACAGCCGAATTCTACCAAACATTTAAAGAAGAGCTAATGCCTGTCCTTTTAAAACTCTTCCAAAAAATTTCACAGGAAGGAACTCTTCCAAACACATTCTATGAGGCCACCATCACCCTGATACCAAAACCAGGCAAAGACAACACAAAAAAAGAAAATTATAGGCCAATTTCACTATGAATCTAGACGCCAAAATTCTCAACAAAATCCTAGCAAACAGAATTCAATGACACATCAAAAAACTCATATATCATGATCAAGTCGGGTTCACCCCAGGCATGCAAGGATTCCTCAATATCCGGAAATCAATCAATGTGATACACCATATCAACAAATTGACAGACAAAAATCACAGGATCATCTCAATAGATGCAGAGAAAGCCTTCGACAAAGTATAACACCCATTGATGATGGAAGCTCTTCAAAAAATGGCCATGGAAGGAACCTATCTCAGCATAGGGAAAGCCATATATGAGAAGCCCACAGTGAACATTATCCTCAATGGTGAAAAACTGAAAGCATTTCCTCTAAGATCAGGAACAAGACAAGGGTGTCCACTTTCACCACTCTTATTCAACATAGTCCTGGAAGTTCTAGCAACAGCGATAAGAGAAGAGAAAGAAATCAAAGGAATCCAGATTGGAAAGGAAGAATTCAAACTCTCTCTTGCAGATGACATGATATTATACATAGAAAATCCCAAAGACACTTACACAACTACTAGAGTTAATTAGCGAATTCAGCAAAGTCGCAGGATACAAAGTCAACACACAGAAATCACTGGCATTCCTATACACAAACAATGAAAAATCAGAAAATGAAATCAAAGAGTCAATCCCCTTCACCATTGCAACCAAAAGAATCAAATATCTAGGAATAATCCTACCCAAAGAAACAAAAGAACTGTACACTGAAAATTACAAAACACTCATGAGAGACATTAAAGAAGACTTAAACAGATGGAGAGATATTCCATGTTCCTGGGTCGGAAGAATCAATATTGTGAAAATGACCATACTACCAAATGTCATCTACAGATTCAATGTGATCCCTATCAAACTTCCAATGACATTCTTCACAGAGCTAGACCAAAGAATAACACAGTTCCTATGGAAACACAAAAGACCTCGAATAGCCAAAGCAATCCTGAGGAAGAAGAATGGAACTGGAGGGATCAGCCTCCCCAACTTCAGACTCTACTACAAAGCAACAGTCATCAAGACAGTATGGTACTGGCACAAAAACAGAACTATTGACCAATGGAACAAGATCGAGAACCCAGAGACAAACCCACGCACCTATGGGTACCTTATTTTTCACAAAGGAGGCGAACATATAAAATGGGACAAAGACAGCCTCTTCAACAAATGGTGCTGGGAAAATTGGACAGCCACAGGCAAAACAATGAAGTTGGAACATTCCCTGACCCCATACACAAAGATCAACTCAAAATGGATTAAAGACCTACATGTAAGACCAGAAACCATCAAAGTCTTAGAGGAGAATATAGGCAAAACCCTCAAGGACATCAATCAAAGCAAGATCTTCTCTGACCCACCTACTAGAATAGCGAACATTATCCTCAATGGTGAAAAACTGAAAGCATTTCCTCTAAGATCAGGAACAAGACAAGGGTGTCCACTTTCACCACTCTTATTCAACATAGTCCTGGAAGTTCTAGCAACAGCGATAAGAGAAGAGAAAGAAATCAAAGGAATCCAGATTGGAAAGGAAGAATTCAAACTCTCTCTTGCAGATGACATGATATTATACATAGAAAATCCCAAAGACACTTACACAACTACTAGAGTTAATTAGCGAATTCAGCAAAGTCGCAGGATACAAAGTCAACACACAGAAATCACTGGCATTCCTATACACAAACAATGAAAAATCAGAAAATGAAATCAAAGAGTCAATCCCCTTCACCATTGCAACCAAAAGAATCAAATATCTAGGAATAATCCTACCCAAAGAAACAAAAGAACTGTACACTGAAAATTACAAAACACTCATGAGAGACATTAAAGAAGACTTAAACAGATGGAGAGATATTCCATGTTCCTGGGTCGGAAGAATCAATATTGTGAAAATGACCATACTACCAAATGTCATCTACAGATTCAATGTGATCCCTATCAAACTTCCAATGACATTCTTCACAGAGCTAGACCAAAGAATAACACAGTTCCTATGGAAACACAAAAGACCTCGAATAGCCAAAGCAATCCTGAGGAAGAAGAATGGAACTGGAGGGATCAGCCTCCCCAACTTCAGACTCTACTACAAAGCAACAGTCATCAAGACAGTATGGTACTGGCACAAAAACAGAACTATTGACCAATGGAACAAGATCGAGAACCCAGAGACAAACCCACGCACCTATGGGTACCTTATTTTTCACAAAGGAGGCGAACATATAAAATGGGACAAAGACAGCCTCTTCAACAAATGGTGCTGGGAAAATTGGACAGCCACAGGCAAAACAATGAAGTTGGAACATTCCCTGACCCCATACACAAAGATCAACTCAAAATGGATTAAAGACCTACATGTAAGACCAGAAACCATCAAAGTCTTAGAGGAGAATATAGGCAAAACCCTCAAGGACATCAATCAAAGCAAGATCTTCTCTGACCCACCTACTAGAATAGCGGAACTAAAAACAAAAATGAACATGTGGTACCTAATGAAACTTAAAAGCTTTTGTACAGCAAAAGAAATCACAAAAAAGCTGAACAGACAGCCCACAGAATGGGAGAAAATCATAGCAAATGAAACAGACAAAGAATTAATCTCCAAAGTCTGGAAGCAACTCCGACAATTCAGCACAGGGAAAACAAACAACCCAATCAAAAAATGGGAAAAGGACCTAAGCAGACACCTCTTCAATGACGACATACAGATGGCCCCAAAGCACATGAAACGATGCTCAACTTCACTTATAATTAGAGAAATGCAAATCAAAACTATAATGAGATATCACCTCACACCCATCAGAATGGCCATCATCGACAAATCGACAGACAATAATTGCTGGAGAGGGTGCAGAGAAAAGGGAACACTCTTGCAGTGCTGGTGGGAATGTCAATTGATACAGCTTCTATGGAAGACAGTATGGAGATTTCTTTAAAAACTAACAGTAGAAGCACCATACGAAATAGCAATCCCACTCTTAGGCTTATACCCTGATGAAATCAAATCTGAAAGAAGCACCTGTACTCCAATGTTCATTGCAGCTTTCTATACAATAGCTACAACATGGAAGCAACCTAGTTGTCCATCGACGAGTGAATGGATCCAAAAGCTCTGGTACATATATACAATGGAATATTACACAGCTATAAAGAGAAGTGCAGAAGAATCAGCCTTAATGAGGTGGCTGGATCTAGAACATATCATAAAGAGTGAAGTCAGTCAGAAAGAAAAGGACAAATACAATATATTAGCACATGTATATGGAATCTAGTAGAGTGGTGATGATGGCACATGCAGTGAAGTGACAGAAAGACAGACATGGACAGTGGTCATATGGACATTGTGGGGAAGGAACAGAGGGTGGGAGGCGTAAAGGAAGTAGCATGAAGGCCTGTACTATCATCAGTGAAGAAAATAGCTCTAGTCATTGCTCTGTGAGAAAAGGGGATCCTTCAGGGGTGCTGTGTGATGGTCGGGAGGGGAGGGAAGGAGGGGATATACATATGACTAATCTGGGAACATACATATCTGTAAACAATGAAACTGTAAAAGTTAAAACTAAAATAACAGTAAAGAACTAAAAAAAAAAAAACAAAAACAAAAACAAGGGGCAAGCTCCTGGGAGTCTGCTCCCTGTGGGACTCATGGGACACATCTAATTACTTTAGCACTGAATTGTGACAATATATTTGAAATGTTGTCTACCAGAAAAGCTCATGAGAAGCTCAGTGCCTAAGTTTCCTACTGGTTCGTGGTCATAGAGGTACTCTCTGCCTAGCACATACCCATATTCCCCCCAGAAGGGAAGAAGGTTTCTTTTCAGCATAAACCATCTTGTCTATATAAACATTTTAGGCACAATGAGCCTTTCTGATCATCTAGGAGATGTTGAGAATCATTCTGTCCAAGTTTCCAGACACTGACCACGGGCCAACCATGCATGCAGGCATTTCTACAAATACCAGTCTCAGGCCTACTATGTAAGCTCTCTTCTGCACACTGTTATCAACACTAAACGCTTCTGAAAACTACAGCTTCTATGGAAGACAGTATGGAGATTTCTTTAAAAACTAACAGTAGAAGCACCATACGAAATAGCAATCCCACTCTTAGGCTTATACCCTGATGAAATCAAATCTGAAAGAAGCACCTGTACTCCAATGTTCATTGCAGCTTTCTATACAATAGCTACAACATGGAAGCAACCTAGTTGTCCATCGACGAGTGAATGGATCCAAAAGCTCTGGTACATATATACAATGGAATATTACACAGCTATAAAGAGAAGTGCAGAAGAATCAGCCTTAATGAGGTGGCTGGATCTAGAACATATCATAAAGAGTGAAGTCAGTCAGAAAGAAAAGGACAAATACAATATATTAGCACATGTATATGGAATCTAGTAGAGTGGTGATGATGGCACATGCAGTGAAGTGACAGAAAGACAGACATGGACAGTGGTCATATGGACATTGTGGGGAAGGAACAGAGGGTGGGAGGCGTAAAGGAAGTAGCATGAAGGCCTGTACTATCATCAGTGAAGAAAATAGCTCTAGTCATTGCTCTGTGAGAAAAGGGGATCCTTCAGGGGTGCTGTGTGATGGTCGGGAGGGGAGGGAAGGAGGGGATATACATATGACTAATCTGGGAACATACATATCTGTAAACAATGAAACTGTAAAAGTTAAAACTAAAATAACAGTAAAGAACTAAAAAAAAAAAAACAAAAACAAAAACAAGGGGCAAGCTCCTGGGAGTCTGCTCCCTGTGGGACTCATGGGACACATCTAATTACTTTAGCACTGAATTGTGACAATATATTTGAAATGTTGTCTACCAGAAAAGCTCATGAGAAGCTCAGTGCCTAAGTTTCCTACTGGTTCGTGGTCATAGAGGTACTCTCTGCCTAGCACATACCCATATTCCCCCCAGAAGGGAAGAAGGTTTCTTTTCAGCATAAACCATCTTGTCTATATAAACATTTTAGGCACAATGAGCCTTTCTGATCATCTAGGAGATGTTGAGAATCATTCTGTCCAAGTTTCCAGACACTGACCACGGGCCAACCATGCATGCAGGCATTTCTACAAATACCAGTCTCAGGCCTACTATGTAAGCTCTCTTCTGCACACTGTTATCAACACTAAACGTCTTTCTGAAAAAACTATCAGTTTTCTGATTAAACTCTTTTGGTCTCCATTAACTTCACTCCAGGGCTTCCCTGCTGCCTCAACAGTAAAGAATCTGACTGCAATTCAGGACATGCAGAAGACATGGATTTGATCCCTAGATTGGGAAGATAGCTGGAGGAGGGCATGACAACCTACTCCATTGTTCTTGCTGGGAAAATCCCATGGACAGAGGAGCCTGGGGGTGTTGTGCTGAAAAGAAACACAGACCACTCTTAGCAGGAAAAAAGCCAAATAAGGAGTCTTTATTACAGATTGGTGACTGCACATAGCCTAATAGCAGCTTGGGTGTGCGGCCCCGAACTGAGGGATGGTACATATTTTTATAGACCATACTAGCATTTTTCACAGTCTTGGGTATTTTCTTTTCATTTTCTGATTCACATTGTAAAAGCTATTTACAGAGATCAAAAGAGTAAGGAGTGTGACGCATGTACATTTATCTATAGTCAGATCAGCATCAATGGTTATAACTTAACAGATCTACAGATAATTTAAGAACAAAGAAATTACTGCTTCTGAGGCCAGTCACATTGCCCCTGAATCACAGCCTCTGTGGTCAATCAACCTTTGCAGAGGAAACCATAAACTAAGTGAAAGGGCACACTATTTGAACAAAGCTCTGTATCCAATTTTGTGATCTTATAAGGGTTATGGTCCATGGGGTCGCAAAGGGACACTGACTGAAGTGACTGAGCACACATATACAATTTTATTCTAAAAACCAAACTGCTATTTAGTTCTGTATTCCCAAAGTCTATTATAAGGCCTCATACATGGTAGGCACTGAATGTGTTGTATATTTGATAGGGAAAATGTACAAAACGCATAATTTTGTCATTCTCTACATTTTCCCATGTCATTTGCCATCCTTCCCCAAAGCACACTTGATATTTTAGACTTTCCACACTCTGCTCTGCCCATGTTTTCCCTCACACTCTGCTCTTGTCAGTGGAAATCTCTTCTTGGAATAGTGTTCCTTCCATTGAACAAGGTCAAGCCCCAGCTAAAGAGTTATCACTTCCTTTCTCACCCCCAGTGATGTACTCTGGGCATAGTTAGTGTGCTTCCTGTGTTTCTCTGATATGGCCCTTGTTACTTTAGAAGATTTAAGAACACATTCAATGAGAATGACGAGGTGTTTTTATATGGAAGGCCAAATGGTCACCTAGACAGATGGCCACGAGGTATCAATAGTATTTATTTATTTGCCTGGCGACCTCACCACAGTTAGAGATCAGACTCTTAGCCTTATGTGCTCAGAAACTAGTCTCAGTCATATCTCAGTTGATGAAAATAATTCTGCAGAAAGATGCTGACTCATACTAAGAGACCTCACAGAGGCTATTTTACTAATTTAAAATGAGAAAAATCAGTAAAGCCGACTTGACATTCACATTTGTCTGATAAGTACATTTACTCCCTGTAGATAAACTGTGCTGAAAGGCAAATTATCAGGGGTGATGTTTGATAAGCATGGAATCAAAACAAGGGAGTTAATATACATTGGAAAATTTCAATATTTTATGGCACTAGGCTCCCTTAACTGGTCACAACAATCTCAGCATCAGGGAT
Organism: Tragulus kanchil; assembly: GCA_022376925.1. Classification (NCBI taxonomy): domain Eukaryota; kingdom Metazoa; phylum Chordata; class Mammalia; order Artiodactyla; family Tragulidae; genus Tragulus; species Tragulus kanchil. The sequence continues at coordinate 151,737,339 of JAIOJX010000024.1, forward strand.
GTGACTCCAGGCAGAGCAGATAAGCCTGTACATCTGATAAAACTCTTTCTGGATAGTATTTGTACAAGAACTACTACCCTTTGCCTGCCTTTTTTCTCTTTATACATGACTCTTTTTTCTCTGTATATTTAAGTGGCTGACCTACCTCTTATCTAGTTGGCACATTCTTTCTGATTGTATTATACTTAAATAAGACTATAGTCTAAATTTTACTGGCCTGGGGATGAATTTAGCCCTTAAGGTGAAATTTGCAAATGTCTGCTTTGATAGGTTATGTTGATTTCTCATGGCAGAAATCAGTCAATTTTCTTATTCCTATTTTGTTTATGAGGTGATTAGGAGACCCTGGCACTGTAACTGCTTACTTATTTTATACATTTGATTTACCCAGAAATGTGTAATCTCTTAGGTATCAAGGATTATAACTTATTAATTGTGATGTATCAGTATCGAGCCCAGACTTTGATCACAAAATGTCTGTCACACAAATGAAAGTTAAGAATTTTCTTTGGTAATGAAGCGATGTTTGTTGTTTATTTGATATTTTAAACTACCTTTAAATAAAAAGTGTTATTTGGAATCGGTAGTAATTTTGACATTTTGGAATGTGTGATCTTTGAGTGCTCTTTTTAGAAAGTGGTATTCAGTCAATAATAAATAATATTGTATTGAGACGGAAAAAATGTAGTTAAAAGCAAGTTATTAGCTTTCAGTTCATTACATTAAAGCACTTGTATGTTGAAAATATATAACATATTGTGATAAATAACACTTAGCTTATCAGCAGTACAGTATATATAATTATTTAGTATATATAATTATATATTAAATTGCTTGAATTCGAAATAACCAGAGTTATGTGATATCGATGGGCCTATAACTTTAAATTATTTTGATTATCAAGGCTTCTGAAGGCCAGAAATATTTTTTGACAGAGGAGGTAGATTGATTAAGTCTAGAAAAAGCCATCATGTTTATCAAGTTTAACTGGTTTATATGTAACAACTTTATTCCAGAATGTTCAGGTACTTAGGCCCTAGTTTGCAACTAGTTTATCTTGCAGTTTAAATCAACATGTTGAGCTTGTCATACTGACTGGTGTGAGGTGATACTTCATTGCAGTTTTGATTGGCATTTCTCTAAAACTCAGTGATGTTGAAACATCTTTTCATGTGCTTTTTAACCATCTGTATATCTTCTTTGGAGAAATATCTATTTAGATCTTCTATCCATTTTCTGACTGGGTTGTTTGTTTTGATATTGACTCCATGAGCTGTTTGCAAGTTTTAAAGATTAATCCTTGTCGTCTGCTTCATTTGCAAATATTTTCTGCCATTCTGAGGCTTATCTTTATATTTTGTTTATGATTTCCTATGCTGTGCAAAACCTTTTGAGTTTAATTAGGCCCCATTTATTTTCATTACTATAGGAGATGGATCAAAAAAGATCTTGCTGTGATTTATGTCAGCGTATTTTGCCTATATTTTCCTTAAATTGTTTTTATAGTAAATGAACTTATCTATGAAACAGAAATAGAATTATAGATCTAGAAAACAGACCTATGGTTACCGCAGGGTTAGGAGGTAGGGAGAGAGAATTTGGAAGATTGGAAATTGACACATACACACTACTATACATAAAATATGTATCTAATAAAGACTGTAAGCACAGGGGACTCTCTTCAATAATCTGTAATGGACTATATGAGAAAAAAAAAAAAAACGCTAAAAAAGAGTGGACTGAAGCTCCAACACTTTGACCACCTGATGCGGAGATGACTCATTGGAAAAGAGCCTGATGTCGGGGAAAATAGATGGCAAAAGGAGAAGGGGATGACAGAGGACAAGAGGGCTGGATGGAGTCACTGAATCAGTGGACACGAGTTTGAGCAGGCTCTGGGAGACGATGGAGGACAGGGAAAGCTGGCATGCTGCAGTCCATGGGGTGGCAAAGAGTTGGATGTGACTGAGTGACTGAACTGAACTGATAACAGGTCCACCTTGCTATATGGCAGGAACTGATACAACATTGTGAATCACCTACACCCCAATAAAAATTTACAAAACAAAAGAATGGAAAGAGGGATTGCCATTGGGCAGACCGTTGAGACGTTTTGCAGAAGATAAGGAAGAGGGATAAGGGATGGTACAGGAACTTACATAAGCCTCTTTTTTACTTTTAGCTTTTTTCTTTCTTTAGCTGTGACTGGTGTGAGGTGATACTTCATTGCAGTTTTGATTGGCATTTCTCTAAAACTCAGTGATGTTGAAACATCTTTTCATGTGCTTTTTAACCATCTGTATATCTTCTTTGGAGAAATATCTATTTAGATCTTCTATCCATTTTCTGACTGGGTTGTTTGTTTTGATATTGACTCCATGAGCTGTTTGCAAGTTTTAAAGATTAATCCTTGTCGTCTGCTTCATTTGCAAATATTTTCTGCCATTCTGAGGCTTATCTTTATATTTTGTTTATGATTTCCTATGCTGTGCAAAACCTTTTGAGTTTAATTAGGCCCCATTTATTTTCATTACTATAGGAGATGGATCAAAAAAGATCTTGCTGTGATTTATGTCAGCGTATTTTGCCTATATTTTCCTTAAATTGTTTTTATAGTAAATGAACTTATCTATGAAACAGAAATAGAATTATAGATCTAGAAAACAGACCTATGGTTACCGCAGGGTTAGGAGGTAGGGAGAGAGAATTTGGAAGATTGGAAATTGACACATACACACTACTATACATAAAATATGTATCTAATAAAGACTGTAAGCACAGGGGACTCTCTTCAATAATCTGTAATGGACTATATGAGAAAAAAAAAAAAAACGCTAAAAAAGAGTGGACTGAAGCTCCAACACTTTGACCACCTGATGCGGAGATGACTCATTGGAAAAGAGCCTGATGTCGGGGAAAATAGATGGCAAAAGGAGAAGGGGATGACAGAGGACAAGAGGGCTGGATGGAGTCACTGAATCAGTGGACACGAGTTTGAGCAGGCTCTGGGAGACGATGGAGGACAGGGAAAGCTGGCATGCTGCAGTCCATGGGGTGGCAAAGAGTTGGATGTGACTGAGTGACTGAACTGAACTGATAACAGGTCCACCTTGCTATATGGCAGGAACTGATACAACATTGTGAATCACCTACACCCCAATAAAAATTTACAAAACAAAAGAATGGAAAGAGGGATTGCCATTGGGCAGACCGTTGAGACGTTTTGCAGAAGATAAGGAAGAGGGATAAGGGATGGTACAGGAACTTACATAAGCCTCTTTTTTACTTTTAGCTTTTTTCTTTCTTTCTGGTTAATCATATATGCTGAGAAAGGTATTGTATTTATAAGCTTCAGAAGAAGAATTAGTTGCCAAACATGGCACTATGATATAATTTCTAAATACAACTGCGCAAGTCTATGGAGGGATGGTGGTATGAGTGCTTCCTTCTCGTCTAAGCTGAGATTAATGATGTCTCCCTCCTTTCTATCTAGCGGGGGAAACAGTCCTGTAAATGTTACTTTTCCAACCATATGAGTGGAACTGGATGAAGGATGAAGCATTGACTGTATTTATATTGCTGCCAATATCATGGGTCATTCCTCTTGTTGAAACTGTACTACCCCATGCAGAGGATCTGGGTTAAAATTAATGACAAATGGCAAAACAGGAAAATAGTTGTTGATGAAAAGGGAGTCACAAGTGAATGTAGCTACAATGGAAAGTTCACATTATTTTACTATCTTGTGAGAGGCTGAAAGCAAGAGAATGAAATCATCCTTAAGCTATATTTACACATATACAGGACTGATTATGTAATTTGTAGAGCCCAGTGCAAATTAAAATGCAGAGCTCCTCATTCAGGGATTATACATATCTGTAAACAACAAAACTCTGTAAAAGCAAAAGAGCAAAATTAAAAAAAAAGGAACAACATAAAAATTTGTCTTATTATATTATATATAATTAAAAAGTATATATAATTATGCCTGATTCATATTGATGTATGGCAGAGAGCACTATAATATTGTAAAGCAGTTGTCCTCCAATAAAAAAGTTATTTTAAAGTTATTAATTTTTTTTTGGCCATTTCTATTGATCTTTCATTTGTTTATCTTTGTTCTTTGGCCTGTGTGGGCCTCCCATCACAGTGGCCTCTCTTGCTCAGAGCACCAGCTCTGGGCGCATGCACTGCAGAGCTCCAGCTAGGTAGTTGGACACATTGGTCCAGCTGCTTCAGGGCACATGGGATTTTTCCAGGCCAGGGATTGAACTGGCGCCCCTTGCACTGCAAGGTGGTGTCCTTACCCACTGGACCATCAGGGAAGCCCTTTTTTTTCTTTTTTTTGAGTTTGTTTTTCAAAGTATAACTGGCCTGTAGCATTATGTTAGTTCCTGGTATATAGCATAGTCATTGGATGTTTCTATGCATTACAAAATGGTCACTATGGTAATTCTAATGATCATCTATCACTACCATACAAAGGTATCACATTGTTATGACTATATCCCCACTCTATACATTTAATCCTTAACATTTATCCCCATTAGGTTTCATTCTTAACTCATGGTTCTAGTCTAAGAACTTATTGAGCCTTCACGCTAACATTAAGCTCATTATTTCTCATTTTACAGTTTTAGGCTTTGTAAATGTCATAAACAAACTCATATTGAAGCCATTGATAATACTGTTGATTTGTATAAACATTTTCATGCTTATACGTGAAAATTACCTCTAAATGATTATTTAATTAATTGTCTTGGATTATATTTTAAGGTAGAATAATCCTTTTTATCTGAAAAGAAACTTTGTTTATGTTTCTCAGACCCAGAGAAGCAAAGAACAGTGGGAAAACCCACATAAAGACCTTTTGTGGAGGGGCAGGTTAACTCCCACTGGGATTGTTCTGGGCAGCAGTCTGGTATGTGGGATGCTGAGTTTACACATGAATCTGGGGAAGGTGCTAGCTTTTAAATATCTGAATCAACAGGAGAATTTAGAACCTTCATGAATTTTGTGTTGACTCATACAATCTTATTGCCTATGTATGCTTACTGAAGAGTTTGGTACCACTTGGAGGGAAAAACATCCACAAAACCATAATCATCCAACTTGCACTTATTGTGGGATTAAGCATTTTGTATTAGGAAAGACATCTTCCTCAAAACTGTGTCGTGTTGTTAGGGCAGGTAATTCAGGGAGTGAGAATTTCTCTTTCACTTGAAGTTACTGGGTTTTCTATTACAGTGAAATGTTAAAATCTGTTTCTGGAGCACTAGGCTTTGGACATTTGCTCCTCCCACTCCCATACTCGCACATGTTCTGGTCCAAACCCATATTTTGTTTTTGTTGTTTAGTTGCTAAGTCTGTTGACTCTGCAATACCTTGGACTGTAGCCTGCCAGGCTCCACTATCCATGGGATTTTCCAGGCAAGAATACTGGAGTGGGTTGCCATTTCCTTCTCAAGGAGATCTTTCTGATCCAGGGATCAAACCCACATCTCCAGCATTCCCTGCATTGCCAAATGGATTCTTTACCACTAAGTGAGCCATCTAGTCAATCTTGTTGCCATACTATGAATACTTTGTTCCATTTAATGCAGTACCTGTAATTCTCAACATGTATTTATTTCACCCATCTCTGAGTCTGTGGTCTTTCTCTTATATAACATCTACATTAAACACCTTTGTCAAAATAATTTAGTCTTTTCTTGATGACTGAAAATGATAAACATTTGTGTTGTTTTCTCTTTCCTTTCCTTTTTTTAAAAAAATATTTATTCATTTATTTTTGGCTATGCTGGGTCTTTGTTATTTTCTCTAGTTGCAGCGTGAGGGCTGCTCAGTGCAGTGGCTTCTCTTGTTGTGGAGCATGGGCTCTAGCACATGGGTTTAAGGTAGAATAATCCTTTTTATCTGAAAAGAAACTTTGTTTATGTTTCTCAGACCCAGAGAAGCAAAGAACAGTGGGAAAACCCACATAAAGACCTTTTGTGGAGGGGCAGGTTAACTCCCACTGGGATTGTTCTGGGCAGCAGTCTGGTATGTGGGATGCTGAGTTTACACATGAATCTGGGGAAGGTGCTAGCTTTTAAATATCTGAATCAACAGGAGAATTTAGAACCTTCATGAATTTTGTGTTGACTCATACAATCTTATTGCCTATGTATGCTTACTGAAGAGTTTGGTACCACTTGGAGGGAAAAACATCCACAAAACCATAATCATCCAACTTGCACTTATTGTGGGATTAAGCATTTTGTATTAGGAAAGACATCTTCCTCAAAACTGTGTCGTGTTGTTAGGGCAGGTAATTCAGGGAGTGAGAATTTCTCTTTCACTTGAAGTTACTGGGTTTTCTATTACAGTGAAATGTTAAAATCTGTTTCTGGAGCACTAGGCTTTGGACATTTGCTCCTCCCACTCCCATACTCGCACATGTTCTGGTCCAAACCCATATTTTGTTTTTGTTGTTTAGTTGCTAAGTCTGTTGACTCTGCAATACCTTGGACTGTAGCCTGCCAGGCTCCACTATCCATGGGATTTTCCAGGCAAGAATACTGGAGTGGGTTGCCATTTCCTTCTCAAGGAGATCTTTCTGATCCAGGGATCAAACCCACATCTCCAGCATTCCCTGCATTGCCAAATGGATTCTTTACCACTAAGTGAGCCATCTAGTCAATCTTGTTGCCATACTATGAATACTTTGTTCCATTTAATGCAGTACCTGTAATTCTCAACATGTATTTATTTCACCCATCTCTGAGTCTGTGGTCTTTCTCTTATATAACATCTACATTAAACACCTTTGTCAAAATAATTTAGTCTTTTCTTGATGACTGAAAATGATAAACATTTGTGTTGTTTTCTCTTTCCTTTCCTTTTTTTAAAAAAATATTTATTCATTTATTTTTGGCTATGCTGGGTCTTTGTTATTTTCTCTAGTTGCAGCGTGAGGGCTGCTCAGTGCAGTGGCTTCTCTTGTTGTGGAGCATGGGCTCTAGCACATGGGGACTCAGCAGTTGCAGCTCATGGGCTCCAGAGTGCAGGCTCAGTAGCTGTGACACACTGACTTAGCTGCCCTGTGGCATGGTGGATCTTCCCGGTCTAGGGATTGAACTGGTGTCCCCTGCATTGTAAGACAGATTCTTTTTTTTTTTTTGGTCACTTCTATTGGTCTTTCATTTATTTCCATCTTTGCTCTTTTGGCCTGTGTGGGCCTCCCATCGCAGTGGCCTCTCTTGCTTCAGAGCAGCAACTCTGGGTGCATGCACTGCAGAGCTCCAGCTAGGTAGTTGGACACATTGGTCCAGCTGCTTCAGGGCACATGGGATTTTTCCAGGCCAGGGATTGAACTGGCGCCCCTTGCACTGCAAGGTGGTGTCATTACCCACTGGACCACCAGGGTAACCCATAAGGCAGATTCTTAACCACTGACTACCTGGGAAGCTCTGTTTTCTCTTTATACAAATGATCGTAAGACTGTTGTCAATTGTTACTACTCAAGGCATAAGCATCAAAAAGGATCCCTATTTCCTATTAAAGTCTCTGCTTTTAAGATTCAGTCATTTGTTCAGTTACTGCTTATTGATCAACTGTATTTCAGTATTATGTTAGGAAAGTAGTAGACAGTAGTAGTAGCTATCGATCTCAAAATACCTATAGGCTAGATACTAAACAAAAATCATGTAAGTACAAATTCAAACTGAATAAGAACCACGAACAGGGAACTACGGGATATTATGAAGGAGTAAAACAAAGGTAGCCTATTTAAACCGTGTATAGGACAGGTCTCTGTTGAGAAGTGACAGGTAAGTGGAAACTCGTGTAATAGAGTTTCACCCATCTCTGAGTCTGTGGTCTTTCTCTTATATAACATCTACATTAAACACCTTTGTCAAAATAATTTAGTCTTTTCTTGATGACTGAAAATGATAAACATTTGTGTTGTTTTCTCTTTCCTTTCCTTTTTTTAAAAAAATATTTATTCATTTATTTTTGGCTATGCTGGGTCTTTGTTATTTTCTCTAGTTGCAGCGTGAGGGCTGCTCAGTGCAGTGGCTTCTCTTGTTGTGGAGCATGGGCTCTAGCACATGGGGACTCAGCAGTTGCAGCTCATGGGCTCCAGAGTGCAGGCTCAGTAGCTGTGACACACTGACTTAGCTGCCCTGTGGCATGGTGGATCTTCCCGGTCTAGGGATTGAACTGGTGTCCCCTGCATTGTAAGACAGATTCTTTTTTTTTTTTTGGTCACTTCTATTGGTCTTTCATTTATTTCCATCTTTGCTCTTTTGGCCTGTGTGGGCCTCCCATCGCAGTGGCCTCTCTTGCTTCAGAGCAGCAACTCTGGGTGCATGCACTGCAGAGCTCCAGCTAGGTAGTTGGACACATTGGTCCAGCTGCTTCAGGGCACATGGGATTTTTCCAGGCCAGGGATTGAACTGGCGCCCCTTGCACTGCAAGGTGGTGTCATTACCCACTGGACCACCAGGGTAACCCATAAGGCAGATTCTTAACCACTGACTACCTGGGAAGCTCTGTTTTCTCTTTATACAAATGATCGTAAGACTGTTGTCAATTGTTACTACTCAAGGCATAAGCATCAAAAAGGATCCCTATTTCCTATTAAAGTCTCTGCTTTTAAGATTCAGTCATTTGTTCAGTTACTGCTTATTGATCAACTGTATTTCAGTATTATGTTAGGAAAGTAGTAGACAGTAGTAGTAGCTATCGATCTCAAAATACCTATAGGCTAGATACTAAACAAAAATCATGTAAGTACAAATTCAAACTGAATAAGAACCACGAACAGGGAACTACGGGATATTATGAAGGAGTAAAACAAAGGTAGCCTATTTAAACCGTGTATAGGACAGGTCTCTGTTGAGAAGTGACAGGTAAGTGGAAACTCAAAGAATAGGTAACTCAGGCAGAGGAAGAGTGAGGAAGAACATCCAGGCAGAGGGAAGAGCGTGTGCTAAAGCCTGGAGTGTACCAAGGAGTCTGGCATGTTTAGGAAATGAAGGCAAGCCTGCAGGAGGCAGTAGTGAGCAGGGGGCAATGTGAAGGAGTTGTGGCTACAGGGAAGCCTCTGGCTATTATTTAATTTAGATTTTCCCCAATTGCATGTGGAAATAGATTTGACAGGGAAGTGAGAAGGTTTTACACACATTTTTAGACGATCTCAGGTCACTTGGGTCAGACAAGTAAGGGAGAAAGTCCCTTAAACAGTCAGTAGGCTGACTCAAAGGTCCAGGCAGTGGTGCCATGAAACAGTGGAAACAGCAGAGGGATAAAAAAGTGGACAGATTCAGAACTGACTTTGGAGGAATGAGAAACATGGTTTGCTGATGGATTTGGTATGAGGAAGAGGAGGGAGAGGTCATTGATACTTAGGTTTCAGAGCATTAATGAATTAAGCCAATTTAGAGGTTAAAGGTGGAGTTGTAGGGTCTGTACCCAGAAGATACTTTACTTCTTGACCATTGGAACTATTGTCTGTCCCTTGAAGACTCACTTTACTTACTTTCATATCCTTGCTGTTATCACTGTTAACTACAATTGGCATTTACCAATTACATTGCCAATGACTGAACAAGGGCATTTGCCCTCTGCCTGCAAGGTGGTGTCATTACCCACTGGACCACCAGGGTAACCCATAAGGCAGATTCTTAACCACTGACTACCTGGGAAGCTCTGTTTTCTCTTTATACAAATGATCGTAAGACTGTTGTCAATTGTTACTACTCAAGGCATAAGCATCAAAAAGGATCCCTATTTCCTATTAAAGTCTCTGCTTTTAAGATTCAGTCATTTGTTCAGTTACTGCTTATTGATCAACTGTATTTCAGTATTATGTTAGGAAAGTAGTAGACAGTAGTAGTAGCTATCGATCTCAAAATACCTATAGGCTAGATACTAAACAAAAATCATGTAAGTACAAATTCAAACTGAATAAGAACCACGAACAGGGAACTACGGGATATTATGAAGGAGTAAAACAAAGGTAGCCTATTTAAACCGTGTATAGGACAGGTCTCTGTTGAGAAGTGACAGGTAAGTGGAAACTCAAAGAATAGGTAACTCAGGCAGAGGAAGAGTGAGGAAGAACATCCAGGCAGAGGGAAGAGCGTGTGCTAAAGCCTGGAGTGTACCAAGGAGTCTGGCATGTTTAGGAAATGAAGGCAAGCCTGCAGGAGGCAGTAGTGAGCAGGGGGCAATGTGAAGGAGTTGTGGCTACAGGGAAGCCTCTGGCTATTATTTAATTTAGATTTTCCCCAATTGCATGTGGAAATAGATTTGACAGGGAAGTGAGAAGGTTTTACACACATTTTTAGACGATCTCAGGTCACTTGGGTCAGACAAGAAAGGGGAGAAAGTCCCTTAAACAGTCAGTAGGCTGACTCAAAGGTCCAGGCAGTGGTGCCATGAAACAGTGGAAACAGCAGAGGGATAAAAAAGTGGACAGATTCAGAACTGACTTTGGAGGAATGAGAAACATGGTTTGCTGATGGATTTGGTATGAGGAAGAGGAGGGAGAGGTCATTGATACTTAGGTTTCAGAGCATTAATGAATTAAGCCAATTTAGAGGTTAAAGGTGGAGTTGTAGGGTCTGTACCCAGAAGATACTTTACTTCTTGACCATTGGAACTATTGTCTGTCCCTTGAAGACTCACTTTACTTACTTTCATATCCTTGCTGTTATCACTGTTAACTACAATTGGCATTTACCAATTACATTGCCAATGACTGAACAAGGGCATTTGCCCTCTGCCTCCATGGAGACTGACCCCATGTTGACGGCTGCTGACTTTCAACACCCCTGAGGAAGTTCAGGGTGGGGTGGGGCACTCTGACCTCCAGGGAATCTGGTGAGGCAGGTCTTTAGATAGGTGGATGTTTTTAGGAACAGATATGTTATCTCAATCTTTGCATCTCCTCATATTTAGAAAAGCACTAAATCCCTTCACGGTGACATCAGATCCTAGTGGCTAACCAAAAAACCTTTTGTTATTGATATTAAGCTCCCCCTTCCTCAAAATTTTATATATTGATCTTCCTGATGCCTCTTTGGAGCAGTCTCTGAGGTGCTGTCTTCCAGGCTGCAGTTCTTATTGTGCCCCCAATAAAACTCATCTCACAGCTCTCAAGTTGTTCATCATTTTAGTCAGCATCACCAAAGACTGAAGCTCCTAGAATTCGAGACATGTGAGGGTCAAACTTGACCACTTAATCTCTTTGACATCAGTGACCAAGTCTCACACTTTCAAGTTGTCTTAAAATGCTGTTCTCAGCACACAGTAGGTGCTCACAAAGTTAATTTTAGGTTAATTTATTGTTGTTTAATTGGTAGCAACTGATTGCTTGATGATTTGCCTGATGATAAGGATTATGTTTTTCATTTGTATTTATTTTTTTTTCTTTTTACCTCTCCTCAGGGGTAGGAACATTAATAGGTCTATGGGGAATACAAGGAAACCTCATCAAGGCTGCGTATTCAGTATTTGTCCTACTTGAATATTAAGAGTAGGAGGGGCAGAAGAACATTCATGAACCTCAGTGTGCGTCAAGAGGAAATATTAGATGTGCATGCACATTACACTTGGTCCTGGCTCTCCTTTGGGTTTTTCCTGACTGCAGAGAGAGTATATTCTCATCTTTTTTTCCTCTGCCACTTTCTAAATTGAGTGGGGCAACATTAAAGAAAAGGCTGTGTATACCTATGGCCGATTCATGTTGATGGTTGGCAGTAAACATCAAAGCTCTGTAAAGCTATTATCCTTCAATTAATAATAATAATAATAATAAAAACCCAAAACAACTGTTACGATCTTTGTTAAAACAGTACAGAAGACTTTACTTTAGAACTATCGTGAGAGGTGTCAAAACAGTCACAATAGAAAAGAGAAATCAGGTTCAACTCTAACTAAAGCAGCAACAAATGGGAATTTACAGCTAAGGAGCAAAAGTGAAGGGGAAAATTACTAAGGGGAGACCTCAAGGGAAGGGAAATTTTCTTGTTAAATCTATTAGTTTCTGTTAGCAATCCTGATAGATTGAAGATTCTTGTGAAGGCAGGCCAGGAGGGTCAGATAAGCATCCGAGGGAAAATGAAAGATGAGGAATTTGATCAGATATGGAGAGTGGTCAAATATTAAAGGTGGTGATTCTGTCTAAACTGACTTAACAGAATTTGTGCTAAAACTAGACTATACAGTTCTGGAAAGCACAGGGGCCAAAGTCCAGATCTAGTCCAGAAGAGGGCTTTGAGGAGGCTGTCTCAAGTTTTGAGATCAGTCACTTTTATGTATTGAAAGTATTAAAATGAGCACAGTATTTACACAGCAAATTCATGTCTGTGAATAAAGTCAGTTCTAATACAATCATTATGTTCCCTGTGAATTATTAAGAATCATAGTGTAAAAAATAGTGATTAAGCTGCAGCTTAAAACCTGGACAGTTTCAGAATCGCAATTATGAGATTATTTTTTTCAATGATGCAGCTATCTTAAAACTCACAAATTGTATTTTAAAGGAAAAATTAAATATTAATCAACAGAAGCAGAAAAAATAGGGCAACCATTGAGTAAGTCCTATGCATTTTAAATGATAAAAATTAACTTCTAAGGTTACCTTTACCTAAATAGCTTGTATAACCCACTGCAGTGATAAAGACCAGATTGAAATTAGATATTTTAAAAATGAACTGTCAAAGTTAATTACGACATTCATAACTGACAACAGTTCTTAATTATAAATGCAGAAAAAGGGTTAGGATTTGTACATCACATGCTTAACATTATAAAACATCTTACCTGCAATGCTGGTTTCAGGGCCCAAGTTTCTTATAATTAATAGCATTTTATATGTTAAAAATCAGGGTCATTATGAAAATCACAATGAACATGAAATGACTGAATAGCTCAAATAATTTAGTACAAATACTGTAATAGATATACTTACAGAAAAAATCGTTGCAATATTCTTTCAGTGACATTCAATACAACATTGTAGCATTTTTAATGACAGGAAAAAGTAGAAAATAATCTAAAATTTTAATAGTAGGGAAATTCCTATAGTGTACGTATGTACATGCAATATATGTGTTTGGGGCTTCCCTTGTGGCTCAGTGGTAAAGAGTCCGCCCACCACCAGGAGCAGGAAGATGAGCTGCAGCAGGGACAGCCCAGCAGCGTGGAGGGCAGAGGGGCTGGAGGCCTGGGGACAGGAAGGCCAAGAGGCATGGCCGGTGCAAGGAGAACTGCTCCAGGTACATTTACTAGGTGCTGAAGCAGGTACACCTCATCGGCATCTCCAAGGCCATGACATCATGAGCTTGTTGGTGAATGATGTATTTGAGCGAGTGGCCGGCGAGGCGGCCTGGTTGACCAGCTCCAGCCGAACCACACTGCCATCTCTGGGAGGTCCAGACTGTCGTGAGTGTACATCCAGGGCACCAAGGCCGTGACCAAGTACACCAGCTCCAAGTGACTTGGGGCCCAACCCTAATAAAGGCTGAATTACTAAAAAAATAAAAATAAAAAAGAATCTGCCTGCCAATGCAGGAGATGTAAATTTGATTCTCAGGTTGGGAAGATCCCCTGGAAAAGGAAATGGTAACCCACTCCAGTATTCTTGCCTGGAGAAGCCCATGGACGGAAGAGATTCGCAGGTAACAGTCCATGGGGTCACAAAAATTTGGATACAACTTAGCGACTAAACAGTAACAATGTATGTATTCATGGTATATTATTATGTGACAAAAACCAGTTATATAATAGTATGTATATCACAACTCCATTTTTGAAAATATATTCATTTTCTCTTGGATGTATCTAGAAAAATATGTAACAAAATATTCAAACTAGTTTTCTAAAATATAGAATTCTGAGTAACTTCTAATTATGCTTGTTTTTACATTGTTCTCTATAATGAATTTGTTACTTAACAGGTAGTTGTGAAAGAAATCCTAACTAACCCTTAGGATACTTCAGGAGTTGGGGCGTAACTATTGGAAAGTGGGAAAAAAAACCCACAGCCACATGAAAAATTGTAAGTGCACACTATCTTATCTTAATAACTGACCCAGCAAAGCAGTATTATAGAAAATTTTTAAAGTACATAATGCTAAGCACTAATAAACTTATAGGATGCGTCTAAGTTTAACTACTTCTAATTTCTCTTTGTTCTTAAGGAAAATCAAAGAAATAAATTAGGTAGAAAAGTATGATGTTAATATTCTCTGTGACTGAATGGCCAAGCTATGAAAAAGGGGTGATATGCGTGGTGGGTATGGCAGTTTTCCATGTAAGACTTAACTTTTTAAAAGAAGGTGACACTCTCTTATTTAGCCTTCTCGTGTTCTAAGTTTGGTGCCATGCAAGCAAGCTGTCTAATGTTTCACTATCTTGCAAGAGAGAAAGAAGCAGCCAGGACTGAATGATGTTTTAAATGCAGTAGCAGCTTTTAGACAAAATGTTAAGGGAACACAAAGGCAGAAATGGTGAACTCAGCCTGATGTGGGAGGTTTCACTGAAAACGTGAGATCTGAGTTGCTCCTTAAAGAATGAGTAAGGATTACTAGATGAAGATTGATGAAAGGGCTTTCCAGACAGATAGAACAGTAAGAGCAAGAGAGCAAAGTGTGAGATGTGTCATGAGAACACGAGTTACTCTGAGGTGTGGGTATGTGTGTATGTGGGTAGGTTTGTGTCATAGGTGCACATGAGTAGGTGTGCAAAGAGTTATGTTTGTGCAAGCAATTAGCTATGCAAGCACAAAATATAAAAGGTTAAACAGACATGAATATGAAAATTGTTATTATGCACATAAAGATTGTTTCGGTAATTTAAATTCTGTAGCAGGAAGAAAAGCTGCATCTCCTGGGCTCCTCTCATTTGCCTTTATATTTGCCATTCATTGTATTTAACCCTTTTCAACCCTAAGAGGTTAATTAATCTCAATTTACAGATGAGGAAATGGAAGCTATAGGAATTACCTTAGTTCCTGGAAAGACGAAGTGCAGCAGCGGAATTCGGCAAAGGTGCATCCTGTTCCCTGAACTTGTATTCTTTTCATTTTACCACCCAGTCTTTTTGAAATACCTGATTCTCAGGTTACAACAAACAGGGGACAGATCCCCACACAGACCACTAACCCCGCCACCACTGCCACCACCATCACTGAACATCCCCAAATGTGGATAAACACAAATGAAGGGAAACAAGATACGCATGTGATACCTTTATAGATGGCACTGCTCTGTTCAGCATCTTTCATGGTGTTGTTGCTGGGATATGAATGTAGAGATTTGCTGCTTAGAAAGCCTTGATTTCCCTCTATTGTGGTCCTCAACTGTCTGGCTATGGCAGTATTTCTTGAGCTGGCAAAAACAGCTCATTTTCTGCAGTATGTGAATCCACACAGAAGTATGTATCCCGAACAGCTACTTCCTCCTTTTCAAAGGACTGATTTGGAATTCAGGTTGATTGTGCTGCCACAGGTGTTTTAGATTTTTGACAGCAACTTCCAATAGGGGTCTGATGAGCTCTCTGGGTTACCTGCCTGGGTGAGCTTTTGCCAGGTTGAATAAACTCATCCAGGAAATGGCCTTGCAGCTGAAATGCTTTGTCACTCAAGTTTGCCTGTTTTCTTTTTATCTTCTATGCTCCCTGCCATGAGCCTCCACAATGTCATATTCATACCTCGTAAGGAGAGAGGAATGCCAGCCTCTGCCAAGACGTTAGGATACAGATACTGCTTCTTCAGTTGACTAGATTAACATATAAATAATCTATTCTGCTAAGATGTATCCTGCGAAAATTAGTCTTTCTTTTCTCATTATCCTAGTTGTGGTTTCATGAGGTTATTTTTCTCCTAGTGGTGCTTCCTCCACTTATTCTGCCCCAGTCCTCTATATACTGCTGCAAAACGAAGCTCTTGTAAATGAGAATCTCATGATTTCACTCTAGCCTCTCCGACTTAGGCTGGTACAACTCAACTCATCCTTCAATAGGCAGGCAGTGTGTACTGCCCAAGAGGAGATGACCACTTTCGGGTCCACTGAACCAACCCTGCACATACCTCTCATGTAGTCTCTACCCACAGTATGTGCTGTTCTTTGTTTATCATCTATTGCTGTTTGAGTTCAGGGTCTATGTCTTTTTCACTGTTTAGGATCTCATGTATGACTGTCCCATCATATGTACAAAGAAAGCATAAACTGAAAATATTAAATGAATGATTAAATAGAGTGCCAGTGTTTCAATAGAAGGGAAGGTAGAAGAGTTAGTAAGATAGTATATCTAACTGCCTGCTATAGCATTTGATAAGGGTTAATGAAAATTGCTGGGATTTCCTTAAAATGATATGTAGTTTGTAGTTCTTTTTAACTGTATTTATTTAGGTCATATCTTGTGATTTGCAGGATCTTAGTTCCCCAGCCAGGATCAGAACCCATGTCCCTGCACTGGGAGCAGAATCTTAATCACTGTCCATCAAGGAACTCCTTTGTAGTTAGTAGCTTTTAATGCAGGCTTTCCTTGTTTGTTGACAATCCTTCGTGCGTGCTTGATTTCATGGAATATCTCAGAGACTACCTCATGGTATATCTGAACCTACAAGTGTGTAAAAGAATGCTTTATGGTGATAAGCACAGTGAATGTAGAATGTAAAATCTTGCTTTACTCCAGAGCTTTATGGAAAGCTCATTCCATTATGTGAATAATAATTGAGATTTTTTTCTGAAATTCATTTTTCTTACAATAGCTCAAAAGCTTTAAACTGCCTTTCCTCTTGAGACTTTTAAGAAATAGTAAAAACTTGAGATAAACCAAAATTATTTAATATTTCATAGACCTCTGTGAATTGCCTTTTATTTTTTCTTCCCTAGAGGAGTGGCTAAGACAATGGTTTTCACTTTTGTCTATCAAAATTTTGCTTCATTTGAATAATAGAGAAAATGATAGGGAGTAATCTGAAACTCTAATACACGTGGGAGATGAAATTTCCAAATTAATAATCTTAAAAGTTAATTTCAACTATTCAGTTATAACAAATATATTATCCTATCAATGTGATATATCATATATACATACATTCATATATTCATATAGACTGATATGAAAAGAGACTGGAAGATTTTATAATAGGTATTAATAAGGGTACTGGTGAAAGAGAGTCTTATAGCCCAATCATTTTTAAATGACACAGTTTTATCTGGGTAATATTTTATATGGGGTAAGTATATATTAAACCTTAAGTTACCCCAACATTTCTGAAATGAGAGACAGAAACATAATGTTTAATGATTGGTACCTAAATTGGAAAGTTTCCTTTAACTGCAATTTGAATCATTCCTCTCTAATTTAGAGAAAACTTTTATATCTTGTTAGTGCCCCTTCATTCTTTGGCCAGCTTTTTAGGACAAAGCAAGTTGAACTATTTTATAACTTGAAGTTGACAGGGACACTAAGGAGAAAGGTTTATCTTAAGCAACAGAGGTGAATGAATAGAAAGAGACATGGCACCTGAAGTACATACATTCACAAATGGTCATCAGTGAAACTAACTTGAAAATGATAGAATTTACTTTACATAAGTCACATGAATGAATGCTTCTTGTTTCAAAAAATAAACAAACAAACATGAAAACATCAATATTCTAGCTTTGCATCCCAAGTAATTTCCCCCCAAATCATGGCTCATTATTTCTTTCCTCGCAGATGAAGACCCATATGTCCAGTTTGCTCAATTTTAATACCCTCCCCCAAAATTAATCCCTATTATCTACTCAATTTTTGACCAAAACCTTATGTCTCATACTTCCTGCTTTGTCACCACCACATTCAATCCAGCAACTAAAGATCTCTTGAACATCTCTCTTCAATATTTTCTCCTTCTATTACCCTCCCACCCTCACCTGAGCCCCAGGTCCCATGATGTATTGCCTAGGAGACAGCATTAATAAAATGGCCTTACTGGTTGTTTGTCTTCAAAATTTTGCTTCATTTGAATAATAGAAATGATAGGGAGTAATCTGAAACTCTAATACACGTGGAGATGAAATTTCCAAATTAATAATCTTAAAAGTTAATTTCAACTATTCAGTTATAACAAATATATTATCCTATCAATGTGATATATCATATATACATACATTCATATATTCATATAGACTGATATGAAAAGAGACTGGAAGATTTTATAATAGGTATTAATAAGGGTACTGGTGAAAGAGAGTCTTATAGCCCAATCATTTTTAAATGACACAGTTTTATCTGGGTAATATTTTATATGGGGTAAGTATATATTAAACCTTAAGTTACCCCAACATTTCTGAAATGAGAGACAGAAACATAATGTTTAATGATTGGTACCTAAATTGGAAAGTTTCCTTTAACTGCAATTTGAATCATTCCTCTCTAATTTAGAGAAAACTTTTATATCTTGTTAGTGCCCCTTCATTCTTTGGCCAGCTTTTTAGGACAAAGCAAGTTGAACTATTTTATAACTTGAAGTTGACAGGGACACTAAGGAGAAAGGTTTATCTTAAGCAACAGAGGTGAATGAATAGAAAGAGACATGGCACCTGAAGTACATACATTCACAAATGGTCATCAGTGAAACTAACTTGAAAATGATAGAATTTACTTTACATAAGTCACATGAATGAATGCTTCTTGTTTCAAAAAATAAACAAACAAACATGAAAACATCAATATTCTAGCTTTGCATCCCAAGTAATTTCCCCCCAAATCATGGCTCATTATTTCTTTCCTCGCAGATGAAGACCCATATGTCCAGTTTGCTCAATTTTAATACCCTCCCCCAAAATTAATCCCTATTATCTACTCAATTTTTGACCAAAACCTTATGTCTCATACTTCCTGCTTTGTCACCACCACATTCAATCCAGCAACTAAAGATCTCTTGAACATCTCTCTTCAATATTTTCTCCTTCTATTACCCTCCCACCCTCACCTGAGCCCCAGGTCCCATGATGTATTGCCTAGGAGACAGCATTAATAAAATGGCCTTACTGGTTGTTTGTTTTATCTTTGGACCCTCTCCAATTCCTCGTGCATACTGCAGCCAGATCCCTCTTTCTGAAATGCACACTGGATTATGCCATTCTGCCTCATAATAAACACCAGTGTCTTTAAATTACTTTAAGGTTTTAAAATAAATGATTAAACATTGATCACAAGTCCCAGAGTGATCTGGCCTGTTTCCACTGGCATCATTTCCTCACTGCACTCTCATCTCTTTGGTGTCATTAACTTTCTTTCAGTCCCTCACACTTACCAAACTCTCTACCTTCTACACTAGACCTTTACACTTGTCTGAAAAACTCCTCTGTCTCCTTGTCACGTGATAAGCTTTTATTCTTCCTTTAAATTTTAGCTTAGCCACCCGTGGCCATGACCTCTTAGCTCACTCTCATAGCACCATGCAACTCTTTTATGGTGCTAACCATAGTTATAATTTTAAATTTGTTTCATTATTAAAAAGTCTTCTTGGGCTTTCCTGGTGGTCCAGTGGGAAGCGAGTCTGCCTTGCAGTGCAAGGGGTACCAGTTCAATCCTTGGCCCAGGCAGATCCCACGTGCTGTGGAGCAGCTGGGCAGGTGTGTCCAATTACCAGCCAGTGCTCTGAAGCACATGTGCTCAGAGCCAATGCTCTGCAATGAGAAAGGCCACTGCCATGGGAGGCCCACACAGGCCAAAGAATAAAAATAGATGAAAATAAATGATGACTTACAGGGGAAAAAAAAAAAAAAAAAAGTCTTCTTTAGCGGGCTTTAAGTTCTTTGAGGACACACTCACATCTGGTTTGGTTCCTTCATTCTTCTCCAGACCTTAGCAAACAACCATGTTCTGTATCGTAAATATTTCTTCAATGATAATGGGCATAGTATTTCATACTGACATTGGCAAGAATTATTTTTTTGAGTAATGACACATATTCAAAAAAAGACAAGTAGATTTTAACAGAAGTGCACTAAGTATAGCTGTCTTAGGGGGATTATGGATTATATATGGGAGTTTTAAAATAATTCTTTCATCAACCACTCAGCAGCCTTTACACATGTAGATTATTTGACTTATGTCAAGACACGTGAGGCTTGAAATATGCTGTTATCTACTTCAAAGTATTAATTTCTCAGATTTGGAGGACAATTCTCATTGTATCCATCACTGGGTAGAATTGATTTATTAAAGGGAGCCAGTCTGGCATGAGCAGGAGATTTAGAATCACATCTATTTGGTTTTAATCCTAGCTCTGCTACTTATAACCTGTGTATATTTAGACAAATGATTTTATCTCTCTGAGTGTTAGCTATGTTATTTTCAAAACTGATCTTATAATGCCTACCTTAGGAGGTTATTTTCTGGGTTATGAATTTGACATATACAATTACAATTATTCTATTTAATATGTATTAAATAAAAGGTCTTCAAAGACAGTTTGAAAGACATACCAATTATTCTCATTTCTTTTACATATTCCATTTGGATGGCAAATAGGCTTTAAAACTGAACTTTTAACGAAGGGAGCTAAAGAAAAAGGGTGGAAGGAGGACAGATAGGCCAATGAATCACCGCGGGACACTGAAGTTATGCCTTAGAGATGAGCAGAAAGAAAGAGTAAGCATTGTTAGCCTTTGATGTAGTGGTTGCTTGATTTCTAATTTCTTTTAATTTGCTCATGTTATTCATAAAATATCTTCTTTGGGAGGGCTTAGTTGTATTTATTTGTTTCTTGGAGGGAAGGTGTCAGAGGGGGCCATCAAAAGAATGTGACTGATGGTTAACCTATGAGCTGGACCTGAGAGGTCAGAAGCTCCTCACCCCCTTCCTGCTCCTTGGAAGGCATGTTGTGCTCACTGATTCTGCAGTTGGAGCCGTTTTCAAGGATGCAGCCTTTAGAGAGCCATGTGTGGATGATATCATCAGGACTGAATATGTGACTGAGCCTAGTTAAGGCCTCTACGTGCCCTTTTAAGACTCTGGAAGGCAGCATATAGATTTATTCATTTTGTGGTGGGACGGGACAAGCATCTTAAGTAAATCCCTTTGCTTGATAAACTTGCCATCTACCAATCTGGAGTGATCCATGTATTTCTTCTGTCTTTTCTTGCCCTCCATGGATGGGGTCAGTTTCAGATTTCACCCAGGTAGCCCCTGAGTTTTCAAACCAACAGAAGGATGTCTTCACGTTTTGTGTGCTGTAGCATTACCTTTCAGCATGCTCTTTGAACTTTATCCAGTTCAGAAGGAAGATAAAATGGATACTGGAAACATAGTAGTCAAATTATTGCATACTTAGTCTAACAGTACAAACATGGCAAATGACAGTAAGAGGCTATTTTTTAAATGGTGAGGAGACTTAGATATTCTTAAGGCTCCTAATTTTATTAACAAATTATAAGCTGAAAATAATGTAATCAATCATTTGGCTTCCCTTACTTCTGAGGAAGTCTGTGGCTAGGCACAAAAGAATCATCTGGCTCATTGATTTCAAAATATTGTATGTCAAAGATATGTTTGTAGATTAAAGTCTGCTTAGCTTTCTCTTTAAGGAATAACCATTGTCTTTTGAGGCCTATTTTTTAGCGAGTGACTATGAAATGTGATACATAAATTTACTAGTAAAGAGGGAGCATGAGACAGTTCACGAACCAATCAAAATTATAAGAGTTAAAGAAGCAATGCAACTCTGTCTTCAGAGGAGAGGTGATAAGTATGAAGTCAGCAGATGATACAGCATTACTGTTTGACCTTGTATTACCCATTACACTATTTTATTATTTTACCTAATTAAGGAATAGGTATAATTTTCATATTCAAATAAAGCACACAGTCACTTTAAAGGTGCATCATTGAACTATAAAACTCTCTCTTCACAGGTATTAATTTCTATAAATTCTTCCCTAATCAATATGCTACAATAATAATTTGTATAGTTAACAATTATTTAGTGCTTACACTATGCCAGATACTATGATCATTATTTTATATGCCTGATTTTCACAAAATTTTGTGAAAGTAGGTATATCTAAGCTGTTTTTACCAAATGAGTCTTGTAGAAATCAGAAAACTTTCTGAAGATCTCTGCAGCTTAGTTTGTAGTGAAGGCGTAGTTTGACTTCAGGTTGATTCTGAAGCCTTTGATCTTGGCAACTCGCCAGAAATCAGCAGAGGAAAGCTGCTGGGAGGGGGCGATGTAGGATTGTTTTCAAGTAGTAGTCTTCTGTCTTTTCTTGCCCTCCATATGGGGTCAGCATAGAGCCCCTGAGTTTTCAAACCAACAGAAGGATGTCTTCACGTTTTGTGTGCTGTAGCATTACCTTTCAGCATGCTCTTTGAACTTTATCCAGTTCAGAAGGAAGATAAAATGGATACTGGAAACATAGTAGTCAAATTATTGCATACTTAGTCTAACAGTACAAACATGGCAAATGACAGTAAGAGGCTATTTTTTAAATGGTGAGGAGACTTAGATATTCTTAAGGCTCCTAATTTTATTAACAAATTATAAGCTGAAAATAATGTAATCAATCATTTGGCTTCCCTTACTTCTGAGGAAGTCTGTGGCTAGGCACAAAAGAATCATCTGGCTCATTGATTTCAAAATATTGTATGTCAAAGATATGTTTGTAGATTAAAGTCTGCTTAGCTTTCTCTTTAAGGAATAACCATTGTCTTTTGAGGCCTATTTTTTAGCGAGTGACTATGAAATGTGATACATAAATTTACTAGTAAAGAGGGAGCATGAGACAGTTCACGAACCAATCAAAATTATAAGAGTTAAAGAAGCAATGCAACTCTGTCTTCAGAGGAGAGGTGATAAGTATGAAGTCAGCAGATGATACAGCATTACTGTTTGACCTTGTATTACCCATTACACTATTTTATTATTTTACCTAATTAAGGAATAGGTATAATTTTCATATTCAAATAAAGCACACAGTCACTTTAAAGGTGCATCATTGAACTATAAAACTCTCTCTTCACAGGTATTAATTTCTATAAATTCTTCCCTAATCAATATGCTACAATAATAATTTGTATAGTTAACAATTATTTAGTGCTTACACTATGCCAGATACTATGATCATTATTTTATATGCCTGATTTTCACAAAATTTTGTGAAAGTAGGTATATCTAAGCTGTTTTTACCAAATGAGTCTTGTAGAAATCAGAAAACTTTCTGAAGATCTCTGCAGCTTAGTTTGTAGTGAAGGCGTAGTTTGACTTCAGGTTGATTCTGAAGCCTTTGATCTTGGCAACTCGCCAGAAATCAGCAGAGGAAAGCTGCTGGGAGGGGGCGATGTAGGATTGTTTTCAAGTAGTAGTGTTCTTTCTGTGTTTCTATAAGCATTTGGTTAACTTGTTGATACAATGTGGATTTAGGAAGCTGTTTGCCTCTGTGTTTTTTTTGAATGCTTGTAGGTGTGACCCTTCCTGCTGGTGAGTGCTCCTGGCAGAGAACAATAGCTGAGAATAGAACTTAAGTGCATTGTTGCTATGGAGCCAACGAGAAGGTCTAGACTGAGAGCAACTGGGATGTGTGAACAATGCTGTTGTTACATAAATTAAATCAATCAGTCACTTATTAAGTCAACAAAGCAGTAAATTAAAAAAAAAAGAAAGCTATTATAGCTCAAATAACATTTTAGATTAGAAAAACACAAAAAAAGTAAATAGCATAAATTCTCTGTCATTTACAAACTCATATGCTAGTGAGTATGGCAAGAGAAAAAGTAATTGTTATGGAAATTAATTATTGCAATAATAAGATACATTGCATAGTAGAGGCATGGAGAAAAGTACTCTGTGCATACACAGAATGGGTACACTCAGATGGGAGTGTGTATACGGTTAGAGTTTCAAATATTATTCTCTTCCTTTCTAACTAGAGAAAGTTATAGTTGAGTGTGAGATGAGTCCTCCAGGTGATCAGAGAGGTGTGCATGTGTGCTCAGTCACTTCAGTTGTGTCCTACTCTAAGTGACCCCATGGACTGCAGCCCACCAGGCTCCTCTGTCCATGGGATTTTCCAGGCAAGAATGCTGAAGTGGGCTGCCATCCTCTCCTCCAGGACATTTTCCCCACCCAGGGAGCAAACCTAGGTCTCCTGCACTATAGGCAGACTCTTTACCGTCTCAGCCACCCTGGAAACCCCTAGAGAGGTGTGAGACAATGGTCGTTCCAGAAAGAAGAAATGATGTATGCAAAGGCATCTAGAGAGACTGTGTGATTTGATATGGCTGAAATGTTAAGCCCAACCTGCAGGTTCTCCCCCGCAATACCCTGATTGAGATCTCTGCAGCTTAGTTTGTAGTGAAGGCGTAGTTTGACTTCAGGTTGATTCTGAAGCCTTTGATCTTGGCAACTCAGAAATCAGCAGAGGAAAGCTGCTGGGAGGGCGATGTAGGATTGTTTTCAAGTAGTAGTGTTCTTTCTGTGTTTCTATAAGCATTTGGTTAACTTGTTGATACAATGTGGATTTAGGAAGCTGTTTGCCTCTGTGTTTTTTTTGAATGCTTGTAGGTGTGACCCTTCCTGCTGGTGAGTGCTCCTGGCAGAGAACAATAGCTGAGAATAGAACTTAAGTGCATTGTTGCTATGGAGCCAACGAGAAGGTCTAGACTGAGAGCAACTGGGATGTGTGAACAATGCTGTTGTTACATAAATTAAATCAATCAGTCACTTATTAAGTCAACAAAGCAGTAAATTAAAAAAAAAAGAAAGCTATTATAGCTCAAATAACATTTTAGATTAGAAAAACACAAAAAGTAAATAGCATAAATTCTCTGTCATTTACAAACTCATATGCTAGTGAGTATGGCAAGAGAAAAAGTAATTGTTATGGAAATTAATTATTGCAATAATAAGATACATTGCATAGTAGAGGCATGGAGAAAAGTACTCTGTGCATACACAGAATGGGTACACTCAGATGGGAGTGTGTATACGGTTAGAGTTTCAAATATTATTCTCTTCCTTTCTAACTAGAGAAAGTTATAGTTGAGTGTGAGATGAGTCCTCCAGGTGATCAGAGAGGTGTGCATGTGTGCTCAGTCACTTCAGTTGTGTCCTACTCTAAGTGACCCCATGGACTGCAGCCCACCAGGCTCCTCTGTCCATGGGATTTTCCAGGCAAGAATGCTGAAGTGGGCTGCCATCCTCTCCTCCAGGACATTTTCCCCACCCAGGGAGCAAACCTAGGTCTCCTGCACTATAGGCAGACTCTTTACCGTCTCAGCCACCCTGGAAACCCCTAGAGAGGTGTGAGACAATGGTCGTTCCAGAAAGAAGAAATGATGTATGCAAAGGCATCTAGAGAGACTGTGTGATTTGATATGGCTGAAATGTTAAGATTCCCAATACCTGCATCTTGGACTCTTGAAGCTAAAACACCACACCTGCTCTGATATACCTCTCTCTCCTGTATGTAATTTATTAACTTGGCTCACATGATCTGTGGGATTGTGAGAGCTGGTGAGTCTGAAATCTATATAATTCAATTGTCAGTCTGGAAATTTAGGTTGGAGTAGATGTTGCAGCAATGATGTAGAATCTGCAGCTGGATCTCTATGTTGGCATCTTGATTCCAAATTGCTTCATTTGGAAACCTCAGTCTTTCTTCTTAAGGCCTTCAAATGATTGATTGAGACTAACCTACTTTATGGAGAGAGGACTCTGTTTTACTTGAAGTCTATGGTTATAAATCTTAATCACATCTAAAAATTGTCTTCACAGCAACAGCTAATTTGATATTTAACCAGACACTGGGCACCATAGTGTAGCCAAGCTGATATAAGAAATTAACTTTCATACCTGCTTAAAAAAAAAAAAAAAAAGCTTCTTCCTTATTTTTTTCTTACTAATACTGAGCCCAAGTCTTGTATAGGTGAAGAGCATAGATCACTTACTTGAAGCCAAGTTGGAAGGGTTTCAAGCCTTCAGAGAACCAGGAAGGCAAACTTGATGTGAGTTGGGATGGGTATTGAATGAATCAAATAATACTTCTCTCAATTGCTCAGCAACCACTTAAAGTATGCTCACAGAAACTTTCAAGCAAGAACAAGAACAATAAGAACAAGAATAATGCACTTAATGTAATTCAGCTATCCTTTGTACAAATAACAAACCTACTTATTCTCTTCTCAAAGAAGCAGTCAAATCTCAGAGGTGTGCGGGCTAGTCACCACCAAGCCCCTCCTCTGTCCATGGGGTTTTCCAGGCAAGAATGCTGAAGTGGGCTGCCATCCTCTCCTCCAGGACATTTTCCCCACCCAGGGAGCAAACCTAGGTCTCCTGCACTATAGGCAGACTCTTTACCGTCTCAGCCACCCTGGAAACCCCTAGAGAGGTGTGAGACAATGGTCGTTCCAGAAAGAAGAAATGATGTATGCAAAGGCATCTAGAGAGACTGTGTGATTTGATATGGCTGAAATGTTAAGATTCCCAATACCTGCATCTTGGACTCTTGAAGCTAAAACACCACACCTGCTCTGATATACCTCTCTCCTGTATGTAATTTATTAACTTGGCTCACATGATCTGTGGGATTGTGAGAGCTGGTGAGTCTGAAATCTATATAATTCAATTGTCAGTCTGGAAATTTAGGTTGGAGTAGATGTTGCAGCAATGATGTAGAATCTGCAGCTGGATCTCTATGTTGGCATCTTGATTCCAAATTGCTTCATTTGGAAACCTCAGTCTTTCTTCTTAAGGCCTTCAAATGATTGATTGAGACTAACCTACTTTATGGAGAGAGGACTCTGTTTTACTTGAAGTCTATGGTTATAAATCTTAATCACATCTAAAAATTGTCTTCACAGCAACAGCTAATTTGATATTTAACCAGACACTGGGCACCATAGTGTAGCCAAGCTGATATAAGAAATTAACTTTCATACCTGCTTAAAAAAAAAAAAAAAAAAGCTTCTTCCTTATTTTTTTCTTACTAATACTGAGCCCAAGTCTTGTATAGGTGAAGAGCATAGATCACTTACTTGAAGCCAAGTTGGAAGGGTTTCAAGCCTTCAGAGAACCAGGAAGGCAAACTTGATGTGAGTTGGGATGGGTATTGAATGAATCAAATAATACTTCTCTCAATTGCTCAGCAACCACTTAAAGTATGCTCACAGAAACTTTCAAGCAAGAACAAGAACAATAAGAACAAGAATAATGCACTTAATGTAATTCAGCTATCCTTTGTACAAATAACAAACCTACTTATTCTCTTCTCAAAGAAGCAGTCAAATCTCATCTGTTTCTGCATCTATTTTTGGGTAATGTTCATTTCTACACTAGTGCAGTTGTAATCACATCCTGATATTTTGTAAGCTGTAGACTAAATTATGATGTTATCAGTAAATAATTCATCCTGTATAAATCCCTATACAAATTAGCAGGATAAAGGTATATTGGAAAATAGAATCAAGCTCACTCTCTCAGAAGAAAGCAGGGCTGCTTACCTTAGTCTTTACTTCTCTTAACTTTTTTTGAGGCTTTAGTTAATATATATATATATATTTTATTTTGGCCTCTTTTATTGGCTTTTTACTTATTTATTTTCATCTATTCTTATTCTTTGGCCTGTGTGGGCCTCCCACTGCAGTGGCCTCTCTGGTTGCAGAGCACTAGCTCTGGGTGCATGCACCCCAGAGCACCAGCTCGCAATTGTGCACAATGGTTCAGTTGCTCCTCAGTATGTGGGATCCTCCCGGGCCAGGGATTGAACTGGTGCCCCTTGCAAAGCAAGGTGAACTCTTTACCCACTGGATGTGCTTTAGTTAATATTTGTAACAAGTCCCAAATTTGTGTTATTCTTTGTAACATATTTCATCATTACCCACTGCTAAATTATTTTTTTTAATATTTATTTATTTTATTTTTGGATGCATTGAGTCTTAGTTGCAGCATGTATGATCTTTTCATTGCATAGGGTGGGCTTAGTTGCCCATTGGCATGTGGGATCTTAGTTCTTCAACTAGGGATTGAAACATTCCCTGCGTTACAAGATGAATTCTTAACCATTTGGGCTAGGGAAGTTCTTAATTATTGTAGGTTGCTACTCATGAATTTCTCACCCTTTTTTCTAAATGAAATCATTTTAATCTGTAAGTCTTTTTCATATAACTTTTTTGAGTCAAATTTTGGTAAGTAATATTTCCATTATTATTTATCCCAAAGTTTTTTTTTTTAATTTTTATGAACTATTTTTTCACCAATGAGATATTTAGGAATGATTTTAAAGTTTCTCCAGGTCTTGATAATGATTTTTTGAATATGACACCTAAAGCACAAGCAACAAAATTAAAAGTAAGCAAGTGGGGCTACATCAAATTAGAAAGCTTCTACAAAGCAAAATAAGCCATTAACAAAGTGAAAAGACAACTTACGGAATGGGAAAAAATATTTGCCAACCATATATCTGATAATGGGCTGATATCCAAAACATAAAGAACTCATAAAGCTTAACATAAAAAACAAAAACAAAAACAACCAACCAAATAACCCAATTGAAAAAATACAAAGGACCTGAACAGGTATTTCTCCAAAGAAAATATGTGGAAACTTAATAGATACATGGAAAAATGCTCAGCATCATTAATCATTAGGGAAAGTGGCAAATTAAACCACAGTGAAATAGCACCTCTTGCTTTTTAGAATGATTGTCAATAAAAAGACAAGAGATAACAGATGCTGGTATATATGACTCTGTTGATGGGACTGTAAATTGGTGCAGTCACTATGAAAAACTGTATGACACATCTTCAAAAAGTTAAAAATAAAACTACTTTAATTCTATTTCTGGGCGTATATCCAAAGGAAACAAAAACTCTCAATTGAGAAAAATATATGCATCCCCAGGTTCATAGCAAAATTATTTTCAATAGTCAAGACATGAAAAGTGTCTAAGTATCCATTGATGGATGAGTGTATGAAGAAGCTATAGTATATACAAACAATGAAATATTATTCAGTCATAAAAATGAGGAAATCTTACCAATTTGCAACAATATATCTGTTCTTTAAGACATTATGCTAAGTGAAATACATCAGACAGAGAAAGACAAATACTGTATGATCTTACTTATATGTGGAATCTAAAAAGCAAACTCAGAAAAAGATCATACTTGTGGTTGCCAATGGATGGGAGCAGGAGGAAGTGAGGAAAGGTGATCACAAGGTCAAAACTTTCAGGTATAAGATAAATAAGTACTGGGGATATAGTGTACAACATGGTATCTGTAGCTTCTGTACTGAATTATACATAGAAAAGTTGTTAAGGGAGTAATCCTAAGAGTTCTCATCACAAGGAAAAATTTCGTTTCCTTTTTTCTTTCTTTTCTTTTTATTGTATCTCTGTGAGAGGATGGTTGTTAGCTGACCCTGTTGTGGTTAATCATTTCACAATATGTATAAATCAAGCCATCCTGCTGTACGCCTTAGAGTTACACAGTGATGTACCACAATGATTTCTCAATAAATCTGGGAAAAACTGTATACAATTAATATACATACAATTCGTTCTTTAAATAATATGTTTCTTTATTTCTACTTTTGCGTTCTGACATTTTAGGAATTGAGGCTTTGCCATGTCTTACTCATTTATAATACAAATGGTCTTATTAAGATCATCCTTTAGTTTTGATATAAAGTGGATATTTGTCCCTCTTCCAACAGTTGCCTGTGCAGTTTGGGGCTCATAGCCAGCCACTTTCTCTGGCAGAGTCAAGTTTCCTAACTTACCCAATGCAGAACGCAGCCCTGAACCTCAGCTTCTACAGAGAGTCAGGACCAGGTTTATCTTTTCATTCTCATTTCATCTTGTCTCCCTAAAATCTATTTCACTCCTCTACAGTTCAGAGACAGGAAAACACAAAGTGACTTCCCACTGTCTTATTCCTTGCATTCCTGGTGTAAGGGTTGTAGCAGGGAGACACCTTCCTTGGGGATCTTTGTATTCCACTCCTCATAATTGTCTGATTTCTTACTAGAATTTAATTCCTGCTAAGATTTTGTCATACTTATTTTTTTCTTTTGCTTTGTTAATTGCCTTTTTCCCTTAAGCTTTCTCCCATTTAACAAGGTCAGTATGACAACCCCTAATGAATTTTTCTGCCTTATTAAGGGAAGACATAATAAAAATAAAGTAGATGAGAATGAGAAAAATTATTTAGGTTCGCTTTGGATGTCTGAGTGTTTCACAAACCTTTTCATATGAATTTTTACAAATTAGTTGGGAGGTGAATTTTCAATAGGGTTTTGGAGGAGTATGGCCTATTTATCTTGTTTCTTTGTTTATAAGTTTTTCTCTGAGGGGAGATGAGGTTAGGAGCCTACTGAGTCATATCTATCTTTCTGACTATATTGAGTTGGTACATCTTTTTTTAAAGCCGAAGTGTCAGTTTTTTCCTTGGAGGGTTTGCTGTTGCTGTGTCCCTAAGATTTGAGAAAAAATGAAAAGATAATATCCAGCCTCATCTTTTTTCTTACCCCTGATTTTTAAAAAGGGGTGCCATTGGTATGTAGCCCAATTAAAAAGTACTAGCAATCTGGCACAGGAACAAACGGCTATTTATTTAAACTCTGCAACTTTCAGCTCCATTTAGTGACATAGAAAAGGAGATGAATTTGCGGTAATGATGTGTGTCTGTTTTTCCTAACGGCTTCAGGATACTATCGGAAACAAATTGCACGTCTGTGTAAAAAGACAATTTATTAACATTCAACATTAACCTTTGCTTTAAGAGAAATGCACATAGATTTATCATGTCATTTCAGTGAGCATCCTAGTAAGTGGGAAAAAATTGTCTTCAGAACATCCCAGGGAAAAATATAGCCTGAAGATTTTTAGACAATAAGCATGACTATAGAGATATTCAAGCACTGCAGAGACAGTAAAGTTCTCGTCAAATTTATACATAATAAAACTCAGAGAAATGAAGCATTCATGAAATCTTCAGAGGGTTCTGACTAGAACAGAATAGAGATTTCTGTCTATACCATTCTCACCTGAGTTTATTTAAAGCATAAACTGTCATGAAGTGAACACCCAAGGAAGCCTGGAAGTAGAAGGGTAAGGAACATAATATTATATAATATCAACATTTTCTATAATCCTGTGGATCACACTCTAACAGAAGAAGTTCAGACTTTTTCAGTTTTTTTTGTTGTTGTTAATGTGGAAGCTGATCAACTAAGTGCTAAGTCATTTTTATTTTTTAATTTTTAAAAGATTTTTAGCCACACCACATGGTATGTGGGATCCTGGTTCCCCAATCAAATATCGAACCCATCACTGCCCTGCAGTGAAAATGCAGAGCCCCAATTACTGAACTGCTAGAGAATTCCCTCTCAAATCTTATTCTGTAAGCGTTGTCCATCATCTTATGACTCAGTTTCACCCCTTGCAACCCCAATCGGCCAGTTCCTTTCTTTGTGCTTTTGGAGCTCACGCTCTGTCACAAGCAAAATCTTCTGTTCTCTCAGCCGCTTCACCCGACATTCCCTTCAGCTGTGTGTATTAGCAGGTGCTCTCAGTTTCCTGAGGACACGACTTCCCTCATACCCGTCTCAATGGGTAACTGTTTGCTCCTGCACTAGCCCTAGCTACAGGCAGGTTAAGTAGTCTTGTTCTTCATCTTCCAGGTCATTGCTCCTTTTCTCCATCTGAAGAATCCCACCTAATTAAACACAGACCAACAAATCACAAAAAAGGGACTTGGTAAATGTCACTATCCAGCTTCTGCTTCATACCTTTGTTCTCTTTTAATAAACATGTTGGGAGACTTGTGTCTACTATTCTGCTTCACTTCGCACTACTTCACTTCTCAGTCACAGAGTGTCCATCTCAGTCAGGCTTTTACCATTAGTGTTTTACTGATGTTACTGTTGTCAAAGCCAACCTCCCTGGTGACCTGATGTAGCCAAATCAGTAGTCAAGTCCAATTTCTCACCTCGCTGTGTTTTCTGCTTCCTTCAACAGAGTTGATCATTCATTTTTGCTTGAAATCCTTTCTTGACTCATTTTACAGGACATAATTGAATGCATTCAAATTTCAGATTCTTAGAACAGAATAGAGATTTCTGTCTATACCATTCTCACCTGAGTTTATTTAAAGCATAAACTGTCATGAAGTGAACACCCAAGGAAGCCTGGAAGTAGAAGGGTAAGGAACATAATATTATATAATATCAACATTTTCTATAATCCTGTGGATCACACTCTAACAGAAGAAGTTCAGACTTTTTCAGTTTTTTTTGTTGTTGTTAATGTGGAAGCTGATCAACTAAGTGCTAAGTCATTTTTATTTTTTAATTTTTAAAAGATTTTTAGCCACACCACATGGTATGTGGGATCCTGGTTCCCCAATCAAATATCGAACCCATCACTGCCCTGCAGTGAAAATGCAGAGCCCCAATTACTGAACTGCTAGAGAATTCCCTCTCAAATCTTATTCTGTAAGCGTTGTCCATCATCTTATGACTCAGTTTCACCCCTTGCAACCCCAATCGGCCAGTTCCTTTCTTTGTGCTTTTGGAGCTCACGCTCTGTCACAAGCAAAATCTTCTGTTCTCTCAGCCGCTTCACCCGACATTCCCTTCAGCTGTGTGTATTAGCAGGTGCTCTCAGTTTCCTGAGGACACGACTTCCCTCATACCCGTCTCAATGGGTAACTGTTTGCTCCTGCACTAGCCCTAGCTACAGGCAGGTTAAGTAGTCTTGTTCTTCATCTTCCAGGTCATTGCTCCTTTTCTCCATCTGAAGAATCCCACCCTAATTAAACACAGACCAACAAATCACAAAAAAGGGACTTGGTAAATGTCACTATCCAGCTTCTGCTTCATACCTTTGTTCTCTTTTAATAAACATGTTGGGAGACTTGTGTCTACTATTCTGCTTCACTTCGCACTACTTCACTTCTCAGTCACAGAGTGTCCATCTCAGTCAGGCTTTTACCATTAGTGTTTTACTGATGTTACTGTTGTCAAAGCCAACCTCCCTGGTGACCTGATGTAGCCAAATCAGTAGTCAAGTCCAATTTCTCACCTCGCTGTGTTTTCTGCTTCCTTCAACAGAGTTGATCATTCATTTTTGCTTGAAATCCTTTCTTGACTCATTTTACAGGACACTAAACTCTTTCATTTATCACATTATTTCGCTAGATAGGCTTTTCCAGTCTCCGTCTCTAGCACCTCTTCTTCCTAAATTCTAGGTTTGGAGTGTCCATGATTGGAAATTTTTCTTCTTCCTAACTTCATTCCCTAGTTGATTACATCCAGACCTCCATCTTTGAATATCATCCATCTACCAATATTTTCCACCTTCATATTTCCAAATGGACTTTTTCTCTGAATTCCTGACTTGTAAATTTAGCTATCTGTGTGTGCTCAATTGCATCTGACTTTTTGAGATCCCATGAACTGTAACCCACCAGACGTCTCTGTCCATGGGATTTCCCAGGCAAAAATACTGGAATGAGTGACCATTTCCTACTCCAGGAGATCTAGCCTCCTGACCCAGGAATCAAACCTTCGTCTCCCGTGTCTCCTTCATTGACAAGTGAATTCTTTAGCACTGGCCCACTTGGGAAGCCCATATTTACCTATCTACTGCATATCAAAACTTCTGTAGAAAACATCACTCTTCATTCTATTCAAAAACTCCCTTAGTCTCTGATTTTTGTAAATGTCACTTCCTTTTCTCCATTTGCTCAGGACTCTCCTACATTTCTTCCAACCCATCAGCAAGTCCTGTTGGCTCTACCTTTAAACTATATCCCAAATTACCTCCATGACCACTATCACTCTTCCAGAAGATATCATTTCTCTCCTTAACTGTTGGAATAGATTCCTAACTCACCTCTCTACTTCTGACTTTGTCATCCTTATGTCTCTTGTCTTCAGGGGTTCCAGAATGATGATTCTGACATGGGAATCACATCACATCACCACTGATCTTCAATGCCTGCAGCACTTTCTGGTACATAGTTGGCACTCAAGAAATTTTGTTGAATGAAGGCAAAAGAAATATCCTTTAGGGAAAGGGATTAAATGTTATAGTTCTGGTAGGTATATCTTAGTTCCTTTAGTGGCTCAGTCTCATTATCACTCATAAACTGCCTTCTTGAATTTTGCGGAAAATTGTTTACCCTCTTATCATTCTTCCTTACCAAGCCACAGCTGATTGCCCTCAAATGTGATGTGGAGACTAGCCTTGTGGGTTTATCACAATGGAGAGCATGTGCTGATACTCTCCCTTTTGCTCTATAGCATCCAATAGGAAATTCACTGACATGAACCACTCCATTAATTTGAGTCTATACCATCATGATTAAAATTAATTTTCAGGAACTAACATATCTGTGCTGCAACTCAAAGTGTCAAGTATATAGAGTCTATAATATAAATCTAAGTATAATAGACAGGGACTTCCCAGGTGGCACTAGTGGTAAAGAATCCACCTGCCAATGCACGAGACATAAGAGACGTGGATTTGATCCCTGATTTGGGAAGATCCCCTGGAGGATGACCTGGAAACCCTCCAGTATTCTTGCCTGGAGAATCCCATGGAGAGAGGAGCTTGGTAGGCTGAAATCCATAGGGTCACAAAGAATTAGGCATGGGGACTTCCCTGGTGGTTCAGTGGTTGAGAATCTACCTTACAACATGGGGGACACAAGTTCAATCTCTGGTCAGAGAACTAAGATCCCACACGCTCTGGGGTAACTAAACTGGTGCACCACAGCTACTCAGTCTGCGGGCCACAACTAAGACCGATGCAGCCAAACAAATAAAGAAACATTAAAAAAAGAAAGAATTGGACAGGACTGAAGTGCTTTAGCACACAAGCATGATAGGCAGGGTCAGTGTTGGCTGGCAGAGAGGATTTGTAGACTGGTGAGAGAATTTATACTGCTTCTCAAATCACACCCTATCCTTGACATGCCTTATTCAGAGTGTAGATATGTTATGTTAGCATTCAGATTGGGTTCAGTAGCTGATAAAGTTTTCCTAACGTTCACATATTGCCTTGTCTCGGGTCAATGAGACATGGGAATCACATCACATCACCACTGATCTTCAATGCCTGCAGCACTTTCTGGTACATAGTTGGCACTCAAGAAATTTTGTTGAATGAAGGCAAAAGAAATATCCTTTAGGGAAAGGGATTAAATGTTATAGTTCTGGTAGGTATATCTTAGTTCCTTTAGTGGCTCAGTCTCATTATCACTCATAAACTGCCTTCTTGAATTTTGCGGAAAATTGTTTACCCTCTTATCATTCTTCCTTACCAAGCCACAGCTGATTGCCCTCAAATGTGATGTGGAGACTAGCCTTGTGGGTTTATCACAATGGAGAGCATGTGCTGATACTCTCCCTTTTGCTCTATAGCATCCAATAGGAAATTCACTGACATGAACCACTCCATTAATTTGAGTCTATACCATCATGATTAAAATTAATTTTCAGGAACTAACATATCTGTGCTGCAACTCAAAGTGTCAAGTATATAGAGTCTATAATATAAATCTAAGTATAATAGACAGGGACTTCCCAGGTGGCACTAGTGGTAAAGAATCCACCTGCCAATGCACGAGACATAAGAGACGTGGATTTGATCCCTGATTTGGGAAGATCCCCTGGAGGATGACCTGGAAACCCTCCAGTATTCTTGCCTGGAGAATCCCATGGAGAGAGGAGCTTGGTAGGCTGAAATCCATAGGGTCACAAAGAATTAGGCATGGGGACTTCCCTGGTGGTTCAGTGGTTGAGAATCTACCTTACAACATGGGGGACACAAGTTCAATCTCTGGTCAGAGAACTAAGATCCCACACGCTCTGGGGTAACTAAACTGGTGCACCACAGCTACTCAGTCTGCGGGCCACAACTAAGACCGATGCAGCCAAACAAATAAAGAAACATTAAAAAAAAAAAAAAGAATTGGACAGGACTGAAGTGCTTTAGCACACAAGCATGATAGGCAGGGTCAGTGTTGGCTGGCAGAGAGGATTTGTAGACTGGTGAGAGAATTTATACTGCTTCTCAAATCACACCCTATCCTTGACATGCCTTATTCAGAGTGTAGATATGTTATGTTAGCATTCAGATTGGGTTCAGTAGCTGATAAAGTTTTCCTAACGTTCACATATGACAAAATGGGAAAAATCACAAGTCTTATTTTCTTTTTTCCTAGTAGATCTAAACTTCTTGTAAACAATCTACTGACTAGTTAAGTAAGGAGAGTTGATTTAAACCCCCAAACCATGAAGCATTTGATTTGCCTTGGAATCCTAATCCAGTTAAATGCCAGGTCTCTGAGGAGAGATACTATCTTGCTACATTATATTCATGGTAAGGTCTGGAATTAGAAAGAACAAAGGAAGCCCAGAAATAAAGGGTAGTTTTTGGCCTAAGCAGGATAGAGCTGGATGTCTATGCTTGTCAATCTCCATTAAATGAATACTAAGAAAAAGAAAGATTGAGGAAAACTGCAGTCTATGTCTCTGAAAGCCCTCTTACATGTAACACAAGGCAAACCAAATTGGTAAACCAATACAGGTTAGTCTTGCTATGTTCCTGTAATCTTGTTGTAGCGAATGGGAAAAAAAGAAAGTTGCTGCCTTTTCACTAAATTTATTGTATTTTAAGATCACGACCTACTTCAATATATAACAGAAAACGTGGCACTTTTTCAGTGTGAAGCAACAGATGCCAAGATTTTACAGCTTCAGGGTCAGCATCCTGAATAAACTTTAGTCATGAAAAGAGTAGAAAATTGAGTCTATAATTAACACTCTAACTTCTATTTTTGCCTTTGTCTGATGACAGAAGACCCCGGGTTAACTATAGCAGGTCTAGTGTTCAGGAAGAAGCAGAGGTAAGGTTGGGCTTCTGTGCGGTTACAAATACCTGCTCCTATTAGGTAGCCTTGAGATATTTCATTTGGGATGCCAACGTTGAATGCTGCTGAACTTGACACCAATCTAGTGCTATTTAAAAGGCTCATTTTGCTTCAACAGCTTTCACTTTTCTTGAGTCACAGTTACAGATGACACATTTGTTTGTCAGGTGAAGGTGAATGGCAATTTATGTTTGTTTGGAATTTATTGGGGGAGTTTAAAGTTTTTCAAAATCTAACCTTCTTTGCTTAAAGAGACTCATGTTCAATCCAGTGGCAGAAATCATAAATATAAGCAATTATTGAAAAGAGAAAGCAATTAGGTTACCAAAAAATGAGTGGAGAAATAATAAAGTAAGGGGAGCCCTGAGATAAGACTGCTCCCAGGGCCCAGACCCAACAGTGAAAGGGGTGATTTTTCATAAGCATGAAATAGGGCCAAAGGCTCTTAGCTTATGGCTCTCTGGCAGAGACAGAGAAAGACTGGGACAAGAGAAATAAGGCAAGAGATGATGGGTTGAATTTAGTAAGGACGATGTGTAAACATAAATTTTAAGCCATATACTTGTTTGTACAGAGAGTAAAGCACAGGTAAAAATATAGAAACAAAACAATATTTGTCCCAAACAGAAGGTTAATATTTGATTTATCCTTGCCAAACATAAGATATCAGAGGACAGCTCAAAAACAGACTGAGATGTATAATTGGATTAAAAGCAGTGAACAGAGCATTCTTTCTTTGAGCTCAGATCCTACACATACCAAGAAAAAGGATCTCCTTAATCCCATACCTCATAATGAAAAGGACTCAGAGAGTTGTATTTATATACTGACTTTGAATCTGCAAATGAAATTTTCTTTTAAGTGAAGAATAAACAATTTCTAAGAGCATTTTGTTTCTCTGAAATGTGGTGAAGATTTTCAGTATAAAAAGAATGGAATATTTTTGTTTCCTAATTTAAGGAGTTGGGGCAGCTTCATCAGTCTTTGCATGTGAATCTTTGAAGTAGACAATAATCATGTGATATCCTTTGCATGTTTCACATGGTAATAAGAGTTAGCAAGCCTCTAAACCTCAACAATACTTTTTTGGAATTGCAGACCTAGTGTTCAGGAAGAAGCAGAGGTAAGGTTGGGCTTCTGTGCGGTTACAAATACCTGCTCCTATTAGGTAGCCTTGAGATATTTCATTTGGGATGCCAACGTTGAATGCTGCTGAACTTGACACCAATCTAGTGCTATTTAAAAGGCTCATTTTGCTTCAACAGCTTTCACTTTTCTTGAGTCACAGTTACAGATGACACATTTGTTTGTCAGGTGAAGGTGAATGGCAATTTATGTTTGTTTGGAATTTATTGGGGGAGTTTAAAGTTTTTCAAAATCTAACCTTCTTTGCTTAAAGAGACTCATGTTCAATCCAGTGGCAGAAATCATAAATATAAGCAATTATTAAAAAGAGAAAGCAATTAGGTTACCAAAAAATGAGTGGAGAAATAATAAAGTAAGGGGAGCCCTGAGATAAGACTGCTCCCAGGGCCCAGACCCAACAGTGAAAGGGGTGATTTTTCATAAGCATGAAATAGGGCCAAAGGCTCTTAGCTTATGGCTCTCTGGCAGAGACAGAGAAAGACTGGGACAAGAGAAATAAGGCAAGAGATGATGGGTTGAATTTAGTAAGGACGATGTGTAAACATAAATTTTAAGCCATATACTTGTTTGTACAGAGAGTAAAGCACAGGTAAAAATATAGAAACAAAACAATATTTGTCCCAAACAGAAGGTTAATATTTGATTTATCCTTGCCAAACATAAGATATCAGAGGACAGCTCAAAAACAGACTGAGATGTATAATTGGATTAAAAGCAGTGAACAGAGCATTCTTTCTTTGAGCTCAGATCCTACACATACCAAGAAAAAGGATCTCCTTAATCCCATACCTCATAATGAAAAGGACTCAGAGAGTTGTATTTATATACTGACTTTGAATCTGCAAATGAAATTTTCTTTTAAGTGAAGAATAAACAATTTCTAAGAGCATTTTGTTTCTCTGAAATGTGGTGAAGATTTTCAGTATAAAAAGAATGGAATATTTTTGTTTCCTAATTTAAGGAGTTGGGGCAGCTTCATCAGTCTTTGCATGTGAATCTTTGAAGTAGACAATAATCATGTGATATCCTTTGCATGTTTCACATGGTAATAAGAGTTAGCAAGCCTCTAAACCTCAACAATACTTATGGAATTGCAAGAACCTACTAATGTAAGTTTTAGGTTAGAGTCTTAATTCTAGGGATCTTGTTAGCTAAGGCATGTGGCACTTAAATACACTTTAAAGATGCAGATGATGAAAGCATTTGGGTCTTTTGTTGGGTATTTGATTTGAAAGGCTGAAATTGGAATTAATTTTAATGTTTGAAAGTTGACTTAATTTTATCTGGGCTTTCCCCCAAACAGCTTCTGCATAGATGTTATAAATGTGCATAGATTTCTTCAGCATGAATAAAAAATTACCATCTTCTGTCCCATGGGAAAAGTATAAAGTTCTATAGATACCACTATGAATAGTTCTATGCTTGGGAATATATTGATGTATATTCTGTATGCCTAAGCGTATCCTGAAAAAGGAATGCATTTACCTTGAGAATACTAGGTTAGTGCTAGAAAAGATGAAACTATACTATATCCATGTGTTTGCTAAAAGTCTTAGTCAGTTCTTGCTTTGGATACTTTTCTAGTTAACAATTTTGGTAATATTGACACCAGATCTGTGGTGTCTTTCTTTTCCTCTCTTTGAACTCAAAGTCCACATCTTCCCATTGTGAAGTATACTATTTTAAACAAGTCAGGATGTCTTGGTGTCCTCACTCATAAGCAAGAATGATATCACTGATTGCAAGAATGATACCACTGATTGCATAGTGTTGTTGTGAAGGTTGAATAGGAAGACATGCATATAGCAAGGACTGAGGCTGAGATTCACATGGGGTTTACATGCTTACACAGGGCAACTTCATTACCTTCCCTTAGATCTTCTCTGCATTTTGTATTGTCAGCCTATCTTAATAATCTGAGAACATCCCAGGTTTGGTTCTCAGCTATCTTTCACTTATACAAAAGGACTACTCAGACTGCCAGGAAAGGACTTAAAACTTGTCCATCATAGGCCTCCTTTGTGCTTTAGTGGTAAAGAATATGCCTGCCAATGAAGAAGACACAGGTTTGATCTCTGGTCCAGGAAGATACCACATGCCACAGGGCAGCTAATAAGCCCATGCACCACAAATACTGACCACATATATATTCTTAAAAATAAAATAAACTGATGAATACAACAAAAAAAGAAGCAGACTCATACATATAGAGAACAAACTAGTGGTTACAGAATGGGGGACAATATAGGGGTAGGGAATGGAAGGTACAAAGTATTGAGTGTTAGATAGGTTATAAGGATGTATTGCACATTACAGGGACTATACCCCATATTTCGTAATAACTGAATTGGAGTATTACCTCTGAAAATTGTATTTTAAAATCGAAAAATGAACATACAAAGAAATGGTCAGTAGCACGGGAGGTAGTGATGGGGATGAAGCCCAAACAGCTCTGGCGGGCTGGGGGCAGGTAAGAAAAGGAGCAATTCTTTACTTGGGTTTTAGAATGGTAACAACATTGAATATGTGTACCTTTCTTCTGTGGAATGCCAAGTATTTTTTAAAAAGGGAATCCTGACTCATTACACAGAAGCACAGGACACCCACTAAAAATAGTGGCGTGACTCTGCAGTAGGTGAGAGTGGGTTTTGCTTTTCAAATAGAAGGACGATCTACAGAGAGTAGAATTATCTCCTCACTGGAGGAAGCTGTCAGCTCTGGAGGGGGGTGGTCCTTTGAGATGATTAATAGGAAACAGGGAAGATGGAGGGCAGGGAGGAAGAACAATGTGGATTTGGAGGAAAGTGGTACTCTTTCTGTAAGCATTTTTCCTCCCTTTTATTATTGGGAATTAATACACATTCTGATTTCCTAGAGGTTTAGATCAAATTGACTTTAGCTAAAGAGCAAGCACATCAGATACATTTATAAAGTCCTCAATTCTATTTAGACTTTGATTTGGGGAAAGCCATTCTGCATAGCAGCCTGGTTTTGCCTGACCTCATGTTGCCATGGCCTGAGGGGAAGATCAATTGCTGTGAAAGTTCACTGAGGGCAGTAAGACACCTTGTGCCATCTTCAGTGTTTGAGATCTTGACAGCCCCCAAAGTTGGATTCACTGGTTCTTTATGCACAAGTGACCAGAATTACCAGCACCTCAGAATGAAACCGAGTGTCTCTCCTGGCCAGAGCTGCAGGGACTGGACCGTCTCTCTGTTTCCATGTGCAATTCCTCCTTCTGAAGACAGAGGGAGAGAATGCATCTCCCCACCACAGTGAGTTCTGATCAGTTGTAACTAAGCCTATACACCTCATTAAAATAAAGTTGATTTCATTTAAAGTAGAATCATTAAATGCTAGGCTTTAAAATTTTTGTAAGAAATTATTTGAAAGTAAAAGAAGAAAGAGGATTTTTTAAAAGCCCTGAGCTTATATAATAGTTAATAAAATTATAAAATTTAGTCTAACTAGTATTTTCTTTATATTCTAACATGTATTCAAACATATTTACTTCATGATACAAAAAATTCCTAATATATTTTGATTAAGAACATTTTCTATTATCTTCGATTCAGGTTTTCATCTTCAAGAGGAGATTTCCTTTAAATAACCTCCAAGTTTCAATATAAATATACTTATTGGGTAGTCATTCCAGTATCAATTTCTGTGAAAAGACATTTTCAAAGATGAAATATATAAAATTCCATTCCAGCTTCCACAGATAGATATTTGCAATGATTTTGATGAACACTAACTTAAATCCCAACTGAGAAAATGTTATTCTCCCTCAAATAAATACTTTCATTTGTGTACTTGTATTATAAGCAAATTGTTTTCAAGTATTATTATATTTTGAATCCTCTCAGGAAAAATTTGTGGAACTTTGTCATCTCTCTTGTTATAAAAGTGCCTAAATTATATCCTTGCCTTGCTTCTAGTCGTACAAAACCTAAAGTAGTTACTATCCAACCCCTTATAGAAAAAAAATGTACTAACCTCTATTTTAAGGAAATTGTCCTAGTTGTCAGAGGGAAAATGGATTGTAGTGTAGTGAGAGCTTGGGTAAGGTTGCTATTGCAGACCTTCAGGTGAGAGAAGATGGTATTTAGAAGCAGGCAGGAGCATCAGAATGGTCCTCTGCCTGAAAGAAGAGTGTTGAGCCTTTTCCATGTACCCTTGACAAGAGTGGGGAGGGACAGACATCACATTCCTCTGATCTTAAAAAGGGTTTCTTTAAAACAAACACTGGTAAAAACTAGGGCTGATAATAGACAACACGTATTGATTTTATCCGGTACTAGTATAGAGTGGTTTTCCAGGTGGCTCAGTGGTAAAGAATCCATCTGCCAATGCAAGATGCATGGGTTCAATTCCTGGGTCAGGAAGGTCCCCTGGAGAATAAAGTAGCCACCCCATTCCAGTATCTTGCTTGGGAAATCTTGGGGACGGAGAGGTCTGGTGGGCTCTCCTCCATGGGGTCGCAAAGAGTCAGACACAACTGAATGACTGAGCACACACATTATGAGTGCTCAGTCCCTTGGGTGGATAACGCTAGGGCACTTGCCACACAGAAAACAATGACAGTCTAGAGAAGTATTCAGTAACGGAAGGTATTTTTAAAAAAGCATCTCCTTTGCTCTACCTCAGCTTACCCCTAGCACTGCTAGAGATGTTAATGAAAGCAAAATTGTACCTGTGCTTGGCTGGGATGGTGGTAGATGGATGGGGAGTAGAGACAGAATGAGAGCAAGAGAAGATAGGACATGTAAGTCCAGCCTACTTCTCACCTTAGTTCCTCCATGTTGTCCTGAGCCTGCCTAAGTGGAAAGTTCAAATTTCTCTCCTAGGTAGACATATTTTAGAGAATGTGAATCAATTTTACTTGGAATAATGTCAATACATAGACCTGATTATCCAGAGATGCTATGAAAGCATTTCGTGGGGCAGAACAAGTTGGTAGGATTGACTCCATGTCACATTATATAAATTCCTTTGCAAATAAATTTATCTTAATTTTAAAAACCTCTTCAATGAAAATTGATGGCTCTTTCCCAGGTATTTCAGTGGTGAAGAATCTGCCTGCCAATGAAGAAGACACAGGAGATTTAGGTTTGATCCCTGGGTGGGAAGGATCCCCTAGAGGAGGAAATGGCAACCCACTCCTGTATTTTTGGCTGAGAAATTTCATGGATAGAGAAGCCTGGCGGGCTATGGTCCATTGGTTCTCAAAGAGTTGAACATGACCGAACAAGTAAACAGTTGCAACACTTACTGTATGTAATGTAGTTTCCCATTTCCACCCTTTAATTTGACCCCATCCTTGTGATGAACTGTGCATCCAAGTTAATAGACAACACGTATTGATTTTATCCGGTACTAGTATAGAGTGGTTTTCCAGGTGGCTCAGTGGTAAAGAATCCATCTGCCAATGCAAGATGCATGGGTTCAATTCCTGGGTCAGGAAGGTCCCCTGGAGAATAAAGTAGCCACCCCATTCCAGTATCTTGCTTGGGAAATCTTGGGGACGGAGAGGTCTGGTGGGCTCTCCTCCATGGGGTCGCAAAGAGTCAGACACAACTGAATGACTGAGCACACACATTATGAGTGCTCAGTCCCTTGGGTGGATAACGCTAGGGCACTTGCCACACAGAAAACAATG
Organism: Tragulus kanchil; assembly: GCA_022376925.1. Classification (NCBI taxonomy): domain Eukaryota; kingdom Metazoa; phylum Chordata; class Mammalia; order Artiodactyla; family Tragulidae; genus Tragulus; species Tragulus kanchil. The sequence continues at coordinate 151,781,080 of JAIOJX010000024.1, forward strand.
ACAGTCTAGAGAAGTATTCAGTAACGGAAGGTATTTTTAAAAAAGCATCTCCTTTGCTCTACCTCAGCTTACCCCTAGCACTGCTAGAGATGTTAATGAAAGCAAAATTGTACCTGTGCTTGGCTGGGATGGTGGTAGATGGATGGGGAGTAGAGACAGAATGAGAGCAAGAGAAGATAGGACATGTAAGTCCAGCCTACTTCTCACCTTAGTTCCTCCATGTTGTCCTGAGCCTGCCTAAGTGGAAAGTTCAAATTTCTCTCCTAGGTAGACATATTTTAGAGAATGTGAATCAATTTTACTTGGAATAATGTCAATACATAGACCTGATTATCCAGAGATGCTATGAAAGCATTTCGTGGGGCAGAACAAGTTGGTAGGATTGACTCCATGTCACATTATATAAATTCCTTTGCAAATAAATTTATCTTAATTTTAAAAACCTCTTCAATGAAAATTGATGGCTCTTTCCCAGGTATTTCAGTGGTGAAGAATCTGCCTGCCAATGAAGAAGACACAGGAGATTTAGGTTTGATCCCTGGGTGGGAAGGATCCCCTAGAGGAGGAAATGGCAACCCACTCCTGTATTTTTGGCTGAGAAATTTCATGGATAGAGAAGCCTGGCGGGCTATGGTCCATTGGTTCTCAAAGAGTTGAACATGACCGAACAAGTAAACAGTTGCAACACTTACTGTATGTAATGTAGTTTCCCATTTCCACCCTCAATTTCAATCTGTGATGAACCCCAAGTTATGCAGACAAAACTAAAGTGAAAGGAAAATAGCTTGATTCATGGTAAAGAGCTGTGCATCTTAAAATCAGAGAAAACTGTATGTAGGACTTAAAGATTATCATAAATATTGAGCCATTTAATTGATTTGTCAATCAATTACATCATGAATAAAACTGAGAAAATTGAAGATGTCTGAGATACTTAAAAAGCCACACTCTCGTTCTCAAATTTTATCCACTCAAGCAATGTAAAAACATCATGAAGACCATATTCATTCATTTATTCAGTAACAGTTCATTGAATGCAAGTCTTTAGGCACTGGTGACTTAGTAGTGAAGAAAATAAATGAAATTCCTTTTTCTTGTAGAGATTATATTTAGTAAATATATATAGATGTGGGTGGTTGGGGGTGGAGACAGAGAAGAGACGGGTAATAATCAAAAAGTAGGTAAATTATATAATAGGCTAGAAGGTGACAGGTGTTAGGGAAAAAAATAAAGGAAGGTTGAATGATGAGGGTTGTGTAGAGAAGCGGTTTGCAACTTTAAAAAGGGTTTTTCCCAGTATATATGTGATATGTAAGATTACTTTTCATGTGGCAAAACAACATACAGAGCCTGGAATTTTTTAATTGGTTGGAAGAATTACAGTGTATGCATTCATTTTCTAAGGCAAGAACATGTGATCTTGTAATGAAGAATATACAGAGGGACAGAAGAGCCCACTTAAGCATTGTGTGCTCATCAAACATCCCTGCACCATGGTCCCTGATACCTTCTAGTGACGCAATAAAACTATATAATTGGAAAAGGATGCCTTTATGGTTCTTATAAGGAATTTAAGGAACAGTTTAGGATGGAAAGCTAAGATAAGATATGTTGATCTTATACTGGTTTTCAAAAGCTTCCAGCTAGTAATCATCTGTTCATCCATCGATTGATCAGTCCACTCATCCTGAATTATTTATTGAGTGTGTATTATATCCAACCCACTCCTGTATTTTTGGCTGAGAAATTTCATGGATAGAGAAGCCTGGCGGGCTATGGTCCATTGGTTCTCAAAGAGTTGAACATGACCGAACAAGTAAACAGTTGCAACACTTACTGTATGTAATGTAGTTTCCCATTTCCACCCTCAATTTCAATCTGTGATGAACCCCAAGTTATGCAGACAAAACTAAAGTGAAAGGAAAATAGCTTGATTCATGGTAAAGAGCTGTGCATCTTAAAATCAGAGAAAACTGTATGTAGGACTTAAAGATTATCATAAATATTGAGCCATTTAATTGATTTGTCAATCAATTACATCATGAATAAAACTGAGAAAATTGAAGATGTCTGAGATACTTAAAAAGCCACACTCTCGTTCTCAAATTTTATCCACTCAAGCAATGTAAAAACATCATGAAGACCATATTCATTCATTTATTCAGTAACAGTTCATTGAATGCAAGTCTTTAGGCACTGGTGACTTAGTAGTGAAGAAAATAAATGAAATTCCTTTTTCTTGTAGAGATTATATTTAGTAAATATATATAGATGTGGGTGGTTGGGGGTGGAGACAGAGAAGAGACGGGTAATAATCAAAAAGTAGGTAAATTATATAATAGGCTAGAAGGTGACAGGGGTGAGGGAAAAAAATAAAGGAAGGTTGAATGATGAGGGTTGTGTAGAGAAGCGGTTTGCAACTTTAAAAAGGGTTTTTCCCAGTATATATGTGATATGTAAGATTACTTTTCATGTGGCAAAACAACATACAGAGCCTGGAATTTTTTAATTGGTTGGAAGAATTACAGTGTATGCATTCATTTTCTAAGGCAAGAACATGTGATCTTGTAATGAAGAATATACAGAGGGACAGAAGAGCCCACTTAAGCATTGTGTGCTCATCAAACATCCCTGCACCATGGTCCCTGATACCTTCTAGTGACGCAATAAAACTATATAATTGGAAAAGGATGCCTTTATGGTTCTTATAAGGAATTTAAGGAACAGTTTAGGATGGAAAGCTAAGATAAGATATGTTGATCTTATACTGGTTTTCAAAAGCTTCCAGCTAGTAATCATCTGTTCATCCATCGATTGATCAGTCCACTCATCCTGAATTATTTATTGAGTGTGTATTATATCCTAGGAATTTTGAAAAAGTGATGGAATTATAAAAGTATTATACAAATATTTATGTTCTAGGTTGAGAGAGCTAATATAATTAGTTGGGGATGATATTCTAGAGATTTAATTCAGTGCTCATTATACTCTTTAAGGAAAATGTCCACAAATTTCATTTAACATCAGAGCAAGACACGAAAGCAGAATACTGGAACTTTCTTGGTGGTCCAGTGGGCTAAGACTCTGGCTCCCAATGCCTGAGTTCGGTCCCTCATTGGGGAACTAGATCCCACATGCCACAACTAAAGGTTCAGATGCTGCAACTAAGACCTGGTTCAGTCAAATAAAGTAATAAAAGATATAATTTTAAAAAGAAGGAAAGTACTATACTTCCTTATATAGTGTGGGCAGAAGATCTTTTAGTTTAATGGTAAAAGTGATGAGCCAGGAGAGGCTTCCATAGAAAATTTCATAGTGTGACAAGTATTATGAAAATAAAGCAGAAAATAAGAAGAGTTAGGCATTTAAATAACTTCTAAATAGCAAAGTTAGTTAATATTAGAAAGAATTGTTGTTCAGTCGCTAAGTCATGTCCAGCTCTTTGTGATGTCAGGCTTCCCTGTCCTTCAGTGTCTCCTGGAATTTGCTGAAATTCATGTCTGTTGAGTCAGTGATACTATTTAACCATCTCATCCTTTGCCTCCCTCTTCTTTTCACCCTCAATCTTTCCCAACATCAGGGTTTTTCCAATGTGTTGGCTGTTTACGTTAGGTGGCCAAAGTATTGGAACTTCAGCTTAAACATCAGTCTTTCCAATGAATATTCAGGGTTGATCCCCTTTAGGATTGACTGGTTTGATCTCCTTGTGGTCCAAGGGACTCTTAAGAGTTTTCTCTAACACCACAGTTTGAAGCATCAATTCTTTGGCACTCAGCCTTCTTTGTGGAAACTCACACTTTAGGTCATAAGAAATTTACAGTTTAGGATGGAAAGCTGTTTGATCTTATACTGGTTTTCAAAAGCTTCCAGCTAGTAATCATCTGTTCATCCATCGATTGATCAGTCCACTCATCCTGAATTATTTATTGAGTGTGTATTATATCCTAGGAATTTTGAAAAGTGATGGAATTATAAAAGTATTATACAAATATTTATGTTCTAGGTTGAGAGAGCTAATATAATTAGTTGGGGATGATATTCTAGAGATTTAATTCAGTGCTCATTATACTCTTTAAGGAAAATGTCCACAAATTTCATTTAACATCAGAGCAAGACACGAAAGCAGAATACTGGAACTTTCTTGGTGGTCCAGTGGGCTAAGACTCTGGCTCCCAATGCCTGAGTTCGGTCCCTCATTGGGGAACTAGATCCCACATGCCACAACTAAAGGTTCAGATGCTGCAACTAAGACCTGGTTCAGTCAAATAAAGTAATAAAAGATATAATTTTAAAAAGAAGGAAAGTACTATACTTCCTTATATAGTGTGGGCAGAAGATCTTTTAGTTTAATGGTAAAAGTGATGAGCCAGGAGAGGCTTCCATAGAAAATTTCATAGTGTGACAAGTATTATGAAAATAAAGCAGAAAATAAGAAGAGTTAGGCATTTAAATAACTTCTAAATAGCAAAGTTAGTTAATATTAGAAAGAATTGTTGTTCAGTCGCTAAGTCATGTCCAGCTCTTTGTGATGTCAGGCTTCCCTGTCCTTCAGTGTCTCCTGGAATTTGCTGAAATTCATGTCTGTTGAGTCAGTGATACTATTTAACCATCTCATCCTTTGCCTCCCTCTTCTTTTCACCCTCAATCTTTCCCAACATCAGGGTTTTTCCAATGTGTTGGCTGTTTACGTTAGGTGGCCAAAGTATTGGAACTTCAGCTTAAACATCAGTCTTTCCAATGAATATTCAGGGTTGATCCCCTTTAGGATTGACTGGTTTGATCTCCTTGTGGTCCAAGGGACTCTTAAGAGTTTTCTCTAACACCACAGTTTGAAGCATCAATTCTTTGGCACTCAGCCTTCTTTGTGGACCAACTCTCACGTCTGTACATCACTACTGGAAAAACCATAGCCTTGACTCCACACACCTGTGAATTCTACTTATTGGCCATATTCAAGTAGAAACAGTTTTATTTCCTTTAGTGGAATTTTCAAGATGACCCTGACAACTTCATATTAGTATATCATTTTCAAATTCCTGGGTTTATAATCATGTTAGTATTTTAAACATTATATGTTTTAATTATAGAAATATTAAATACATGCATTTTCATAACTGTTTTTATAATTCAGATAAAATAATAGTTTTACTTACCATTTTTAATTTTTGCATGTAATTATTACCTATATATATAAAGAATATATAATTTTGTGTGACTAGTTTATAAAAGAAATGATACTACAATGTACTGGTACTCGACTTGAATTTTTGCTTGATAGGACACATTGGAGACTGTTTCATATTGTGTAAATACCAATATATCTTACACTTTTCAAGAGCTCCATTCCATGATTTTACATAAACATTCTTTTGTTAATAGGACTTGAGTTGTTTTCAGTTTACAGTGTCAGAGACAGTGTCATGAAGAATGTCATTGTATATGCCCTCTACACATAAGTAGGCATTTCTTTAGAGAAGGTGTTGAAGAGTACAATTGCTGAGTGATAGCACAGGATGGCTAAAGTATATTTTGACTTTTTATGATACTTACAAATTTTTCCCTAAAAGCACTGTGTCAATTTATCCTACCAGTAGTATATGACAATAGTGAATAGCCCACAAACCCAACATGTGATAGTATCAGATATTAAAGTGTTTTTCTAATTTTCTATTATTTTTAATTGTATGTATGAGCTCTGTATCCATTGTGGGAAATCATGCTTTTCTCATTATAAAGATAGAAAAGTATATCATTCTCGTCTTTAATTGATCTATTCTGGACATTAATCCCTCTTTGTTGTATAGGTTGACAGTACATGTGCCCAGTCTTTAGCCTTTTAAAATCTTTCTATGTTGTGTATCTGGGTTTCCCTGGTGACTCAGTGGTAAAGAATTCACCTGCCAGTGCAGGAGATCCAGGTTTGATCCCTGGGTCAGGGAAATACCCTGGAAATGGAAATGGCTACCCATTCTAGTATTCTGACCTGGAAAATTCCATGGAAAGAGTAGCCTGGTGGGCGACAGTCCTTGGGGCTGCAAAAGAGTTGGACGTAACTTAGCAACTAAAGCAACAACAACAAAGCTGTGTATCTATATTTGTATCTGTCTATGAATCTACCTACCTTCCTATCACATCTTTATCCATTCATCTATTGATGGATCTTTAGTTGTTTTTGTATTTTGATGACACTAAATAGGGCATCACTAGTGGTTACATGAATTTACATTCCTGCAAACAGTACACAAATTTTCTCTTTTCTCCACATCCTCATCAACGCTTATCTATTGTCTTAGGTGGTGGCCATTCTAACAGGTGTGAGGTGCTATCTCACAGAGGTTTTGATTTGCATTTCCCTGATAATTGGTAATGTTTATGCATACTTACATTTACCATGATTTTACATAAACATTCTTTTGTTAATAGGACTTGAGTTGTTTTCAGTTTACAGTGTCAGAGACAGTGTCATGAAGAATGTCATTGTATATGCTCTCTACACATAAGTAGGCCTTTCTTTAGAGAAGGTGTTGAAGAGTACAATTGCTGAGTGATAGCACAGGATGGCTAAAGTATATTTTGACTTTTTATGATACTTACAAATTTTTCCTAAAAGCACTGTGTCAATTTATCCTACCAGTAGTATATGACAATAGTGAATAGCCCACAAACCCAACATGTGATAGTATCAGATATTAAAGTGTTTTCTAATTTTCTATTATTTTTAATTGTATGTATGAGCTCTGTATCCATTGTGGGAAATCATGCTTTTCTCATTATAAAGATAGAAAAGTATATCATTCTCGTCTTTAATTGATCTATTCTGGACATTAATCCCTCTTTGTTGTATAGGTTGACAGTACATGTGCCCAGTCTTTAGCCTTTTAAAATCTTTCTATGTTGTGTATCTGGGTTTCCCTGGTGACTCAGTGGTAAAGAATTCACCTGCCAGTGCAGGAGATCCAGGTTTGATCCCTGGGTCAGGGAAATACCCTGGAAATGGAAATGGCTACCCATTCTAGTATTCTGACCTGGAAAATTCCATGGAAAGAGTAGCCTGGTGGGCGACAGTCCTTGGGGCTGCAAAAGAGTTGGACGTAACTTAGCAACTAAAGCAACAACAACAAAGCTGTGTATCTATATTTGTATCTGTCTATGAATCTACCTACCTTCCTATCACATCTTTATCCATTCATCTATTGATGGATCTTTAGTTGTTTTTGTATTTTGATGACACTAAATAGTGCATCACTAGTGGTTACACGAATTTACATTCCTGCAAACAGTACACAAATTTTCTCTTTTCTCCACATCCTCATCAACGCTTATCTATTGTCTTAGGTGGTGGCCATTCTAACAGGTGTGAGGTGCTATCTCACAGAGGTTTTGATTTGCATTTCCCTGATAATTGGTAATGTTGAGTCTTTTTCCATGTATCTGTTGGAATACTATTATATTTTTAAATTTCAAATCCCATCTAGTCATTCCTGGTATATAGGAAAGGCTTTGACTTTTCTATTTTAATCATGTGTCCTGAAAGCCTGCTATATTCCTTATTAGTTGCAGTTTTTATGCTGCTGTTGTTGTTAATCCTTGTATGTTTAGTTGATAAATCATGTCTGACTCTTGTGACTCCATGGACTATAGCCTACCAGGCTCCTCTGTCCATGAGATTTTTCTGGCAAAAATACTAGAGTGGATTGACATTTTTTTCTTCAGGGGATCTTCCCAACACAAGGATTGAATCCATGTCTCCTGCCTTGGCTGGCGAATTCTTTACCACAAGCCACCAGGGAAGCAGTAGCACAGTTGGTAGAGAGTCTGCCTGCCAATGTGAGAGATGTGGGTTGATCCCTGGGTAACGAAGATCTACTTAAGGAGGAAATGTCAACACGCTCCAGTATTTTTGCCTGGAAAATTCCATGAACAAAGGAACCTGGCTACTGAGTCTGCACTCACCCCAATCCTGGTATGTTTTCTACATGGGTCATTATGACATATGTAAACAAAGAGTTCTATCTTTTTATATTCTTATTTATCTACCTTCTGTATTCTTTTCTCATACTTATACACTAGCTAGTCTCTCTGGAGAAGGAAATGGTAACTCACTCCAGTTTTCTTGCCTGAAGAATTCCATGGACAGAGAAGCCTGGTGGACTACACTCCAAGGGGTCATAAAAGAATAATACAAAGGACATAGTGAGCTAGCAGCAACAGTTATCTCCAGTACTGTGTTAAAAACTGGTGGTGAAAGGAGAGATTCTTGCTTTGGTCCTGATCTTAGATGGAAACCTTCAAGTTTCTTATCATTATGTATGATGTTAGCTATAGTTTTGTAATAGACATTCTTGATCAAATTGAGGAAGCCCATTCTACAGCTTTGTTTTCTAGTCTTTGAAGTTTAAATTTTTTCTACAACATTCCTATAAATGCATAATGTATTTTTTCATATAATGTGTTTGAGGGTTTGCCTTTTACCTTTATAGCTTTATTCCACATGGAATTTAATTTTTGCCAGTGGTGTAAAATAGAGATTTAACTTAATTTTTTCTCTCAATTTGAGACAAAATTGAATAAATGTTTATACTATTCCCACTGAATTATATTACTGTCATTATCAATTTTGCACATTTATCCATTTGTGGGTCCATTTCTGAACTCTGTTCTGTTACAAAAATCCATTGATATCTTCTAGTATCAATATCATGATGTTTTAATTCCTACTTACGTCAGGCTTTACAGTGCCTGCCACTTGTGCGTTAATGTTAGCAAAGTAAATGCCACGTTTTCCAGAAAGGATCCTGGCACAGAGTAGGAGTTAAATTGACATTTATTGAAATTTTTTCTTTAGACTTTGAGTTGCCTTTGGTAGACTGAAAATGTAATGTACTTAAGAATAAGATAAATTGACTTTTCTATTTTCTTTTCCAGCCTCCCATCTTAGAAAATTTGTGTTCAAGTAAACCCATTTTATTAATCTCCACCTAAGGGAGAAGTTGGCAGGCCACCCTCTTGTGTTTATAAATAGTTGTGTTTACTGGAAGATATAATGGGCTGGAACCTCCAGTGGCCCTTGTGGTCAAGGGTTTAAAGAAACTGCAGTTCTTTCTTTGATTGTTATTACATATCTTTGAAGAAAACAGGAGGATTTAGACATGTTAACTACCTGAGGAAAGTGTATTACACAGGCATTGCTTTCAAAAGGTTTTGTTGGCAGTTTTTTTTTTTTTAAAAAAAAAAAAAAAAAAAGTCTTTCTTGCCCACTCCAGTTTTCTTGCCTGAAGAATTCCATGGACAGAGAAGCCTGGTGGACTACACTCCAAGGGGTCATAAAAGAATAATACAAAGGACATAGTGAGCTAGCAGCAACAGTTATCTCCAGTACTGTGTTAAAAACTGGTGGTGAAAGGAGAGATTCTTGCTTTGGTCCTGATCTTAGATGGAAACCTTCAAGTTTCTTATCATTATGTATGATGTTAGCTATAGTTTTGTAATAGACATTCTTGATCAAATTGAGGAAGCCCATTCTACAGCTTTGTTTTCTAGTCTTTGAAGTTTAAATTTTTTCTACAACATTCCTATAAATGCATAATGTATTTTTTCATATAATGTGTTTGAGGGTTTGCCTTTTACCTTTATAGCTTTATTCCACATGGAATTTAATTTTTGCCAGTGGTGTAAAATAGAGATTTAACTTAATTTTTTCTCTCAATTTGAGACAAAATTGAATAAATGTTTATACTATTCCCACTGAATTATATTACTGTCATTATCAATTTTGCACATTTATCCATTTGTGGGTCCATTTCTGAACTCTGTTCTGTTACAAAAATCCATTGATATCTTCTAGTATCAATATCATGATGTTTTAATTCCTACTTACGTCAGGCTTTACAGTGCCTGCCACTTGTGCGTTAATGTTAGCAAAGTAAATGCCACGTTTTCCAGAAAGGATCCTGGCACAGAGTAGGAGTTAAATTGACATTTATTGAAATTTTTTCTTTAGACTTTGAGTTGCCTTTGGTAGACTGAAAATGTAATGTACTTAAGAATAAGATAAATTGACTTTTCTATTTTCTTTTCCAGCCTCCCATCTTAGAAAATTTGTGTTCAAGTAAACCCATTTTATTAATCTCCACCTAAGGGAGAAGTTGGCAGGCCACCCTCTTGTGTTTATAAATAGTTGTGTTTACTGGAAGATATAATGGGCTGGAACCTCCAGTGGCCCTTGTGGTCAAGGGTTTAAAGAAACTGCAGTTCTTTCTTTGATTGTTATTACATATCTTTGAAGAAAACAGGAGGATTTAGACATGTTAACTACCTGAGGAAAGTGTATTACACAGGCATTGCTTTCAAAAGGTTTTGTTGGCAGTTTTTAATTTTAAGTAAATATCAACAAAGCAGCAGAATACACAGCATGAAATAATCAAAAGTAAGGTAATTTGAAACTTTTGCTAAAAGGCTCATTATATTAATAAGAATATTGTGAAAAGAAGTCCTGAATATGACTGAAAAGAAAATAAACCTAAGGAGGATAGGGATGAAATAAAATGCCCCTAGAGACCATTACCCTGCTTGGCAATTAAGTTATTTCTCATATCTGGATAGGAAGTAATTTTGTTTTGTTTTATAATCCCTTTCCAAAGTCATTTGGATTTAGGTTATAATGAAGAGCAATATACTTTTGAGTGTTTCTAAAATGTACATTAGGATAACTTACTACTTAAATAAACTAATTAACACATGTTAACATTTCTTTTGCTGCAGTCTCATGAACTTTTCCTATTCATCATGGAACTGTTTTGTATTTAGGACCCTCATCCTTTCTGAATATTTGTGCTAATGGAGTAAATTTAATATATTTGATATTGTTACTTTGAGAAACTATGGGTACAAATAAAAAAGATTATTGGTGGTTATCATTCATCAGACACTATAGACCATAGGAAGTAGCATATGAATGGGACCCATGTGTGGTCTACTGGAGGCTGATGGAGACCAGAGAACCTATTGGATGTGTTCTGGGGAAAGCAGGTCTTGCTCTGTCCATTGCTAAGGTCTTTCTTTTGCTAAAATCTTTAGGTTATTTATGCTTAAACATGTGCCAGGCCTAAGAAGAAAAGTGCTTTGCATCTTTGGTCCTTCTTGATTTTCAGTCATATTCTATAAGGTGTCATCTAGCTATTGCTGGGTATTTAAAAAATAATGAGAAAACATTGAATAGGAATTTAGTTCCTAGGAAAAAAAAATTAGTTTCAAAATTTTATTTTAAATTGATCCAATTTAAGGCGGCACCTCTGTTTATAAATAGTTGGTTTAAAGAAAGGCTGCCCAGTGGCCCTTGTGGTCAAGGGTTTAAAGAAACTGCAGTTCTTTCTTTGATTGTTATTACATATCTTTGAAGAAAACAGGAGGATTTAGACATGTTAACTACCTGAGGAAAGTGTATTACACAGGCATTGCTTTCAAAAGGTTTTGTTGGCAGTTTTTAATTTTAAGTAAATATCAACAAAGCAGCAGAATACACAGCATGAAATAATCAAAAGTAAGGTAATTTGAAACTTTTGCTAAAAGGCTCATTATATTAATAAGAATATTGTGAAAAGAAGTCCTGAATATGACTGAAAAGAAAATAAACCTAAGGAGGATAGGGATGAAATAAAATGCCCCTAGAGACCATTACCCTGCTTGGCAATTAAGTTATTTCTCATATCTGGATAGGAAGTAATTTTGTTTTGTTTTATAATCCCTTTCCAAAGTCATTTGGATTTAGGTTATAATGAAGAGCAATATACTTTTGAGTGTTTCTAAAATGTACATTAGGATAACTTACTACTTAAATAAACTAATTAACACATGTTAACATTTCTTTTGCTGCAGTCTCATGAACTTTTCCTATTCATCATGGAACTGTTTTGTATTTAGGACCCTCATCCTTTCTGAATATTTGTGCTAATGGAGTAAATTTAATATATTTGATATTGTTACTTTGAGAAACTATGGGTACAAATAAAAAAGATTATTGGTGGTTATCATTCATCAGACACTATAGACCATAGGAAGTAGCATATGAATGGGACCCATGTGTGGTCTACTGGAGGCTGATGGAGACCAGAGAACCTATTGGATGTGTTCTGGGGAAAGCAGGTCTTGCTCTGTCCATTGCTAAGGTCTTTCTTTTGCTAAAATCTTTAGGTTATTTATGCTTAAACATGTGCCAGGCCTAAGAAGAAAAGTGCTTTGCATCTTTGGTCCTTCTTGATTTTCAGTCATATTCTATAAGGTGTCATCTAGCTATTGCTGGGTATTTAAAAAATAATGAGAAAACATTGAATAGGAATTTAGTTCCTAGGATAAAAATTATTTCTTGAAAATCTAATTGTTTCAAAATATGCTTATCCTTTAAATTGATCCAATTTAGTGTTTAGGGATAGGGTGAAGACCTTATTTTTTATTTGCATAATGCTGATGCATGCTACTGCCATTCAAGTGATTTTAACCCCATAATGCTTAGCATTGCTGCTAAATCTTATTGAAACATTCAAAAGTGTGTAAATCAGTTTCCTAAATAAAAGGAAGCAAAAATAAAAATAAACAAATGGAACCTAATTAAACTTGAAACTTTTTGCTTTATCAACAAAGCAAAAAGACAACCTCCTGAATGGGAAAAAATATTTGCGAATGGTATGACCGGTAAGGGGCAACCCAGTACATATAAATAGCTCATTTCAAATATAAATTAAAGATAGAATATGACAAGGCTATACATGTTAGTCCCAGTCATAAATCTTTTTTCTTGTCGGAGTTCTTGTATAGATTTGGAAAAATTAATGTTGCATCAAAGCCTTTCCAAGATATTAAAAGTAGCAAAATATTCGTGGTTTGAAATATTAAACTTACCAGAGAATCGAGCATATTATTAGCTAATTGGAATTAGGTAGAGACCAGTACAGGAATAAATAGTGGATAAATAACCTCTTTCATCTTTTTAATAATAATTAGCCTGAGAAACCCCTTGATCTTCCTTATCTAATAGCTTAGATTCATATTAAAACTTCATTTACAGCCTAAACAACTTTCAAACACAGCTATAAAGTGAAATGTTTAAAAAAGGATACATATCCAATGACTCTGAACATTTATTATTGGAAATTCCTACCCAAGTGACCAATTTATTAGAAATTTTTCTATCTTATTGCTTTGATGCCTTTAACTACTTAATAATATAATCCATTAGGGGATATTTGCTGATTGTTCTCAGTGTATTCACATTCCTCCAATTCAAGTGAATAAATAAATATGAAATGTGGTTGTTTATAAATTAGTCTAGGTGTCTGTAGGAATATGTTCATAGTATAGTGTAAAGACTTCAATGAAATAAAATATTGTCTTCGATTTATATACTATAAGGTGTCATCTTATCATTTAAAATAATGAGAAAACATTGAATAGGAATTTAGTTCCTAGGATAAAAATTATTTCTTGAAAATCTAATTGTTTCAAAATATGCTTATCCTTTAAATTGATCCAATTTAGTGTTTAGGATAGGGTGAAGACCTTATTTTTTATTTGCATAATGCTGATGCATGCTACTGCCATTCAAGTGATTTTAACCCCATAATGCTTAGCATTGCTGCTAAATCTTATTGAAACATTCAAAAGTGTGTAAATCAGTTTCCTAAATAAAAGGAAGCAAAAATAAAAATAAACAAATGGAACCTAATTAAACTTGAAACTTTTTGCTTTATCAACAAAGCAAAAAGACAACCTCCTGAATGGGAAAAAATATTTGCGAATGGTATGACCGGTAAGGGGCAACCCAGTACATATAAATAGCTCATTTCAAATATAAATTAAAGATAGAATATGACAAGGCTATACATGTTAGTCCCAGTCATAAATCTTTTTTCTTGTCGGAGTTCTTGTATAGATTTGGAAAAATTAATGTTGCATCAAAGCCTTTCCAAGATATTAAAAGTAGCAAAATATTCGTGGTTTGAAATATTAAACTTACCAGAGAATCGAGCATATTATTAGCTAATTGGAATTAGGTAGAGACCAGTACAGGAATAAATAGTGGATAAATAACCTCTTTCATTTTTTTAATAATAATTAGCCTGAGAAACCCCTTGATCTTCCTTATCTAATAGCTTAGATTCATATTAAAACTTCATTTACAGCCTAAACAACTTTCAAACACAGCTATAAAGTGAAATGTTTAAAAAAGGATACATATCCAATGACTCTGAACATTTATTATTGGAAATTCCTACCCAAGTGACCAATTTATTAGAAATTTTTCTATCTTATTGCTTTGATGCCTTTAACTACTTAATAATATAATCCATTAGGGGATATTTGCTGATTGTTCTCAGTGTATTCACATTCCTCCAATTCAAGTGAATAAATAAATATGAAATGTGGTTGTTTATAAATTAGTCTAGGTGTCTGTAGGAATATGTTCATAGTATAGTGTAAAGACTTCCCTCAATGAATACAATCAAACGTGTTCAAGTATTTTTCCTATTCGTGTACCCATTGGAGAAACCCACATTTTCAAAGAAAAGAAACAATTCTTTGTGAGCATTCCAGAATAAGGTCACTTGAGTGACAAGCTTTAGCTGGCTATGAACTAATTGCATACCTGAAGAAGCACTGCAGGTAGTTTCTTAAATATTAAAAAATTTGATTTTGAAAAATACCCAATAAATATATAACTCTAGATCTGACCTTACCACACTGGTTCTAGCAATTTTGGGGTTACTGCATTGATTTAGACTCATTTTGGGAACAAAATTTCTTTTAAAAATTGCTTCAGATTTGGAAAGATATATTTTTAGTCTTTGTTTAAAATTATCTCATTTGTGCAGGTGAAAATTCTTTGAACATTCACACTCAAGAAGAGCTGTGGAGTAGCTCTTGGGTAGGACTGTCTCATACCCTCTACCTGAGGAGGGTCCGAAATAGATTTGCCTTATTTTGTTTGATTTCCATGGACTTCTTACCCATTAGGTTTTCCATTTCTTATTTAGATTGTAATTTGTGTTGTTTTCATTTTTTAAACTTGTGTTGTTTTTAGACTCTGCTGTTGCATTTAGGGATTATTATCATTAGCTGGAGCTTTCTAACAGACAGGCAGTTTCTGATTTTCCCTTATATGTAATTCATCTCAGTGCTCCCAGAGGCTTACCCAATCTGCAGACTCAAATTCAACAGGAACCCAAAATGAAGTAAAATCAAACATAATTTGAGATTATACATTTAATATATAAGCAAAGTTTACATTTAAGTTGCCCTTCTTCCAAGCAATCTAAAAATAGTTTATTCTAGATCTCTCCTGGATGAGCATGAATCAATCTCAAATTTCATTCCTTGAGTACAGAATAGTCATACTGTTAAAAAAAACAAAACAGAAAAGTGACCAATTTATTAGAAATTTTTCTATCTTATTGCTTTGATGCCTTTAACTACTTAATAATATAATCCATTAGGGGATATTTGCTGATTGTTCTCAGTGTATTCACATTCCTCCAATTCAAGTGAATAAATAAATATGAAATGTGGTTGTTTATAAATTAGTCTAGGTGTCTGTAGGAATATGTTCATAGTATAGTGTAAAGACTTCCCTCAATGAATACAATCAAACGTGTTCAAGTATTTTTCCTATTCGTGTACCCATTGGAGAAACCCACATTTTCAAAGAAAAGAAACAATTCTTTGTGAGCATTCCAGAATAAGGTCACTTGAGTGACAAGCTTTAGCTGGCTATGAACTAATTGCATACCTGAAGAAGCACTGCAGGTAGTTTCTTAAATATTAAAAATTTGATTTTGAAAATACCCAATAAATATATAACTCTAGATCTGACCTTACCACACTGGTTCTAGCAATTTTGGGGTTACTGCATTGATTTAGACTCATTTTGGGAACAAAATTTCTTTTAAAAATTGCTTCAGATTTGGAAAGATATATTTTTAGTCTTTGTTTAAAATTATCTCATTTGTGCAGGTGAAAATTCTTTGAACATTCACACTCAAGAAGAGCTGTGGAGTAGCTCTTGGGTAGGACTGTCTCATACCCTCTACCTGAGGAGGGTCCGAAATAGATTTGCCTTATTTTGTTTGATTTCCATGGACTTCTTACCCATTAGGTTTTCCATTTCTTATTTAGATTGTAATTTGTGTTGTTTTCATTTTTTAAACTTGTGTTGTTTTTAGACTCTGCTGTTGCATTTAGGGATTATTATCATTAGCTGGAGCTTTCTAACAGACAGGCAGTTTCTGATTTTCCCTTATATGTAATTCATCTCAGTGCTCCCAGAGGCTTACCCAATCTGCAGACTCAAATTCAACAGGAACCCAAAATGAAGTAAAATCAAACATAATTTGAGATTATACATTTAATATATAAGCAAAGTTTACATTTAAGTTGCCCTTCTTCCAAGCAATCTAAAAATAGTTTATTCTAGATCTCTCCTGGATGAGCATGAATCAATCTCAAATTTCATTCCTTGAGTACAGAATAGTCATACTGTTAAAAAAAAGAAAACAGAAAATTATCATTTACATCTCTCCATGCCTTTTTCTGTTATAGCAATCCTTCAAACATGCATGAACTGGACTTCAGAATGCTTTGAAGGAAGCACAAGTTTTGAAAAGTCTGCTTCTTGGACAGTGACCATGTATTTGTATTGAGCATGTTTCAGATACATATCCACCTCACTAGAACTGATTGAAATGCAGTTCTTTTAATGGCTGAGTAATATTCTATTGTATATTTTAAGAGAGTAAAAATCATGGGAAATTGACTTTGGACATTGGGAATGGGAGAGCATAGAAGCAAAAGTAATGCACAGGTTGTAAAGTATGTCTTCAAACCAGAGGTATGTGAGCCATGTGAAGAGGTCCAAAATAGAATTTAGCCTGCATCAAAGTTCAGACAGTGTAACCATTGCTGTATTCCATGAGGAAATTGGAAATTGGAAGATGTGTTCAACAAAGCTGGCTGAGTCTACATGATAGGCAGAAGCCGAAACCAGGTTTCCCGACCAGAGTTAGAAGATCTCTCTTGCTGGGAGCATCTTGAGAGAAGGGAGCAGAGTACTCTAACTACAAAAATAGTGGGTGAGTGAGAGGGCCATCTGAGTATTGTAATAGGAGCAAATGGTACAAAACAGGAGGAAACATGAGGGTTAAGGGTGGAGACTGAACTTTTGACCTTTTTCTGTACAAAGGTCAAAAGTCATCCATATTATAGGATAATCAAGACACAAAAACTGTTTTGTAAGGAAGAATACAAGGGTAGGGTTAAGAGAGCTGAGACAGAGATTGGAATACAAATTGTGGAACTGAAGCTTGGCCTTAGGACAAACACAAACAGGATTTGGCACTTTAAAACTGTTTAAGAAAGATGCAGTAAACTTTCTATGACTTCTAAGCCTTTTCAGAGGTAAATCATTTAACATTAAGTAAGATCTCCCCATGGACAGAGAAGCTTGGAGGGCTACAGCCCATAGGGTCACACAGTTGGGCATGGCTGAAACAACTTAGCACACACACACACACACACACCAGTGACACTGCTGTTGTTTTTATCAAGGATTTAATGTATCTGTATTTTTGAGTCCTTAGGTAAAAGATTAGACTACATACAAAAGGAGAGTATGTTTAACTTTAAAAGAATTGCAAGCAATTCAGAGTTATGGAAAGGATGTTCTTCCAGGTGTATGCACATACCAGGAACAGGGGAGAGTCAATTAAAAAGTGAATTGGAGACAAAATGGGAGTCTTTTGATCTGCCAAGAACTTGAGAACATTGCAACTATGGCATCAGAGATAATATTTATACAACTAGAGCACTAGTAGTCATATGTCTTATGATTTTGAGTTGCTTTGCTGTTGTTCAGTTGCTAAGTCCTGTCCTGTTCTTTGTGACTCCATCGACTACAGCATGCCAAGCTTTTCTGTCCCCCACTATCTCCAAGAATTTGCTCAAATTCACATTCAGTGAGTCAGTGATGCTTATCTAACCATCTTATCCTCTGTCGTCCTCTTCTCCTGCCTTCAATCTTTCCTAGCATCGTCGTTTTTCCAATGAGTTGGCTCTTCACATCAGGTAGCCAAAGTATTGGAGCTTCGACTTCAACATCAGTCCTTCCAATGAATATTCAGGGTTGATCTTGAGAGAAGGGAGCAGAGTACTCTAACTACAAAAATAGTGGGTGAGTGAGAGGGCCATCTGAGTATTGTAATAGGAGCAAATGGTACAAAACAGGAGGAAACATGAGGGTTAAGGGTGGAGACTGAACTTTTGACCTTTTTCTGTACAAAGGTCAAAAGTCATCCATATTATAGGATAATCAAGACACAAAAACTGTTTTGTAAGGAAGAATACAAGGGTAGGGTTAAGAGAGCTGAGACAGAGATTGGAATACAAATTGTGGAACTGAAGCTTGGCCTTAGGACAAACACAAACAGGATTTGGCACTTTAAAACTGTTTAAGAAAGATGCAGTAAACTTTCTATGACTTCTAAGCCTTTTCAGAGGTAAATCATTTAACATTAAGTAAGATCTCCCCATGGACAGAGAAGCTTGGAGGGCTACAGCCCATAGGGTCACACAGTTGGGCATGGCTGAAACAACTTAGCACACACACACACACACACACCAGTGACACTGCTGTTGTTTTTATCAAGGATTTAATGTATCTGTATTTTTGAGTCCTTAGGTAAAAGATTAGACTACATACAAAAGGAGAGTATGTTTAACTTTAAAAGAATTGCAAGCAATTCAGAGTTATGGAAAGGATGTTCTTCCAGGTGTATGCACATACCAGGAACAGGGGAGAGTCAATTAAAAAGTGAATTGGAGACAAAATGGGAGTCTTTTGATCTGCCAAGAACTTGAGAACATTGCAACTATGGCATCAGAGATAATATTTATACAACTAGAGCACTAGTAGTCATATGTCTTATGATTTTGAGTTGCTTTGCTGTTGTTCAGTTGCTAAGTCCTGTCCTGTTCTTTGTGACTCCATCGACTACAGCATGCCAAGCTTTTCTGTCCCCCACTATCTCCAAGAATTTGCTCAAATTCACATTCAGTGAGTCAGTGATGCTTATCTAACCATCTTATCCTCTGTCGTCCTCTTCTCCTGCCTTCAATCTTTCCCAGCATCGTCGTCTTTTCCAATGAGTTGGCTCTTCACATCAGGTAGCCAAAGTATTGGAGCTTCGACTTCAACATCAGTCCTTCCAATGAATATTCAGGGTTGATTTCTTTTAGGATTGACTGGTTCGATCTCTTTGCTGTCCAAGGGACTCTCCAGAGTCTTCCCCAGCACCACAGTTGGCAAGCGTAAATTTTTCTATGCTCAGCCTTCTTTATGGATCAGATTTCACATCCATACATGAATACCGGAAAAACAGTAGCTTTATGCAGACCTTTGTCAGCAAAGTAATGTATCCACCTTTTTTTAAAAATTTTTGCTCTCTTTTATTGGTCTTTTCATTTATTTTCATCCACCTTCATTCCTTGGCCTGTGTGGGCCTCCCATCACATTGGCCTCTCTTCTAGCAGAGCAGTGGCTCTGGGCACATGCACTCCAGAGTGCTGGCTCACAATTGAACACACCAGTCTAGCCGCTCTAGGTCATGTGGGATCTTCCCAGGCCAGGGATTGAATCGGCGCCCCTCGCGCTGCAAGGTGGACTCTCCACCCACTGGACCACCAGGGAAGCCTGTCTCTACTTTTTAATATGCTGTCTAGGTTTGTTAAAGCTTTCCCTTTAAGGAGCAAGTGTTTTTTTAATTTCATGGCTGCCATCACTGTATGCAGTGATTTTGATTTGGGAGCCCAAGAAAATAACATATTACTGGTTCCACTTTTCCCCTTCTATTTGCTATGAAGTGATGGGACCGGATGCCATGATCTTAGTCCTAATTTCCTAGAACTAGCCAATTTCCTCATAGATGTTAAGATCTGTTTTTAGCATCACAGCCCATTTTAAAAATCATTGTTTTTCTGATGATTTATTTCTACAAAATACCATTAACAGGATGTAGATGAGAATAAGTTCTGTTTTGGATATATATCACGTGTTTGAACAGGTCAGAAAATGGAAAGCATTGCTAATATTTGATTTCTGATGCCATGTTTTCCTTCCTATACTTGTAACAATTACATGTTTTAAAAGTATTGTATGTTCTAGGCATACCAAATATAACCATTTGAAGTAATGACTGAGTTTCCTTAGTACCAGAAATATGTATTCAATCATAAGCTACTGCTGCTCAGAAATAATAGCTTCATGATACAACTTAATCTCATTTCTGTTATAATAGAAGATATTTTGATTAGTACAAGATACAATTACTTCACTTAATAGGCATCTTATAAGATCAATTTATGCTTTTAAATACAAAGCAATTTAAATGTCTAACATATTAAATGTCTAGTATACGCATTCTCCACTGAAAAGAATCAAGAATGCATCTGTTAATGGAATATTGTACTGCTTGCAATTGAATCAATACTTCCCTGCAACTCTCTCATGCTATTGCAATCATTCTCTGAAGAAACCTCAAAAGGAGTGATTAATGTGAGTCTTCACTGTTAGGGGTAATTTATATCTGTCTATACTAATATACACTCTGTGTATTAAAAGGGCACAGGAAATACAATTTATTGATATGTGTCATGAATCTAGCCAGAAAGTATAATGCTAACAATGGTTACAATCAAAACGCAGAAGAAAAGGAAAACAACCAGTGCTAAAGTGATATTAACGTTTTGTTTCAGAACTTTTCTCTATAAAACTGGATATTTTTAGCATAGTCATTTTTGGTTTTTCTGTTCCCTATGTGAGACACCTACAGGTAGATCTTGATTAAGGTGTAAAAAGCACTTTCTGCAGCTGAATGCACAATAAAAAGCATTTTGTAATAAGATTAAACGTGGTTTAAAAAATACAATTCTTCTCTTTTTTAAAAATTTGGCCTCTTTTCATGGATTCTTTATTTATTTACTTTTCATCCATCTTTATTCTTTGGTCTGTGTGGGCCTCCCACTGCAGTGGCCCCTCTCGTTGCAGAGCGCAGTCTCTAGGCGCATGTGCTGCAGAGTGCTGGCTTGTAATTGGACACACTGTTTCAGCCACTCCAGAGCATGTGGGGTGTTTCTGGGCCAGGGATTGAACTGGCACCTCTTGCCCTGAAAGTGGACTCTTCACCCACTGGACCACCAGGGAAGCCCAATACAATTCTTTTAAAGCAGAGTAAAATTTCATAAGCATAGGCTTCAGTCACACTGTGGCTTTTTTTTGCTGGTGGAAAGTAATTAGGGTAGTAACTAATGGTCAGTTTATCAAACAAAATTGAATGAGTTCACCGGGTGGGCCTGGGATGCTTATGTGTTTAGGTTGATCCACAGAATTTGAGAAGTTCATAATATGTCGGTGACTATATCATGTAAACATTTATAATGCACTTTAAATCTAGGAAAAAGTTGAAGTTTATAATTTTTATAAGAGTGATAATATCACTTATTTTGTAGACTTACAGTTCCCACTCTGTCTCTAGAAACTCACATACTAATTAGGAGAGATACATACAAATTCATGTACACTTACATGCATATACAGTCTTATTTTCCCCCCAAATGTTGCTACATTGATTAGTCTTAAAAGTACACCAAAACCTTGAGAGCTATAAAAATTGGCATAGAAGATTTGTAAGATATGTGGGTAGCATATCTTAACATGACTTTGAATATTTATAAAAAAGCCAAAAAGTGAACAGAATTAATAACAGAGAATAGTTGAATGATAAAGTGCAAGGTAAACATGCTAGCATTGTTATAATTCATGTACAATAGTACCAAACTACACAATTCTATCTCAACAGGGAATAACATGTCATTGTAGTGTTGAACATTAAACTGAGCTGAGTAAATAAAGATATTTCTTATGTTTCTGAATGGGAAGATAAAATTTTATATAGATGTAAATTGTTCTTTAATTAAATAATAGACTAAATGCAAACAGTAATGGGGATTTTATGGAACTTCAAGCTGATCTTAGTCTCACATAGAGAAGCAAATAAACAGAATACTAACACATTTGAAGCACACTTACTTATATTAAAATATGCTATTTAAATCCTATCATTATGAGAAAAGAAAAACAAATAACGGAACATAGTACAGGGTCTAAAATACATACCTTTGAAATTTAATACATAATAAATAGAATAGTTAAAATATCAGAAAAGGCTAAGTGCTGAAATCCAACTGACTTTTTATACAAAAGCTCCTATCTCACATTAACTTTCACAAGAAATTCTGAATCAATTAAAAGCATATACTTGAAAGACTATTTTAAAAGCAAAGAAATATAGGATATTTTTCTATTAATATAATCTTGCAGTAGGAAAGACTTCTTAAGTGAGACACAAGCTCAGATGCCACAGAAAAAAACTGACATATTTGACTGTGTCAGTTAAAATAACGATGTGAGAAATAAAGCCATGGTAGAAAGAAAGTTAAAAGATAAAGAATAGGGGCTTCCCTGGTGGTCCGTTGGGTGGAAGGTCCACCTTGCAGTGCAAGGGGCGCCAGTTGATCCCTGACCGGGGAGAATCCCACGTGCGGAGGAGCGGCTGCGCTGATGTGCCTATTTGCGAGCCAGTGCTCTGAACTGCGCGTGCCCAGAGCCGGTGCTCCGCAGTTAGAGGCGCCGCTCAAGTGTGAGGCCTACACATGTCAAAGAATTTTTTAAAAAAAGATAGATGAAAATAAATATAAAAAGAAAAAGATAAAAATATATTGGGCAAATATATCTATACATATCTGTCTATCTATCTATCTATATATTCCAAAGGATAATATTAGTATAAGAGAATTTCTAGAGAGTCATATTGAAGAACATTGTTAAGATGCCATTGAAAGAAATGGAGGCTAGATAGTTTGTGGTTAATAAATGTTTTTTTTAAAGCATCATGAAATTTTTAGTGGGGGCTAAAATAAAAAGTATATCCCAACTGTACATTTTTCTTTTTAAATACTGATATAGTCTCTTTTCTCACCGTGCACTTGCCAACCTGCACCTACATGAATTTTTAACTTCAGTCTTCTATTTTTATACCCTGACAGGTATAAGATATCTGTTTCCTTAAACCTTGATTCATATGTTATTTTTCTAGTAATTCTTCTTTTTCCAGAAGGGTATTCAAGAAATGAACCTTCATAAGCCTGCTATTATAAAATATCTATTTATAGGTAGGCAACTGGCAGAGTTACCATAGAAACTAAAACAGTAATCAATTCAGAAACCATGAAAGTGTAAGTAAAGATGTAAGTATAATGAATAGGAAGCAAAAAAAATAGAAAATGCTAAATCCAACTGCTTTTTATACAAAAGCTCCTATCTCACATTAATTTGAATCAGTTAAAAGCATATACTTGAAAGACTATTTTAAAAGCAAAGAAATATAGGATATCTTTCTATTAATATAATCTTGCAGTAGGAAAGACTTCTTAAGTGAGACACAAGCTCAGATGCCACAGAAAAAAACTGACATATTTGACTGTGTCAGTTAAAATAACGATGTGAGAAATAAAGCCATGGTAGAAAGAAAGTTAAAAGATAAAGAATAGGGGCTTCCCTGGTGGTCCGTTGGGTGGAAGGTCCACCTTGCAGTGCAAGGGGCGCCAGTTGATCCCTGACCGGGGAGAATCCCACGTGCGGAGGAGCGGCTGCGCTGATGTGCCTATTTGCGAGCCAGTGCTCTGAACTGCGCGTGCCCAGAGCCGGTGCTCCGCAGTTAGAGGCGCCGCTCAAGTGTGAGGCCTACACATGTCAAAGAATTTTTTAAAAAAAGATAGATGAAAATAAATATAAAAAGAAAAAGATAAAAATATATTGGGCAAATATATCTATACATATCTGTCTATCTATCTATCTATATATTCCAAAGGATAATATTAGTATAAGAGAATTTCTAGAGAGTCATATTGAAGAACATTGTTAAGATGCCATTGAAAGAAATGGAGGCTAGATAGTTTGTGGTTAATAAATGTTTTTTTTAAAGCATCATGAAATTTTTAGTGGGGGCTAAAATAAAAAGTATATCCCAACTGTACATTTTTCTTTTTAAATACTGATATAGTCTCTTTTCTCACCGTGCACTTGCCAACCTGCACCTACATGAATTTTTAACTTCAGTCTTCTATTTTTATACCCTGACAGGTATAAGATATCTGTTTCCTTAAACCTTGATTCATATGTTATTTTTCTAGTAATTCTTCTTTTTCCAGAAGGGTATTCAAGAAATGAACCTTCATAAGCCTGCTATTATAAAATATCTATTTATAGGTAGGCAACTGGCAGAGTTACCATAGAAACTAAAACAGTAATCAATTCAGAAACCATGAAAGTGTAAGTAAAGATGTAAGTATAATGAATAGGAAGCATTAAAACACAAAATCCCTCATTATTATTAGAAAAATCAAAATAGATTTTTTTCAAAGGATGATAACAGAAGGGTAAACAATTATGGTTTATCCACTAGTATAAATTGGTGCAACTGGAATGAAAATTGGCATATGCTTATTTTAAGATACTGTCAAGAAATCAGTTATTTTAAGAAACCAAATAAATATAAACTCCACTGTACTCTGAGAAGCCTATATCTTAATACAAATAACTATTATTCTTCTGTCTTAATTTTTAACATTAGACTTATTTCAAGTGTAATTTCCAAATCATTTTGATTTGTCAAGGATATATCTTGACTCAAAGGGCTTCCCAGGTGGCACTAGTGGTAAAGAATCTGCCTGCCAGTACAGGAGATTTAAGAGATGCAAGTTCTGTCCTTGGGTTGGGAAGATCCCCTGGTGAGGGGAATGGCAACCCACTCTAATATCCTTACCTGGATAGTCCCATGGACAGAGGAGACTGGCAGGCTGCAATTGATAGTGTTGTACAGAGTCAGACATGACTGTTGTGACTTAGCATGCAGGAACACATCTTGACTCAAATTCATATTTACAACTACCATTACACAAACTGTACAAAATCCACTGGTTGAAACTGAACAAAAGCCAGGAAGCATAATATACCACCACCAATGTGATAAAATCCTTTAAAGATTAATTGCATAGGTGTTTTCAGCTGACACATTTGGTGCACTAATGCAGTCATTCTTGAATGCATGATTGTGACTCACTGATATGTTTACAGTAAGAATTATAGGTAATTCTGGGAAGAGTGGAATTCTATTTTTACTTTTCATATATTTTTTAATTTTAAAAGGTAAAATGAAAGAAAGCAAATATTCCATTCATAAATGGTTTAACAAATGGATATACCTCACTTGTGGGTATTCAGTGCTTTAAAATGGGATTATATAAAGAAATGTCAGAGAGTCACTTTTCTTTATTTAGTAAGTCAATATCAGTTATCACCTAAATTTCAAGTCAGTTTAGAAACTAAAACAGTAACATTGAAATAAATAAGTAAAGATGTAAGTATAATGAATAGGAAGCATTAAAACACAAAATCCCTCATTATTATTAGAAAAATCAAAATAGATTTTTTTCAAAGGATGATAACAGAAGGGTAAACAATTATGGTTTATCCACTAGTATAAATTGGTGCAACTGGAATGAAAATTGGCATATGCTTATTTTAAGATACTGTCAAGAAATCAGTTATTTTAAGAAACCAAATAAATATAAACTCCACTGTACTCTGAGAAGCCTATATCTTAATACAAATAACTATTATTCTTCTGTCTTAATTTTTAACATTAGACTTATTTCAAGTGTAATTTCCAAATCATTTTGATTTGTCAAGGATATATCTTGACTCAAAGGGCTTCCCAGGTGGCACTAGTGGTAAAGAATCTGCCTGCCAGTACAGGAGATTTAAGAGATGCAAGTTCTGTCCTTGGGTTGGGAAGATCCCCTGGTGAGGGGAATGGCAACCCACTCTAATATCCTTACCTGGATAGTCCCATGGACAGAGGAGACTGGCAGGCTGCAATTGATAGTGTTGTACAGAGTCAGACATGACTGTTGTGACTTAGCATGCAGGAACACATCTTGACTCAAATTCATATTTACAACTACCATTACACAAACTGTACAAAATCCACTGGTTGAAACTGAACAAAAGCCAGGAAGCATAATATACCACCACCAATGTGATAAAATCCTTTAAAGATTAATTGCATAGGTGTTTTCAGCTGACACATTTGGTGCACTAATGCAGTCATTCTTGAATGCATGATTGTGACTCACTGATATGTTTACAGTAAGAATTATAGGTAATTCTGGGAAGAGTGGAATTCTATTTTTACTTTTCATATATTTTTTAATTTTAAAAGGTAAAATGAAAGAAAGCAAATATTCCATTCATAAATGGTTTAACAAATGGATATACCTCACTTGTGGGTATTCAGTGCTTTAAAATGGGATTATATAAAGAAATGTCAGAGAGTCACTTTTCTTTATTTAGTAAGTCAATATCAGTTATCACCTAAATTTCAAGTCAGTTTATAATTGCACTAAATGTAAAACAATAAGAGTACCCAACAATAAGAGGACCTGGATTTTTTCCTAAATAACAGAGAAAGTTTATAATTTAATGAGGCACATAATATAATGGATATCCTTTTGTTTAATTAAGAGCTTCAAAAAAGTTGACTTGGGAAATGCAGTGACTAGTGATTGCTTTCCCATCTGTCTACTAGAGGAAAAGGAAAATGATAAGAGTACAAGAATAGATAATTATACTAGCTATTCCCAATGGTCAAAAGTAAAATTCTCACTCAATATATACTCATTAAACTGAAGAGAGCAATATATTCCATTCTCAAAGGGAAACAACTCAGGTAGTTACCACCATACTTAGGGAGGTATAAGCTACATTGACATGGGGTGCTCAGTCCTGTCCGACTCTTTGGAATTCCATGGACTATAGCCACCAAGCTCCTCTGAAGCCCACCAGGCTCCTCCAGGCAAGAGTGCTAGAGTGGGCTGCCATTTCTTAATTCAGTAGATCTTCCTGACCCAGGAATTGGACCTCTGTCTCTTGTGTCTCCTGCATTGACAGATAATTCTTTACCACTGTGCCATCTTGGAATCCCCCTAAACTACATTGTTCAGTTTCTAAGTTGTATTTGAGTCCTTGAGATGCTGTGAACTTCAGCACTACAGGCTCCTCTGTCCTTCACCATCTGCTAGAGCTTGCTTAGACTCATGTTCATTGAGTTGGTGATGTCAGTCAACCATCTAATCCCCAAAGATCAAGGTCTTTTCCAATGAGTAGGCTCTTCTCATCAGGTGTACAAGGTACTGGGGCTTCAGCTTCAGCATCAATCATTCCAATGAATATTCAGAATTGAGTTCCTTTAGAACTGACTCCTTTGATCTCCTTGTAGTCCAAGGGACTCTCCAGAGTCTTCTCCAACACCACAGTTCAAAGGCATCAATTCTTTGACACTCGGCCTTCTTTTATGGTCCAGATCTCACATCTGTACTCGACTACTGGAAAAGCCATAGCTCTGGCTATATGGACCTTTGTCAGCAAAGTGCTATCTCTGCTTTTTAATATGGTTTCTAGGTTTGTCATAGATTTTCTTTCAAGGAGCAAATGTCTTTTACTTCATGGCTGCAGTCACCATCCACAGTGATTTTGCAGCCCAAGAAAAGAAAATCTGCCACTGTTGTCTTTTTTTTTCCCTTCTAATTGCCATGAAGTGATGAGACCAGATGCCATGATTCGTTTTGTTAGTGTTGAGTTTTAAGCCAGCTTTATTACTCTCCTCTATCACCCTCATCAAGAGTCTCTTTAGTTCCTCTTAACTTTCTGCCATTAGAGTAGAATCATCTGTATATCCAAGGTTCCCTTTTGTAATTCAAAAAGGATTACATTGGAGGGCAGAGTCAGTTTGCCTCAAAAATAGTTCTCTTAATGAAACAGTAGACTTATTATTTGACTTTGAAAATGTTAATGATCTCCCAATCATTTGAATATCTCAATAATACATGATAAAAGTGAGAACTAATAGAACAGAAGAGGCCATTTAAGTAAGTGTAACGAGAAAAAGAACAGTGACTGACAATTCTTACCCTAAGAAACCCTGATAATAAAGATACTTTGGTGATGAATTTTATGAATCAAATTAAAAACAAAGGAAAATATTTCTTCTGTTTTCATCTGAGCTTTTAATTGGAATATTACAGATAGACAATATCTGTGAAAAAATTCTATGAAAGAACTTGTACCAAGTGAACCCTCAAAGTCAATATCACACAAGCTGAGGAACAGAACATTGCCAGCATCTCAAAGCTATTTTTATATGCCTTACCAGTCACCATCTGCCACTCCCAAGGCTAATCATGAATCTGACTTCTATCACAAAATAGTGATAGAAGTTTTTGAAATGTATAAAAGAAGAATCACTCTGTCCATAGTCAACCATCTAATCCCCAAAGATCAAGGTCTTTTCCAATGAGTAGGCTCTTCTCATCAGGTGTACAAGGTACTGGGGCTTCAGCTTCAGCATCAATCATTCCAATGAATATTCAGAATTGAGTTCCTTTAGAACTGACTCCTTTGATCTCCTTGTAGTCCAAGGGACTCTCCAGAGTCTTCTCCAACACCACAGTTCAAAGGCATCAATTCTTTGACACTCGGCCTTCTTTTATGGTCCAGATCTCACATCTGTACTCGACTACTGGAAAAGCCATAGCTCTGGCTATATGGACCTTTGTCAGCAAAGTGCTATCTCTGCTTTTTAATATGGTTTCTAGGTTTGTCATAGATTTTCTTTCAAGGAGCAAATGTCTTTTACTTCATGGCTGCAGTCACCATCCACAGTGATTTTGCAGCCCAAGAAAAGAAAATCTGCCACTGTTGTCTTTTTTTTTCCCTTCTAATTGCCATGAAGTGATGAGACCAGATGCCATGATTCGTTTTGTTAGTGTTGAGTTTTAAGCCAGCTTTATTACTCTCCTCTATCACCCTCATCAAGAGTCTCTTTAGTTCCTCTTAACTTTCTGCCATTAGAGTAGAATCATCTGTATATCCAAGGTTCCTTTTGTAATTCAAAAAGGATTACATTGGAGGGCAGAGTCAGTTTGCCTCAAAAATAGTTCTCTTAATGAAACAGTAGACTTATTATTTGACTTTGAAAATGTTAATGATCTCCCAATCATTTGAATATCTCAATAATACATGATAAAAGTGAGAACTAATAGAACAGAAGAGGCCATTTAAGTAAGTGTAACGAGAAAAAGAACAGTGACTGACAATTCTTACCCTAAGAAACCCTGATAATAAAGATACTTTGGTGATGAATTTTATGAATCAAATTAAAAACAAAGGAAAATATTTCTTCTGTTTTCATCTGAGCTTTTAATTGGAATATTACAGATAGACAATATCTGTGAAAAAATTCTATGAAAGAACTTGTACCAAGTGAACCCTCAAAGTCAATATCACACAAGCTGAGGAACAGAACATTGCCAGCATCTCAAAGCTATTTTTATATGCCTTACCAGTCACCATCTGCCACTCCCAAGGCTAATCATGAATCTGACTTCTATCACAAAATAGTGATAGAAGTTTTTGAAATGTATAAAAGAAGAATCACTCTGTCCATACTATTTTATCTATGGGGTTCATTTTACTGAGCATTACCTTTATGATATTCAGTCAAATTTTACATCCATTTGTACTTTTTCATATTTATTCATATGCTGTCTAATTGTATGGCTATGCCATACTAAAAAAAATCTTCTACTATTAACAGGTGGCCTTTATGATATTCAGTCAAATTTTACATCCATTTGTACTTTTTCATATTTATTCATATGCTGTCTAATTGTATGGCTATACCATTTTTTTTTTTTTTTTTTTTTTTTTTTGGGTGGGGGTCGGGTTGGGGAGGGAGGGGAGCAGGTGGGCCACTTCTATTGGTCTTTCGTTTCTCTGTGTTCATCCGTCTTTGTTCTTTGGCTCCTGTGGGCCTCCCATCGCGGTGGCATCTGTCGTTGCAGAGCGCCGGCTCTGGGCGCGTCTGGCTCGGTAATTGGACACATCGGTCCAGCCGCTCCGCGGCACGTGGGATCTTCCCAGGCCAGGGATCGAACTGGCGCCCCTTGCACTGCAAGGCGGTGTCCTTACCCACTGGACCACCAGGGGAAGCCCTGGCTATACCATGTTAAAAAAAATTCTTCTGCTATTGACAGGTGGTTTTTATTTGGGCTTTCATAAATAGTGCTACTCCAAATATGATGACACAAACACAGTTTTTGATCAACATGTTAATATGTAAACATTTTTGAAGGGTATTCACTATTAGTGGAAGGAGAGTCCGGAGAACCTTCTGTAGGCCTCAGTTCTCAGTAGGGACAAAAAGAAGAGTCTAAGGTCTTACCTATTACAAGAAAGCTTATTACTGTTAAAAAAAAGAGTAAGTTGCAAAGAGTTGGATGCAAGTGAGCACATGCAAAGAAAGAATAGAGAGAACACCTCAAAGATGGAGCACATGCCAAGAAGTAAGTGTAACGAGAAAAAGAACAGTGACTGACAATTCTTACCCTAAGAAACCCTGATAATAAAGATACTTTGGTGATGAATTTTATGAATCAAATTAAAAACAAAGGAAAATATTTCTTCTGTTTTCATCTGAGCTTTTAATTGGAATATTACAGATAGACAATATCTGTGAAAAAATTCTATGAAAGAACTTGTACCAAGTGAACCCTCAAAGTCAATATCACACAAGCTGAGGAACAGAACATTGCCAGCATCTCAAAGCTATTTTTATATGCCTTACCAGTCACCATCTGCCACTCCCAAGGCTAATCATGAATCTGACTTCTATCACAAAATAGTGATAGAAGTTTTTGAAATGTATAAAAGAAGAATCACTCTGTCCATACTATTTTATCTATGGGGTTCATTTTACTGAGCATTACCTTTATGATATTCAGTCAAATTTTACATCCATTTGTACTTTTTCATATTTATTCATATGCTGTCTAATTGTATGGCTATGCCATACTAAAAAAAATCTTCTACTATTAACAGGTGGCCTTTATGATATTCAGTCAAATTTTACATCCATTTGTACTTTTTCATATTTATTCATATGCTGTCTAATTGTATGGCTATACCATGTTTTTGTTTTTGTTTTTTTTTTTTTGGGTGGGGGTCGGGTTGGGGAGGGAGGGGAGCAGGTGGGCCACTTCTATTGGTCTTTCGTTTCTCTGTGTTCATCCGTCTTTGTTCTTTGGCTCCTGTGGGCCTCCCATCGCGGTGGCATCTGTCGTTGCAGAGCGCCGGCTCTGGGCGCGTCTGGCTCGGTAATTGGACACATCGGTCCAGCCGCTCCGCGGCACGTGGGATCTTCCCAGGCCAGGGATCGAACTGGCGCCCCTTGCACTGCAAGGCGGTGTCCTTACCCACTGGACCACCAGGGGAAGCCCTGGCTATACCATGTTAAAAAAAATTCTTCTGCTATTGACAGGTGGTTTTTATTTGGGCTTTCATAAATAGTGCTACTCCAAATATGATGACACAAACACAGTTTTTGATCAACATGTTAATATGTAAACATTTTTGAAGGGTATTCACTATTAGTGGAAGGAGAGTCCGGAGAACCTTCTGTAGGCCTCAGTTCTCAGTAGGGACAAAAAGAAGAGTCTAAGGTCTTACCTATTACAAGAAAGCTTATTACTGTTAAGAAAAGAAAGAGTAAGTTGCAAAGAGTTGGATGCAAGTGAGCACATGCAAAGAAAGAATAGAGAGAACACCTCAAGAGAGACATGGGACAGGCCAAAGAAGGCAAATGGCCCTGGAAGACTAGGGTAGGGAATTAAGGCAGGGTCATTTACATAATCCAGGGGGTTATTGATTGACAGCCTTGATGACTATTGATGACAGCCTGCAGGTTTTCTGGCAAGATGCTCTACTGTGCATATTCTTCCCATAATTCAGACTGTTAAAGTTAGATGTGTGCATTCATGGAGTTGAAGTGATGGTAGTGGTAAAGAATCTGCCTGCCAATGCAGGAGATGCAATAGATGCAGGTTTGATCCCTCTGTTGGGAAGATCCCCTGTAGTACAAAATGGCACCCCACTCCAATAATCCTGCCTGGAAAATTCCATGACAGAGCAGCCTGTTGGGCTACAGTAGAGTTGCACGGGACTGCAAAGAGTCAGACGGGATTGAGTGGCTAAACAACAACATTCCAACGTGAGAAGAGGCTCAGCATCACTGGTCATCAGGGAAAGGCAAATCAAAACAGCTATGAGATAGCACCTCATGCCTGTTAGAAGGCCATCACCAAAGGACGAGATAAGAGGATGTAGGAAAAAAGGGAACACTTATGCACTGTTTTAGAAATGCAAAATTAGTGTAAAACCACTAGGGAAAATGGTATGAAATTTCCTGAAAAAATTGAAACTAGTACTACCATATGATCCAGCAATCCTACTTCAGGGAATATATACAATGGCAATGAGACCAATATTGGAGAGATATCTGCACTCCTCTGTTAAATGATGCATTATTTACAATTATAAAAGTATGGAAACAAGCAATGTATCCATCAATAGATGAATAAATGAAGATGTGATATGTAGGTAGGTGACGGATACACAGCATGGTTGCTATTGTCTTAGTTGCTAAGTCATATCCAACTCTTTGCTAACACCCAGGGACTGAGCACATTCATGAAACATTTATGAGCATTTAATGCGTCTACTGGCCACCAAAAGTTACTTTAGTGCAAGAGAATATTAGGTGTGCACATGTGCTAGAGTAGAGAAAGTCCTGCCAGTTGGTGGGTGTGGTTTTTATAGCTCCTGACTATTTTGGAGTGAAGAAAAGAAAGAGTAAGTTGCAAAGAGTTGGATGCAAGTGAGCACATGCAAAGAAAGAATAGAGAGAACACCTCAAGAGAGACATGGGACAGGCCAAAGAAGGCAAATGGCCCTGGAAGACTAGGGTAGGGAATTAAGGCAGGGTCATTTACATAATCCAGGGGGTTATTGATTGACAGCCTTGATGACTATTGATGACAGCCTGCAGGTTTTCTGGCAAGATGCTCTACTGTGCATATTCTTCCCATAATTCAGACTGTTAAAGTTAGATGTGTGCATTCATGGAGTTGAAGTGATGGTAGTGGTAAAGAATCTGCCTGCCAATGCAGGAGATGCAATAGATGCAGGTTTGATCCCTCTGTTGGGAAGATCCCCTGTAGTACAAAATGGCACCCCACTCCAATAATCCTGCCTGGAAAATTCCATGACAGAGCAGCCTGTTGGGCTACAGTAGAGTTGCACGGGACTGCAAAGAGTCAGACGGGATTGAGTGGCTAAACAACAACATTCCAACGTGAGAAGAGGCTCAGCATCACTGGTCATCAGGGAAAGGCAAATCAAAACAGCTATGAGATAGCACCTCATGCCTGTTAGAAGGCCATCACCAAAGGACGAGATAAGAGGATGTAGGAAAAAAGGGAACACTTATGCACTGTTTTAGAAATGCAAAATTAGTGTAAAACCACTAGGGAAAATGGTATGAAATTTCCTGAAAAAATTGAAACTAGTACTACCATATGATCCAGCAATCCTACTTCAGGGAATATATACAATGGCAATGAGACCAATATTGGAGAGATATCTGCACTCCTCTGTTAAATGATGCATTATTTACAATTATAAAAGTATGGAAACAAGCAATGTATCCATCAATAGATGAATAAATGAAGATGTGATATGTAGGTAGGTAGACGGATACACAGCATGGTTGCTATTGTCTTAGTTGCTAAGTCATATCCAACTCTTTGCTAACACCCAGGGACTGAGCACATTCATGAAACATTTATGAGCATTTAATGCGTCTACTGGCCACCAAAAGTTACTTTAGTGCAAGAGAATATTAGGTGTGCACATGTGCTAGAGTAGAGAAAGTCCTGCCAGTTGGTGGGTGTGGTTTTTTTTTTATAGCTCCTGACTATTTTTGGAGTCCTGTGGTGGATCTGGTAAATTGCTTGGTGGAATTAAGCAGCTATTAATTGGACAGTGAGCTGAAGAGACTATAACTCCTTGCACTCAGCTAACTTCCTACCTATCATTCACTAAGGAAGTAAGCTGTAAACTGCTGAGTCATGGGTTGCACACACTTTCAACTGTAGCTATCACTGCCAAACAGCTCTTCAAAGTACTTAAAACACTCTAAACTCCCACGATGAGGTCTGTTGTTCCACAACTTTGCAACACTTGGCATTTTCTGTCCTTTTCCTCTAGCTATTTTAGTGGGTATGTAATGAATTCTCATTGTTTCGAATTAGCACCTTCCTAATATGTGATGAAACTGAAGACTTCTGCATGTTTGGTAGCCACATGGATCTCTTTGTTGTGAAGGGCATTCTACTACAGCAATTGCTGCAGAAGGGAAATCTGTAATTTTCTGTACATATTAATGACTCTGCATTTTAATGAATACCCCTGGTGGTGATTATTCATGCTAATATATGGCAATGTTTACATTCTGTATTCACCATTAAGACAGCGGCTGTATTTTTGTTACCATTGTATTCTGGCATCCAGCAGAGTGCTCTGTTTTAAATAATTGGCTTTGCAGTTAAATATGAACATTTTAAACCATAACTTTTTTTACAAGTACCACATCAGCACTACTCTAGCTACATTCTGTTAGTTTTGGTCAGCTGTGTTTTATTATCATTTCATAGGAAATATTTTCTAACTTCTATGTGCTTCTTTATTCTTTGCTCTATCAGTTATTTAGAAATTAATTAATTTCTAAATATTTGTAGATGTTCTAGCTATCTTGCTGACTTTTTTATTAAATACAGTTATGATATGAAAATACATAATTTCAGATTTTTAAAGATTTATCATGATTTGTCTCATGAAACATTTATGAGCATTTAATGCGTCTACTGGCCACCAAAAGTTACTTTAGTGCAAGAGAATATTAGGTGTGCACATGTGCTAGAGTAGAGAAAGTCCTGCCAGTTGGTGGGTGTGGTTTTTTTTTTATAGCTCCTGACTATTTTTGGAGTCCTGTGGTGGATCTGGTAAATTGCTTGGTGGAATTAAGCAGCTATTAATTGGACAGTGAGCTGAAGAGACTATAACTCCTTGCACTCAGCTAACTTCCTACCTATCATTCACTAAGGAAGTAAGCTGTAAACTGCTGAGTCATGGGTTGCACACACTTTCAACTGTAGCTATCACTGCCAAACAGCTCTTCAAAGTACTTAAAACACTCTAAACTCCCACGATGAGGTCTGTTGTTCCACAACTTTGCAACACTTGGCATTTTCTGTCCTTTTCCTCTAGCTATTTTAGTGGGTATGTAATGAATTCTCATTGTTTCGAATTAGCACCTTCCTAATATGTGATGAAACTGAAGACTTCTGCATGTTTGGTAGCCACATGGATCTCTTTGTTGTGAAGGGCATTCTACTACAGCAATTGCTGCAGAAGGGAAATCTGTAATTTTCTGTACATATTAATGACTCTGCATTTTAATGAATACCCCTGGTGGTGATTATTCATGCTAATATATGGCAATGTTTACATTCTGTATTCACCATTAAGACAGCGGCTGTATTTTTGTTACCATTGTATTCTGGCATCCAGCAGAGTGCTCTGTTTTAAATAATTGGCTTTGCAGTTAAATATGAACATTTTAAACCATAACTTTTTTTACAAGTACCACATCAGCACTACTCTAGCTACATTCTGTTAGTTTTGGTCAGCTGTGTTTTATTATCATTTCATAGGAAATATTTTCTAACTTCTATGTGCTTCTTTATTCTTTGCTCTATCAGTTATTTAGAAATTAATTAATTTCTAAATATTTGTAGATGTTCTAGCTATCTTGCTGACTTTTTTATTAAATACAGTTATGATATGAAAATACATAATTTCAGATTTTTAAAGATTTATCATGATTTGTCTTATGGACCAACATGTGGTCTGTCTTAGTGAGCACTTCTTAGTACACTTAAAGTAAAAAAGTACATTCTGCAGTTTTATATAATGTGTAAATATTAGTTAGGTCAAGTTTGACAATGTTAATTCAAAACTTCATTGTTATTCCTGACTCTTTTTTGCCTATGCTATCAATAATGGAGAAACGGATGCTGAAATCACCACCTGTGAACATGAATTTGTTGATTTCTTTCTCTGGTCCTCTTAATTTTTGTTTTTATGTCTTGATTCATTAATATCTAGCCTGGTACATCTGGCTGGACTGCTATCAGTACCTTTAGTTCTCTTGTACCAGCCACATTCCTCAAAATGAATTTTTCAATCTTTGACCCAGAGATTATTACTCTATCTGTTGGCATTTCTGATATCCCAAAGGGGGAAGAAATTGGGTTTTCAAAATTCAGTATGTGACCTATAGACTTTCACTTAATTCTGAGTTTTTAATATGGATTCCTTCCCCCGTCTGTGGTGTGTGTTTCCAAGGGACAGCCTTCTTTATCTTCTCAAATAAGCTTCTGTCTCACCATCTCGAGGACACATCTTCAGTCTTCTGGAGGGGTGGGAAATGGACGGTGAAGAAGAGCATATGGTGGCTCTTGATGATTCTTAAACAGCCTCTTGCTTTCAGCTTCACTGTGGCTCCATTTTTTTTTTTTTTTATTCTTTATTTTAAAGGTTTTACAGAGTTTTGTTGTTCACAGACATCTATGTTCCCAGATCAGTCATATGCATATCCATGGTCCCCACCTGCCCAGATCCCCCCATCCCACCCCTCCAGACCTTTGCCCCAAGCCATTGTAAGCACTCCTATTCCCTTAGCACAATGACAATAGCTATCTTTTCCACACCTAACACTATAGGTTTCCTTGTTACTTCCTCCATGCTTCCCCCTCCCGATTTCTTCGCCACGATGTCCCTACTGTGGCTCCATTTTAAGGGTACCCAGTGCTACAAATTCAGCACATGGTCAAAAAACAAATCAGGTTATTTCTAAGTTTCCAAAATTTTGCTGCAGAGTTGATGGCTGTATGTGAAGGAGCTAGTTGCTGAAAATATGCAGAGAGACTACTGTGGACTACAGTTGTGTTATTGCTCACATTCTAGCATCATACATTTAGTCTCCTATGAATATTTATTTGTTTACTTAGAAAAATTGTTTCTCCTATTTCTAAATGATTTCAATCAACACATTATTTTTTTGGAGATTATAAATCTCCCCTTTAAATTCAGATTGCTCTGGGTAGGAGGTGTAACACACTGACCTCCTCATCAGTCATTTCCATTATATTTCAAAATCATTCTTTCAGGCCTGTGTGGCAAACAAATGAGAAACCAGCCCATTAGGACTGGGAGTGTGGGCAAGTAACTACAAGAAGGAATTGTGGTTCTGTTTGGAACTCTGGAAGCTTGCCCAGTGGGACCTCGAGCAGCTGGGGTAAAGGAGGCTAGAGGGATGTCATGGGTTAAGGATGAGAATTGACAGAAGGCAGAGTTTTATGATGAGTTGGGCATAGAGACAGAGGAAGGAAGAGGAATTCAAAGATAATTCTGAGGCTTCCAAAACTTACCTGCTGTCACTATTTTAATACTTATACTCCTCTTCAAAAGCTATAAGCAGAAATTTTAGAGTTTGCGTGAGGATTACAGATTTTTCTAAAACGAAAGTTTTCCTCTGTACCTTTAAAATATAATACAGATCAAATTTGCTTTCTTATATTGATTATCAGAAGTTATTTTGTAAGTTAACAATTTTTCCTTTTAATTGAATTATTTTCTCTTAATTCATCTTGTAAATATAGAAAACTTTTAAAGGTTATTTATTACTTTTTTATTATTTTTTGATTCTTCAGGCTCTCTGTCAAGTACTTAGTGTTAGATGTACTACAAAGTTCATAAAAATTTTTTTTTTTTTTAAATATTGTTAATTATTTTCTCTTTTCTTTTAAAGGTTTCCTTGTTACTTCCTCCATGCTTCCCCCGATTTCTTGCCACGATGTCCCTACTGTGGCTCCATTTTAAGGGTACCCAGTGCTACAAATTCAGCACATGGTCAAAAAACAAATCAGGTTATTTCTAAGTTTCCAAAATTTTGCTGCAGAGTTGATGGCTGTATGTGAAGGAGCTAGTTGCTGAAAATATGCAGAGAGACTACTGTGGACTACAGTTGTGTTATTGCTCACATTCTAGCATCATACATTTAGTCTCCTATGAATATTTATTTGTTTACTTAGAAAAATTGTTTCTCCTATTTCTAAATGATTTCAATCAACACATTATTTTTTTGGAGATTATAAATCTCCCCTTTAAATTCAGATTGCTCTGGGTAGGAGGTGTAACACACTGACCTCCTCATCAGTCATTTCCATTATATTTCAAAATCATTCTTTCAGGCCTGTGTGGCAAACAAATGAGAAACCAGCCCATTAGGACTGGGAGTGTGGGCAAGTAACTACAAGAAGGAATTGTGGTTCTGTTTGGAACTCTGGAAGCTTGCCCAGTGGGACCTCGAGCAGCTGGGGTAAAGGAGGCTAGAGGGATGTCATGGGTTAAGGATGAGAATTGACAGAAGGCAGAGTTTTATGATGAGTTGGGCATAGAGACAGAGGAAGGAAGAGGAATTCAAAGATAATTCTGAGGCTTCCAAAACTTACCTGCTGTCACTATTTTAATACTTATACTCCTCTTCAAAAGCTATAAGCAGAAATTTTAGAGTTTGCGTGAGGATTACAGATTTTTCTAAAACGAAAGTTTTCCTCTGTACCTTTAAAATATAATACAGATCAAATTTGCTTTCTTATATTGATTATCAGAAGTTATTTTGTAAGTTAACAATTTTTCCTTTTAATTGAATTATTTTCTCTTAATTCATCTTGTAAATATAGAAAACTTTTAAAGGTTATTTATTACTTTTTTATTATTTTTTGATTCTTCAGGCTCTCTGTCAAGTACTTAGTGTTAGATGTACTACAAAGTTCATATTTTTAAAAAAGTAATTATTTTGTAAAGCTTTAAATTTCTCCTAGAATATTTGTTTAAGCTGGCTTTTTCCTCTACATTCAAATACTACCAACCAAAATAAAGCATATAGTTAATTTTCTGATTTAAAGTATTTTTATTTTCAGAGACCAGATAGATTATGTGCATATTTTAGTCCATCACTATGGAAGGTTTTTAGATATGACTTTTGAAAATGCAATTGAATTAGGTAAATGTGTTGTTCATAACGTGGAGGCAGTATGTGTTCCATTTCCCTTCAGGCAATACTCTTGCTTTAACAGGTTTTTTCCATGGTTATATTCGTTCCTATGGAAACTGACCTCTTTTGCACTCTTCTCTCTCTCTTTTTTTTTTTTTATATTTATTTTATTTATTTTGGGCGGGGGTCGGGTTGGGGAGGGAGGGGAGCAGTCTGGCCACTTCTGTTGGTCTTTCATTTCTCTATTTTCATCCATCTTTGTTCTTTGGCTCCTCTGGGCCTCCCATCGTGGTGGCCTCTGTCGTTGCAGAGCGCCAGCTCTGGGCGCATGCGCTCCAGAGCTCCGGCTCAGTAATTGGACACATCGGTCCAGCCGCTCCGTGGCACGTGGGATCTTCCCTGGCCAGGGATCGAACCGGCGCCCCTTGCACTGCAAGGCGGTGTCCTTACCCACTGGACCGTCAGGGGAAGCCCTCTTCTCTCTCTTTTTATCACTTTAGAAACAGGTTACAGAAGCAACAGCCAGGAAGAAACATGAAATATTCATACCGTCAGTACTTAGAAACTTATACTAACATACTAACAGGTATGTGTTTTCTCTTATAGGCTATGTACAGACATGCACAAGCCCCCATGCCATAGATTTAGATATGTCTAACAATCTAGACCATAAGAACTGGAAGAATTTCCATTTTTGCGGGGGTGTGGGGGGATGTGGGGGAGTGGCAGGTTGGGGAGGGAGGGGCATGGGCGGGCCACTTCTATTGGTCTTTCATTTATCTATTTTCATCCATCTTTGTTCTTTGGCCCGTGTGGGCCTCCCATCGCGGTGGCATCTGTTGCTGCAGAGTGCTGGCTCTGGGCTCATGCGCTCCAGAGCTCGGGCTCGGTAATTGGACACATGGGTCCAACCACTCCGCGGCACGTGGGATCTTCCCAGGCCAGGGATCTAACCAGCGCCCCTTGCACTGCAAAGTGGTGTCCTTACCCACTGGACCACCAGGGAAGCCCTTGGAAGAATTTCTGATATGGTAATGAGGCTACCCACTGATGCTCCAGAATCCTTCAAGTCCTGTGTGGAAGTGGGTAGAATAGGGTTAACACAGCTGAAAGGTGATGGCTAATCACTGGGCGCATCTCAGCTTTGAGAGAATGATTGTGTAGGCTGCTGCTGTGTTCCCAGGGTCTAACAATGAACACAATGTTAGGAATCAATCAAAAACTCAAAGACAGGAATTCTGCTCTGGATTGTCTTGAAATTTTAAAGTGTCCCTTATATTTTTCCCCCTAAGACTGCTTCTAAGGAATTCTAAGCAAACTGTGCTGGTTATTTTTTCTCTCTCTCTTTTTAATTTTTGACCTCTTTTTATTGATTTTTAAATTTATTTATTTTTTATCCATCTTTATTCTTCGGCCTGTATGGGCCTCCCATTGCAGTGGCCTCTCGTTGAAGAGCATTGGCTCTGGGAGCATGCACTCTAGAGTGCTGGCTTGTAATTGGACACACTGGTCCAGCGGTTCCTCGGCATGTGGGATCTTCCTGGGCCAGAGATTGAACTGGCTCACCTTGCACTGCAAGGCAGACTCTTTCCCTACTGGACCAACAGGGAAGTCCATGGTTTTTTTTTTTTTTTTTTTTTTTTTTTTGTGCACATGAAAAAAAAAAAATAAACGATGAACTAAACTCATTAGAACAAGACCTCTTTTCAAAGGTCCATTATCAAATGAAGCAATACTTTTTTTTTTTTATTTCTATTGATATGGAACATTCCAAGCTAACTTCTGCTGATGGCATTTTTTTTCTTTTGAAATCTTATTTTCTTGGCTGTGTTGAGTCTCAGCTGTGGCATTTGGGACCTTTGTTAGGTAATGTGGGATCTTCCTGGGGGTGCACAGTCTCAGTAGTTGTGGTACCAAGGCTTAGTTGCCCCACCCCGTGTGCGATCTTACTTCCCCAACTGGGGATGGAACCTGTGTCCCCTGCATTGAAAGGCAGATTCTTAACCACTGGACAACCCGGGAAGTCCTGTTAATGAGATTTTAATGAATTCAATGTATTGCTCCATCTATCTCCAAATCTGAGTATGTCCTCCAGCTCGAGTGAGTTAGATGTTTTTGAGCCAGATACTCACCAAGAAGGAAGAAAAAATGAGATTCTTGTGCACACCATCACAAACATAGTTGCAATCCCAGAACCTGGATTTAAAAATCTGGTTTGTCACTAACTAGTTAGGGAGCTCGACAGAGTCTTCTAACTTAAGGGTTTTTGTCTTTCATTTTCAAATTGGAACAGGGTTACCCTAAAGGTGATGGCTAATCACGGGGTCCATTTTAAAATATTTTCTCCCCAGGGTCTAACAATGAACACAATGTTAGGAATCAATCAAAAACTCAAAGACAGGAATTCTGCTCTGGATTGTCTTGAAATTTTAAAGTGTCCCTTATATTTTTCCCCCTAAGACTGCTTCTAAGGAATTCTAAGCAAACTGTGCTGGTTATTTTTTCTCTCTCTCTTTTTAATTTTTGACCTCTTTTTATTGATTTTTAAATTTATTTATTTTTTATCCATCTTTATTCTTCGGCCTGTATGGGCCTCCCATTGCAGTGGCCTCTCGTTGAAGAGCATTGGCTCTGGGAGCATGCACTCTAGAGTGCTGGCTTGTAATTGGACACACTGGTCCAGCGGTTCCTCGGCATGTGGGATCTTCCTGGGCCAGAGATTGAACTGGTGCCCCTTGCACTGCAAGGCAGACTCTTTACCTACTGGACCAACAGGGAAGTCCATGTTTTTTTTTTTTTTTTTTTTTTTTTTTTGTGCACATGAAAAAAAAAAAATAAACGATGAACTAAACTCATTAGAACAAGACCTCTTTTCAAAGGTCCATTATCAAATGAAGCAATACTTTTTTTTTTTTTATTTCTATTGATATGGAACATTCCAAGCTAACTTCTGCTGATGGCATTTTTTTCTTTTGAAATCTTATTTTCTTGGCTGTGTTGAGTCTCAGCTGTGGCATTTGGGACCTTTGTTAGGTAATGTGGGATCTTCCTGGGGGTGCACAGTCTCAGTAGTTGTGGTACCAAGGCTTAGTTGCCCCACCCCGTGTGCGATCTTACTTCCCCAACTGGGGATGGAACCTGTGTCCCCTGCATTGAAAGGCAGATTCTTAACCACTGGACAACCCGGGAAGTCCTGTTAATGAGATTTTAATGAATTCAATGTATTGCTCCATCTATCTCCAAATCTGAGTATGTCCTCCAGCTCGAGTGAGTTAGATGTTTTTGAGCCAGATACTCACCAAGAAGGAAGAAAAAATGAGATTCTTGTGCACACCATCACAAACATAGTTGCAATCCCAGAACCTGGATTTAAAAATCTGGTTTGTCACTAACTAGTTAGGGAGCTCGACAGAGTCTTCTAACTTAAGGGTTTTTGTCTTTCATTTTTCAAATTGGAACAATAATGACTAAGTTGTCAGGAGAACTTAATAAATGCATATGGACAATTTTGAGTTTCTGCAACACCAATGTACTATAGTTGGTACTTGAAATACAGTGGAAAAACATAGTTCCTGTTCTGATGAATACTGTGCAATGGAATATATTCCAAACGCTAGGTGAATAATTATTACCTGAGGTACTTATTAAAATGTAGGATCATTAAGATGTAGATCACATTACAGTTTTCCCTTAGGAAGCAATCCCTGTTATGAATTAGATCATTTATAACTCTTTCCTACAGATCCGTGGCTGGATTATTATATTTCTTTAAGTCCCATTCTAACTGCAATTTTCTTTACTTTATGAATTAATAAAAATGATTCTTTTCAAACAAAATTCATCAGTAATATGTGTTTTTTAACATGGACTAAAATTTTAGGATGAGAAAATTTAAGCCATTTGCACAATATAAAGTATATAAGAAAAATGAAGAAAAAGACAGGAGTGGGCTTGAATGAGGGGATAACTCAGAGAGACGAAAAGTAGGAGTACCTTCTAAAATATGTTTTACTTCAGTTAGGATTGAAAAGTGAGTTGCAAAGACACGTTTTAAGGTATATTAGCAGAGAAATTTGTAGGGCTTCTCAGGCGGTGTTAGTGGTAAAGAACCCTCCTGCCAGTGCAGGAGACTTGAGAGATAAGGGTTTCATCCCTGGGTCAGGAAGATCCCTGGAGGAAGGCAAGGCAACCCACTACAGAATGCTTTCCTGTAGAATCTGCATGGACAGAGGAGCCTGTTGGGCTACCACCCATAAAGCTGCAGAGAGTTGGACATGGCTAAAGTGACTTAGCATGCATGCGTGCAGAGAGACTTGTAACAGTTGTTCTTTTTCTTGATATTTTTCTCCCTTGAGTTGAAAGATGAATGATCAAGAGTAAAAATACAGACTGAAAATCTAGTCAGGAAGTAAAAGTCTATCTCATTCTTATTAAATCTACAAAATAATTTAGAAATAAATATTTAAAATTATATTAAAATAAATAATTTATAGTTTGATATGTTCTATGGGAGAAACCTTCCAATTGTGAGGAATTAGGAATTGACTCTTTAGTTACTGTGATCACCACAAGACTCATGTCCGCTAAGACTGACTTGTTGAGACCTAAGATACAGTGCGATGATATTAAGAAGGGTGCCTTTGAAGTATTCAGGTCTTGAGGGTGGAACCTTCATGAGTAGATTATTGCCCTTATAGAAAAGGACTGAGAAAATTTCCTTTCCCTCTCCGCCACGGAAAAAATTTTAACTGTGCAATGGAATATATTCCAAACGCTAGGTGAATAATTATTACCTGAGGTACTTATTAAAATGTAGAATCATTAAGATGTAGATCACATTACAGTTTTCCCTTAGGAAGCAATCCCTGTTATGAATTAGATCATTTATAACTCTTTCCTACAGATCCGTGGCTGGATTATTATATTTCTTTAAGTCCCATTCTAACTGCAATTTTCTTTACTTTATGAATTAATAAAAATGATTCTTTTCAAACAAAATTCATCAGTAATATGTGTTTTTTAACATGGACTAAAATTTTAGGATGAGAAAATTTAAGCCATTTGCACAATATAAAGTATATAAGAAAAATGAAGAAAAAGACAGGAGTGGGCTTGAATGAGGGGATAACTCAGAGAGACGAAAAGTAGGAGTACCTTCTAAAATATGTTTTACTTCAGTTAGGATTGAAAAGTGAGTTGCAAAGACACGTTTTAAGGTATATTAGCAGAGAAATTTGTAGGGCTTCTCAGGCGGTGTTAGTGGTAAAGAACCCTCCTGCCAGTGCAGGAGACTTGAGAGATAAGGGTTTCATCCCTGGGTCAGGAAGATCCCTGGAGGAAGGCAAGGCAACCCACTACAGAATGCTTTCCTGTAGAATCTGCATGGACAGAGGAGCCTGTTGGGCTACCACCCATAAAGCTGCAGAGAGTTGGACATGGCTAAAGTGACTTAGCATGCATGCGTGCAG
Source organism: Tragulus kanchil (assembly GCA_022376925.1). Classification (NCBI taxonomy): domain Eukaryota; kingdom Metazoa; phylum Chordata; class Mammalia; order Artiodactyla; family Tragulidae; genus Tragulus; species Tragulus kanchil. Next base: position 151,825,778 of record JAIOJX010000024.1, read on the forward strand.
AGAGACTTGTAACAGTTGTTCTTTTTCTTGATATTTTTCTCCCTTGAGTTGAAAGATGAATGATCAAGAGTAAAAATACAGACTGAAAATCTAGTCAGGAAGTAAAAGTCTATCTCATTCTTATTAAATCTACAAAATAATTTAGAAATAAATATTTAAAATTATATTAAAATAAATAATTTATAGTTTGATATGTTCTATGGGAGAAACCTTCCAATTGTGAGGAATTAGGAATTGACTCTTTAGTTACTGTGATCACCACAAGACTCATGTCCGCTAAGACTGACTTGTTGAGACCTAAGATACAGTGCGATGATATTAAGAAGGGTGCCTTTGAAGTATTCAGGTCTTGAGGGTGGAACCTTCATGAGTAGATTATTGCCCTTATAGAAAAGGACTGAGAAAATTTCCTTTCCCTCTCCCGCCACGTAAGCTTACAGGGAAAACAACAGCCATCTAGGAGGGGCTTCTCACAGGATATCAAACTGACCAGCACCTTTTTCTTGGACTTCTCAGATTCCAGACTGAAAAATAAATAAACTTTCGTTGTCAGTAAACCTTAATAATAATAATTTAGAAATAGTCCAAAGAGGCTACTGTTGTCAAATCAAGATTCTTTCATATGTGATGGAATAACAAGAATGTTCTTGGGGGCAATGTTCTAATCTTATTCACATTTTTTTATTTCTCCTGTACAACCTAGTTTAAAATAGATCCTGGATAATTCCTTTTTAATTTTTGAAATAAAGCTAAAATCTTTAAATGACACTGAGATCATAATGTTTTCTGAGTCCTGTATAAACTGAGTACAGTTAAATTTTGGGAACTTGAACTGAGGGCTGAAATATTTTTGTAACAGCATTGTCTATTTTATTATTTTTAGGAAGAATACATTTTAAAAATTAATAAAGCAATAATAATAAAACTAATTAAGGATATGGTAGATACAGGAGATCAGTTATGGAGAAAGCTCTGCACCTGAAGAGCCTGAGTTTGAGTCCTGACTTATGACATTGTGCAAGTTTTCAGTCTTAGTGGGAATATGATGATGTCTACTCTGTGAGGTTATTCTGAGGACTCAAGTATACTGTTACTGTAGGTGTCAGTCATCTGCTGTGTTGGTGCTGGGGTTCTTCAAAGATACAAAGAATGTTTGCTACATAGTTTCTAGCTTATCATAGCATACCTTACAACAATAACAATAACAAAGCTTGCATCGCCTCCTCAAGCAGTTTTGCTGGAGCCTGTGCAGCCCTGAGTCCCATTGGTTTGAAAGAAAGAGAGGAAGCAAGAACTCTGGTTCCACCCTGAGGTGCCAGCAGTGGCTCCATGGGACTGGGAAAGAAACCCCATCCCAGTGCAGAATGGACTCTGCACTGTGTTCTCCTCTAAGTGCTGATTTACATAAATTAGCCTAAATAAAACAACATTGCATTACAACTGAATCTTATATTTCTTAAAGTCCTACTCTAAATGATATTTTCTTTGTTATATAAATATATGTATTTAATATTTGAACAGTAGATTTATTATTACTTTAATAAATATCAAATAGCCTATTCATTAAGTTTCCCAAATGGCTCAATGGTCAAGAATCTCCCTGTCAGTGCAGGAGATGTAGGAGACTTGGGTTCAATCCCTGGGTCAGGAAGATCCCTTGAAGAAGGAAATGATAACTCACTCCAGTATTCTTGCTCGGAGAATTCCATGGACAGAGGAGCCTGGCCGGCTACAGTCCGTGGGTTCTCAAAGAGTGGGACAAGAATGAACATGAAGACTAACCAAGGAAAATAGTTATCACAAAAACTAATGAACACTTATTATTGAGTATCAAGAAATATAAAAAAGGTTTCCTGAGAAGAAGAGGTAAAATGCTTAGAGTTATAACAAAATATAGGAGAATGAAAACTGAGATAGCAGTACTTAGGCAAGAAAAGAAGGAAAACAGAAACTTGGGCAGCCTAAGTCCTCTCTACAGTCTTCCAGAACTTTGCTTCCAAGGACATTCTTAAGAAAAGATAGATGGAATGAGCTGAAACTGGCCCATGTCAGTAGGAAATGAGAGATTTACTCAATGTAGAATTGAAAAAAGAAAAGGTGTTTCAATAATAAAGAAATTGAAGCAAAGTGAGAAACTGAGGCAGTCAATTAAGGACCTTTACAAAGAGTTTAACTTCCTAGTTTCTTTTTCTTTAATTATAGGAAATTAATATTTAACACAAATTTTTAGTATTCTTATCTTCTATATTTGTACATTCGTATGATTACTTGGTTATATCAGTATAGACTCATGTGTGGTGATGTGGAGAACAAAGGAAAGGATCAGTAACAAGAATTTTGCCTTCCTCACTCTTCCTTTAACCTAAGTGAAGAGAACAGTATTGTATTACTATCAGGCCATCATGTCTAATCAGGGGGAAGAGCCATCCCAGTGCTCCATGGGACTGGGAAAGAAACCCCATCCCAGTGCAGAATGGACTCTGCACTGTGTTCTCCTCTAAGTGCTGATTTACATAAATTAGCCTAAATAAAACAACATTGCATTACAACTGAATCTTATATTTCTTAAAGTCCTACTCTAAATGATATTTTCTTTGTTATATAAATATATGTATTTAATATTTGAACAGTAGATTTATTATTACTTTAATAAATATCAAATAGCCTATTCATTAAGTTTCCCAAATGGCTCAATGGTCAAGAATCTCCCTGTCAGTGCAGGAGATGTAGGAGACTTGGGTTCAATCCCTGGGTCAGGAAGATCCCTTGAAGAAGGAAATGATAACTCACTCCAGTATTCTTGCTCGGAGAATTCCATGGACAGAGGAGCCTGGCCGGCTACAGTCCGTGGGTTCTCAAAGAGTGGGACAAGAATGAACATGAAGACTAACCAAGGAAAATAGTTATCACAAAAACTAATGAACACTTATTATTGAGTATCAAGAAATATAAAAAAGGTTTCCTGAGAAGAAGAGGTAAAATGCTTAGAGTTATAACAAAATATAGGAGAATGAAAACTGAGATAGCAGTACTTAGGCAAGAAAAGAAGGAAAACAGAAACTTGGGCAGCCTAAGTCCTCTCTACAGTCTTCCAGAACTTTGCTTCCAAGGACATTCTTAAGAAAAGATAGATGGAATGAGCTGAAACTGGCCCATGTCAGTAGGAAATGAGAGATTTACTCAATGTAGAATTGAAAAAAGAAAAGGTGTTTCAATAATAAAGAAATTGAAGCAAAGTGAGAAACTGAGGCAGTCAATTAAGGACCTTTACAAAGAGTTTAACTTCCTAGTTTCTTTTTCTTTAATTATAGGAAATTAATATTTAACACAAATTTTTAGTATTCTTATCTTCTATATTTGTACATTCGTATGATTACTTGGTTATATCAGTATAGACTCATGTGTGGTGATGTGGAGAACAAAGGAAAGGATCAGTAACAAGAATTTTGCCTTCCTCACTCTTCCTCCCATTAAACCTAAGTGAAGAGAACAGTATTGTATTACTATCAGGCCATCATGTCTAATCATCCTTGGTGGTGACAAGCAGAGATATTAACCATCCATCAGCGCAACAGACTGAGAAACAATTGGTTGTTGGATAACTCAAGACATGATCTGAAAGCAAGTATACTCTGATAAAAATTAATTTAAAAAAAAAGACACAATCTGAGATAGCAATTTGCCTTTTTTCCCTAAATATACTACCACATGAGGCTTAAAAGGGATGATAAAACCAATTTTTTAATAAATTTATATTTAAAAATATAAATGAAGAGTTCTCAGGAAGGGTGGGAGAGTTGCTCAAGGTCACAGAATTGGTGAGTAATTGAGTTCGGTTTGTACTCAATGCTCTCCATTTCTCAAAAGCTATGCTTACTCTTTACCACTTGAGGCAATGCCATAATGACTGGTAAGAAAAAGGAATGGATGAAATATTAGTTTAGATTTTTTTTTGTTTTAGCAACTGTAGTGAAAGGGAGGACAGTTTGCTATTACTAAGATGGAGAAATAAATTTGGAAATATATATCAGAAAATGTGTTTTAAAAATGTTAAATTTGAGACAATTATAGATATTTAAGTAGAGATATCAATCAAGTAGTCAGTTGTATAGTTGGTTCTAGAGCTCTAGGAGAGATGAGGACTAGAGATAAAGAAATCAGAAAACAATGCCCAAGATTAAGAACTAATATACATTACCAGAGTGTTTTAAATGCTTTGCCTGTATTTATTCATTTAATCTCTATAACAACTCTAAATTATTATCCCTATTATACAGAAAATAGGCACAAAATAGGTAGAGGTGGAATTTGAATACTTGTTAAGCTAACCCTAAAGACTCTTTCAGTACTCAAATCTGAAAATAATTGCTATATCCGTAGACTAGGTGAAACTATGAGGCCAGTGGACATGCCTTTAATTATAGGAAATTAATATTTAACACAAATTTTTAGTATTCTTATCTTCTATATTTGTACATTCGTATGATTACTTGGTTATATCAGTATAGACTCATGTGTGGTGATGTGGAGAACAAAGGAAAGGATCAGTAACAAGAATTTTGCCTTCCTCACTCTTCCTCCCATTAAACCTAAGTGAAGAGAACAGTATTGTATTACTATCAGGCCATCATGTCTAATCATCCTTGGTGGTGACAAGCAGAGATATTAACCATCCATCAGCGCAACAGACTGAGAAACAATTGGTTGTTGGATAACTCAAGACATGATCTGAAAGCAAGTATACTCTGATAAAAATTAATTTAAAAAAAAAGACACAATCTGAGATAGCAATTTGCCTTTTTTCCCTAAATATACTACCACATGAGGCTTAAAAGGGATGATAAAACCAATTTTTTAATAAATTTATATTTAAAAATATAAATGAAGAGTTCTCAGGAAGGGTGGGAGAGTTGCTCAAGGTCACAGAATTGGTGAGTAATTGAGTTCGGTTTGTACTCAATGCTCTCCATTTCTCAAAAGCTATGCTTACTCTTTACCACTTGAGGCAATGCCATAATGACTGGTAAGAAAAAGGAATGGATGAAATATTAGTTTAGATTTTTTTTTGTTTTAGCAACTGTAGTGAAAGGGAGGACAGTTTGCTATTACTAAGATGGAGAAATAAATTTGGAAATATATATCAGAAAATGTGTTTTAAAAATGTTAAATTTGAGACAATTATAGATATTTAAGTAGAGATATCAATCAAGTAGTCAGTTGTATAGTTGGTTCTAGAGCTCTAGGAGAGATGAGGACTAGAGATAAAGAAATCAGAAAACAATGCCCAAGATTAAGAACTAATATACATTACCAGAGTGTTTTAAATGCTTTGCCTGTATTTATTCATTTAATCTCTATAACAACTCTAAATTATTATCCCTATTATACAGAAAATAGGCACAAAATAGGTAGAGGTGGAATTTGAATACTTGTTAAGCTAACCCTAAAGACTCTTTCAGTACTCCATAATTCTGAAAATAATTGCTATATCCTAGTGGCAGACTAGGTGAAACTATGAGGCCAGTGGACATGCCAGATCGAAATAAATTCCTATAATCCATGGACTCTAATATCTAATTTTGAATTTGAAAAATAACCTTGAATGCTGACTATACACAGTGCTTTCTATTTCTTTAATGATAGAGTAAGTATAACCAGTATTGTTGGCACTTGCCTCTACAGAGATTACTGTGGAGGTGGGAACATTTGAACAAACAACTGTTGCGAAATCATACCTATTGTGAGGAGACAGCTTGTTCCAAGAAATCTGGCTTACACTATGTCAACATTTTAAAAAGATGCTTCAAATAAGAGAAAATATAAATGAATTTTGCTTCAAAGTCTTGAAGAGATTTCTGAGAACTGTGGAACTTCAAGGAACAATCAAATGGCCATCTAAGTGTTTCTCTTCCAAAACCTTCATATTTTTTCCTTTATATAATAAATTCCATTTACTCATTTTCATACTTTTTTCAGACATAGTAGGTAAAACATACTGTACTCATTGAATTATTCTTATATTTGTTGCTCACTTATTGTGTTAGGTGCTGCATATAAATTAATGTGTAGTAACTTAATGTGTAGTAAATATTCAGTGCCTTGTTAATTGGTGATTAATTGTATAAACTGTATAATTGTGACTATATCAGTCATGCAAAACACAGGCCTATAAATGTTCTCAAAAGGTACAGAGAACTGAATCTTTTTGAAATATGCACCAACTCTGGTGTCACAACGTTTCATTCATTCATTCATTTAAATGTTTTTTGGGGTATCTAACATATGTGGTAGGTGATGTGCTAAACATGAGGGATTACAAAATGAACAGAAAGTCATTGTTTTCTGCTTCCAGTGCCTTCCTGGCACCTAGCAGTTGTGTGACTCCGAGTAGGTCACTTCTCATGTATTTTACTTTTTTTATGTGTAAGACATCCATAATTATACTGATTACATCTAAGAGGATACATGATATCTCAAATACCTTTGAGCTCTAATGTTGTATAAGGAAAGATTGAAATTTAGTCTAAAAGGGCAAAGGAGATTTAAAAGTGGGTGCACGGACTTTCTGGAGAAAGAGTTAACCATAAACCACAGGCATTTAAATACATACACAAATGAAGTGAAGCCCGTTGCACAATAGGTTCATATGGAGAAGCAGTGACCTACAAGGGTCTGTAGGTTGATTGTAGAGAATCTTGAAGCCTTATGACAGAGACTGATCATTCTTTAGAACCTATTCTGATTCTTTTCCACATAGAGAAGACATAAACTTTTAGCTGACTATACACAGTGCTTTCTATTTCTTTAATGATAGAGTAAGTATAACCAGTATTGTTGGCACTTGCCTCTACAGAGATTACTGTGGAGGTGGGAACATTTGAACAAACAACTGTTGCGAAATCATACCTATTGTGAGGAGACAGCTTGTTCCAAGAAATCTGGCTTACACTATGTCAACATTTTAAAAAGATGCTTCAAATAAGAGAAAAATATAAATGAATTTTGCTTCAAAGTCTTGAAGAGATTTCTGAGAACTGTGGAACTTCAAGGAACAATCAAATGGCCATCTAAGTGTTTCTCTTCCAAAACCTTCATATTTTTTCCTTTATATAATAAATTCCATTTACTCATTTTCATACTTTTTTCAGACATAGTAGGTAAAACATACTGTACTCATTGAATTATTCTTATATTTGTTGCTCACTTATTGTGTTAGGTGCTGCATATAAATTAATGTGTAGTAACTTAATGTGTAGTAAATATTCAGTGCCTTGTTAATTGGTGATTAATTGTATAAACTGTATAATTGTGACTATATCAGTCATGCAAAACACAGGCCTATAAATGTTCTCAAAAGGTACAGAGAACTGAATCTTTTTGAAATATGCACCAACTCTGGTGTCACAACGTTTCATTCATTCATTCATTTAAATGTTTTTGGAGTATCTAACATATGTGGTAGGTGATGTGCTAAACATGAGGGATTACAAAATGAACAGAAAGTCATTGTTTTCTGCTTCCAGTGCCTTCCTGGCACCTAGCAGTTGTGTGACTCCGAGTAGGTCACTTCTCATGTATTTTACTTTTTTTATGTGTAAGACATCCATAATTATACTGATTACATCTAAGAGGATACATGATATCTCAAATACCTTTGAGCTCTAATGTTGTATAAGGAAAGATTGAAATTTAGTCTAAAAGGGCAAAGGAGATTTAAAAGTGGGTGCACGGACTTTCTGGAGAAAGAGTTAACCATAAACCACAGGCATTTAAATACATACACAAATGAAGTGAAGCCCGTTGCACAATAGGTTCATATGGAGAAGCAGTGACCTACAAGGGTCTGTAGGTTGATTGTAGAGAATCTTGAAGCCTTATGACAGAGACTGATCATTCTTTAGAAACTATTCTGATTCTTTTCCATCTGGATAGAGAAGACATAAACTTTTAGCTGGCAATAAGGCCTCTCACCGAGAACTACATTCTCTGGCATTTTTTGCCACAAGATTATCAAATTTTATCCAGCTGGGTGGATTGTATATGACAGATGCAATTTAATTTTTATTTTCTTCAAAAAAGAGCTCCTTATCCTTGACTTCCTTCCTTCCAACCCAAATTCTGCTGAGAAATTGTGTCAACTAAGCAACTTTGGAGGAAGGCATGGCAACCCACTCCAATATCCTTGCCTGGAGAATCCCCATGGACAGAGGAGCCTGGTGGGCTGCAGTTCATGGTGTCACAAAAAGTTGGACATGACTGAATGACCAAGCACACAGCAAAGAGCAACTCTGGAAGCCTTAAGCTAAAGATGGTAAAGCCACTTCTCTAACCACAGGCTGCTCATATCTGTGTTATGTGAGATGGAGTCATACAGGTGTAACATTTTGACTTTTTCATTCAGCATGGTACCCTGGAGATTCATTCAAGTTGTGTACATCATAGTTCATTTCTTTTTATTGCTGAGTAGTAGGCCATGATAAGGTTGTAAAACAGTTTATTTAACAATTCACCCAAGAAAGGATATCTGAATTGTTTCCAGTTTGGGGCTATTATTAATAAAACTGAGATGAGGGCTTCCCTGGTGGTCCAGTGGGTAAGGACACCGTCTTGCAGTGCAAGGGGTGCCGGTTCGATCCCTGGCTTGGGAAGATCCCACGTGCCGCGGAGCGGTTGGACCAATGTGTCCAATTACCAAACCGGAGCTCTGGAGCGCATGCGCCCAGAGCCGGTGCTCTGCAACAACAGAGGCCACCGCGATGGGAGGCCCACACGGGCCAAAGAACAAAAATGGATGAAAATGGACAAATGAAAGACCAAGAGAAGTGGCCCGCCTGCTTCCCTTCCTCCCCACTCCACCCTCTTCAAATAAAATAAATAAATAAATTAAAAAAAAAAAAAAAACTGAGATGAATACAGGGGTACCATTTTTCTTGTGAACAGTACAAATCCTGGATAATGTGTGTATTTTTTTTTTAAGAAATTGCCAAACTGTTTTGCAGAGTGGTTATACCATTTTATATTCCCACAAGCAATGTGTTGTGCTGCATGATCAGTCACTTCAGGCATGTCTGACCCTTGTGACTCTATGGACTGTAGCAGGCCAGGTTCCTCCGTCCACGGGATTCCCCAGGCAAGAATACTGGAGTGGGTTGAGACACCCTCCTCCAGGGAATCTTCCTGACCCAGGAATCAAACCCGCGTCTCTTGCATTACAAGGAAATTCTTTACCCACTAAAACCACAGTCTCTCCACATTCTTGTTAGCATTGGATATTATCATTTATAGCCTAGATTTGACTTTTAAAAAATAACCTATGAAGAGAAAAAATAAACTGGACCTCATCAAAATTTAAAACCTTTGCTCTTTGAAAGACCCCGTTCAAAGGATGAATGGATAAACCACAAAATGAAAAAAATTTGCATAAATATATCCAACTAAGAGCAAGCAGCTAGTCAGTGTCCTATATCCTAAAGATTTTCTCCTGGATTTTTCTCTAAAAATTTTATAGTTTTACAATTTACATTTAAATTCTTGAATCATTTTGAGTTTATTTTTTAAAATGCCTCTTTTTATACCCTGATGACTTAGGTGGTAAAAAATCTGCTGCAATGCAGGAGACTAGGTTTGATTCCTGGGTAGGGAAGATCACCTGGAGAAGGAAATGGCACTTGACTGCAGTATTTTTGCCTGGGAAAACCCATGGACAAAGGAACCTGGTGAGCTACAACCCATGGGGCTGCAAAGAGTCGACACAGCTGAGCAACTAACACAGCACATATACCTCCAGTAATATCTGTAATTATTTAATTTAGATGCAGAATGGAAAGAATGGGCTGGAGGTGGAGTGAATTTGTTTTTCTACTATTCAACGATGATATATATATTTTTTCAGAGGGATATCAAAGGCTAGACAATGCAAACTACACCACAAGTGTGTTTGTGTGGGAAGGCCCTCCTATAGAGAATATCTAGTTTTCTTTCTATAAGTTAGTAGCCAGGCACAACGTGTCTGGAGGTAGTTACAAGAAAGGGAGATTTCACATGAATACAATTTGTATATTTTTTTCTTCTTCAAACTCATTCACCTACTTGTCAATTGTACCATTTTTAAAAGCTAATGCTAGAGTTTAGATGGATTTTTCTCTTAGGTTATGACTGAGAATCTTAAGGAAGGAGGAGTAAAAGAGACAAAATGGGCACTCAGTAAGCTTGTTAAATAGAACTGGTGGCAGAACTATAGTTTTGATTAGTTTGCCCCTCCTTATCATTGACAACAGTGAACAAATGCACACAGTTATGGAATTTCATTGACAGCTGTATGGTCGGCGAAATGAAAACCATTTCTGTAACAGAGAACCCGTCTAAACATTTTCTTTTCTCCCTTTCTTTTGTATAGTTAGGAAGCATGGTCAGTGGGAACTTCTTATAATTTGTCTTATCTGTAATATCATACATTATTAATGAAATCTATACTTCTTTCAAACTGTAGCATTTGATTCTAGAGCATATTAACAGTTTTCTACAGAATAAAGACAGGAGACATTTAATAAGGACAGAAAATGAAATAAATACTCAGTCACAAACAAATTATTACCCATTTTCCACGCCATGTTTTCCTTTTAGATTAAGCCATTTCAATTTCTTTTGATTTCCTTCAAGTGTTTTAATTAAATTACTCTCTGAATAATGAATTGAGTTCCCATTTTCTGTTTAAATTTCAATGTGAAATGACCCATCGATACCAAGTAAAGATTTGACCTGTAAAAGGCAGAATGATATGGCTTTAATAATAACTTCTTATGTGTATAACCCAGAATCCAGTCATCTGATACTTCATGAGAAATGTGCTAGGATCAGGGGTACTTATACAAATCACCTATTTTGACATACTGTGTAGTAAAATGGTTGATGTAGGCTTTTAGCAACTCCCTTGGCTTGTTTATATAAACTTTGTGGTCAAATACTCATTCATCATTTTTAGACCAACATGTTATCTCTTATTTTCTTGTCAGTTTTTGCTTTCTGGATAAAATATATAATAATAATCCACAGAAATTTAGAAAGAACATTATGATATCGTTTAGAAAAGATAACATAGCTGAATGTCCCCATTTCAGGAATGAAATAATTAAGACCCAGAAGGCCATAATATTATATTTCATTTTCACATGTTAATGTTTCTAAAACCAGTATGTTTTGTATAATTAATAGCATCTCATAATGGCTCTTAGCTAGGCAGCTATCAGCATGTAGCTTCATGGTATGCATTGAACTTGGTTGCTGTTGGCAACTGCATGAACTTGGTGGCATCACTGGACATCTGTGACCTCATGTTTTAGTGACTCAGCCACTTAAGGATAATTTGATTAAAGCCTAAGTCCTAGCTGTGTTAATGCCTTGTGTGTTAATACCTTCTAAAGAGACGGACAAGGTAACAGCAGTGCAACTCATATAACAGGTGTTAATGGCTTGAAAAACAATCCTGGAGTTAATAACAAAGCATTCTTTTTAAGAGAAGTTGACTCAGAAGGTAACAGTGCACTTCGACTACTCTTAGTGAAAAACTGATTGAAAACAATTGACCCTGACTCTTTCCTAATTTTCTTTTAACATTGATATGTGAAAAATCTATTCATAAATGAATTTAAAAGGGTTTCTTTAATAAGCATAAAACCAAAATTCTAAACGATAAGGAAACATTATGTCATAGTTTGAGAAGCTTTTCCTTCTGAGTGCAATACTCTTTCTTCTAAATAATTATAAATATAATCAGTTGAGTCATTCTAATTTCTTCAGGTGTTTTCCTTTATTACCATCCATACTCCATTTGAAGTAAAAGACTAAAAATGCTCCAATTTTGATGAAGAAATCTAATCTTTATTTCTATGATGTTAACACAATATACTCACACAGTAGCTCTGATCTGTACTTAACAAAATACATTATAGCACTTTACAAACTTTTATCAGTTTGGAAAACATTGCATAACATTTTATTAAACACAATACTTTATATATATCATATATATCTTCATAATTTTATTTACTTTAAAAAGATAATTAACTCTCTTTATTCAATACTTGGTTTTATCAATAAAGCACAGCCTAACAAAGGAAGAAACTTTGTGGTCAAATACTCATTCATCATTTTTAGACCAACATGTTATCTCTTATTTTCTTGTCAGTTTTTGCTTTCTGGATAAAATATATAATAATAATCCACAGAAATTTAGAAAGAACATTATGATATCGTTTAGAAAAGATAACATAGCTGAATGTCCCCATTTCAGGAATGAAATAATTAAGACCCAGAAGGCCATAATATTATATTTCATTTTCACATGTTAATGTTTCTAAAACCAGTATGTTTTGTATAATTAATAGCATCTCATAATGGCTCTTAGCTAGGCAGCTATCAGCATGTAGCTTCATGGTATGCATTGAACTTGGTTGCTGTTGGCAACTGCATGAACTTGGTGGCATCACTGGACATCTGTGACCTCATGTTTTAGTGACTCAGCCACTTAAGGATAATTTGATTAAAGCCTAAGTCCTAGCTGTGTTAATGCCTTGTGTGTTAATACCTTCTAAAGAGACGGACAAGGTAACAGCAGTGCAACTCATATAACAGGTGTTAATGGCTTGAAAAACAATCCTGGAGTTAATAACAAAGCATTCTTTTTAAGAGAAGTTGACTCAGAAGGTAACAGTGCACTTCGACTACTCTTAGTGAAAAACTGATTGAAAACAATTGACCCTGACTCTTTCCTAATTTTCTTTTAACATTGATATGTGAAAAATCTATTCATAAATGAATTTAAAAGGGTTTCTTTAATAAGCATAAAACCAAAATTCTAAACGATAAGGAAACATTATGTCATAGTTTGAGAAGCTTTTCCTTCTGAGTGCAATACTCTTTCTTCTAAATAATTATAAATATAATCAGTTGAGTCATTCTAATTTCTTCAGGTGTTTTCCTTTATTACCATCCATACTCCATTTGAAGTAAAAGACTAAAAATGCTCCAATTTTGATGAAGAAATCTAATCTTTATTTCTATGATGTTAACACAATATACTCACACAGTAGCTCTGATCTGTACTTAACAAAATACATTATAGCACTTTACAAACTTTTATCAGTTTGGAAAACATTGCATAACATTTTATTAAACACAATACTTTATATATATCATATATATCTTCATAATTTTATTTACTTTAAAAAGATAATTAACTCTCTTTATTCAATACTTGGTTTTATCAATAAAGCACAGCCTAACAAAGGAAGAAGTGCTCTCATTAGCAAATAAGATAAATAGAACACTAGGAAGAGATACCACCTGTTAGTCTCATTTGTTTTAAATTAAGGTACCAGTGGAATGTAAACAAATAATTTTTTGTAATTTTCTTTTTTACAAAAGATGTGTTATCAAATACACATGCAGAGGTCTGAGTTCTAGCAACTATCATTATATTTCCTTAACAATGTGATACAATTTAAGTCATTAAAAACTGTAGCCTTTGGCACTTTGAGTAGAAAAAGAATATATCAATATTCATGTAAAGAAAAAAAATTCAATGACTAGAGAAGTACTTTAAAATCTTTTGTTAAGAAATAGGAAATATTAGGAAATATCATACTGCACCTGAAATGCTGCAGCTTATTTTTTTCTTCAGAGCACTAAAACCAATCCACCTTTCTCTCTGTAAATTGGCAAAAGCCCATAGGAGTGTCATCATGGTGGTGGTGAGAAGTGGGGAAGGCAACATTTTACCCCCACTCCCCTCTCTGAGAAGGAAATTGCCAGAAGGGATATAGTTGAAATTGAGTTTTATTGCCAGAGTTTTCAATTCTGCTGGTTTCAGCTAAATCCCTAATGCTTTAGGAGGTTGGTTACCCTAGAAAGCTCTGCCCTTTTCTGGTAGAAGTTGGTAAGAATGTGGGACTACTTATCTCTGAGCAATCACTTCTGTTCTCACTGAAAACTGAACCAACGTCAGCTCAACCAGCATTGTTATTACCTTTCATCCCTGTGGCAATCATGAGATGAACATCAGAATTCTTAAGAAATGGTGTAAAAAGGTTAAATACTAAATGACAAGAACCAAATATTTCTTCATACTTAAAAGTTGGAAAACACCTCAAGGTATCTTGCTTTTATTTTATCTTCTTATTGATAATGTTGGTTTCCACCAATTTAAGTTAAAGGCTTCATTTAGGATAGGTAGCAAAAACTGTTATTTGTATGCTGAGCACAAAAACTGTGTCTATCTATTATGAAGAAATACATTCTTAATGTATACTGTGAGATATTTTGACTTATCAATTTTCAGTTTTTATTCAGATTCATTCTGTTGGTATACAAATAAAATATTATAGAGAAGATGGTAAAACCCAACCACTGTGACTCTACTTTATTGGTTATCAGGATATCAAATAATGTTAATCTGGAACAAAATGAACATTTTGGATTACTTAAATTAGCAACTTAAGCCAGCTGGCTGGAAACATCTAAGGTTACATATGATCAACACCACTGGCAGTGTAACCCACAATGTCAAGTTTGGGTTCACATTTCTTGTTTATAAATTCACAGCAGTATAGTTTGCTCAAGAAATACCAACTGTTATTTTTGCATTAAAAATAGAACATATCTATAACATAAAAAAATTAAATCAATAAACAAAAAGCCATAAAATGCAAAATATGATCACATCAATTTCAAAAAACTCTCTAAAATAATATGTTCAAATTATGTAAATTTACTTACTAAAAACAGATTTTTCATTAGCAGTAACTCTAAACAAAAAGTAAGCAGAAAAAAGCTATGCAGAAAAGTACTGGTTATTCCCTTTCACTGAAAATATCCCTATAAATTTCTGTTGTTGAAGAAAGCATAATTTTGAAGAAATGCAGAAAACCTGTTCATTTTTTGACTGTGACAGAGCCACTGCAGGGAAGCTGCAGGGTGTCCTATTCTAACACAAAGAAGCCAACATCTTTTTAATACAGTAGCATTTCTTTGACAAGGAATTGCACACCACTATTTCACAGCTAAATAGAATTTGAGAGTTTACATGGTATATGTACTATAATAATCAGCACCACCCATACTGAGCTTTTGGTGCAGATGGTGCAAAATGAATATATAATACTGCATGGCCTCTGCTGTAGGGAAAACGTGTGTTCTGGATTCCCACAGCTAATTATAAAGAAAGAACCCTAAAGTTGGCACATTCAGGAAGTACAATAGTATACACTGAAGGAAACCACTTTCTTTTGATTACTGCCCTCTGCAAACCTTTTGCATTTGAAGGCAGGTTTTAAAGAGTCTTCACGTTATCGCATGAGTTAGGCTCTTGCATTGTGCTTTTCCCTCCCCTTGATATGAAGTCCACGAGCTTGGGTGGAGTAGTTGTGGAGAGTCACTGAGTTGCGGGCTGATGTTGGATATCTAGTTTGGTGAGAAGATCCCCAATTCACTGAAACAGAGCACTGGTAGAATGACCCAAATGATTTGGATGAGCATCACTCAGTCCTTGTAAGCCCGTGTGGGGGAAGTTCCTTTGTAGAAGATATTCCTTGTGTTTTCAGGGCTGTTGCTTCTTTCAGGGATTAGGATGATGTTGCCCTTTCTCCGCAGGGTGGAGTCGCGGGAGGAAGAAACCGACAGGGTCTCTGAACCAATTTCGCTGCCCTCCACCGGGGTGACACGGATGGTGGTGATTCCATGGTGGTGATGCTCACTGTTGTCAATGTTGCTTCGCTTTCGATCTCCAGAGCCAAAACTGTCTTTCAGGGACTCACAACTTTCTGAGTCCCTGTTGAGGTCGTTGAGCTCGTACGTTTGGCGAAGGCTGCCCTTTTTAGGGCTTTCCACTTCCAGGAGCCACTGCCTTCGCCTTCGGTGGACGGGATCTGTATGATGGGCCTGTTGTTCTCCGGGTGGGCCTCGACCCTCACGATCCCGCTGGGTTCGTGGTCTGTCAAGGTTTTGTAGCGAATGGAGCCAGTGCAGGAGACCGTGCTGCCTTCAGTGTTCTTGGGGCTACTTTGGAGGACACCCTGCTGCTTGGACATGGCTATGACTTGCATGATGCGCGGCTGGCTGTTGCTTCTGTTACAAGCCACTGTCTTCTCAGCAGCTTTCAGCCACTTGGCCCGAGCCGAGCTGCTTTTGGGGGAGGTGCTTATGTTTTCTTGAGTCTCCTCAGGGATGTGCACTAACTGTGAGGACCCAGGGCGGGACTGAATGGACACTCTCGGTCCCCCAGGCATGCTGTTGTTACACCCAGGGACAGTGCCAGGCTGGATCTTGAGGTACTGATTGCCGCTGGGAGCATGGTGATCTCCATTGACCTGCTGTAGGAAAACTTTCTGGCCCTAATTATAAAGAAAGAACCCTAAAGTTGGCACATTCAGGAAGTACAATAGTATACACTGAAGGAAACCACTTTCTTTTGATTACTGCCCTCTGCAAACCTTTTGCATTTGAAGGCAGGTTTTAAAGAGTCTTCACGTTATCGCATGAGTTAGGCTCTTGCATTGTGCTTTTCCCTCCCCTTGATATGAAGTCCACGAGCTTGGGTGGAGTAGTTGTGGAGAGTCACTGAGTTGCGGGCTGATGTTGGATATCTAGTTTGGTGAGAAGATCCCCAATTCACTGAAACAGAGCACTGGTAGAATGACCCAAATGATTTGGATGAGCATCACTCAGTCCTTGTAAGCCCGTGTGGGGGAAGTTCCTTTGTAGAAGATATTCCTTGTGTTTTCAGGGCTGTTGCTTCTTTCAGGGATTAGGATGATGTTGCCCTTTCTCCGCAGGGTGGAGTCGCGGGAGGAAGAAACCGACAGGGTCTCTGAACCAATTTCGCTGCCCTCCACCGGGGTGACACGGATGGTGGTGATTCCATGGTGGTGATGCTCACTGTTGTCAATGTTGCTTCGCTTTCGATCTCCAGAGCCAAAACTGTCTTTCAGGGACTCACAACTTTCTGAGTCCCTGTTGAGGTCGTTGAGCTCGTACGTTTGGCGAAGGCTGCCCTTTTCAGGGGCTTTCCACTTCCAGGAGCCACTGCCTTCGCCTTCGGTGGACGGGATCTGTATGATGGGCCTGTTGTTCTCCGGGTGGGCCTCGACCCTCACGATCCCGCTGGGTTCGTGGTCTGTCAAGGTTTTGTAGCGAATGGAGCCAGTGCAGGAGACCGTGCTGCCTTCAGTGTTCTTGGGGCTACTTTGGAGGACACCCTGCTGCTTGGACATGGCTATGACTTGCATGATGCGCGGCTGGCTGTTGCTTCTGTTACAAGCCACTGTCTTCTCAGCAGCTTTCAGCCACTTGGCCCGAGCCGAGCTGCTTTTGGGGGAGGTGCTTATGTTTTCTTGAGTCTCCTCAGGGATGTGCACTAACTGTGAGGACCCAGGGCGGGACTGAATGGACACTCTCGGTCCCCCAGGCATGCTGTTGTTACACCCAGGGACAGTGCCAGGCTGGATCTTGAGGTACTGATTGCCGCTGGGAGCATGGTGATCTCCATTGACTCCCACCCTGGATGGCTCCGAGCTTGACCTCATCTCAATGGATCTGGGTGGGGACTGTCCAGGCTCGGTCTCTATAACCTGCAGAGACAGCTTCCGGCTTTCATTCTTACTCTTCCACTGGGTGAGGAGCTGCTTGGATCTTGCAGAATCCATCGAGGCATGAATGGTGGCATTTCTCCTCACAGGGTCTTCCACGGATGGGGTGTTGGCTCTAGGCAAGGTATTGCTGAAGGTAACCATGTTCTCCTTCCCCATGGGGCTCCAGCGAGTGATGATTTCTACATCAGCATTTGCCCTCTTGAGGTTTGTCAAGGAGCTAGCATCTCTGTGGTTTCGGTTGAGGATGCCTTCTGTGTGAGCAATTCCGTCAGTGCTGCTACCATTTTTAGCAGATAAAACTCGGCTAGGGTCTTGATTGAGGTCTGTCAGAGACCTGAGGGCTTCTCTGTGCTGAAACACACTCTCTTCGCTAGGCAGAAAATTCCCCACAGCATACAGACCCTAATGTTGGAAGAAATGATAAATATTATGCACTAGAAGACATGGTGACTGAGAGTCTGCCTTGGAGGTTTACTGAGACATATAAAGGTGGGTTCTTTATACACCACTGACTGACACAAATGACTGAAACCTAAATGCACAATTACTCAGGAAATAATCAATCACTGAACTAACTGTTCCAAACTATAGAATCCATTATTTTTTATTACTAGTTGGATTTTCTCTCCTTTTTCCATCCTGCTGGATGTTTTTGACAATCTTATCCGTTTATCTTAAAATGAGAGAAATAAGGGCATTCTTCTGTTTTTCAAAGCAATTCACTTTTCTGGATTTATGAACTGCTTGAGTGATACAAGTAGCTTAACTGATGTATTTTACCTTCTGTTTTCAAACGTATCTCATGATGGAAAGCAAGAGAGATGTGGAAATACAGAACAACAAATCATTCATAAAATATGATATCAGGTTTTGCAGTGAGGGTAGAGACATGTATTTTCACAACTTATATGGAGCCCCAGCCCTATGTGAGGACCCAGGGCGGGACTGAATGGACACTCTCGGTCCCCCAGGCATGCTGTTGTTACACCCAGGGACAGTGCCAGGCTGGATCTTGAGGTACTGATTGCCGCTGGGAGCATGGTGATCTCCATTGACTCCCACCCTGGATGGCTCCGAGCTTGACCTCATCTCAATGGATCTGGGTGGGGACTGTCCAGGCTCGGTCTCTATAACCTGCAGAGACAGCTTCCGGCTTTCATTCTTACTCTTCCACTGGGTGAGGAGCTGCTTGGATCTTGCAGAATCCATCGAGGCATGAATGGTGGCATTTCTCCTCACAGGGTCTTCCACGGATGGGGTGTTGGCTCTAGGCAAGGTATTGCTGAAGGTAACCATGTTCTCCTTCCCCATGGGGCTCCGCGGAGTGATGATTTCTACATCAGCATTTGCCCTCTTGAGGTTTGTCAAGGAGCTAGCATCTCTGTGGTTTCGGTTGAGGATGCCTTCTGTGTGAGCAATTCCGTCAGTGCTGCTACCATTTTTAGCAGATAAAACTCGGCTAGGGTCTTGATTGAGGTCTGTCAGAGACCTGAGGGCTTCTCTGTGCTGAAACACACTCTCTTCGCTAGGCAGAAAATTCCCCACAGCATACAGACCCTAATGTTGGAAGAAATGATAAATATTATGCACTAGAAGACATGGTGACTGAGAGTCTGCCTTGGAGGTTTACTGAGACATATAAAGGTGGGTTCTTTATACACCACTGACTGACACAAATGACTGAAACCTAAATGCACAATTACTCAGGAAATAATCAATCACTGAACTAACTGTTCCAAACTATAGAATCCATTATTTTTTATTACTAGTTGGATTTTCTCTCCTTTTTCCATCCTGCTGGATGTTTTTGACAATCTTATCCGTTTATCTTAAAATGAGAGAAATAAGGGCATTCTTCTGTTTTTCAAAGCAATTCACTTTTCTGGATTTATGAACTGCTTGAGTGATACAAGTAGCTTAACTGATGTATTTTACCTTCTGTTTTCAAACGTATCTCATGATGGAAAGCAAGAGAGATGTGGAAATACAGAACAACAAATCATTCATAAAATATGATATCAGGTTTTGCAGTGAGGGTAGAGACATGTATTTTCACAACTTATATGGAGCCCCAGCCCTATGTGTTCAGCATTTTCCAGAATGTTCTGGGAAGAGAGGACAGAAACTCTTTGATTGGGGCACCCAAATTCTTTTCTGACTTACACTTGATCTTAAATTTTAAAAGTGTATTTGATCACCTCAGTATTATTGCACTACACTTGAGTTGAATTTTATTTAATATTGTGTTCATACTCAGGTGATCAATTTTTTGTTGTTGTTGTTTTAGACTTGGGTAATTAAATATCTGAGAAAGGCTAAGTTCAGATTCAAAATTTTTAGCCTTTTGATATATAGAAGATCTAGTTTCTGCTGGATATTCAGTTTTTGAGATGCTTAGTTTAGAGACAAAAGCTAGCAGCAGATACCACTTTGCATGCTAATTTCAACTGAAAGGAGCCACTGTCTAATTTTCAGATCAAACTGAAGGAATTCCATAGATTTGATACTTTACAGAGTGCCTAACAATGAGTGAGATGCTCATTTTTTAAAAAAAAACATATCATTAAACATATCCTTAGACAGATTGCTATACACAAAGTACTTTTTCATATCCTATTTTGTCATTTAACATATTGTACCCATTTATACTTTTCTTATTCTTTGCACTGTAAACTCATAAAGGATATATCTTATCAGTATTCTGATGCTCAGTATAGTACTAGCACAGATCATGTTTTGAATAATATAAAAGTAGTGAATGTATGAATGAAATAGAAAATTTCAGTTTCCTTATGCTGATATTTCCCTTAAAGGAAGATCAGGCTTGGAAGAGAAGGCTGCTAAAGAATTCAATGAGGCTTCCCAGGTGGAACAGTGGTAAAGAATATGTCTTCCAATGCAGGAGACATGAGAGACATGGGTTTGATTACTGGGTTGGGAAGATTCCTGGGAGAAGGAAATGGCAACTCAAGTCAGTATTCTTGCCTTGAAAATCCCTTGGACAGAGGAGCTTGGTGGGCAATAGTCCATGGGGTGGCAAAGAGTCAGACATGACTGAGCACACACACACACACACACACACACACACACACAAAGAATTCAGTATTAGCTGGATTATAGTTATATCCAGGTGCCACATTTGTGTTACCGGGCAAAGTATATAATTTTCCATTCAACTTCTGCTCTCTACAACTTACTTCCCTCATCTAAAAATTATACTAGACGAGACTTCCCTGGTTGTCCAGTGGTTAAGAATCCACCTTCCAATCCAGGAGGTGCAGGTTTGATTTCTGGTCAGGGAACTAAGATCCCACATACCACAAGCTGACTAAACTTGCATGCCTCAACTAAGACCATATGCAGTCAAATAAATATTAAAACATTATACTAGTAATAGTAGTTCTTGACTTTTCTCTTGATGGGAAAGGAGTAAGGGTAAATGTAATAATCTTTCTAAAATCACAATTTCTAGCCCAACATATGAGTTTAATAAATTATTTTACTGAAAGTGCAATGTATGTTTTGGCTTATGCATTCAGGGATTGTCTCAGAGATATAAACTCAATTGTAAGTACATTATTATAGTGCAAGACGTATTTTGTGCATTTTCCTTTTTAAGATGTACTTTGCTGAATAACAGTAAATTATTTACCAAGTACAGAGCAATTCCTCCTCCTATTAAAAAGCCACAGTAGACATCAACTGGGTGATTCTTATACTGAGTTATCCGTGTTAGCCCGCAGATAATTCCACAAATGATAAAAGTGAAGACCAACAGAGGTTTCAGAAGCTTAGAGGAATCCGTTAAAGTGGAATTGAAGTCATCTTTAAATGAAAAACTGGGCTTATCTGATATCTTTGCTCAGTATAGTACTAGCACAGATCATGTTTTGAATAATATAAAAGTAGTGAATGTATGAATGAAATAGAAAATTTCAGTTTCCTTATGCTGATATTTCCCTTAAAGGAAGATCAGGCTTGGAAGAGAAGGCTGCTAAAGAATTCAATGAGGCTTCCCAGGTGGAACAGTGGTAAAGAATATGTCTTCCAATGCAGGAGACATGAGAGACATGGGTTTGATTACTGGGTTGGGAAGATTCCTGGGAGAAGGAAATGGCAACTCAAGTCAGTATTCTTGCCTTGAAAATCCCTTGGACAGAGGAGCTTGGTGGGCAATAGTCCATGGGGTGGCAAAGAGTCAGACATGACTGAGCACACACACACACACACACACACACACACAAAGAATTCAGTATTAGCTGGATTATAGTTATATCCAGGTGCCACATTTGTGTTACCGGGCAAAGTATATAATTTTCCATTCAACTTCTGCTCTCTACAACTTACTTCCCTCATCTAAAAATTATACTAGACGAGACTTCCCTGGTTGTCCAGTGGTTAAGAATCCACCTTCCAATCCAGGAGGTGCAGGTTTGATTTCTGGTCAGGGAACTAAGATCCCACATACCACAAGCTGACTAAACTTGCATGCCTCAACTAAGACCATATGCAGTCAAATAAATATTAAAACATTATACTAGTAATAGTAGTTCTTGACTTTTCTCTTGATGGGAAAGGAGTAAGGGTAAATGTAATAATCTTTCTAAAATCACAATTTCTAGCCCAACATATGAGTTTAATAAATTATTTTACTGAAAGTGCAATGTATGTTTTGGCTTATGCATTCAGGGATTGTCTCAGAGATATAAACTCAATTGTAAGTACATTATTATAGTGCAAGACGTATTTTGTGCATTTTCCTTTTTAAGATGTACTTTGCTGAATAACAGTAAATTATTTACCAAGTACAGAGCAATTCCTCCTCCTATTAAAAAGCCACAGTAGACATCAACTGGGTGATTCTTATACTGAGTTATCCGTGTTAGCCCGCAGATAATTCCACAAATGATAAAAGTGAAGACCAACAGAGGTTTCAGAAGCTTAGAGGAATCCGTTAAAGTGGAATTGAAGTACATCTTTAAAAAATGAAAAAACTGGGATAAGTATGTTAGAAAGGTCATTTTACTACTCAGTTATAATCAAATAAAAGGGTCAACTCAAAAGCCTAACTGATATACTCGACATGAATTTTACTGTTCCTTTTCCCCTGCTATGGCTATTTTCTATACCTGAAAAAAAGGAAATACCTGACAAAATTCATCAAATAAATAACAGAACTCTTACGTGATTACCCAGAAGTTGGGAAAAAAATGAAAGCATTAGAAATTGGCCAGATAACTGGTTAGTCTTTATGTCTAATATAATATAATTTCAATCCATTTTTTCACATAAAATCCAATAAACTAGTATATTAATCAGATTTAGTTACAATTCACTGCAGAGCATTTATCAACTTTATGCTGACAGCGTTTGCCATTAGATAAAAATTGAAACAAAAATGTGTGATGTATATGTATACACTTAACACAAGCCTTTTGATTTTAGAATTTATAACATTCATAAAGTTCATGATACTCTCCTATGAAGTATAATATTACATTAAAGATATAAGGCTATATAAATATTTATGACTATCAAAAATTCTGTCTATTATATTGCTTAGAGCAGCATCTTATTTCTACTCACAATGCCATTGTACTCTTCTGTTATTACCCAGCTGTAATATAATCTAATTAGTGTTTGGAGACAGCACTCATTTCTATGATTTTCTCTAGAACAGAGTTTGACAAAAAAGACCCAGTCACTTACCGAAACGTACACAGCTGCAAAGGCAGCAAGGGTCGCATGTTGAGAAGGGAATGATTTTCTGCCAAAGGAAGACAGTCAGATTATGCCTTCTATATCTGATACACTGCTAACAACCATCTCAAGAGCACTGGGTGGATTTTTCAATTCTCCTCCTTATTTAAAGAGTCACTTTGCTGAATAACAGTAAATTATTTACCAAGTACAGAGCAATTCCTCCTCCTATTAAAAGCCACAGTAGACATCAACTGGGTGATTCTTATACTGAGTTATCCGTGTTAGCCCGCAGATAATTCCACAAATGATAAAAGTGAAGACCAACAGAGGTTTCAGAAGCTTAGAGGAATCCGTTAAAGTGGAATTGAAGTACATCTTTAAAAAATGAAAAAACTGGGATAAGTATGTTAGAAAGGTCATTTTACTACTCAGTTATAATCAAATAAAAGGGTCAACTCAAAAGCCTAACTGATATACTCGACATGAATTTTACTGTTCCTTTTCCCCTGCTATGGCTATTTTCTATACCTGAAAAAAAGGAAATACCTGACAAAATTCATCAAATAAATAACAGAACTCTTACGTGATTACCCAGAAGTTGGGAAAAAAATGAAAGCATTAGAAATTGGCCAGATAACTGGTTAGTCTTTATGTCTAATATAATATAATTTCAATCCATTTTTTCACATAAAATCCAATAAACTAGTATATTAATCAGATTTAGTTACAATTCACTGCAGAGCATTTATCAACTTTATGCTGACAGCGTTTGCCATTAGATAAAAATTGAAACAAAAATGTGTGATGTATATGTATACACTTAACACAAGCCTTTTGATTTTAGAATTTATAACATTCATAAAGTTCATGATACTCTCCTATGAAGTATAATATTACATTAAAGATATAAGGCTATATAAATATTTATGACTATCAAAAATTCTGTCTATTATATTGCTTAGAGCAGCATCTTATTTCTACTCACAATGCCATTGTACTCTTCTGTTATTACCCAGCTGTAATATAATCTAATTAGTGTTTGGAGACAGCACTCATTTCTATGATTTTCTCTAGAACAGAGTTTGACAAAAAAGACCCAGTCACTTACCGAAACGTACACAGCTGCAAAGGCAGCAAGGGTCGCATGTTGAGAAGGGAATGATTTTCTGCCAAAGGAAGACAGTCAGATTATGCCTTCTATATCTGATACACTGCTAACAACCATCTCAAGAGCACTGGGTGGTTAAAATATTCAACTTAAAACCCACAAGGTAATAAGTAATAACTTTAATTTCTTTTTAGTTTTCTGGAGAAAGACCTGAGAGATTAAACACTTATAATCACTGTTAGTATTAAAGAAGAGTAGTGATGCATTTTCCAATATCAAGTGTTAGCTTTGTAAGGGATGTTTTCTTTACACCACTGGAATGATGATTGAAAGTAGAAATGGAATAGAAAGCATTGTGATTGTTTGTCAGTGTTATAATTATATCAGCTTAAAGTAAAAGACTATAAAGATTAAGATTCTAAAACTTCTAGACTTTTCCTACGTCCCTAAATATATGGTTTCATTTACATAAAAAATTGAAAAGATATTTAAATTGAAAAATTATTTTCTTGCAGTATTGAGTCTAGAAGTGTTTTTTACACTCTAGAATGCATAGAAAAAAATCTAATTTTAACAAAATGTGTCCACTTTAAAATGACTGTTATCTCAAGAATCAGAGTATATTATTTAAATAATAAGCAAGGTGAGAGAGGTAGATGAGAGGACAATGGGTGAGACACTGTGAAAGAGAGAGAGAAGGAGACTAGAGACCTTTTTTGGATAAAAAATGAAAAAAAAATAGAATTCAGTTTTATTAATACCCTCCTAATTACTTGGTACCCAATGGAAAGGAATACTATTCGACACAGACAAGATAATGTAAAAGAACTGAGAAGAATAGAGAATATAGGTCTTAAATGTAGGCTCAAAATTATTGAATTGAATGGACAATATGTGTATAATTATATAGTATCAGGTTCTGAATCTTCAAGTGTATTTAACTTATTTTTCACTTTAAAATCAAAATTTCGGAGCTCACTGAATGAAAAATAGAATTCTTATATCTTTTGTTGCTTTCACCTTTCTATAATTTGTTTCTTTTGAACTTTCTCTTTTTTTTTTTTTTATCTTATTGATTGAACACAATTCAATGCCTTGGTGGTCTCTTGACTTTTTCAGTTTTTATTTTTCGAAATGCAAAGTCAGGAGCTGTATAGACTTTCTGGGTTTATTCAAAGGATACATATGCAATCCTAGATTCTATTTCTTTTAAAACTCTACTAAAAGGAAAATTCATATGATTTCTTTTTCTAATAAAATATATAATGGAGCTGGAAATATTTAGTCTTCTACTTAAGTTGCTACATGATATATATTGACTATAAACCATGACTAGTCTAGTCTAAAATAAACCAACTCTGATAGCCTAACATTATAATTAGTATAGGAGAGATCACAGAACACGATTGGAGTTTGGTGATATGAAGATGAATTGCATGTATGTGAGGCTGAATTTGGAGACAGAAGGATTCAGAATAAACCACCCATGAGTTTCTAGGGTATCATCTTTAAAGAGATCACTGAATTGAAAAGAAAGATATATTACCAAAATCATTGTGATTGAAAAATGTATGCCTACAATGATACCCCAAGCTATTAAAAACAACAGAAACACTGATGTGGAAATTTTCATAATTTCCGTTTCTAACCTGCCACTGTTGATAACTGTAAGGTCAGATCCTGAGCAAATATCTTCTACAATGTAGGAATTCTCTTTGCAAGATACATTCAGAGAGGTATAGTTTGGCTTGCACACAGTCAGAAAGTACGGTGCCTGGTAGCCTGTGGACAGCTGGATGATGTCTGTGATGAGAGCTGTGGAGCAGAGTCCAAACACATGAACACCTATAAGCAAAAGGAGAATACCAGTTACCACTGTGGTAACAATGTGCCTGTTACCACATTGGCATCAAGCACTAGCACTAGCTTGATGGCAATGTGCCATCATCAGCCATGCTTATTACACGTAAACATGACAACCTTCACACCTACTGTGATCATTTTCTCTGAGTTTATTTTAGGAAGAGAGTAAAGAAAATGTCTAAACTTCCAAACAGACACCGAAGCCATGAGTATCTCCAGAGTAGTCATTTGAAATAATTTTGTCCATTTGGTTAAATCAGGCCAATTCTTAATATTATTAGCCATAGGTCACTCGACAGACACCTGGAACATGTTAAGGTGACAACTGTATGATTTGAGAAGGATTCAGTGTGGGGAATGAAACAAAATTCAAAATCACTGTATATTGCTTAGCACATTTGTGCTTCCAGGGCTCTCTCTCCAGTAGCTCCTCAGTCCAGCCACAGTAGCCAAACCCCACGGAATTGCTTCTAACTCCCTACAGATGGTAGTCATACCAGGAATGCTAATGAAAATGGAGAAAAGGACAAGCCAGCCCTGTTGTGAAAATAATAATTATACAACTACAGGGCTGTGGGAGACTTCCTTCATGTTTGGGATGCAGAAATGATATTCGTAAATCTCTTGATTAAAATTTTATCTTTGTTTTCTCGTTCAAGGGGCAGTTTGGAACAATAAACTCATGAACCCTGAGGCAGGCTTGTACATTCGAACTCCATTCTTGCTTTAAGTCCCTTGCCTGGTCTTACCCTTGGGAGTCTAGTTCATTTGCTCCCTCTATTTTGTACAGACACTGGATTCATTCTAAATTGTGAGTCTGGATTCTGACTCATGATTTTCATAATTTCCGTTTCTAACCTGCCACTGTTGATAACTGTAAGGTCAGATCCTGAGCAAATATCTTCTACAATGTAGGAATTCTCTTTGCAAGATACATTCAGAGAGGTATAGTTTGGCTTGCACACAGTCAGAAAGTACGGTGCCTGGTAGCCTGTGGACAGCTGGATGATGTCTGTGATGAGAGCTGTGGAGCAGAGTCCAAACACATGAACACCTATAAGCAAAAGGAGAATACCAGTTACCACTGTGGTAACAATGTGCCTGTTACCACATTGGCATCAAGCACTAGCACTAGCTTGATGGCAATGTGCCATCATCAGCCATGCTTATTACACGTAAACATGACAACCTTCACACCTACTGTGATCATTTTCTCTGAGTTTATTTTAGGAAGAGAGTAAAGAAAATGTCTAAACTTCCAAACAGACACCGAAGCCATGAGTATCTCCAGAGTAGTCATTTGAAATAATTTTGTCCATTTGGTTAAATCAGGCCAATTCTTAATATTATTAGCCATAGGTCACTCGACAGACACCTGGAACATGTTAAGGTGACAACTGTATGATTTGAGAAGGATTCAGTGTGGGGAATGAAACAAAATTCAAAATCACTGTATATTGCTTAGCACATTTGTGCTTCCAGGGCTCTCTCCCCAGTAGCTCCTCAGTCCAGCCACAGTAGCCAAACCCCACGGAATTGCTTCTAACTCCCTACAGATGGTAGTCATACCAGGAATGCTAATGAAAATGGAGAAAAGGACAAGCCAGCCCTGTTGTGAAAATAATAATTATACAACTACAGGGCTGTGGGAGACTTCCTTCATGTTTGGGATGCAGAAATGATATTCGTAAATCTCTTGATTAAAATTTTATCTTTGTTTTCTCGTTCAAGGGGCAGTTTGGAACAATAAACTCATGAACCCTGAGGCAGGCTTGTACATTCGAACTCCATTCTTGCTTTAAGTCCCTTGCCTGGTCTTACCCTTGGGAGTCTAGTTCATTTGCTCCCTCTATTTTGTACAGACACTGGATTCATTCTAAATTGTGAGTCTGGATTCTGACTCATGATTAGTCACTGTGACAGGCACCTGGATAAATCAACTCCTTCAAACCAAAATTGCTGACCTGAATGTTACCTCCTTTTGAATTTCCCTTCTCTGCTTATTGTCACCAACAACTCCTTTCCCAATTCTTTCTCCATCCACTCACCTGGGATTTGTGATCCTGCACCTTTATTTTCACATGCTAATTCCTAAAAGCTTGAGAGATCTTGGAGAAGAGTATAGATAAATAAGGAAACCCACCCATTTTTACCTTTGGAGAGTGAAATCTTTAGCCCCTGGGAGATGAGTGTTACTAACTCAGGGACACCGTTCGCTAGGCTAGGGAAGGAGCAACCTCATAAACATGAGGCTTTTCAGAGAGCTTATGTGCCTTTTTGCCACAGCATTTTGTTACATTAGGAAAATGTTTTTCTGAGATAGCTGTATCTCCTAAAGTTCCGCGTCTTGGTCTTAGTTCATGAACTTGGTAAGGGGATTATTCTTGCTGTTCAATCTTTGTAGAACAAAGATGTGCCTTTTTTTTAGTGGGGCAGAACCTAGGGCATGAGTTAGCCCAGATATTTTTCTCTAGTGGAAGAGATGATGGTACTTAATTATCTGTTAGGTATTAAATGAAGCTACCTATTCCTTTGAATGGAGAGGTTACAGGTAAAAAATAACTTTTTACTGATTTACTGGGAATTAACTAAAACATTCACAGTGGTGTGATGTACTGGGGCTTAACTTTCCAACACAACTTTTTAAAAAAGTCTGTGACTCAAATAATGTGAATAGTCACAAGCTAGTCAGAAGAGATGAAGGCTTAGATGCTGGCTTGACTTTGATCATTCCTATAGACTTTCTGCAGATCTCATGAAAATAGTAGGTAGAATTAGATGATATAACCAAGAAAAAATGGCCTTGATGTTGTGCTCCATGGTGACATTTCCATGGACACTGACTTCTGGATGAAAACGCTGCAGGACAATTGAAATGGAATCACTGATGTGGCTAAAGTAATTTCTGAAGGGTTATCCATTTATATTGGCCTGCTGATATTAACTCTCCATCTTTAGAAATGCATAAAGACACAACTGAGCATTTGAAATGATCCAAGAAACCATTTTAAAGTAAATTCATGCTTCTACCAGTGCTAAAACAAAAATAAGCTGAAATACATGGCATGCTGGCTCTCAAAACAAGGACTGTAACTGTAACACATTTTGGATACAAAGCTTAAATTTGAGTATTTTAACAGGGTTTTTTTTTTTTTTTTGGTATAATGCAAAATTCATCATGTAGCTGACATTATATATCTAAATTATAGCTTTACGGTCTTTATATCTGTAATTAAATGTAACATTTCTATTTGACAAACATTTTCTTTCTGTGTGGCTTCCCACACCCACCAACGAATCTGACAGCTCTTCTAAGGAAAGAGTTGAAGTTGCAGCCTCCAGCGTTAATGTTGGGCTCCAGGCCAACCCCATTTCTTCTTTTGGACAGGCAACAGTAGAGAATTCCTTCCCCTACCATAATCTGCAAAGACAAGAGGATGTTTAAAGTGAACTCAATGGGTAAAATGAATTGTAACTTAGCTCTTGTGTATGTATGCTCAGTCACTCAGACACATCTGACTCTTTGCGACCCCGTAAACTGTAACCCACTTGGTTCCTCTGTCCAGGGATTTTCCAGGCCCACTGGAGTGGACTGCCATTTCTTCCTCCATGTTAAGTTATCTCTTAACATGCCATCAATTCAATAATACAAAGGCGTACTTCTGATAAGTGTTTTAGAGATCAGAGGACTTCTCCTCAGTATTTACTGAAGCAGTGAGAAGTAATCAGGGCACTGTAATGAGTGGTGGTGGATCTTCTGTGCTCCTACATACTGGTCAAGGATGTGATGGCATGCTGACATTATGATGTGGTTGCAGCCCCCACACTTTGGCCCTATGATTAACAATACCCAGTGACACCTAAGTGATTAATCACATGGTGACTGATTCTGCTCTGACTCTTATAACCTTGATACTTCATTCTTAAAACCATTAAAACAAGATGCCTGAGGGGAGAATAAAATAATTAGAGTTAGAATCAGAAACATTGTATTAGCATGAAAGTAAAAATGTTAGTCGCTCAGTTCTGTCTGACTCTGTGACTCCCATGGACTGTAGTCCGCTAGGCTCTCCATGGAATTCTCCAGGCAAGAGTACTGGAGTGGATTGCTGTTTCCTTCTCCAGGGGATCTTCCTGACCCAGGGATCAAATCTGGGTCTTTAGGCACTGCAGGCACATGCTTTATCATCTGAGCCATCAGGGAAACTTCCTTTATTAGCATATTAATTCAATAAAATAATTTGGGATTGAGCAGAAGCATCAATTCAGGAAGACATGAGTAGAAAGTGCTATCTACTGCAGACCTATCTGATAAAATTTTCTGTGATGATGGACATATTTTACCCTTTGTCCAATATAGTAACCACTTTTGAGCACTTGGAATTTCTTCACTGCTGCAAATGAAGAACAGAATATATTTTTTGGCCACTTCTATTGATCTTTCATACATTTATATTTTGTTCTTTGGCCCATGTGGGCCTTCCATCACAGTGGCCTCTCTCATTGCAGAGCACCGGCTCTGGGCGCTGGTGCTCCAGAGCTCCGGCTAGGTAGTTGGACACATTGGTCCAGCCTATCCATGGCACATGGGATCTTACCAGGCCAGGAATCGAACCAGTGCCCCTTGCACTGCAAGGCAGTGTCCTTACCCACTGGACCACCAGGGAAGCCCAAGAGCAGAATTTTTCATTTCATTTCATTTCATTTCATTGTGCTTAATTGAAGAATTGATGCTTTCAAATTATGGTGCTGAAGAAAACTCTGGAGAGTCCCTTGGACTGCAAAGAGATCAAACCAGTTAATTCTAAGGGAAATCAGCCCTGAATATTCTTTGGAAAAAATGATGATGAAGTCGAAGTTTCAATACTGTGGCCACCTGATATGAAGACAGAACTTCACTGGAAAACCCTCTCATGTTGGGAAAAATAGAAGGCAAAAGGAGAAGGGGACAACAGAAGATGAGATGGTTGGATGGCACTGAGTGACTTAAATGACTGACTGACTGTACTTAATTATTTTAAATGTAAAGCAATCAGATTTAAAATGAAATAGCCACAGGTAGCTAGTAACTATCTGATTGGAGAATGTAAATTATTAGAAAATCTAGGTAAGCAGTAACATCTGGATGAAAAGGCCCCAAGACAACTGAAATGGAATTGATGTTGCTGATTTCTGAAGAGTTATCCATTCATACTGAGTAATGCTAAGTAATGGTGGCTTGGTGGTAAAGAATCCACCTGCAACACAGGAGACTGCCTACAATGTAGGAGACAAGAGTTTGATCCCTGGGTAGGGAAGAGCCCCTGGAGAAGGAAATGGCAACCCATTCCAGTACTTATGCCTGAAAAATCCCATGGACAGAGGACCCTGGAAAGCTACAGTCCATGGGGTCACAAGAGTTGGACATAACTTAATGACTAAACCACCACTACCACCAATGGGTAATATATCTTAGGTATGAAATACTTAGAAAATATGTTTTCAGTGAACAGAGGACAATACTTAAGGAACTGTGCACTCGCTGTTGGATTCTAAGACACAGGACATCCGTGAAGAAACTCAATACATTTAGGCATCATTTCCTTCAGGAACTTTCCCCTGAAATCCCTTACTATACCTTAAATTGAATTATGTTCCCTTCTATGTGGCTCCATGAGTATCTAGTCCTTCCTTCTAGCATAGCATGATTAGTGTACTTCAACTACTTATTTGACTATTTCTCACTTGACTGTGACCCTCTAAGGGAAGACCATCTCTTTTTCACATTTTATCCTCTCCATTTAGCACAGTGCCTAACATTGTGGGATTTGCTTTTGTTACCTTCACTGTGGGATTCTCTTTGGCTAAAAACCTTGGGCATTTGGGCTGGAAGGTATTCTGTTTAGGAAAAGCAGGATTTGAAATTATGAATTTTATTTATGCAGAAAAATCTCAAATAGTTGGGGTTACATGCCTCAGAGATTGTTGTGAAATTAGAATTGGTTTGTCTAAAGATGTGGAATTCAGTAACTGGGAACAGGCAGTCTCTTAGCTATGAGTGATGATATCACTTTAAAGATTATCACCATGATTAGGAGCTGACACATATTTTTAGGGGAAAATTCCAAGTTCTCAACACCTACTTAACATTTATACTTAACTTTATGATTTTTAAAACTAATAATTGTAAGTCCATGGCCTTCTGCTTCAAATGTTCCATCTGCTATATTTAGTTCCATATGGTGTTTGTACAATTATAAAGAATCTTTATTTGTATAAAAATAATTAATAAAACTCTATCAATAACCTTATCGTGTGGGATACATGATAAGCTCCTTTTTGAATAACCATATAAAAATAATCTAAAGGAATTTATTTAAATCATTGAATACTAAGTTAATTATACTTCTTGAAAAAATATACTATATTATTACTTTGTTAGATACAGAAACACAAAAGATTCTATAATACTCTACACATATAGATGGACACGATGCACCATCATTTCGAGAAAATTAACGACTCATTTCTGAAATGCATCCTTAAATGCATTAAAAGAGACTAATTTCATCTTCATTTCTTTAATAATAATTCTATGAATAATTGCTTTTCTTTCTTTTTAGCTATACATGTCAATAGTGATTCACATCTTATCCAGGAATGCTAAGGGATATAAGAGTTTATTTGTTAAATGCCATCAGGGAAATGTTTCTTATCATATAACACAACAGTCATTATCTCAAGTAACCTTGAGATTTCAGAAGTTTTAATTTAGTTGTTTCATATGCTCAAAACTCATATGTCAGGAGAGTGCATTCACTCTCTAGTTTGATTATGGATAGAGGTTTCTTGTCAGTCTTTTGACATCACCCAACTCTCCCTTCTCTCTATGAAGCACATCAGTTTTCTCTTTGCACTACTATTCACTTAACCTTGACTACATGTCGTTGAATGAGTTTCCAAAATGATTTAATTTTCTTTAAAAATAGAATCCTCTTCAGGAAAAGAGGAGACGCTTTCTGATGTATTTTCAAATGTGCCTGTTTGTTTCCCCATTCTGAATGGCACACTTGTGATGCAATATGGTTTTAAGGATTAGGTGTTGATAACAAAATTATTTGTTGCTGTTGTCATTTGGAAATAGAAAACAATATATGACAAGCATCTTTTCACAACACTCTGTTTATGCTGTACACAAGCTTGAAAAGAAAAAATACCATTTTTTGCATGTCAGATATCGTGGACAGTTTTTTGAAAGAGATTCTGAAGTGACTCTGCTTCAAGGGAAATGCAGAGAGAAAATCTACTGCTTATGATTATATGGAGACTACCCTTGGAAAAGCCACCTAAATGAGTGTGTATATGCTCCTAAAACCAAGGTTACCTTCCCTAAATGACCATCAAATTTCAATACAATTCTTTTATAAAACTAGATATACTTGTCCTTTAATCATATGCAATAATATTTTACTTCCAGGGAAGAGGACATACATGTGTTTTCTATTCAAGTAAACTTCAGGGAGATTTATGATAAGCCTAGATATTCTGTGCTGTTTTCCCTGAGAATCTCCCAAGGACTAAATGAAGTGCTTGTTTCATTATCACTTAAAAGCAATTTTTCCATAAATGGGGGTGGGTGGTTTCAAGATGATTCAAGCGCATTACACTTATTGTACACTTTATTTCTATTATTGTTTACATTGTGATTTATAATGAAATAACTCTGTACCTCAGCATAATGAAAAATCAGTGGGAGCCCTGAACTTGTTCTCCTGCAACTAGGTGGTCCCACCTGGTGGTGAGGAGAGACAGGATAGCTACTCCCACCTAGCTAGCATCACCATCTCAGCTCACTCCAGATCATCATGCATTAGATTCTCATAAGGAGTGTGCCACCTAGATCCCTCACATGCACAGTTCATAGTGGAGTTCATTGCTGCCACCAATCTGACAGGAGGTGGAGCTCAGTGGGTAATGTGAGCAATGGGGAGTGGCTGTGAATACAGATGAAGCTCTCTGCTTGTCCACCGGCTGCTCATCTACTGTGCAGCTCAGTTCCTACAGGACTGGTACTGGCCCGTGGCCCGGGGTTGGTGACTTTTGTTCTGGAACATAATAACTACAGACACTACAGAACTAATGTCGTTGAATGAGTTTCCAAAATGATTTAATTTTCTTTAAAAATAGAATCCTCTTCAGGAAAAGAGGAGACGCTTTCTGATGTATTTTCAAATGTGCCTGTTTGTTTCCCCATTCTGAATGGCACACTTGTGATGCAATATGGTTTTAAGGATTAGGTGTTGATAACAAAATTATTTGTTGCTGTTGTCATTTGGAAATAGAAAACAATATATGACAAGCATCTTTTCACAACACTCTGTTTATGCTGTACACAAGCTTGAAAAGAAAAAATACCATTTTTTGCATGTCAGATATCGTGGACAGTTTTTTGAAAGAGATTCTGAAGTGACTCTGCTTCAAGGGAAATGCAGAGAGAAAATCTACTGCTTATGATTATATGGAGACTACCCTTGGAAAAGCCACCTAAATGAGTGTGTATATGCTCCTAAAACCAAGGTTACCTTCCCTAAATGACCATCAAATTTCAATACAATTCTTTTATAAAACTAGATATACTTGTCCTTTAATCATATGCAATAATATTTTACTTCCAGGGAAGAGGACATACATGTGTTTTCTATTCAAGTAAACTTCAGGGAGATTTATGATAAGCCTAGATATTCTGTGCTGTTTTCCCTGAGAATCTCCCAAGGACTAAATGAAGTGCTTGTTTCATTATCACTTAAAAGCAATTTTTCCATAAATGGGGGTGGGTGGTTTCAAGATGATTCAAGCGCATTACACTTATTGTACACTTTATTTCTATTATTGTTTACATTGTGATTTATAATGAAATAACTCTGTACCTCAGCATAATGAAAAATCAGTGGGAGCCCTGAACTTGTTCTCCTGCAACTAGGTGGTCCCACCTGGTGGTGAGGAGAGACAGGATAGCTACTCCCACCTAGCTAGCATCACCATCTCAGCTCACTCCAGATCATCATGCATTAGATTCTCATAAGGAGTGTGCCACCTAGATCCCTCACATGCACAGTTCATAGTGGAGTTCATTGCTGCCACCAATCTGACAGGAGGTGGAGCTCAGTGGGTAATGTGAGCAATGGGGAGTGGCTGTGAATACAGATGAAGCTCTCTGCTTGTCCACCGGCTGCTCATCTACTGTGCAGCTCAGTTCCTACAGGACTGGTACTGGCCCGTGGCCCGGGGTTGGTGACTTTTGTTCTGGAACATAATAACTACAGACACTACAGAACTAATGTTTTGGGAAAAGGCCTTAAAACAGAGGGAAAATTAAGTTAGAAATTTAGAGAAGATACATGTTTAGAGAGTAAGATGTAAAAGACAGTATTTGATGTCTGTAAAGTCAGGATTTGTTTTACATCAAGTTACTTACTCAAAATCCATGAAACCAGTGCAGAAGAAAAGAATCACTGACATCCCAGAATATACTGAATAATATGGGGAAAATCAGAGACCTTGCAGTATAAATATTTCCCTAGTTGGCCTCTCCTTCTGTTAAGAGGCATGCAGCAGGGGTGGAGGCCCAGTGGATGCCCGAGTATTCAGGCAGTCTTTGCAGAAGAAGTTGGCACTGGGTTCCCCAAGCCAACTTGGTAGAGGGAGTCATATCAAGTTTGTTATTTCACTTCTTAAGGCTCAAGAAAGAAAACGTTGACCCAGAATCTTCCAGAAAGCACCCTTGATTGCATATTGAGAATTTATTACTGGAAATGAGGGAGTCAGAGAAGCAGGAACACAAATATGAGGACAAGGTCATTGTTCCTTGGATCTGTAACAGCATCAGCAAAGGAATCAATGTGAAATGAACAGTGCTGGCAGGGAGAGTCATAATTAGACTTGTTCTCCTAGCCTCTTAGCAAAACACTTTTTTGAAGTCACTCAGTCATGTCTGACTCTTTGCAACCCATGAACAAGCCATTTTCCATGCAAGAATACTGCAATGGGTAGCTTTTCTCTTCTTCAGGGGATCTTCCCAACCTGCGGATTGAACCCAGGTCTCCTGCACTGCAGGTAGATTCTTTACTAGCTGAGTTATAAGGGAATCCATAAGAAAGACCTCTGGGTATAGAAAAAGTAAATTATTTAATTGATTAAGTATCATCAGTAGAACTACAAACATTTGTATTTTACATATTGTACTTCAAGCGTATCAGTTACAATAAATTTCTGCACTATATTCCAACCAGGAGAAATGCCTTCTTGTCTTCATGTATTCTTTGTATTCTTGTCAAATGACTGGATGATATGGATTTTTTGTATAATTCATTAGAGAAATGACCAGAAAATGCTGTTATTCTGAGCAATATTGCACTTTCAACATGCTTTTGGTTTGAGTCCCAGCTTCCAAGTCATCATTAGTAGTTCCAATCATTGGAGTTACTGAAGTTCAAATAATTCATTGACTTACAAAGTGCTTTGAGACCTTTTAAGTATGATAAAGTTCTAGGAAAAATTAAGTTCCAGTTTTGTTTTCTGAGAATGTTTTATGTAATTTACAGTGTAAACAGCAATTTATTATTTAATGTAGAGAAATAAAAAAAAAAACAAGGGTGTACAAAAATACAGGTCTATGCAGAGACTTTTCTAAAACTATTGCTGTATATTGAACCAGAATAGAACAGTTCTCTAGGGAATGTTTTAAAAACTCCATTCAAACACAGCTTTTTATTTAGTGACCACTTCTGAGATTCATGAGCATGAAGTAAAGTAAGAGTTCCTACTTTTAGAAATAAGTATTATTAACCCTGAGACATGTTTCTTGTCCTTCAGGTAGATTCTAGGAGCATAAGAGATGGTATAAAGGCTAGGCTGGTGATACTTATTAATGAATTTATTGAAAAGTGTGTTATTCCCCAATGTGTATGTTAGCAAACTAAAAGCAACTATGCTTTTAATTCAATTCCAGTAGTTTAGGTCATTTCTTCAGGTTACACATTTTAAAATACAAAAGCTTATTCTGAATCTAAAGTGTTTTATTTTGTGTGAAGCAGGGGGACAGGAACATGAGTCATACCCTCTTTACTGTATAGTTGCGGATGCTCAGTGCAAAGAATCAATAAAAAGTGCTAACCTGCTAAAAAGTGATAACAACATGCACTTTTGAGAAGAAAGTCTGTGAGCTATAGAATGACTTCTTTCTTCCTCATAATTTCCAAGACCTGAGATATGTCACGAATGCATGAAAAAGAATACATTAATGAGGAAGCATATGAGAAACTTTTTGTTTGCTTTTAACTCATTTGCTACATAACTGTAGTCAGTTTTCTGAGTTGACAAACACAATTTTGGGGCAGTTCTTACCGTAATTGCAGGTCCGGCAAAAGCCAAGCTAAGCAGCATAAGGAAAGGAATTGCCTCCTGGGTGGGTTCAATGTATGGCATGCTAAGACTCCGGTCATAGCAGCTGAATCCAGAGTGCACAGGTTTGAAGACATCCGTGAGTTCAAGGAAATACAGGCTCACCACCGATGATGCCAATATAGGCAACTGATAATGAAGGACACAGAAGATCAATGTATTCTTATACAGAGGTGATACATGGAATCAGTACATCTTGAAATAAGAAACACGAGAATTGTCCACTTTCTCTTATTCCTCTCGGATTTCAGAATTAAAATCACTATTATTTCTGCCTTCAAATTAAAGCTTCAATCCATCCATCTCTACCATCAGCCTGCTCTGAACCCATGGCATGCTTCACCTTTGCTCTTGGATTACTTCTAAATGCTGTTCTACTTTCACACTTACCCTCCCCACTTCACCTATCCATTTTCTACCAGTATCTCAAATATTCTGAAAATATTTTAGGTCATATCACTCCCCATTTTAATTACTACAGTGGTTCCCATTCTGCTTGAATAAAATCTAAATTTCACACCATGGAATGCAAGTTTACACATGATGTGGCTCTTGCCTCAGTTTCTTTCATCTTTTTATACCATATTTATACTGTTCCCCAGCTCTCTTGAGCTTCGCAGGTAAAGAATCCTCCTTCCTGCCAAGCTGGAGACCTGGGTTCAACCTCTGGGATGGGAAGATCCCCTGGAGAAGGAAATGGCAACTCACTCCGGTATTCTTGCCTGCAGATCCCCAAGGACAAAGGACCCTGGAGGGCTACAGTCTATGCGGTCATAAAGATTTGGAAACAACTTACTGATTAAACAGCAGCAGTAGTGACTATTCCCATACCCACTATAATCCAATGGGTCTTCACTTTTGTATTCACTGAGAAATAATTGACATATATCAAAATATATTAGTTTCAGGTATACAACATAGTGGTTTAATATTTGTATATATTGCAAAATGATCACCACAAATAAGTTAAAAGTTATAATTTCTTTCTTCTGATTAGTACTTTAAAAAACTCAATTTGCTACATAACTGTAGTCAGTTTTCTGAGTTGACAAACACAATTTTGGGGCAGTTCTTACCGTAATTGCAGGTCCGGCAAAAGCCAAGCTAAGCAGCATAAGGAAAGGAATTGCCTCCTGGGTGGGTTCAATGTATGGCATGCTAAGACTCCGGTCATAGCAGCTGAATCCAGAGTGCACAGGTTTGAAGACATCCGTGAGTTCAAGGAAATACAGGCTCACCACCGATGATGCCAATATAGGCAACTGATAATGAAGGACACAGAAGATCAATGTATTCTTATACAGAGGTGATACATGGAATCAGTACATCTTGAAATAAGAAACACGAGAATTGTCCACTTTCTCTTATTCCTCTCGGATTTCAGAATTAAAATCACTATTATTTCTGCCTTCAAATTAAAGCTTCAATCCATCCATCTCTACCATCAGCCTGCTCTGAACCCATGGCATGCTTCACCTTTGCTCTTGGATTACTTCTAAATGCTGTTCTACTTTCACACTTACCCTCCCCACTTCACCTATCCATTTTCTACCAGTATCTCAAATATTCTGAAAATATTTTAGGTCATATCACTCCCCATTTTAATTACTACAGTGGTTCCCATTCTGCTTGAATAAAATCTAAATTTCACACCATGGAATGCAAGTTTACACATGATGTGGCTCTTGCCTCAGTTTCTTTCATCTTTTTATACCATATTTATACTGTTCCCCAGCTCTCTTGAGCTTCGCAGGTAAAGAATCCTCCTTCCTGCCAAGCTGGAGACCTGGGTTCAACCTCTGGGATGGGAAGATCCCCTGGAGAAGGAAATGGCAACTCACTCCGGTATTCTTGCCTGCAGATCCCCAAGGACAAAGGACCCTGGAGGGCTACAGTCTATGCGGTCATAAAGATTTGGAAACAACTTACTGATTAAACAGCAGCAGTAGTGACTATTCCCATACCCACTATAATCCAATGGGTCTTCACTTTTGTATTCACTGAGAAATAATTGACATATATCAAAATATATTAGTTTCAGGTATACAACATAGTGGTTTAATATTTGTATATATTGCAAAATGATCACCACAATAAGTTTAGTCAACATCTGTCACTACACATAGTTATAATTTCTTTCTTCTGATTAGTACTTTAAAGATTAACTCTCTTAGCAACTTTTAAATATACAATACAGTATCATTGCCTATAGTCTCTGTACTGTATATTACATCCCTGGGATTTATTTGTCTTATAACTGAACATCTGTAACTTTTGGCCCCCTTTACCCATCTTGCCTGTTATCTATTCTCCACCTCTGACAACCACCAATCAGTTCTCTGTATCTGTTTTTTTTTTTTTTTTAATTGCTGTTGTTGCTTTAGATTCCACATATAAATGAGATCATATGATATTTGTCTTTCTCTGGCTGACTTACTTCACTTAGCATAATGTCCTTAAAGTTCATCTGTATTGTCCCAAAAGGCAATATTTCCTTTTTTCTGAAGGCTGAACACTATTCCATTGTATATATGTACTACAGTTTCCTTACCACTTCACCAATCAATGGACATATACTTTACATCCATATCTTGGCAAATGAAAACAATGCTGCAACGAACACATGCGTGTTGTTCATTCTGTTGTATCCAACTCCTTGCAAGGCCATGGACTGTAGCCCATGAGCTTCCTCCATCCATCAAATTCTCCAGGCAAGAATACTGGAGTGGGTTGCCATGCCTTTCTCCAGGAGATATTGATGACCCAGAGATCAAACCCAGGTCTCACATATTTCAGGCAAATTCTTTTCCCACTGAGCCACCAAGGAAGCCTAGTGCATATAGTGGGACAGAATATCCAGTTGGTATTTTAGTTTTCTTCAGATAAACACCCAAAAGTGGAACTGCTGGATCATATTGCAGTCCTATTTTTACTTAATTTTTTTAGGAACCACAGTTTTCCATAGTGACTGCTCTAGTTTCTATTCCCAAAAAGTACCCAATGATTCCCTTTTCACAACATTCTTGTTAATACTTGTTATTTCTTGTCTTTTTGATGATAGCCATTCCAACAGGCGTGAGGTAGTATCTCATGTGGGTTTATTTACACTTCTCTCAGGATGAGTGGTGTTAAGCATCTTTTCATATATCTGTTGACCATTTGTATGTCTTCATTGGAAAATTGTCTATTCAAATCTTCTGCTCATTTTATAATCAAATTGCTTGGGTTTATCTGTTTTGTGGGTTTTTTTTTTTTTTTTTTTTTGCTATTAACTTGTTATTTGCTAAATTGTGTCTGACTCTTTTGTGACCCTATGGACTGTAGCCTTCTAGGCTTCTCTGTCCCCAGGATTTCCCAGGCAAGCCTACTAGGGTGGGTTGCCATTTCTTTCTTTGGGGGATCTTCCCAGTCCAGGAATCCATCCTGCGTCTCTTGCATTGCAGGCAGATTTTTTACCGCTGAGCTACCAGGGAAGCCGCTATTAAATTGTATGAGTTCCTTATATATACTTTGGACATTGACCCCTTATTAGATAAATGACTTGTAAGTATTTTCTCACATTTGGTTGGTTATCTTTTCAGTCTTTTTTTCCTTTGCTATGCAGAAGCTTTTTAGTTTGATGTAATCCTATGGTCTTCATTCTTTTCCTGTAACAGTGAAATTAATTTCTACCTAGGGTTTTCTGCATGTACTGTTTCTTCTTCCTTTTGTGCTCTCCCCCAGCTCTGTGATTGGCTTCTCCTCATCCGTTAATGATGACTTCCTGTATTCTCTGTCTAAGGCAGTCATTGATCCATCTTACCCTACCCTTATCATCTAGCTGGATTTCCTTCTTTTTTTTTTTTTAAGATTTTTTTTTTTGCATCTAAGTCATCATTTATTTTTCATCCATCTTTATTCTTTGGCATGTGTGGGCCTCCCATCTCAGTGGCCTCTCTTGTTGTAGAGCGTTGGCTCTGGGCACATGTGCTCCAGAGTGCTGGCTCATAATTGGACACACTGGCCCAGCCGCCCACAGCACATGGGATTTTTGTGGGCCAGGGATGAACTGGTGCCCCTTGCACTGCAAGGTGGACTCTTTACCCACTGGACCACCAGGGAAGCCCCTGGCTTGATCTCCTCACAACATTTATCATAAACTGAAATTGTATTGTCAATTTAATACTTCCAACAGGCGTGAGGTAGTATCTCATGTGGGTTTATTTACACTTCTCTCAGGATGAGTGGTGTTAAGCATCTTTTCATATATCTGTTGACCATTTGTATGTCTTCATTGGAAAATTGTCTATTCAAATCTTCTGCTCATTTTATAATCAAATTGCTTGGGTTTATCTGTTTTGTGGGTTTTTTTTTTTTTTTTTTTTTTTTTTTTGCTATTAACTTGTTATTTGCTAAATTGTGTCTGACTCTTTTGTGACCCTATGGACTGTAGCCTTCTAGGCTTCTCTGTCCCCAGGATTTCCCAGGCAAGCCTACTAGGGTGGGTTGCCATTTCTTTCTTTGGGGGATCTTCCCAGTCCAGGAATCCATCCTGCGTCTCTTGCATTGCAGGCAGATTTTTTACCGCTGAGCTACCAGGGAAGCCGCTATTAAATTGTATGAGTTCCTTATATATACTTTGGACATTGACCCCTTATTAGATAAATGACTTGTAAGTATTTTCTCACATTTGGTTGGTTATCTTTTCAGTCTTTTTTTCCTTTGCTATGCAGAAGCTTTTTAGTTTGATGTAATCCTATGGTCTTCATTCTTTTCCTGTAACAGTGAAATTAATTTCTACCTAGGGTTTTCTGCATGTACTGTTTCTTCTTCCTTTTGTGCTCTCCCCCAGCTCTGTGATTGGCTTCTCCTCATCCGTTAATGATGACTTCCTGTATTCTCTGTCTAAGGCAGTCATTGATCCATCTTACCCTACCCTTATCATCTAGCTGGATTTCCTTCTTTTTTTTTTTTTAAGATTTTTTTTTTTGCATCTAAGTCATCATTTATTTTTCATCCATCTTTATTCTTTGGCATGTGTGGGCCTCCCATCTCAGTGGCCTCTCTTGTTGTAGAGCGTTGGCTCTGGGCACATGTGCTCCAGAGTGCTGGCTCATAATTGGACACACTGGCCCAGCCGCTCCACAGCACATGGGATTTTTGTGGGCCAGGGATGAACTGGTGCCCCTTGCACTGCAAGGTGGACTCTTTACCCACTGGACCACCAGGGAAGCCCCTGGCTTGATCTCCTCACAACATTTATCATAAACTGAAATTGTATTGTCAATTTAATACTTCACTTATTTATATTTTTTCTTCCTCCCTCTGCCACTGAAAAACGTGCTCATGTCATGAGAGTCTGCCAGTGTTATTTATTTCTGAGTTCCCAAGGCATAAAATTGTTCCTGGCACATGGTAGGCAAGCAGCCTGTCATTCCATAATTTAATAAAACAATAAATGCCTGTTGATAAATGACTAATTAAATGAACAACTAAGTATTAATTCATTACAATAGCTAATGAAGAGCTACCAATTTTAGCAAATGAAAATACAGGTCACTCCATGAGATTTGAATTTCATGTAAGTAATAAATCATTTTTAGCATGTGGCTTATGTAATATTTTGGGAGATACTTACGCTAAAATTATTTGTTGTGTATCTGAATTCTAATTGCACTGCATGTCTTCTTAGGTAAACCTTCTTAGGTAAATGTAAACTAGGCACAATTTACTTTGTAGAGTTTATGTCATGGATTGAACTACATTCAACCTACATTCATTCAACCTACAATATGTCAGGTACTATGTCAGTCCTTACTGTGCTATGGCAAACAAGACAAGGGCTTGGTCATCAAGGATAATAAACCTACTGAGACACCTGTACTCAGCTAGAGAAAAAATACTGCAAATATAATATCCAATGCTCGATCTTTCAAAATCTGAGGACAGATTTCTACAACACTGAAAAAATGATCTCTCTTAAGAATTTGTTACTTGTGAAGGATACAGTATTTAACAAAGCAGAGCAAGGCTTCGTTAAAAAATATTATTGATCGTCCATAATTTCTGTGTATCTGGTTTAAAATTTTTAAATATTTATAAGGCAGTATTATGTCTTCTATTTCCAAAATGTTTTTTTGTAATGAGGTGAGAATTAATTTTATTAGAAAGAACTAATAATGCATGAAGATTATTCTGAAACTGTCTTTCTGTTTTCCAGAGGGCTGTTTTTC
The DNA here is from genome assembly GCA_022376925.1 of Tragulus kanchil. Lineage (NCBI taxonomy): Eukaryota > Metazoa > Chordata > Mammalia > Artiodactyla > Tragulidae > Tragulus > Tragulus kanchil. The sequence continues at coordinate 151,869,745 of JAIOJX010000024.1, forward strand.
AAAGGAGAGAGCGAAAGGCATGTCAGAACACATTTTTCTTATTAGAATCCATGATTATTTGACCACTCTAAATATCTATTTCTCCTCACCATTTCCCTCTCCTGTAAAGAATAGTAGCTGCCAGTCTTGACCAATAAATCAATACTTTATGATTTAGGTGCATGATTAAGATTTTCCATTTAAATCCAGTTAAATATCTTTTAGTTTTAATTCATTCAGCAGATACTTCAAATAGAACTTCATGTGCCAGTTTTCTGTTTCTGAAATTTTAATTAATTTTAACTCATAGAACTAAAAACTTTCTACTGTTACATAAGTGCTACTATTTGGGAGATACTTATGTTAGAAAGTTATTCATACTTTTCAGATAGATTAGCTCAGTCTCCTCTAGCAAGTAGCAGAGGTTGGATTTTGAATCCATGAATTGTAGCCACAAAGTCTTATTTCTTAACCACTACTCTACTCTTCCTTTCCAAGACTGGGAGTAGTTTTAGGATAACGAAATACAATTTACATTAATGAATGGGGGTACTGCTTAATCTACAGTGCTGTTTAAATAAGAGTTTGCATTTGCAAAAATCTGTAGTTAATAGTATGTTTCACTTAACATAAACATTACCTTAAAAATTTGGTTTCAATAAATTTAGATAAAATTTTCCTCCATTAATTTGAATATCAAATATTTAAGCAAGATTTGATGATTCACATTCTTTCCTTAATGCCATTAGTTTACGTTTCAGGTTTCCTACATATACTTTGCAAATAGGAGTCAGGTTTGAGATCTTTGACATCACCCAGGTAATATTTGATCACCTCACTTTTAAATGTGAATACCCTAGTAAAGTGAGTTTGATGTCTTCTACAGAAAGGTGGACAAAACTTTACCTAAATCTAAAAATTAAGTAAATATTCCGTAGCACAGACCTTCTTTACCACTGCGTTTTGTAGATTTCTTCAGAATCTTCTCAGCTGTGCAAATGAAGTTATGATATAGCCATGGAATTAAGGTGTTATTCTTTCTGTGTGTGTCTATGTAAGTGGGGAGAGATGCTCAGAATTCTATATCTGTAGTGGATTCAGTGAGGCCATATGGTTTTCAAGTCACCTAGGAGGTTTGTACCCCCAATTAGAATCCAGTTATTTGACCACTCTAAATATCTATTTCTCCTCACCATTTCCTCTCCTGTAAAGAATAGTAGCTGCCAGTCTTGACCAATAAATCAATACTTTATGATTTAGGTGCATGATTAAGATTTTCCATTTAAATCCAGTTAAATATCTTTTAGTTTTAATTCATTCAGCAGATACTTCAAATAGAACTTCATGTGCCAGTTTTCTGTTTCTGAAATTTTAATTAATTTTAACTCATAGAACTAAAAACTTTCTACTGTTACATAAGTGCTACTATTTGGGAGATACTTATGTTAGAAAGTTATTCATACTTTTCAGATAGATTAGCTCAGTCTCCTCTAGCAAGTAGCAGAGGTTGGATTTTGAATCCATGAATTGTAGCCACAAAGTCTTATTTCTTAACCACTACTCTACTCTTCCTTTCCAAGACTGGGAGTAGTTTTAGGATAACGAAATACAATTTACATTAATGAATGGGGGTACTGCTTAATCTACAGTGCTGTTTAAATAAGAGTTTGCATTTGCAAAAATCTGTAGTTAATAGTATGTTTCACTTAACATAAACATTACCTTAAAAATTTGGTTTCAATAAATTTAGATAAAATTTTCCTCCATTAATTTGAATATCAAATATTTAAGCAAGATTTGATGATTCACATTCTTTCCTTAATGCCATTAGTTTACGTTTCAGGTTTCCTACATATACTTTGCAAATAGGAGTCAGGTTTGAGATCTTTGACATCACCCAGGTAATATTTGATCACCTCACTTTTAAATGTGAATACCCTAGTAAAGTGAGTTTGATGTCTTCTACAGAAAGGTGGACAAAACTTTACCTAAATCTAAAAATTAAGTAAATATTCCGTAGCACAGACCTTCTTTACCACTGCGTTTTGTAGATTTCTTCAGAATCTTCTCAGCTGTGCAAATGAAGTTATGATATAGCCATGGAATTAAGGTGTTATTCTTTCTGTGTGTGTCTATGTAAGTGGGGAGAGATGCTCAGAATTCTATATCTGTAGTGGATTCAGTGAGGCCATATGGTTTTCAAGTCACCTAGGAGGTTCTTTGACTATAAGCTCTTCTGCTCAATTTCAGTGTGACCTTGGAAATGTTTTCTTAAACCTTTTTTCTTATTTGTGAAATGGGTACATTCCTAATGCTTATCATCCCAGGCAGTTTAAAGAATTAAGTTAAGTATTGACAGTCATACTCAACAATTACCTAGAGTGAAGACTAGCTTGTAAATGTTACTTTTATTTTTGTGGTTGCTATTATAACTATTAACAATAATATATTCATCAAATGTACTCTTTCCCACTTGCCTTACTTAGTGATCCTTTTTGAGAGTGATTTCTTCTTTCTTAATTCCCCAGTATGTCTTTTTAGGAAATTTCTATACACTGTTCTTTATTATAATGATCTGGTATAGATTATTTATAGCCTTTGTCCTGCTTCCCAAATGAAAACCTCCTGAAGATAGATGCCTAAACCTATTCACTTTAATATCTAAACCAATAATATACATCATAGTGTTCTTCATATATATATATATATGTATATATATATATATATATATATAATAAGTAAATGTGAGAGAAACTAATTTCCCTCATTGATATTATGTATTTTAAATGTTGAAGACATTAGCCTCCTTGAAATTGCCCATTTTTCCAACATTTTTATCCATGTATTTTTCTATGCATATGTTAATAATATCTTTGATATAGTTCTTATGAAGCATGTTTCAAGACTTTCATGTGTCTTCAAAATAAGAATCATATTTTTCTTCCTTTTTGATATTGTTTCTCAGATATTTTTGAAAAACCATTTTTTACTCTTTGTATTTTACATCAATTTGGCAGAAGACTCAGTCCTAATGAAGTGGCTGGCTCTAGAACCTATCATAAAAAGTGAAGTAAGTCAAAGAGAGAAAGACAAATACAGTATACTAACACACATATATGGAATCTAGTAGGATGGTCTTGATATCACACGCAGGGAACTCATGGAAAAACAGACAGAGCATAGACATAGGGACATCATGGCGAAGAAATAGGGAGGGGGAAGCATGGAGGAAGTAACAAGGAAACCTATAGTGTTATGCGTGGAAAAGATAGCTAGTGTCACTGTGCTAAGGGAATAGGAGTGCTTACAATGGCTTGGGGCGAAGGTCTGGAGGGGTGGGATGGGGGGATCTGGGCGGGTGGGGACCAGGGATATGCATATGACTGATCTGGGAACATACATGTCTGTGAACAACAAAACTCTGTAAAACCTTTAAAATAAAGAATAAAAAAAAAGAGAAAGATTTTAACTAAATTATAACATTGGGGGTAAAAATAATTTTAGACATTGCTTTCCTATAATGTATTTTACTACTAGACAGTGTCATGGATTAAATGTTTGTTTCTGGCATACTTGTCTTCACAGGTTTTGTTTTTTCTTTTCTCAATCTTTTGATAGTATATAAATGCAACTTTCTTTTGAATGTAAAAAATTTAACAGTATGTGCTTAATTTGACATAGATAAAGAATTGATATATATGTAATAAAATCACATGGACATATTTTGATTGCATTTTAAATGAAATTTAAAAAGGCCCATATAGTCAAGTATTAGGAATTGTAGCCAAGGAAAAAGTATGAACCACACTACTTTTATGTAGGAATACTGAGAAGAGAAATTATCTGAAGATTAGGAAAATGGATTTCAAAAAGAAAAGATTTATTTTTGTAATTATCCTCTGCTAAGAAACTCATGAGTAAAAATAATAGGGAAATTTTTAAAGAGACAATTATAACAGTTTAGAGACTAGAGCAATCAAAAGAAGTGTTTCAAAAGATGGCATTTACTAGATAGTATTGATTTTTCTGAGGACCATTTAAAAAAGACAAATATAAGGTATATATCAATTTTAGTGAAACATTTTATGGAATCTATCATGACTTTGTATTTAGGTCAGATAGTTTACTTGTTTTTAGCATTTTGATAATAACAGACTTTTACTTCTCATTCATGTGGTCTCAGCCTACAGACACATCAATTCCCTGCCTTTCCTTTTACATAGCCATGGTAAATTCGAAGTCCAATGAATACTCACAAACTGGTGGGATCATAGTAACAGAGGGTCAGTTACATATGTAATATTCATGGATCATTTATTTACTCATTCAACAAATATCTATTGAAGTCTACTAGTCCAAGGCATCATTCTACATAAAAGATAGCTAGTGTCACTGTGCTAAGGGAATAGGAGTGCTTACAATGGCTTGGGGCGAAGGTCTGGAGGGGTGGGATCGGGGGATCTGGGCGGGTGGGGACCAGGGATATGCATATGACTGATCTGGGAACATACATGTCTGTGAACAACAAAACTCTGTAAAACCTTTAAAATAAAGAATAAAAAAAAAGAGAAAGATTTTAACTAAATTATAACATTGGGGGTAAAAATAATTTTAGACATTGCTTTCCTATAATGTATTTTACTACTAGACAGTGTCATGGATTAAATGTTTGTTTCTGGCATACTTGTCTTCACAGGTTTTGTTTTTTCTTTTCTCAATCTTTTGATAGTATATAAATGCAACTTTCTTTTGAATGTAAAAAATTTAACAGTATGTGCTTAATTTGACATAGATAAAGAATTGATATATATGTAATAAAATCACATGGACATATTTTGATTGCATTTTAAATGAAATTTAAAAAGGCCCATATAGTCAAGTATTAGGAATTGTAGCCAAGGAAAAAGTATGAACCACACTACTTTTATGTAGGAATACTGAGAAGAGAAATTATCTGAAGATTAGGAAAATGGATTTCAAAAAGAAAAGATTTATTTTTGTAATTATCCTCTGCTAAGAAACTCATGAGTAAAAATAATAGGGAAATTTTTAAAGAGACAATTATAACAGTTTAGAGACTAGAGCAATCAAAAGAAGTGTTTCAAAAGATGGCATTTACTAGATAGTATTGATTTTTCTGAGGACCATTTAAAAAAGACAAATATAAGGTATATATCAATTTTAGTGAAACATTTTATGGAATCTATCATGACTTTGTATTTAGGTCAGATAGTTTACTTGTTTTTAGCATTTTGATAATAACAGACTTTTACTTCTCATTCATGTGGTCTCAGCCTACAGACACATCAATTCCCTGCCTTTCCTTTTACATAGCCATGGTAAATTCGAAGTCCAATGAATACTCACAAACTGGTGGGATCATAGTAACAGAGGGTCAGTTACATATGTAATATTCATGGATCATTTATTTACTCATTCAACAAATATCTATTGAAGTCTACTAGTCCAAGGCATCATTCTACATCCTGGAAATACAGGTGGGATAAAAGACAAAGTCCTTATACTAATGAAGATTTTATTCTTGCTGAAGAAGTCAGATAAGAATTAAAATACTGTAAAGAACATAGAAAGAACATATAAAGAAGATAAAACGGGGGCTGTGGTAAGTGCCCAGATTGCTATTTTAGATCAAGGAAGACCTACGCAGAGACTTTGGTGGTCAAGAATGAACTAACCATATTAAAAACCACAAAAAAGGCATAGTCAAAGGGAAGTTGAAGTCAGAGAGGTGGATCTGGGACCTGACTTTGCAGAGCACTGAAGTCCAAGGCAGGCATTATTATTTTATTCATTCAAAGTACGTTTGGAAATACCTCTGGAGATTTTAAACAGAGATGAAGTAAGACTTGAAATATAGTTTTATGAAGATCACTCTGGAAGATAGATTGAGAATGATTACAAGGGCTTGTAGCATTAATAAGAATAGCTCAGAATAAGTCCATAACATATTCAAGATCTAGAAATCTAAAAACAAGTATCCACAAATAGAATGGATGTGGCCTATATGACATGTATTGATACAAAGGTAGAGGCAGGGTGAAAAATTAGAAGGCTCTTTGAGACCCCCAAAATGTTTATTGAGTGCCTAGTGTATGCTAGGCAGTGCCCTAAGGTTGAGAAACATAACAGTAAACAAAAAACTCCTCCCAGGAGTTTACCTGCTAGAGGATGCTTGGCAGTTGCAATAATTCAGGCAAGAGACCGTGACAGCTTTTACTAGAGTTAACACTGTGCTACAGAGAAGTTGGCAGATTCTGGATATAACTTTAGATATAACTTTAGAGACAAAAATGTCAGGACTTGTTAGTGAGTTGGTTACTAAAGAGAGAACAATAAAGGTTGAGTTTAAGGATTTGAGGCTTGAGCGGTTGGAGGTGGGGTGTCATTAACTAGGATAGGGAAGGCTCAGAGAAGCTTAAGTAGGAAGACTCTAAGGTTCCAGAGGGCAATCTGGGGATAAATAAATTCCAAGCTGAAGGTAGAAAGCTGGAACTCATTGATACAGGATGATTTAATCAACATCAGCTTTACTTTTGAAGAATATTACTTGCATTAGAAACTTCATACTTAAATTAATTTGGTTTTCATAAGAATAATGTCAGAAGAATCAAAGACTATAATCAAGTAAATTCATATCACTGAGATATAGGCTATAATTTAAGAAAAAAAGTTTATTTATAAAAAATTTTTAAATGGGAGGCTCTAAATCAATTCTGATAAGTATCCCCCAATCATACAAAATGTGAAATTTAAAAGAGTAATGCATTCTATTCAAACAGAATTCAACAGGGAGAACTATTAGCAGATCAAAGTAATTTTATTAAAACTGGTGGCCAATAAGAGCATTGTCATAGGTCAACAAGATTGATGATAGAATTTTCCATTTCCTACAGTGCAATCTTTAATGATATTCCTTAGTATTTTTGCCTTGTAGCTAAGAGAGAAAAATGTTTCCTTTAAATATTGAAAATAATAACTAGTAGTATGGTATAGGGCTTTATGGTTTATCTTCACCATAATTGCAGCATATTTAGTTTAACTATAATAAGCCTCAAAAATATAGATCATGAGAAGCATATGAACACTTGTAACTTCATTAAGAGTAGCTCAGAATGAGTCTATAACATATTCGAGGTCTAGAAATCTAAACAACTTCCACAAATAGAATGGATGTGGCCTATATGACATGCATTGATACAAATTAAAACAGGACAGTGCGACTGAGAGAAATCAATGCTGGCCTCAGGACCAGCAAAATCCAGTTGGTCTCCTCATTTATTGCATTCATGTCTGGGATTTGGAGCAAGTCACTTACCGTTGTTTGTCTTCAGTGAAATAAGGGGCTTCCTACATTGCCTTCTAGTTCTAAAATTCTCCATGTGTTCTCATGATGGAAGAAACATTCCTCACACTTCTTTTGTACTCTCACTACCGTACATAATGCATTAGATTTTTCACCTCTATTCTCTATAATTTGTTTCATCCTCCATAATAATTCCAGGCTAATTTTTCTGGAATTCACCTGTGATTATGCCTTTCATAGTGCCTTACTAATTAGAAAACAGTACAGATTTCCTAGAATGACCTTTTGTAGTATACATGATTTTTTGTATTCCAACCTCCATCAGCCTTTTTTAAGTTTGCTCTGTACCTACTCTTCACTGTCTCACCCTACATACATCTACATCCCCCTTACAACTTTTATCCCGAACAGATATGTTCAAATATTTTCTCTGATTTACATTTTCATATTTGCTTATCATGAAACTATCCTCAAATAAGTTGAGATAACATAATTTTTTTTCTCCCTGAAAACTTCCCCATGGTCTCCATTCAGAACTAAAGATTCTGCCTCATGTGCTTCATGCATATTTTTATTGTAGGACCTGTGAGTCTGCCTTGGATTGTAGTTATTTGTATTATATCTGTAGTTGATTGTAGTTGTTTGTAGCCCTTGTCTTAAGACCTGGTACTACAAAGTGAGACCTTTGTATTTCACAGTGGTTTGAAAATTTGGGGTATCCAAGAAAATATTTACCAAATTTAATTGAAAGAAACCAGGATATTAGTATTAAATAAACATAAAACATGGACAATTGCTTAGTAATACATAGAATGTATTTAGGAACCACATGCCAGATACCATGCTAAGTTCTATAATATATTGCTGCATTCAATCCCTACACCTTAAAACCCATCTATTGATATGCTCAATTTACATATGAGACAGACATAGGTCACATAAATTGGCCAGCGGTCACAAAGCAGGTAAATGGGATCACGCAGATTCTTACCCAAGTGCCAAAGTCCAGGAAACATGCTTGAAATTGCCTTGCTTGTGAGTCTCAAGTTGCTTTCCTTCTCTACATTGCTATAATAACTGAAATTCTCAAATGAGAAAAGGGTGTTGAAGAGGGTATGCACAGTATGAAAAAGCTCTCCTTGCCTTTTTTTAAAAAAACTTTAATTTTACTTTTAACTGTTACAGAGTTTTGTTGTTTACAGATATGTATGTTCCCAGATTAGTCAGTTGCCTTTCCTAAATAAAACTCTACAAATTGTAACTAAATACTAATTTAAGAAAAATTTTGGCACTTTTATGATTTTTCTTTTTAAAGTTTCATCCTCCATAATAATTCCAGGCTAATTTTTCTGGAATTCACCTGTGATTATGCCTTTCATAGTGCCTTACTAATTAGAAAACAGTACAGATTTCCTAGAATGACCTTTTGTAGTATACATGATTTTTTGTATTCCAACCTCCATCAGCCTTTTTTAAGTTTGCTCTGTACCTACTCTTCACTGTCTCACCCTACATACATCTACATCCCCCTTACAACTTTTATCCCGAACAGATATGTTCAAATATTTTCTCTGATTTACATTTTCATATTTGCTTATCATGAAACTATCCTCAAATAAGTTGAGATAACATAATTTTTTTTCTCCCTGAAAACTTCCCCATGGTCTCCATTCAGAACTAAAGATTCTGCCTCATGTGCTTCATGCATATTTTTATTGTAGGACCTGTGAGTCTGCCTTGGATTGTAGTTATTTGTATTATATCTGTAGTTGATTGTAGTTGTTTGTAGCCCTTGTCTTAAGACCTGGTACTACAAAGTGAGACCTTTGTATTTCACAGTGGTTTGAAAATTTGGGGTATCCAAGAAAATATTTACCAAATTTAATTGAAAGAAACCAGGATATTAGTATTAAATAAACATAAAACATGGACAATTGCTTAGTAATACATAGAATGTATTTAGGAACCACATGCCAGATACCATGCTAAGTTCTATAATATATTGCTGCATTCAATCCCTACACCTTAAAACCCATCTATTGATATGCTCAATTTACATATGAGACAGACATAGGTCACATAAATTGGCCAGCGGTCACAAAGCAGGTAAATGGGATCATGCAGATTCTTACCCAAGTGCCAAAGTCCAGGAAACATGCTTGAAATTGCCTTGCTTGTGAGTCTCAAGTTGCTTTCCTTCTCTACATTGCTATAATAACTGAAATTCTCAAATGAGAAAAGGGTGTTGAAGAGGGTATGCACAGTATGAAAAAGCTCTCCTTGCCTTTTTTTAAAAAAAAAACTTTTATTTTACTTTTAACTGTTACAGAGTTTTGTTGTTTACAGATATGTATGTTGCCAGATTAGTCAGTTTCTCTGCTGACTTCTTATCACTCAAACGTGAAAACTGCTTTTTTTTTGATCAAATCTAGTATCTATCCTTCCTAAAGCTCATTCTACTTTGTTACAGAAAGAATTTATTGAGCATCTTCTCTTATATAAAAAGAAAAGAATACTTATTGACTTTTTATTCAGACATTTCCCCATAAATTATCTGGGAATTTTAAGATAAACTTAAGATAAACTTTAAGATGAAGATCCTGCTTGAGATAAAGAGCATTCCTGGATTCTAAGTACAGGCCAGCAGCAGGAACCTGATCTGTTAAATTCCTGGAAACATGAGTCCCATTACACCCTGCTGCCACTTTGGTACGTGTCACCATGGCCATCTGGCATTAGTCTGGTGCTTTTCAGGAAAGAATAGCCCCAGGCTTCGTGGAAAAGCCAGTTCAGAGGACAGACGTGTGAGATGGCCATGTGCACGACGGGTTTAATGGTGCTCAGAGCGAAGAGGTGCCAGGCACTTTTGAATCATGCTCGTAATTATGTGGTATTCCAAGGTCTCAAGTGTTCTTTCTGGTGCAGTTTTCTCCAATGTTATCTTTTTTGTAATATCTCAAGAACTTTAATTATATCTTGGATACGGTCTGTTTTCATCTTTACTTCTATTTTCCCTAGCGAATGACTTCTATCTTATAATTAATATCTTGGATACGGTCTGTTTGTCATCTTATACTTCACTCCAGATGCTTTCCTTCATGTTTTGGATATAATATTGCCACCAAAAATTCTATTGATATGCTCAATTTACATATGAGACAGACATAGGTCACATAAATTGGCCAGCGGTCACAAAGCAGGTAAATGGGATCACGCAGATTCTTACCCAAGTGCCAAAGTCCAGGAAACATGCTTGAAATTGCCTTGCTTGTGAGTCTCAAGTTGCTTTCCTTCTCTACATTGCTATAATAACTGAAATTCTCAAATGAGAAAAGGGTGTTGAAGAGGGTATGCACAGTATGAAAAAGCTCTCCTTGCCTTTTTTTAAAAAAAAAACTTTTATTTTACTTTTAACTGTTACAGAGTTTTGTTGTTTACAGATATGTATGTTGCCAGATTAGTCAGTTTCTCTGCTGACTTCTTATCACTCAAACGTGAAAACTGCTTTTTTTTTGATCAAATCTAGTATCTATCCTTCCTAAAGCTCATTCTACTTTGTTACAGAAAGAATTTATTGAGCATCTTCTCTTATATAAAAAGAAAAGAATACTTATTGACTTTTTATTCAGACATTTCCCCATAAATTATCTGGGAATTTTAAGATAAACTTAAGATAAACTTTAAGATGAAGATCCTGCTTGAGATAAAGAGCATTCCTGGATTCTAAGTACAGGCCAGCAGCAGGAACCTGATCTGTTAAATTCCTGGAAACATGAGTCCCATTACACCCTGCTGCCACTTTGGTACGTGTCACCATGGCCATCTGGCATTAGTCTGGTGCTTTTCAGGAAAGAATAGCCCCAGGCTTCGTGGAAAAGCCAGTTCAGAGGACAGACGTGTGAGATGGCCATGTGCACGACGGGTTTAATGGTGCTCAGAGCGAAGAGGTGCCAGGCACTTTTGAATCATGCTCGTAATTATGTGGTATTCCAAGGTCTCAAGTGTTCTTTCTGGTGCAGTTTTCTCCAATGTTATCTTTTTTGTAATATCTCAAGAACTTTAATTATATCTTGGATACGGTCTGTTTTCATCTTTACTTCTATTTTCCCTAGCGAATGACTTCTATCATAAAATATCAGGAATTGGCACAATTCAAGCTCCAGATGCTTTCCTGTCATGTTTCCTTTGGATCGCTTTCTCTAACTGCACAGAGATGGCCTGAGAATGCCTCTGTCATAGCAATTGTCATATGGGATGGCAGTTGTTCCTTTACTTTTCTTTCTTACTCAATGCAGAGACCTTTGAGAGCAGGGAAATGATCTCATTCACTTCTCTATCCAAAGGGCCTGGTATTAGGGGAGGACATGACATCCTGGGTACCCTCAATGTACCAAATTAATGCATGTATAGATGAGTTGAACAAAAATGTCAATCTTTACATGGTTCTTATAGTGTAACACGATTAAAGTCCCCCAGGTAAAAGACCCTTGTTTTTTTCTACCACAGAAAATGCTCCTACTGTGAATTTCTAGAATTCTAATACTTTTGTTTAACATTAAAGGACACAAGAAACTCAAATCAAGTCCTACAAATAGCAATAATAATTAATAGAGAAGAGAGAATAGACCTAATACATATGTTAGGTTTACCGAGAAAAATGAGTTTAATGCCTTTATGAAAAGTGAAAGCCTGTTGCGAAGTCATGTCTGACTGTTTGTGATCCCATGGACTGCCGCCCTTCAGGCTCCTCTGTCCATAGTATTTTCCAGGCAAGAATACTGGAGTGGATTGCTATTTCCTTCTCTAGTAGGTCTTCTGAACCAAGGGATCAAGCCTGTCTTCTGTATTAGCAGGCAAATTCTTTACTGCTAAGGCACCAGGGAAGTCCCTCCTTGTCTGTATGCCCAAATATAAATTACATTTTTACAGATATAAAAAAGACTAGTTACAATGACTCAGTGATCTAACAGTAAAGTTTAAATAATGGTATTGTGGCAGTTTTATTACCTGAATATTGATCCACCACTAGGCCTAGAGGAGTAAGCTTTATAGTCATCAATTTTAACCTCGGGTTCTGATTTGCTTTTCTTATATAATTAGACACAAGTATGTGTATTGTCTTGAAAATCATTTTGTTCTTTAAAGCTAATTAGAGACTAAGACCTGAGGCTGGGGAACTGTATTTCAATTCTTAATAGTATTTGCTTTGAACTATTTTCTTACAGGTGTAATTTCTTTACCCTCAGAACTTATACCTATCTTCTAAAAACATGAGTACAAATCACAATTTTACACTACTAATATTTGCCAGGTGCCATTTAAAGTTCATAGTTTTACACTTCTGAACTCATCCAATCTTCACAATATCCTTTTGATAAAGGTACTATCATGATCCTCATCTTAGAAATGAGGTAACTGAAACACATGAACATCATATGGTTTATGCATTATTGTACAGTTTATTGAGTAGATTATAAGCTCAAGAAATGTACTATATTAATTCATGTTTGTATTTATTATACCTACTACTTCTTGCAAAAAATTTTTACCACTGACCTTACCCTCCCAAAGAAATACAGAAACAGTGGAAAATAAATTAATATAATGTATATTTTTTCTCTATATGCTATGAATGTCATGCTACAATATCTGCTGTGAGTGGTACTGTGACTGCATTTTTTGATGTCTCCTTAAAAAAGTAAGGTATTCATAAACTCATATAATAGTATTTTAACTATTAGTTCAATTATTTTATTCACATAGAAAAAACATATATATTTGACCTGGATAGTTTTACATAAGAGTACATAGTACCTTTGAGATCCAATACATATTTCTTAATATCAAACAAAATAGGAGGTAAAGAAAATGGAAAAAATCTTAAATAATGTCGGAGAAATAAATAGAACTAAACATTCTGTATTTGAGACACAAGATGAGAGAAACGAGTTTCTGACTTTGATATTTAATGTGACAGTCTTGTTATACACACATAAATTATTGACTTTGAGACTTTAAGCTACATTTTTTTTTTTAATGTTGGCCTCTTTTTATTTATTCGTTTTCATCTATCTTCACTACTTGGCCTAAGCTACTTTTTTTGAGTTGTTTACTAAGGTATCAAATTTGTCCTTAAAACATTTTATTTCATTTTATTCTAACATCAGCGTTTATTCAAAATCTAGTTGGTACCACTCTTTTTTAGCCATTTTTAAGATTGAAGTATCATTAATTTAAAAAGTTGTGTTAGTTTCAGATGTATAGCAAAGTGATTCAATTATATATATGAGCTTGTGTGTTCTTTTTCAGATTATTTTCCATTGTAGGTTATTACAAGATACTGAATATAGTTCCCTGTGGTACACAGTAGGCTTCCAAGGTGGTGCTGCTGGTAAAGAACCTGCCTTCCAGTCCAGGAAACATAAGAGACATGGGTTCAATCGTTTGTTTGGGATAATCCCCTGGAGCAAGGCACTGCAACCCACTCCAGTATTCTTGCCTGAAAAATTCCATGAGCAGAGGAGCCTGGTGCTATACAGTGTGTCCTTGTTTACTTTATTTATAGCAGTGTATATATATTAATCTCAAACTCCCAATTTGTCTTCCCATATCCTGCTATTCTCTTTGGCAGCCATAACTTTGTTTTCTAAGTCTATGAGTCACTTTCTGTTTTGTAAATGAGCTCATTTGTACATTTTTTTAAAATTTTGTCCTCTTTTATTGGTGTTTTATTTATTTATTTTTAATCCATCTTTATTCTATGGTGTGTGTGGGCCTCACATCGCACTGGCCTCTCTAGTTGCAGAGCACCGGCTCTGGGCGCATGAGCCCCAGAGCACCGGCCTGTAATTGGACACACCAGTCCAGTCACTTCTGCAACAGGTGGAATCTTCCCAGGCCAGGGATCGAACCGGTGCCCCTTGCACTGCAAGACTGAGTCTTTACCCACTGGACCACCAGGGAAGCCCTCATTTGTACAATTTTTTTTAGAGTCCACATATAAGTGATATCATATGGTATTTTTATTTCTTTGTTACTTACTTTGGTTAAAATGATGATGTCTAGCTACAATCATGTTTTGCAAATAAACCATTTTATTTAAGCACTATAAATTTTATATTTTCTATTATATAACAATTAATTAGTTTATCTAGCAAACATTTATTGACTGTATACTATGAGTCTGATACATTTTATTTGATCCATAAATTATCCAGAGAAGGGATTTCTAATCAATTTTTGGAGGTGGGAATATAACAGTATATCATTGGCCACTCTCTTTTCAAACGTTCTCCTATATACTTGTTGTGTTAGTTTCAGATGTATAGCAAAGTGATTCAATTATATATATGAGCTTGTGTGTTCTTTTTCAGATTATTTTCCATTGTAGGTTATTACAAGATACTGAATATAGTTCCCTGTGGTACACAGTAGGCTTCCAAGGTGGTGCTGCTGGTAAAGAACCTGCCTTCCAGTCCAGGAAACATAAGAGACATGGGTTCAATCGTTTGTTTGGGATAATCCCCTGGAGCAAGGCACTGCAACCCACTCCAGTATTCTTGCCTGAAAAATTCCATGAGCAGAGGAGCCTGGTGCTATACAGTGTGTCCTTGTTTACTTTATTTATAGCAGTGTATATATATTAATCTCAAACTCCCAATTTGTCTTCCCATATCCTGCTATTCTCTTTGGCAGCCATAACTTTGTTTTCTAAGTCTATGAGTCACTTTCTGTTTTGTAAATGAGCTCATTTGTACATTTTTTTAAAATTTTGTCCTCTTTTATTGGTGTTTTATTTATTTATTTTTAATCCATCTTTATTCTATGGTGTGTGTGGGCCTCACATCGCACTGGCCTCTCTAGTTGCAGAGCACCGGCTCTGGGCGCATGAGCCCCAGAGCACCGGCCTGTAATTGGACACACCAGTCCAGTCACTTCTGCAACAGGTGGAATCTTCCCAGGCCAGGGATCGAACCGGTGCCCCTTGCACTGCAAGACTGAGTCTTTACCCACTGGACCACCAGGGAAGCCCTCATTTGTACAATTTTTTTTAGAGTCCACATATAAGTGATATCATATGGTATTTTTATTTCTTTGTTACTTACTTTGGTTAAAATGATGATGTCTAGCTACAATCATGTTTTGCAAATAAACCATTTTATTTAAGCACTATAAATTTTATATTTTCTATTATATAACAATTAATTAGTTTATCTAGCAAACATTTATTGACTGTATACTATGAGTCTGATACATTTTATTTGATCCATAAATTATCCAGAGAAGGGATTTCTAATCAATTTTTGGAGGTGGGAATATAACAGTATATCATTGGCCACTCTCTTTTCAAACGTTCTCCTATATACTTGTTGTTGTTATTGTTCGGTTGCTAAGCTCTTGTTAATTCTAGAAGAAATCAAAGAAAGCGGAGATGTTTCTAGTAGTCATGTATGGGTGTGAGAGCTGGACCAAAAAGAAGACTGAGCACCAAAGAACTGATGCTTTCTAACTGTGTTGCTAGAGTAGATTCCTGAGAATCTCTTGGACAGTAAGGAAATCAAATCAGTTAATCCTAAAGGAAGTCAACCCTGAATATTCATTGGCAGGATTAATGGTGAAGCTGAAGCTCCAATACTTTGATCACTTGATACAAAGGGCCAACTCATTGGAAAAGACCTTGATGCTGGGAAAGATGGAGGGCAAGAGGAGAAGCCCTTAACAGAGGATGAGATATTTAGATGACATCATTGCCTCAATGGACATGAGTTTTAGCAAACTCTGGGAGATAGCAAAGGACGGGGAAGCCTGGTGTGGTGCAGTGCGTGGGGTCTCAAAGAGTTGTTCACAACTTAGCAGCTGAACAACAACAGACATTTCACAGTTAAAATACAAATGTTATTTCTTCTTGTGAACAACAGGGGAAAATAGAACTACTTGGGTTTTAGACAGATTCTTGTGCCTGGATAAGTCTCAGTTACTTAATTTATAAAACAGACAATATTTACTCCCCTGCTGTATTTAAAGGATCAAATGAAATAAACTGTGGAAAAATTGTATTAAACTGTAAAGAAATTTCAAAGTTATTCTGTTACTGATGTTATAAATTACATCCTCACTCCTTTCAATGTTTCCACTTTCCTTCACTGTCTGTCAGAGAACTCACGTCTAGAAAAGTCATTGTGAAATTATAAGTTGACAACTAGGCAATGACAAAAAAATATATCACTTCCAATTTTATGATTTTTAGCTGTAGCCATGCTTTTCAACAAGCCTAACAATTTGGAAAAGCAGAAGATTCATTCATAATTGCTTTAACATATTTAATGCAACATGATATTATGAAATATATAAAGGTATTTAGATACAACATTCAAACAACCAGCACAACTTGTTCATGTGTAGAATTATAATGACTTGTACTGTAATCCTGGGAGAACCCTCTAATGTAAGGAATACTAGAAACAGTATAATCAGAAAGGAGCACTATAACATAAGTCAGGAGACGGACTGTATTTTTATCTGATATTAACTGTAGTGTGTTTTTAGGTAATTCAGTTAACCTTTTCAAGCCACAGTTTTCCCATTTATAATAGAAAAACCACATGTTCTGGGAGTACATCACCAAAGAACTGATGCTTTCTAACTGTGTTGCTAGAGTAGATTCCTGAGAATCTCTTGGACAGTAAGGAAATCAAATCAGTTAATCCTAAAGGAAGTCAACCCTGAATATTCATTGGCAGGATTAATGGTGAAGCTGAAGCTCAATACTTTGATCACTTGATACAAAGGGCCAACTCATTGGAAAAGACCTTGATGCTGGGAAAGATGGAGGGCAAGAGGAGAAGCCCTTAACAGAGGATGAGATATTTAGATGACATCATTGCCTCAATGGACATGAGTTTTAGCAAACTCTGGGAGATAGCAAAGGACGGGGAAGCCTGGTGTGGTGCAGTGCGTGGGGTCTCAAAGAGTTGTTCACAACTTAGCAGCTGAACAACAACAGACATTTCACAGTTAAAATACAAATGTTATTTCTTCTTGTGAACAACAGGGGAAAATAGAACTACTTGGGTTTTAGACAGATTCTTGTGCCTGGATAAGTCTCAGTTACTTAATTTATAAAACAGACAATATTTACTCCCCTGCTGTATTTAAAGGATCAAATGAAATAAACTGTGGAAAAATTGTATTAAACTGTAAAGAAATTTCAAAGTTATTCTGTTACTGATGTTATAAATTACATCCTCACTCCTTTCAATGTTTCCACTTTCCTTCACTGTCTGTCAGAGAACTCACGTCTAGAAAAGTCATTGTGAAATTATAAGTTGACAACTAGGCAATGACAAAAAAATATATCACTTCCAATTTTATGATTTTTAGCTGTAGCCATGCTTTTCAACAAGCCTAACAATTTGGAAAAGCAGAAGATTCATTCATAATTGCTTTAACATATTTAATGCAACATGATATTATGAAATATATAAAGGTATTTAGATACAACATTCAAACAACCAGCACAACTTGTTCATGTGTAGAATTATAATGACTTGTACTGTAATCCTGGGAGAACCCTCTAATGTAAGGAATACTAGAAACAGTATAATCAGAAAGGAGCACTATAACATAAGTCAGGAGACGGACTGTATTTTTATCTGATATTAACTGTAGTGTGTTTTTAGGTAATTCAGTTAACCTTTTCAAGCCACAGTTTTCCCATTTATAATAGAAAAACCAAATGTTCTGGGAGTACATGATTTTACTAGACTTAATTCTGTAGTAAGACATATCCTTGATTTTTGTTGTTATTGTTGATAATAGGTTGTATGAGAAATAGCCTGTAATATATACATGTGCTGGGAAGAAATCCTTGTGATAATATTTGAACACATTCACAAAGTAAGCACTAACAATTACATCCTAAAATGCTTTTTATTTAACAAGCCAATTTAGACAACTCAAATGCGTAAAAGAATGGCTTACTCACAGATTCAATGCTCTTTGCTTTCACACGCCTTTCATTCCTGTCTTCTATTTTTCTCATGCTTCTTCTAAGCCTCCTTGGTCTGGCCTCTCTCTGTTTCGCTTCTCTTAGGAATCCTTTCCTCCTTACTTGATCATTCTCATAGACAAACACAGTCTATTATTTTTAAATTTTATTTTAACTCCAATTCTTCTTTCTCACTCTACCTGAAGCTCCACATTTACTCCTCCACTGGAGCCTCATGGGTACCATTTGTGTTTTGCTAAAGGAAGCATCTTTTTGGGTAGACAGTCATTGTGCCATTCACACATCTGCTCCAGAATTAAATCTGCTGCTCTCAGTAGAAGATAGCACTAACAAAGCCAAGTTCAGTAGTTGAATGAAGTGGAAACTCTATTGCACAGTGTAGAACCCCCACAAGACATCTTCCACCTGCATGCCTTCAGGTATCATAAAGCTAGTCAAGTCACGGAGGAGTCCACCCTAGCCCAGTTGCTCATTAAGGTTAGCATTATTAGTCACTGCGAAGGGGTAATGGTAATGCAAAAGGGAAATGGAGCTGGACAAGCACCCAAATCGTAGCTTCTTCGCTTAACTGCTGTATCCCTAGAAAGATATTTAGCTCTTTGAGTTACAATGTGCTGATTTAAAAAATAAGGATAATAATGCTTTCTTGATACTCCCTTAATGAAAATAATACTGGCATCTCAGGCAATTCTCAGATTAAAGATAATGTATACACAGAGTCAGTCATACATAGGAGGCTTGAAATTGACTTCTTATTATTGTTACTATCATTATTATTAATATCTCTTTGAGGTTGGCAGAAGGCACCCATTCTTTTCCTACTAGAGGAAAGTAGGACAAAGATTACTATGAGTGACCTGACCATGCAGACACAAAATAAGATACCCCATTTTGTTACGTAAATTGTTGAAAATTTTTTTTAGGTTGTTATGAGAAATAGCCTGTAATATATACATGTGCTGGGAAGAAATCCTTGTGATAATATTTGAACACATTCACAAAGTAAGCACTAACAATTACATCCTAAAATGCTTTTTATTTAACAAGCCAATTTAGACAACTCAAATGCGTAAAAGAATGGCTTACTCACAGATTCAATGCTCTTTGCTTTCACACGCCTTTCATTCCTGTCTTCTGTTTTCTCATGCTTCTTCTAAGCCTCCTTGGTCTGGCCTCTCTCTGTTTCGCTTCTCTTAGGAATCCTTTCCTCCTTACTTGATCATTCTCATAGACAAACACAGTCTATTATTTTTAAATTTTATTTTAACTCCAATTCTTCTTTCTCACTCTACCTGAAGCTCCACATTTACTCCTCCACTGGAGCCTCATGGGTACCATTTGTGTTTTGCTAAAGGAAGCATCTTTTTGGGTAGACAGTCATTGTGCCATTCACACATCTGCTCCAGAATTAAATCTGCTGCTCTCAGTAGAAGATAGCACTAACAAAGCCAAGTTCAGTAGTTGAATGAAGTGGAAACTCTATTGCACAGTGTAGAACCCCCACAAGACATCTTCCACCTGCATGCCTTCAGGTATCATAAAGCTAGTCAAGTCACGGAGGAGTCCACCTAGCCCAGTTGCTCATTAAGGTTAGCATTATTAGTCACTGCGAAGGGGTAATGGTAATGCAAAGGGAAATGGAGCTGGACAAGCACCCAAATCGTAGCTTCTTCGCTTAACTGCTGTATCCCTAGAAAGATATTTAGCTCTTTGAGTTACAATGTGCTGATTTAAAAAATAAGGATAATAATGCTTTCTTGATACTCCCTTAATGAAAATAATACTGGCATCTCAGGCAATTCTCAGATTAAAGATAATGTATACACAGAGTCAGTCATACATAGGAGGCTTGAAATTGACTTCTTATTATTGTTACTATCATTATTATTAATATCTCTTTGAGGTTGGCAGAAGGCACCCATTCTTTTCCTACTAGAGGAAAGTAGGACAAAGATTACTATGAGTGACCTGACCATGCAGACACAGTAAGATAGTGGGGGAGTCTAGGTATAGTATAAAATTCCCTAACAGCAGGCTCTATATTCAAGACTTGGTTTCAGTATTTATGAAAATGCTCATTTACTGTCTCTACAACCTAGGACTCTATTATTATCTCTATTTCCTTTTTTGTTTTTCATCATAGGACTTTGCATTGTGATTCTAAAAGAGGAGAAACGATTTGTCAGCTTGTCTCCCTTGGCAGGGTTTGGACTACTCTTTGTTCAGACCATCTATACCGCACAGAAAAGGGAAAACACCTGCAGCTACTATTTTGGCACATGAAATACAGAAATGTTGTCATTTTGTATTTCCTGCTGATGCTAAAGTTTATGAAAAAGGAAATCAGCTAGCTACATTTCAAAGCAGGACTGTGTGAGTTATAAAATTTTCACGTAGATCTTGACCTAGGACAGAAATCTTATAAATTAATGTCTGCTACAAGTAAGATACAGTGGACACTTTCCAGTGGGGAAAAAAAGTAAAAACATATTAAGATTCTGTAAAAAGACAGTAATGTTTAGGCATGATGTTCAGACTGAACTAACCAGGGTATCTTTGCACCAAGGCCTTTTAAACTTCTTCAGGCAGTATTGTAACAGAGAAATGATGGGTTTTACTCCTGAACACAATGTCTAGTTATTGATCTAAACTGTAGTTAGTAGCCTGCAACAACAAAATTCTGAAACAGATCCATTGTTAAGGACAACATTCAAATTAGCAAAAGTCTTCTGTATAATTTCAAGCCTGTCGTGTTTAAACTATTTTGAATCTATAACTCTATTAAAATATCTTTGCATATAGGTCAAACACAGCTCTTATACCTCCATAAAGTAAACATTAGACTAGTAATAAAAATGTAGGTCATAGGGGCATCCCTGGTGGTCCAGTGGGTAAAGAGTCCATCTTGCAATCAAGGGGCACTGGTTCGATCCCTGGCCTGGGAAGATACAGTGCATCCTGGAGAGGCTGGACCAGTGTGTCCAATTACGAGCCAGAGCTCTGGAGCGCATGCGCCCAGAGTGGTGCTCTGCAACAGGAGAGGCCACTGCGATGGGAGGCCCACATGGGCCAAAGAATAAAGATGGATGAAAATAAAAAGGAACCAATAAGGGAGGTGAAAGTTTAAAAAAAAAAATTAAAAATGTTAAAAAAAAATGAAGCTCCTAGAGAAGAAGGTTTAAATGAAGAGAATAATTGCGTGATTTCTAAAAGACTCTATTATTATCTCTATTTCCTTTTTGTTTTTCATCATAGGACTTTGCATTGTGATTCTAAAGAGGAGAAACGATTTGTCAGCTTGTCTCCCTTGGCAGGGTTTGGACTACTCTTTGTTCAGACCATCTATACCGCACAGAAAAGGGAAAACACCTGCAGCTACTATTTTGGCACATGAAATACAGAAATGTTGTCATTTTGTATTTCCTGCTGATGCTAAAGTTTATGAAAAAGGAAATCAGCTAGCTACATTTCAAAGCAGGACTGTGTGAGTTATAAAATTTTCACGTAGATCTTGACCTAGGACAGAAATCTTATAAATTAATGTCTGCTACAAGTAAGATACAGTGGACACTTTCCAGTGGGGAAAAAGTAAAAACATATTAAGATTCTGTAAAAAGACAGTAATGTTTAGGCATGATGTTCAGACTGAACTAACCAGGGTATCTTTGCACCAAGGCCTTTTAAACTTCTTCAGGCAGTATTGTAACAGAGAAATGATGGGTTTTACTCCTGAACACAATGTCTAGTTATTGATCTAAACTGTAGTTAGTAGCCTGCAACAACAAAATTCTGAAACAGATCCATTGTTAAGGACAACATTCAAATTAGCAAAAGTCTTCTGTATAATTTCAAGCCTGTCGTGTTTAAACTATTTTGAATCTATAACTCTATTAAAATATCTTTGCATATAGGTCAAACACAGCTCTTATACCTCCATAAAGTAAACATTAGACTAGTAATAAAAATGTAGGTCATAGGGGCATCCCTGGTGGTCCAGTGGGTAAAGAGTCCATCTTGCAATCAAGGGGCACTGGTTCGATCCCTGGCCTGGG